>CM076574.1:349341887-349952022 GCA_034641835.2 Pinus albicaulis | reverse complement strand
GGAAAATGTTAGTGCTTTTTAAGTGAACACATGATGATGTACAATTATTTTTTATCTATTATTATATATATCGAAACATGATGAGATATTTTTAAAATAAATAATTGTGCACACATCACTACTACATTTGGCGGAAATTCCGACACCTGTTTCCGACGCTTTTGACCAAATGTCGGAAATTTTCCCAAATTTTTTCCATCCCGCCCGAAACCGTCGCTATATCGACGTCTATAGAAAAGTGTCGCAATACCGACACTTAAACTAGTGTCGCAATTACGACGTTTAAAGGAAGACGTCGCAATTGCGACACCATGGCCCAAAGCGTCGCTATTGAGACGACTCTAAACGTCGCAACTGCGACACAATGTCTAGGTGTCGCCATTGCGACGTTTGGAGGCACTGTCCTAATAGCGACGCCTTTTCCGCCGTCGGTATAGCGACAGTTATTTTCGCGCTACATAAAAATACCAAACTTATATGGGCCCTACATAAAAATTCGAAACTTATATGCGCACTACATAAAAATGTTTCGTATTTGTCGCAATAGCTACGTTTGATATCACGCGCGCATTCGCCCTCTGCTCTTGCAGAACAGCATTTGCCCTCATCATTCGCGCTCAGCTCTTGCAGAACAGCATTTGCCCTCAGCATTCGCCCTCAGCGTTCGCCCTCAGCTCTTGCAGAACAACATTCGCCCTCAGCTCTTGCAAAATGGTAAGTTCTTACCGCAGGCCCTTCCTCCTATAGTAGGGTTGACTCTATTTGGGTTTTTTTGGTCAATTCCATTGGATTGTGTTAGGCTGTAGGGTTCTCTCTAGATGTCAAGAATCAAGATTCAATACCCTCTATTATCTTCAACACCCAATACAAGATTTAAATTTTTCCCAAAGAAACGCTTATTAATTTGGCAGCCATTATTTCTCCCTGCTTTAAAAACCCTACATTTAAATGAAAACAAGCATTGCATTTCAACTACAAAAATCTATTAGTGTTCAAATGTACATGTGTGCTACATTAACGTCTGACATCACGCGCGCATTCGCCCTCCGCTCTTGCAGAACACCATTCGCCCTCAGCATTCGCCCTCAGCTCTTGCAGAACAGCATTCACCTTCAGCATTCGCCCTGAGCTCTTGCAGAACAGCATTCGCCCTCAGCATTCGCCCTGAGCTCCGCAATGCGCATTCGCCCGGATTCGCCCCCCGCCCTCTTTCGTAACAAGATTCGATTTCAGAGCCCTCGCCCTCGCCCCACGCCTTGCCCTCGCATTCACCTCGCCGTTCGCCCCCGCCCTTTTAACAACATTCGCCGCCGTTCGCCCGCCCCTCTGGGTGTTACATTCGCCCTCAGCCTCTTTAACCATTTGAGGTTCTCATCAAGTAGCCCTTCCTTAAATAATATACAAAAATAAATGTGCACACCCATCCATAGGATTAGGTGTCAACAGGTCTCACCATCAATCATACAATCACTATGGTTCTCACCATTAAGATATGTTGGCAAATATTAGTGTTTTTTAAGTGAACACATGATGATATAAAATTATTTTTTATCTATTATTATATATATCGAAACATGATGAGATATTTTTAAAATAAATAATTGTGCACACATGTACATGTATATATGTAATAAAATGTTTTAACAGATTTCGATTCCATCCAATGTTTTTGGGATGGTGGTGCCCTCTTCTTCCTTGGGAGATGTGCCAAATCCACCATCACAAGTATGAAATTTTTTTTCACTTTTAAATATGTTTTTAAATTATATATTCCACCTCAAAAAGTTCAATTAAAAAATGAGATATATCTATTATTTTAAATTTTTTGAATTTTAGGTTTCACAAGTATTCAATTTTTCACTTAAATATATATGATTTTAAGTTAAGTTTAAAATTGAAGTTTAAAATTTTTATTATAAATTGAGATCTAGAGATCTTGAGTTATTTTAAATTTTTTGAATTTTAGGTTTTTGGAGATTTTCTTTTGGAGCCTCTCTTAGGAGATGTGCCAAATCCACCAGCAGAAGTATTCAATTTTTCACTTAAACATATGTTTTTAAGTTATAATCTATAAATTAAAGTTCACAAGTTTTATTATAAATTGAGATCTTGATCTTGAGTTATTTTCTACTTTTAAATTTTTTGAATTTTAGGTTCCTATAGAGGATTTCTTTTCTCCACGGACTCTATCGATGGAGATAGGAACATCCACACCATTTCAACCATTTGAACAAGTTGTCTATATTTTTTTTTAATTATATTGAAAATAAGTTTATATATGCATTTTCATATGAAAATTTTTAATATATATATATATATATATATATATATATATATATATATATATATATATATATATTGTACACCCCCTCACATGATGTTCCAGTGGGGGAAGTTTTAGTAGACAAGAAATACATGGAGAGGGAACCTCATGAAGTATTGCATGATTTTTTTTTTACATTTTGTTTTTTTACATGAAGTTCTATATATTCTCACTCAATTTTAAAACATTAAATTTTAATGTTTATACACATTGTGTACAGGTTCCTTATGCTTCGCAGGATAGCTCAAGGATCGTGAATTTGCTGGGAGAGACACTACATCCATTTGTATTTGATGGATGATGCACATGCACATGCAACGTTATATTTTCAATAGATTTATTCTTACATTTCCTTTTTTTATATATAGTCTTATCTAGATGCAGTCATATATAACTTGATACTTGATACTTTATACTTGTGAGATCTACAAATTTTGGACGTATTTTATGTGAACTACATTTGGTACATGTGAATGTGATATAATGTTTTTTTTTTATTGGATAGTTGAACTACATTTGGTACGTGAATTAATGTTGTGATCTATAATGTTTGTTTTTAAAACTCAAGTTTTGGATGGTTGAACTACATTTGGCATGTGAAGTAATTTTGTGTTATAATTTGTTTTGTTTTTAAAAGTTAAGTTTTGGATGGTTGAACTACATTTGGCATGTAAAGTAATGTTGTGTTATAATTTGTTTTGTTTTTAAAACTCAAGTTTTGGATGGTTGAAATACGTTTGGAATGTGATTTCACAATATAATGTTTTGTTTTTATTGAATATTTGAACTACATTTGGCATGATATAATGTTTTGTTTTTATTGGATAGTTGAACTACATTTGGCATGTGAAGTAATGTTGTGATATAATTTGTTTTGTTTTTTAAACTCAAGTTTTGGATGGTTGAACTACATTTGGCATGTGATTGTGATATTTAATGTTTTGTTTTTATTGGATAGTTGAACTGCATTTGGCATGTTTAGTAATGTTGTGATATAATGTTTTGTTTTTAAAACTCAAGTTTTTAAAATACATTTGGCATGTGAAGTAATGTTGTGATATAATGTTTTGTTTTTAAAACTCAAGTTTTGGATGGTTGAACTACATTTGGCATGCGATTGCACGATATAATGCTTTGTTTTTATTGAATAGTTGAACTACAATTGGCATGTGAAGTAATGTTGTAATATAATGTTTTTTTTTTAAACTCAAGTTTTGGATGGTTGAACTACATTTGGCATGTGATTATGATATAATGTTTTGTTTTTAAAATTCAAGTTGTCGTTTTCCAAACAAAAAAAGTTCACATGGATATATATGTACATGTAGAAATGATTTAACTACATGTTTGAATATATATGTTAAAACGATTGAAGTACAATACATATCGACATCTATATATATACTAATACATATATATATATAAACAATCATAAAATCTTAGAATTGTGTTCTATAATGTATATATATCTAGTACGTGCAACATTTTTCATCAATGCGTGTATAGAAAACTACTTTCAGTTAATTGCATTCTAGAACATATATATCCAGTACGTGCAACATTTTTCATCAATGCACATAGAAAAGATACTTTTAGTTAATTTCATTCTAGAACATATATATTATCCAGTACTTGCAACATTTTTCATCAATGCAAATAGAAAAGCTACTTTCAGTTAATTTAATTCTAGAACATATATATCCAGTACGTGCAACATTTTTCGTCAATGAAAATAGAAAAACTACTTTCAGTTAATTTCATTCTAGAACATATAAATCCAGTACTTGCAACATTTTTCATCAACGCAAATAGAAAAGCTACTTTCAATTAATTGCATTCTAGAACATATATATCCAATATGTGAAACATTTTTCATCAATGCACATACTAAAGATACTTTCAGTTAATTGCATTCTAGAACATATATATATCCAATATGTGCAACATTTTTCATCAATGCACATAGAAAAGCTACTTTCAGTTAATTTCATTCTAGAACATGTATATATCCAGTACGTGCAACATTTTTCATCAATGCATGTATAGAAAAGCTACTTTCAGTTAATTGCATTCTAGAACATATATATCGAGTACGTGCAACATTTTTCATCAATGCACATAGAAAAGATACTTTCAGTTAATTGCATTCTATAACATATATATCCAGTATGTGCAATATTTTTCATCAATGCACATAGAAAATATACTTTCAGTTGATACTAGTGTCCATGTACCAAAACAATGTGAATGTGAAAACACTTGCAAAGATAGCATAACAAGGCAGTTAAATTTTTAGTTGAGTTCTGGAAGTTCTAAAACATGATTCCAAAGAGAAGAAATTGTTGGGCAGTTCAATCAAAAAAATTCCAATGGAATGCCATCTTCAATGATCCGTTCATGATTGGATTTTGACATTTTCCATTTCTTAATTTTCATTTTTTTCTTTGATTGAACCTCTATTAACTTTATGTGTGCTGCACACACCAAGTGACTATATTGACAACTTATAACATCGGGTCCATAGTCTTCAAAGTAAACAAAATCCCCACTTTGATTAGTTTTTCTAAAAAAATAACCTTTCAGTATAATAAACCCTCTATCATATTGAAACCCGTGATCATTATTATTTTCTAACAATTTCATCTTTTTTTCAGTGCAATGCATCAAATAATACTTTACATTTTCATCGTTGATAGTAGGTGAAATTACAACAAAAACATATCCTGCATAATAAAACAAACTTATATGTATTTAAGTTTAGATCATAATTAACATGAAAAATTAACTTTAAAATAATTTTAGTATCTATTTCTAGATCTCTAGTATTTGAAAGAAATTCAAATGTTACCTTCTCTAACAAGATCATAAACTTGATCACCATCAAATGATATTGTAGTCTCCTCTGATTGCATTTCTTCAAACATTGCAAGAGACATTTTCCCCTTTGTATTTAGCTTTGTATGTTTCCAATCTTTTACATACATTTTGTTTTCACAAACATCATTGGATTCTGTGTTGTCTATGCAAACATGGAAAAAACAAAAATATTTTCTTTTATCCAATGCAAACACATTTGTGTACAACTTTTTTTTAATTGAATGCAATTTTCGAGTCCCTTTTATTGTTTTAACGTCATTTCCAATCGATCTATCTACATCTTCAACCCCAATATGCCAAAAAAACCTATATGGAAAATTCAAAGAAGAATGTAAATATGATATCAAAATACCATCAAAGATAATCATTGTGATAAATGTACACTGTTTAAAATTGGATATCCAATAAAAATTAAATTGAATGTACCTTCGCACTTCCCTTGATCGGTTAGTCTCATGGCTTAGTGCAGCGATGCACCATTGAACAATTTCTTTAGCATCCACAAGTCAGTTTGCAGAGGGGTCCATTTGATATCTTCGAAGTGCTTGTTTTATGCATGCCCCTGCACCGTCATGTTCTCCTTTTCCATGACTAGTCTCAAAGAAATTCCAACAATCTATAATGCAGGTTTTCATATGAAGACAACCCAACCAAAAGAATCACTGTGAAGATTTGAATTGACCTGCTCATCCATCTGACCATATCCAATGTTCATTGAATTTTATTCCACAACTTTTCAAGGAGTCATAAATCTTTCCAAAACAACTTTGTACAAAATATGTATCATGTGTACAATCGTCACTGATATAAAGTGTGAAAATGTGAAGTTGGGTTACGCTTTTGCCTTTTTTTGAGAAAGAAATTCTTTTTTTTTCTTTTTTTTCAACTTTCTGCAAGCCAAAACAAATTTTCTGTCTAGAATTTCATTTTGCGATAAAAATAAAAGTTGTCAGAAATTTTATTAAATTTCTATTACTTATTTTTTGGAATTTTTATATACACATTTGATATGTCAACTTAGCGTTTCATTGAGTGTGTGTTTTTTAACAATCAAAGGATTCATAAAAATTCATGTTAATACATGCTGGTGTATTCTTTGAAAACTTCATTTTTTTTAGAAACAAAATGTGTTACAACAATCTAGACAGAGTCTACTTTGGTTTCGTTATCTTTACAAAACCAACTAATGCGTATCATAATTACTAGATTTTTTTGAACTAATCCAATATGAAAAAACTACATATTTTGAATATGTTTCAGGACGCACGAAATTTCTTAACATATAAGTTATAAACTAAAAATCTAAAAACTACTCATTACAGACGGCGGGCCAATGTAATGCACCATAATTTTTTCAATTTTTTTACAGTGTATTTTGGAAGATACAAAATATATATTTCACTGATTCATAATGACCTTCAGAAATTGTTTGCACCCATTTTATTACAAAATTAATTAAAATTAGTAAATATTTATGAAATTCCATAAAAGCTATATTTTCTGAAAGTAGATTGAATTCTGCAAATGCTTGTCTTGGTTCCGATAGTTAATTCAAAAATTTTCATGGATTTTAATCAGTCCAAAGTTGAAGAAATGTGTTCAGAGCTCGGCTCTGCGTTATTGTAGACGTGTTAGTTCGGATGAACTTTTAAAAAAAGTTCGGTATAATTGTTTTTTCCCCGACGGACCGTCAAGTCTAACGACACAAAAGTTCGGTCGAATTTCTTACAAAAGTTCGACCGAACTTTTAATTGATTTTCCGTCGGCCGGAAAATTCAACGAAGCCCCTCCAAAACAACATTTTGCGACAATATAAATTGACGTAAACGCATTCATTATTTTCACATAATTTCGCACATTTCTTCATTTGGTCTGATTTGGCAAATGATTTTTTTGGGTTTAAGGACTTTCTTTTAGCATAACATTCAAAGAACATTTTTTAGAGAAAGAAATTTCTTGGAGGTATGTGATACATTTCTTGGATGTTTTTTGGGCTTCATTTTTTTTAAGTTATTTTGTTTTTTATTTTGCAAAGGTCTGATTTTGCAAAGGATTTTTTTGGGTTTAAGGACTCTTTTTGACATAACATTCAAAGGACATTTCTTAAAGAATGACATTTCTTGGAGCTATGTGACACATTTGTTGGGCTTCATTTTTTTTGAAGTTATTTTGTTTTTAGAGGTTTTGGGCTTAATTTTCATTTTTTTTTAAAGGTATTTTGTTTTTAGAAGTTTTGGGTTAAATTTTCATTGTTTTCTTTAAGGTATTTTGTTTTTAGAAGTTTTGGGCTTAATTTTCATTGTTTTTTTTTAAAGGTATTATGTTTTTAGAAGTTTTGGGCTTAATTTTCATTTTTTTAAGAGGTTTTGGGCTTAATTTTCAAAGGACGTTTTTTTTTTATGTATTTTGTTTTTAGAGGTTTTTGGGCTTAATTTCCAAAAACATTTTTTGGACTTAATTTGGAAATGACTCTTTTTAGGCATAATATTCAAATGACATTTTTTGGAGGTATTTTTTAAAGTGATATTTTTAGAGCCTTTTTGGAGGTATTTTTTAAAGTGGCATTTTTAAGAAATTGGGCTTATTGTTCAATGGACATTTTTTGGAGGTATTTTTTGAAGTGACATTTTTTTAGAATACGTGATTTGGGTTGAAGTAAATATTTTATAATGATTTTTTAAAATGAGTTTTTGTCTAACTTTTTAAATGAATTTTTTTTGCAAGACTTGGAAGAAAATACTTTGAGCTTCATTTCATTTTTATAAGACATTTTTTTCTTGGATTTTTTAAAGTAAGTGTTTTGGATTGAAGTATGTATTTTTTGCAAAATTTTAAAAATGAGTTTTTTTTTTTTTTTTTCGATGTTTTTTTTAATTGAGTTTTTGTCTAATTTTTTGAAGAAATTTTTTTGAACTTCATACTCTATTATCATGGGAAATCGAAGGAGTTGCATGAGAAAATATGATCGAACAAGAGACCCTGAGGAACATAGATAACAGGAGAGAGAATCTCACAAAATAAAGAGAGAGGCACCCTCAAACATTGAAAGGAAAAATCAACCTCAACTAGAAGTTAAAGCAGGTATGTAAATGTAAATATTATGAATTTGATATTTAAAATTTTCTTAGTGTAAAATCTGAAGCTTAATTTTTATTTTATGAACTAATTTGAAAAATATTTTGCAATGTAAATAGAGAGAGATATTCCTCAAAAAATTGATGATGAGATACAAAATTTTGAAAGAGAAAGTGAAAGAGATATTGAACCAATGATTGAAGATGGTGAAAATGTTGAAATAAATTCAAGTGAATAAATTGAATCACAAAGTATATATATATATATATATATATATATATATGTGTGTGTGTGTGTGTGTGTGTGTGTTGAACACATGCACATATTATTAAAATTATACATATTTATTAATTTAGTTATTTATTGAATATGTAAAATTATTATGTACTATTAATTCGAATATGTACATATGAAATCAATGTCGATGATGAGATGTTAGAAAATTTTGACACTCACACATATGGAGATAAAAAAGTTGACCATGTTATACGATATCGTGTGAATCACATTTTTTATATGTACTTCATAAAGGAAAATGTGGCAGTTCAAGCCCAAATGTTGAAAGGTCTCCTATCATTAAGGAAATTAAAAGAAGCTACGACTTTATTGGGTATTCGAAAACCAAAAAAAGATTAAAAAATGAAGGAAAATGTGATATAAAATATAAATAGCGCTATAAATTCAATTAGAAGATCTAGACAGAAAAATGTTTCAGTTGCACGTAGAGAAATACACATGGCAGTGGTTTCATCAAGTACTAAAGAGAATCGTTTGGTAAAATCTATGGCACGAGCACTACGAACATCACAAAAATCTTTTCACAAACATCGGAAATTTTGGTTGCAAATAGATGTAATGATGAACTCACTTGTTGGAGAGCTATTTGTAGGAAACCATACAAAGATAGATTTGGAGAAAATGTTAAAAAAATAAAATATGAATATTGGAAGAAAAATTCATGTGTTTCTCCAAATGCAAGGGATGTGATGTAAAGAAGAATAGCGCGAAATCAGTACGAAACACATCCAAAACATTTCTTGGACACCACTCAGATAGAGTTTTTCAACAAGTTCAAAGAAGAGAATCATGAAATCGATGTCTCAATTAGTGCTTTTGTTCAACAAAATCCATGGTATGTAAAACCTATCACTGTACGCGACACTTGATGTTGTCGTTATCATGTGGAATTTTAATTATATTACGACACATTCCTTAATTTGCTAGAACATTTTGGAAAGATTCACCTCCTGCTTCCACTATCTGTGAGTTCATATCTCAAATTCTAAGTGGAAGAGAAAGCGATGAATTACTTTACAAAAAGAAATATGTTGGTGGTAAAAAATGCGATGATTGTGGAAATTTGACTAAATTTCAAAACAAATATCGTATTGATATAAATGATCAATCATTGTCCAACATGAAAGTGAAATGGAAAAGATATGAATATATCCATACATCAATTCAAGGTTCAAATAATGCTAAAAGAATTGAATTACAAGAAGAAGAAATTTTTGTGATAGATTTTTTGAGAAAGTTTGAAGCAAAAATTTATAAATACACCAAGCATTCCCATAGAGCTCGATGGCAGGACTTGCAGTTCAAAAAATCCAGTGAATTTTTTCCACCAGGGACCATTTTGTCAGTAATTGATTTTGCAGAAAACTACACATTTGTTCCACAAAAATAAATTTAGATTGAATACTATCATTCTGACCAAGTATCCATGCTCGTCCATATTCTATATAGATGTGTTTGAACAAAACGTTGATCATATAGAAAGCACCAATGAAAATCAACATGTTATTAAAGAATATCAAGAAGAACAAATAGAAAACATATAACATAATACAAACAACCACATGGACACAGTTATTTTTGGGAAATTGTCCCTGGGAAAACCCAATGTGAGAAAACCGGTGCAACAAATGAGGGTTTATATTATCCTTCAACAGTGAAAGTTATTTTATAGATAATATGATGAACATATTATTTAGCATACACCTTAGATGAATTTCTCAAGAACCCCGGAAAATTCCCAACACACAGTAGGAAGTCCTCCTCCCTCTGCGTCACTCTGCGTGACCCCTCTGCGCTGGACTGCATCACTCTGCATGGAGGGTCAGTGTGGCTTCTCAACGATGCCTCCTCTTCATCTTCCTTCTGCCTTCTTCTGTCACTTCTCTCTTCTCCCTCCTCCTTTTGTCTTTGCAACCCAGCCTCTACAACCTCACCCTCTCAAATCGAATTCTCTTACTTCAGAATCAGTTTCCTTCGAGTACTGAGAGTGTGCCCGACTTGCTTTCCAAATGACCCTCAAGCCTTCTCTCATAGTATTCTCGTTTATGAATCAACGACCTAGATTATATCCTTAATCGATGGCTCTGATTAAAACATGAATTGATATTTATTTTCTAAAAGATTCACACTCTTTTTTATTAATACCCTTTAATTATTTAATTTCCCTAAGTTTAGACTTAGGAATCACTTTAAAATAATTAATTATTTTAATAAAGAACGATTTGAGTGGAATTTCCACAAACGATTTCTGGGTTTTCTAGAATACTGATGTCCAAGCCTCTTCCCAAAATATGAGACTTGGAACACTTTCTAATGCTACCAAATCAACACTCCCTCTTAGTGAGAAAAGTGTTTCAGCAAGGTACCAACTGTATATGTTCTGGCCTTAGGCATTCACTACGATGTTGATGTCTTGGCTACTGCCCCTTATCTCTGTGTTGTTTCCCTCTATATTGTTGCTTGTGACACCACCTCTGCCACTTCCTCATCCGTACTACAGCTCCCTTTGAATTAGAAGACCACCCATTCCTCTACTGGAAGGGGTTATCGACCATCCCCATCTTTTCTCTGAAGTAAGTAAACTTAATATTACCTAGAGCCTTTGTGAGGATATCTGCCACATGTTCTCCCATAGGAATGTACTTAAATTGTACAAATCCTCGTTGGAAATAGTCTCTGTTGAAGTGGAACCTAATGTCAATGTGCTTCGACCGATCATGAAACACAAGATTCTCAGAGAGCTTGATGCAACTTTGATTATCACACAAAATTCTGGTCGGTTCCATCCTCTTCTTGAGCAAGTTCAAGAACAGTTTATGAATCCATATGGCCTCGCACAAATTTGTGCTTGCTGCCATATATTAAGCCTAAATTGAGCTAAATTCCACGAATTTATGTTTCCTAATGCACCAGGAAGTCATTCCTAATCCGAGACTGAAACAATACCCACTAGTACTTTTCCGATCCACTGGGCTTCCAACCCAATCTCCGTTAGTGAACCCACTCAAATGGATTTCATTGCCTTTGGTGTACTTCAACCCATACTTAGTTGTCCCCTTAAAATACCTGAGAACATGTTTGGCTGCTTCCGAGTGAGCCCTCCTTGGTTCTACCATGAACTGGCTTAGGTTATTCACTGCATAACGGATGTCTTGTCTAGTGTTGGCTAGGTACACCAATGATCCTATGAGCTGCCTATACAAGGTAGGTTCAGCCTCATCATCCTCGGATGTGTCTATATTCTTCCAGTTTGTAATCATTTTCATAGCCATGGGTATACAGTCCTCCATCTGAAACCTCTTCAAGATCTCTGTAGTATATCTTCCTTGACCAAGGAAGATTTATCCCTTCTGCTGCCAGACCTCCAAACCAAGAAAATAATGCATCTGCCTCAGATCCTTCATATCAAATTTAGTAGTAGATTATTCTTGCAATATTTGATGAGCTTAGATGATCCAGTCAAGAAAAAATCATCTACATATAATACCAGAATTAGCAGCTCATCCCCTACTCTCAGATAGTAGAGGTTGGGATCTGTGTCACTCTTGACAAATCCCATCTTCTGTAGGTAGCTATCAATTCGCCCATACCATGCTCTGGGTGCTTGCTTCAGTCCGTACAAGGCTTTCTTAAGCCCGCATACACGATTCTTCTACTCATGTGTCTCAAAGCCCTCTGGCTGTTCTATGTACACCTCCTCTTCTATCACCCCATTCAAGAATGTTGTCTTGAAATATATCTGGTGAATCTCCCATCCCATCTACTCTGCAAGAGAGATGACAGCTCTAATTGAAGTGTACCGAGCTACAGGGGCGAAGGTTTATTCATAATCAATTGCTTCCTTTTGTGCATACCCCTTAGCCACGAATCTAGTCTTGAACTTCTTTATGCTGCCATTTGTAGCATACTTGATCCTGTAGATATACCTTAATCCTACAACCGATCTATTATGTGGTCTAGGGACTACTTCCCACACATCGTTTTTCATGATGGAGTTGTACTCCTCTACCATGGCATCTACCAACACCTGATGTTGAGTTGCCTCCTAAAAACTAGAGGGTTCTCCAACCTCTGCTACCAATGCCTGGTACCCGTCAGGTTGACTGTGTTCCCTCTTCTCATATCTAGGGGCTCCAACAAATTCCTTTACATCCTTCAGAGTCTGTTGGAGCTCTGTGCTCATTCTTCCACTAGTGGTGGGTGGATTTACCTGCTCTCCTGCTTTCTCTTCTTCAGAAGAACTTTCCTCAAAATCCTCGTACCGTGGACAGGCACTCGAGCCATTCTCTGTATGCCACTGTGGCTGTATTAGTGGATCCTCCTCAACCTGCATATCTGTAGCCATTTCCCGAGATCTCCTGAAGGCCCTCTCCTCCATGAACTTCACGTCCCACCTTACTACGATCTTCTTGTTTACTGGAATATAGATGCGTTATACCTTTGAAATTTCACTATATCCCACAAGATAACCCTTCTCCACAATCTGATCCAATTTATTCCTCTTCTCATTAGGTACGTGGCAATATGCTACACTGCCAAATATCCTGAAGTGGCTCACCTCAAGATTGATGCCAGTGAATACACTCTCAGGAGTCACTTTCCCCAATTCTCTATGAGGCACCCTGTTCTACACCTACATTATTGTATTGTAGGCTTATGCCCACAGAAATTTGGGCATGTCTTGGTCATATAGCATCACCCTCACAACTTCCACAATGGTCATGTTCTTCCTTTTTGCAACTCCATTCTTCTTTGGATTTTATGGAGTTGTCCATTCTCTCTTGATGCCTTCCTTTGCGCAAAAAATTGTGACATCTTTAACAATATATTCTCCACCATTATCTCATCACAGCTTCTTGATCCTCTTTCCAGTTAAATTTTCTACCAAAGCCTTGAATTATTTGAATCACTTAAAGACTTCATCTTTGGTTTTGAGAAAGTAGATCCATGTTTTCTGGGAATGGTCATCAACAAAGGTAGCAAAATAATTTTCACCACTGAGAGCAGTCGTGGACATTGGTCCACAAATGTCTGAGTGTATCAACTCCAATACACTCTTGTTCCTATTGTTGCTTCTTGGAAATGTTGTCTTGGCATACTTCCCTAGTACACACACCCTGCAGACATTGTCTTTCCTTGTGTTGAGTTCTGGAGCTCCCATGACAGTATTCTTAAGGATCTTCAACGCTCCATGATGTAAATGCCCCATTCTTTTGTGCCATAATTCATTTAGGTCTCTTTCATCTGTACTGCGGGTTAGTGTCATTGGGGACTTGAGTTGTAGCTTATACAATTTATGGCTTCTCACTCCAATTTGTGCCTTCCTTTTCCAGCTAGGATGTTTGACATAAACCTTATTTGCAATAAAGTATACATCATAACCATTAGTTTGAAGCTGAGACACCAAGAGTAAGCTCATCCCCAATCTCGGTACATGCAATACATTTGTGGCTCGAAGCTTGTTACCAGCTTATGTCTAAAATATTATGGTCCCCCTTCCAATGGGGGTACACTTGGCCTTGTTTCCCATCGTGATCTAAAAATTCATCTGCTCTTCTTGGTAGCTTGAGAAGAATTCTTGAACTCCTGTCATGTGAGCAGATGCTCCACTGTCAGTATACCAAACGCCTGGAGAGGTCGTGCTTGACATACAAGCGAAATCCTCTTCTAGTCTGGATGCCATAACTGAGATGTGATGATCCCTCTGTTTCTCCATGTTTTCTAGAGGACTGCATGAATCCTTCCGAGTTGTTGTTACATCTATGTCGGCTCTTCATTTCATTGCAGAACCTCCTTTTCTATCTTTTGCCTTTTCCTCTGATACCATGTGAAAATTTCAATCTAAAAATACTACTGCAGTGATTGATTTATTTCGCCTACTTATTTATGATAAGTTATTCACAAATGCTTTAGTAAATATTGACATAAATACAATTTCATTATTCACTTTAATCAAAAGCAGAAGAACAAATAGAACACATATAACATAATAGAAAAAACTACATGAACACAGTTATTTTTGGACAATTATCCCCGGAAAAACCCAATGTGGAAAACCAGTGCAGTAGATAAGGGTTTATATAATTCTTCAGCTGTGAAAGTTCTTTTACAGATAATATGACGAGCATATTATTTAGTATACACTTGAGATGAATTTCCCAAGAACTCCGGAAAATTCTCGACACACAGTAGGCAGTCCTCCTCCCTCTGTATCACTATGTGTGGCCCCTCTGCGCAGTCCCTGCATTGGATTGCGTCACTCTGCATGGAGAGTCAGTGATGTTGCTTAGAGATGCCTCCTTTTCATCTTCCTTCTACCTTCTTCTGTCACTGTTGACTTCTCCCTCCTCCTTTTGTCTCTGTAACCCAGCCTCTACAACCTCAACCTTTGAAATTGAATTCTCCTACTTCAAAATTGATTTCCTTCGGGTACTGAGAGTGTGCCCATCTTGATTTCCAAATGAACCTCAAGCCTTCTCTTCTAGTATTTTTGTTGATGAATCAACAACCCCGATTATATCCTTAATTAATGGCTCAGATTAAAACATGACTTGATCTTCATTTTCTAGAAGATTCACACTATGCTTTATTAATACCCTTTAATTATTAATTTTCCTAATTTTAGACTTAGGGATCAGTTTTAAAATAATTAATTATTTTAATAAAGCATGATCCAAGTGGAATTTCCACAAACGATTTCTGGGTTTTCTGGAATACTGATGTCCAAGCCTCTTCCCAAAATATGAGACTTGGAAAACTTTCCAATGCTACAAAATCAACACCTCCTTCTAATGCCAAAAAGTAATTGTTGACGAGGATAAATGACCCAACAACAATTATTTAGGGGGTCTCTCTAGTATGACGTCCCAATTAGACCTCACATCATTTGGGATAAGACATGAATTTCGATTTTTTCCCAACATCCATGAATGTTTTGGATGTTTTGAGATATTTAATTATCATCACAATAGGGTATATGTAAACAAAAAAAAAGAACTATCTATTTGTAGCAAAAGAAACAAATATAATCTAACCTCTACTATAAAATTAAGGATAATAAGACATGAATGAGAAGACATGAAATTTTATTAACATGAAAGAAGTTAGTTAATCCCATAGAAAATACTCCCTTACTAATCAAAGCAAACACAGAATAGTTGATAATTGTTCTAATTAGTACTTTGTGAAGAAAGAAACATAGAAAGATATAATAATAAAAATATTACAAGAAAATATTATCCATTGAACAAAAAATTGCATTCTCCAGCAATATGTAATTTTAAAATATGAAAACACACATGAATCTAGTCTAGAGGAGTCTTATGCATCATCACAGGACATGCCAAGTCAATCCCAATTTCTCAGTGGCCTTCTTAAACTTTTGAATATTATATTCAAATAAATATGAAATTTTTCAAAAATAAAAAATTCAAAAGCCTAAAAGAAAAAAATCCAAAAAGCCCTTTTCGCTTGAAGTTCAAGACATTTTAAGTTACATGGGTAGCTGCCTCTTGGGAATTCTCGACTTTCTGAAGGGAAATTATAACAATTCGTCATATTCTCATTTTTCCTATTCAAATATGACAAAAAAATAATTACAAAACTCTAAAATGAGAGGCTAACAACTATTACAAGGTAATTGGATCTTCCACTTGGACTCATAGGATCCAATGGAGGCATGCTACCCAAATTTGGTAATGCGGTGATATCATCTTGATTTTGTTGGATAACAGTCCTTCCATAATGACATGGTAGTCTATTTTACTCTAGGAGAGCATATGAACATCTTTCTTCAATGAGACCATGAATGAATTAAGAATTGTTTGTTGTTTGGAAGGTTATACCTTATCCTGCTTCAAGATTTCTTTCGTGGTACTATTAGCGAATACATTGAAAGAAAATCCCTAGTATTCAACATCTCATATTTTTCTCTGTTGACCTCCTCATCTTGTCTCATTTCTCCTGGGCCCTAATGGATGGAAACATATTCATTCTTATCAACCTTTTAGCTAAGGTGTAGTTATGTTAGTACTAAGCCACTAACTTGGAGATATCATTTCCAATTTATATTGAATTTTCAAGGCTTTGTTAACAACAACATAGTCATAACCTAGATCTTCCTCACTAATTCTGGTAAACTTTTGTGGTTCCTCGAGGTAATCTTTGGGCCATTGTCGAAATAGCTTGGTGGAGATTTTTTTTAGTTTTTGGATATGTGGCTAGGCTTTTTTGACCGTATCTTTGTATAATTCATGTACCTTGGATGTGGATTCTTGGTGGCCTTACATTTTAATTCCCTCTTGTTTCAAGCTTTTATTTTTATCTCTTAACAACTTGTTCTATTGGTTTACTTTAGTTATGTGTTCATCCTTTTTCTTGTGAATTTTCCAATAAATTTTCACTATTGTTAGATATGATGGATCCTTTAGTAGTGACTAAAACAAGAGATAAGTAGGGATTATATAGGGTCTTTTCCTTCTAATCCACTATCATCTTCATTGTAGGATCATACCTTAATTCACCCAATTAGTGAATTTTCTTTCCCTTCTTGGAGTGACACCCATTTCTTTTACTAGTAAGTGATCGCTTGTCATAATGAGCTATTGGCTAAAACTAGCCAATATCCATTGAACCTACACAATTTTGGGTATATAGTCCTTGAGTTTATTTTTGGGATTTGATATTATCTTCTTTAGACTTGGCTCTTCTTATTGTTGCTTCCTTTCTGCTCCCTTACATTTTCTTCTTTGTTCTTCTTCTTTTCCTTTTTCTCTTTCTCCATTTGTATTATCTCTTCCTCACTATTTTAAGCTTGATCTCCTAAGTTATCCTAGTTTCCTCCTAATATTTTTTGAGCTTATTTTCATGTGCAAACTGAGTTTCTTCCAGTTGAGTAGTGTGCTTCTTGGTAAGGGATTTCTTCTCAACCTAAGCTCTTTCATTTTTTCCTAAGAGGAATTGTAGCTCATTTTGAAAATAACCTTAGAATATTGCAAGGAATGTCTCTTATTATATTCATTGGTCAAGGATTCCCACTAATAATCCCATGTGTATTTTCATGTTTTGTAATCTTTCTTTACTATAGAGTTTGGATCATATTTGTGGAATTCCATCTCCCAAAAATGGAAAAGAGTCGGGGTGTCAAACTCAACTATGGATTCCTTCATATATTGCAAGTGGTAGGAGCTTATATGAAATGGCATATCTAGCCATTGAGTCTTATTATATCATGATAATGCTCCACTAGCACTGTATACACTTGATATGTTATTTCCTATATTATAACTCCATCAATGATAAATTTTGGTAGAAAATAAGAATTTTTTATTTCTCTAAACATTCTCAAGAATGCGGCATCATTATCTACAAACCAATCCCCAATTGTTAGCACCACTTACCTAGCTTTCTCTAACGTGCATGGGGCAGGTGCATTGAATAGCAATTCATAGAAAGGGATTAGGAAGTCTTGGTATATTTTACATAAAATTGGATGTAGTTAGATTCCCAAAAAACCTTGTAGTATATATGGATTGGTTCATCCTAAATGGTCCATTACCATCCCATGGAAGGGAAACTGTACTTCACATAGACAATATCTAAGAGGTAGTATTCCATGAATAATTGAGGTTGTCACACCCTCCTCTAGATTATGTGATTTCTTGATATTGTATTTTAATGAGAGGGATATAATGTCATCCCAATTGAAGATGTTTCCAAAAACTACAATAGAATACATTAGAGGTACTCATCCTTCATTGAATGTCTTTGCATTTGGTTTTCATTATAATTTTTACATCATAACAACCACTAAGTGGAAGGGGGTACTTAATATATTAGTTGGGCATTCCTTATTAGTTCAAGACCTTAAAATTCCTGTGTTAACCCACCATGTTTTCATCAAATCCTTATGCATGATCTTGAAATATTTTAGCCATTCTTCATCCAAACTAATATACATCAATGTAGAAATACCTAAAGGAGGTAAGTGGTTTTCTGTGATTATCTCTAATGATGAATTATTTAGTTTTGGTGTGTTTTATAATCCATTTTATTACTTTTGTGTGCAATAGGAGAGGGGGATGTGAAGCCACCTTGTGTATCCAAGATCTTCATACACACTTGTAAACTTTTGTATATGGATCCTCCTCTGGTTGATTATCTCTTTGGAACAATTTGTACACTTAGGCCATTTATATGATATGTTCATGTCGATGAAGCATAATGTGCTAGTGAACATCAAATTGGGCATGCTAGTCAAAGTATTTTCATCAAGGATGTCAATCATAGGATTTTTTCCAGCCCTTTTATGTGATGTGGACATGGATTTACTTTCATGATCCATTGAAACAACAAAGCATATTATGGTGATTAGGAAATTCACATAAAATCAAATAATACCTATGGTTTTTGTTAGAGAAGTTGGTTTCATCAATGACGACCTAGGGATTATAATGTATAGGTAGCCCATGAATTCATTCCATGAAATTTTAGGCTGTGAAAGGCTCTTTGATTTCATGAGAAGGAATATTGTGCATTATGAGACAAAAAATGGCATGGGATTGATCTTTTCATGGTAGTCGATTTCCTTTCTTCTTTTACTATAATCCATGAAATCGTAGTGAACAACATCATAACTGGTAGGTGATCATAAGTTATAGGAATGGCATGCTCACTCAATGTTGATAAATACCATTCACTGTCAATAACACCTTGGATGGTTTCTCAAGTCAAGGGTGGATGCCCATACCCTTTTGGTAACGAAATAAGGTGAGTGAGGGTCAATAAGAATAGGGTGATGTCATGCCATATTGTAGTTTCAAGCGGCAGAAGGATTTATCACACTAAATTTCAGTTTCAATGGAGAAAGTGTCTTGTTGTGACATAAGCACTTCATAGAAATAGAGAGGGGTAAGGTTGGTGATCACGATGAGTGTGGCTCGAGTGCTAGTGAACCAAGGGAAGAAAATTTTTAGGCAATGGAAAGGGTATAAATAAGGCTTGAAGTGCTAGGATAATGTTTTCATAACATGACCTAAGGGTCATGGTCGATATGAGAGGCAAGAAGGGCATGTGTCGATTAGCACAGAGAAAATTTCGATGGTCAAAGGAATAGATGTGCAAGGGACAAGAGGAAAGTTAGGTTTAGAGTGATAAAAATTGTCCCATGGTCACTACATTGAAAGGAGTGTTCCTACTCGATTGAGTCGAACACATTGCGTTTTGGTGGAGTGTGAGCTAGAACAAGGTACTTTCGAAGGCATGCCCTATGGGAAAGAGTGGGTACGAGAGAGGAGGTATTTTTGGTATGTGTTATATTGTTTACATGATTATCCCCACACTGTAAAAATGAATTATGTGCATAAGAGGGTCATAGGAGAGGTGGTGGCCTCCCCTGTTCAAGTGGTTCACAAGGGGTTATTTTTTTGCATTTATTTTTTGTGGTTTTTGGCAAACATTCTTTCATATAAGTGGTTTTTGGCACATGGTTTTGTAGTTTTGGTTAAGGAACTATGATTGTATTATAATCCAAGGTAAATGGATTGAAGTTTCATGGATGTTGCAAGATATATATTGTATTTCAACACTATATTAAGGAATGTATTGAAAAAACAAATACTGTTGGTTTTCCCAGTTTTGGGTTTTCATGATAAAATATATTTGTTAATGTTTTTTTTTCCATTGCATCTTTTCTTTTTTAATTAA
This sequence comes from Pinus albicaulis, assembly GCA_034641835.2. Taxonomy (NCBI): domain Eukaryota; kingdom Viridiplantae; phylum Streptophyta; class Pinopsida; order Pinales; family Pinaceae; genus Pinus; species Pinus albicaulis. The sequence continues at coordinate 349,931,747 of CM076574.1, read as the reverse complement.
GAATCTGTTTGTATTAATTAATTATATAGGGTTAAAACCTACATTTGGCATTAGAGTAGTTTTGAATTCAAGTGGATGTATTTATGGCTAAGGGGTTTGGCTTGGGCCTATGGTAGACCTTCATATAGTGGGATATTTACAGAAGTGATTATTGGGTGAAAAGGAAATGGCAAGCAGTTCAAAGATACAGATCAAGAAATTTAATGGGTAGAGTTTTGAGTTGTGGAAGCTCAAAATGAAAGTTTTATTGGTAGAAAAATATTATTGGATCATTGTGTATCTAATTACTACACCAACAGGGATGTCAATAGAAGATTGGACAAAGTTTTATCAAAAGGCAAAGATCACAATATGATTGTGTCTCTCAAATTCAGTATCACTAAATGTTTCATGAGAAGCTACAATAAAGGCTTTGTGGGACAAGTTATAGGCTTTATATCAATCTAAATCCCTAGTGAACAAATTATTCTTGTAAAAGATGTTGTATAACCTAAGGATGAATAATGGAAACTTAGTGACAGAGCATCTGAACACCTTCAATATTTTGGTAATTTAGATATTATCTATTGATATTAAGATATAAAATGAAGATAATTTTATCAGTTTGTTATGTTCTCTACTAGACTTGTGGGATATTCTGGTTGTTACCATATGTAGTAATGCAAGTACTTTAAAGTTGGATGAAATTTTTTCATCCTTGTTATCAAAGGAGATGAGACAAAAAAAATGGAAAGTTGTAACAACCCCGAGTTATATTTCCATGTAAAAAGGAAAAAATCAACTAAGGTCATGGGACACATATTCCAAGCTAAATGGAGGGTGGAAACATCACATTGGGGTCACTTGTGGTTAATTAATGGCTATGGAAATTGAAATTGGCAAAGGAAAAGGGAAATAGATGGAAATTAATTCAAATAAATAAAGGAAAATAGGAGAAAAGGAATATGAAGAGACAAGAATATGCATGCAAGGGAAATTAGAGAGAAAATAAAGGAAAATGAAATAAAAGGAAGAGACATGAGACATTAACGATAAAAAGGAACCTGAGAAATAATTGACATCTTTTGCTCAAATTTTGATCAGTTTCAAAATTTGAATTCCAAGAGGAGAGGGAGAGCACTAGGACACAAGCAAGCAAAGGAAAAGCAAAGGAAAGCAAGGGAGTTCAAGAGGAAGTTTGGATAGCGGAAAGTAAGGGAAGAAAATAGTTGTCGAATTGAAGGTAACAGTGTGCATGTATGATTTAGCATGCAGGCATTTGATGCATGGTGCATGCATTTGGTTACTTGGTTATTTTCATGTCATTAGCATGGGGTTTTCCTATATTGACAATGGTTTAAGTTGTGCCTTTCTAGTTTCTAAATAGCCATAGTGTAGTGGGTTCCATGGTTGATGAAGATTTGGATGGCCGATACACTTTGGATCCTGGTTGAGGTGGTCTCGGGAAAATTTCCAAGGGTCGAGGTTGGATATGGTATCTCTCCTAGAACTCTTGATAGAAGGGTGGAGACAGGAAAATTATTCCGGGTATGGTGAAGAAAGTGAGAGGCATCCAAGCTCATTTTTGTGTTAATGATTTATGGACTAGTTTAGGTGAATCATTGTGTTTAAGGGTTTAGATATTTTTGCCTCTAGAATCCATATTTGGTTATATTTTTGTTTAACTCATACGATCCCACATTAATGCTTGGAATATAGCACATGGGTTATTCGCTAAAAGAGAGATTTGGTTCAGCCTAATCTATGGTTGGGTCGTACATTGAAGTCCTTGGCTTGGTTGGATTTGTTCATATATGATTATGTGTTATTTCTTATTGAGATAAATAAGCACATGTATTGATTATTGTATTTATTTTATGGTTGGTTTTTCATGGCTTCATTTTGGTTAAATGTTGGTTATAAGCATGGTTGAGTGATGTGCTCTTGTTATGGATCTTTTCATGGTTTGATAAGTTATTGAATGGTTAAATGAATGCATATGCTATCTAGTGTTGTTACAGATAGTTTGAGAGGGCATTAAGCCTTCTTGATGATTCTCTGATGAAGTTAAGAAGACATTGAACAAATATGCATTCATGACTTGTAGTTACTATGTTTACCATGTGTTTGATGAAATGTTATCATGTGTTTGGAAACTTCTAAGCAAGATCTAGCTTGGTCACTTATCATATAGAAGTTTCATCACCTTAAACTTGATTCTTGAAAGTTTTGGGTTTTTCTGGGCAATGGCCTGTAGGCTATCCCCGAAAATGTGGCATTGATTTCATGGTCGCATGCATGGAACTAGGAAATTCCAGCTACAACTGCACAAAGGGAGGCTTGTGCATGCAGTTGAGCCTTCGAGTCGTCCTCACAATAACTTATACATGTGACTGGTCTATGAGATCAGTTAAAAATATGTTCCGTCTCGGGGCCTAAGCACTAGGGGTTGTGGTCTAACACATAGGTGATATGATGTCCCTCGGAGGTTTCAATAACTTTTTGGTTAGTATACCTTACTTCTATAACTATAACTTGGATGTTGGGTCATATCATAGTAACTCTCAACGCATGTTTACTTTTAGATCTTTTAAAAGTGGGTAAATGTAGGATGGGGAGGTTACAGAGTGGTATCCGAGCGAGGTTGCAGCACTAGACCGCAGCGTAAAATCAAATTGTCATGTAGGTTTATATGTTTGGCATGCATGCATGATAGCTAAATGGTGGTCATATGAATGATAGCTAATTGGTTTGTGGTCATATGCATGTCAATCATTTTATTGTTATCATGGTTACATGCATGACAGATGCTAGTTAATTAGTGCGGTCATATGCATGTACATCAATTATTCATGCATGATATTTAATTGTTGCTATGTGCATTGTTTTCATATGCATTATGAGTATTTTCATTTTGATTGCTTGCATGATAGATAAGTTCTTGATATTATTATGTAATAGACTCCTCTGAGATATATTCAGCTATGGTTGTGATTATGTATTCTATTTGTTTTATCTAACATGTTATTTTTACAGGAATTAGAAGGCGAAGAGATGAAGAGAATAATAGTTTAGTACAGTTCATATGAATCTTTTTATAGGTCGGAAGAGACATTGGTAGGATGGGAGAGATCAGTTGAGCAGTAGGGAGAGGGACGTTCTCCGGGTTTTGTAGATACATTGAGAATTTTGAAGGCACAAATTGTGAGTTATAAGGTAGACAATGATTGGTTGATTGAGGCATAGGAAAGTCTTTCCAGAGTTCAAGAAAAGAAATTCAATGTTAATGCAGTCATCCTTTAGAGCCTTTAAAATTTGCAGAAGTAGGGATAGTTGGGGGTTAGTTATGGACAAGAAGAAAATACTAATGGTGCATATGGAAGCAGGTCTTAGAAATGGTACATGATGGATAGAGATGCTATAATGAAAGGTAGAAGATCCTTGGGTACACTTGAGAGGAGGGATAACACTCATGGATTTTATTCTAGCTCTGGTTCTGAGAGACATCATCATCATCACCGCCAGCATCCTTATAGGAGAAGTGAGAGTGGGAAATTTATAGAAAAGTTCAAGAAATGTAAGCCTCCTACTTTTAATGGTGAGTTGACTAAGTCAGAAGATGAAAAAGCATGGTTTCTTAGGAGAAGGAAATTCATCAGACTTCATGATTTCTCTGAGAACATGAAAGCTTAGATAACTACCTTTAGTCTCAATGTAAAATCAGACATCTGGTGGGAATATGTTAATCATGTCAAATGCATCAGGGAAGAGGAGTTGATTTGGCATGAGTTTGAAAGACTCTTCAAGAATAAGTACCTGTCTGAGAGATATTATGATGGAAATTCCAAGGAGTTTTATAAGCTCAGGATGGGTTCCATGACAGATGATGAGTACACAACTAGATTTATATAGTTGTTGAGATATGTGCCTTATCTCAAGGATGAGAAAGTGAATATCCACAATTTCATCAGTGTATTTCCATTATCATTCATAGACCATATTGAATTTTGTGAGCCTTTTTCTTTTTAGGAATCCATCAGGAATTTGAAGAATTGTTATAAGAAATCAAAGTGCAAACTTGAGTTCAAGCGTGACTAGAAGGATAATGAGAAGACTAAAGGAAAATATGACCCCTCATAAGAATTTTAATGCAGTTGAGAAATGACAAGGGTCTCATCCTATGACACAACAGAATAAAGGAAATGGCAAAGAACCATTGTGATGTTAAAGCTATGGTGGAGATAATTGCAGGGAGGATTTCCCTTTGTATCAGAGTGGTGTAGTAGAATCATGGTAGGCCTCAAATATATAGTTCTTAGGAGGGGAAGAAATTTGGGGATGTAGGTCAGAGAATTCCTTGGATCTATGCAGTAGTGCATAATAGGCAGGAAGATCATCATGCATCCATTGTCGATAAGGAAGGTGGAATTAGAGGGATAGTTCCAGGCAGAGCCTCAATTCATCTTGCAGCAAAATGATATCATGCTCTAGGACCAAGTAATAGATAAAATTAAAGTGCATGGAAGCACTTTTGGGCCGAGGAGGCTACATGGAAGATGACTAATCAGATACAGGCATAACAGTCAGTTTCCAATTATAGTTAAATTCGTCAAGGGAATTGGAATCCCTTGATATTTGATATGTGCAAGTGTTCAGTTGTAGGAAAGCGTGTTGGGTATAACATGGAAAGGTAACTGATATATCGTTATATTTACTAATGCACTGACAATTGTGTTTTTATGGTTGAATGATGCGAGGAATTGCATGGTAAAGAGACTGCCATAGATCTTGAAAAATTTGGGTTAAGCTTTCACTCATGAATACTTATAAACACTAGGAACCATGGGGGTTCAGTCACGGTGTCTGTTGAAATTTTTGTGCTTTCGGTATTTTGTGATTTTTTTGTGCTTGATTTGAGGTTTTGACTATGACCGGTGCATGGCCATTCCACTTTTTCTATGGGTTGTATTGTTGTTTGTATTTCTATTTTTTTCATCATGTATTCTTGTTCTTTCCTTTTATGTTTTGAGGGTATTGGGAATTGGTTATGGGATAGAGGAAATCTAATGGATCTCAGGTAGAGATGAGTGAAACCAAACAGGTAACGTAAGACCCAGATGAAGCCTAGTGCATGAATAAAGGGAAATTGAAGGCAAGAATATGACAGTTGGTTGGGTCCATTGGGTTAAATGGAAAGTGGCAAGACAGTCATGAGAAAGGTAACAAGAAAGGTAAAGTAAGTGGGCTTGAGGTATCATATTCCTTGGCTATGTTGGGAATTGTAGTTCTCAATGATTATGCATGCCTTTCATGTATATAGGAAGTTCTCTTAATCTTGAGCTTATGAACATTGGTAATTGCAGTGTGATCATGATTATGCTAATATATATATATATATATATATGAATGTCATTTTCTAACATGGTCATGAGGGATCATTTGTGTGGAAGAATGATTGTTTTATGCAGGTGAATGACATGAAAAGGTTCCCAGTTTATGAGGAATCAAGTGGGAAGAGTAGCCCTAGAAGATCAATGAGGTTAGTATCATATGGATATGATTTTGATATTATGTGTTTATAACTATGCCTATGTTCATGTCATAGCAAGCAAGGAGTGTGATTTGCAACATGTTGGGACAAGCACAGATTGTGGAAAGAGCCACAGACCCGGGACTTGGGTTGTGGATGCACGAAGTAAGGCATGGGAAAGATACTAAAGGCATGGTTTCTTGGTAGAGACAATGTGGCCTCTGGATGTGCAGTACCACTTTTGTGCACATATTTTACATGTTGTGTTATATACATGTTGTATTATGTCATGTGTATTGTGAAGTCTTTGTATTGTGACACATGTATTCATTGTGTTGTACTGCATGTACATTTATGATTTGTGTTGTATACTGTGTGTATGTGTGTGTGTTGTGAAGGGGATTGGTCCTTCGGATCCTTTGAGGTTGTGGGTTGGAACCCTATAATAACTTGGGTTCCCTGGAGGTTGTGGGTTGAGATAACAATCCATGGAGCCCTAGACAGCCTGGGAAGAGGCCAACCTTGAGTTGCTGATATTAAGGGTAGAGGTGGTATAGTCTCTAGATAACATTGTTGTTGATATTGAGGGTAGATATAGTATACTCTCTAGATACCCTTGTTGCTAATATTGAGGGAGGAGGTGGTGTAGTATCCAAATTCCCTTGTTTCTTTGGACGAGAAGAGAAGAGAAGGTATTGGGTTCTTGTCGGGTTTGGTAACCGATTCAGTGTGTGTATGGAAAGGACAAAGAACAAAGACAACAACAAAGAAGCATTTCAAAGGTAAGTATCAATATTTCATTTCAGTTTTTAATTACAAAATTATGCACATAGTTTATTATTATGATTTATGATGGTTGAGTTTTGAGCTAACCGGATGTGATACTTCTATATATGATGATTTGATCAAGAGCTAAATTAACTTGTTGCGAAAAGAAGTAAACAAAATTTTAAGTGTACCTTATTGACGAGCTATCAATGAGGCATGATTTGAATTTATTTCAATTCATTTTGAGTCTAATGGGAATTATGTGCTTGGTACAGGAAAGCATGGAAATGCTTGGTTTGGGTGGTTGGAACTAGTAGCAGCAAAAAAAGGAATTGGAACATGCAACCATATGTTGGTAAAACACTTCAAGATCAGGGCCATTGTGGAACGCTGGTACCAAATAGTGTCCATTGATTACCATAATCATGCTATGACCGATATGATGGTTTTCAAGCAGGGATATGTCTTGGTTTTTTCACCTTCTGATGCGAGGAAACCTTTCCAAGGGATGGATCGCTTGAGAGACTAGGAAGTAGAGAAGGGGATTTCAGGGAACTTGGAAGGTGATTTACTGCACAGAAGGGGGTGACTATATTTCATGAGGGACTACGAAGCATAGAAGGGAAGGCTGAGGAATAATTTATTTATTTTTCCATTAGCATTGTCATATGGAACCAAAAACACATTAGGAGTGTGCCCAAGAACAATGAGTCGACAACTGTAAACTAAGAGAACAAGTAGCGCAAGGATAATAGCACTGGAAATTAGATGTGGAATTTGATTTTACCATTGGATTCTGGACTTTCTAGGAAGGAACTAAATCCCTGGTACTACTTTTTAGGGTGGAGGTGTGAGCCTATGGATTCCCTTATCGTTGATGCAGGAATCGTATCCTTTTATTTGATACTTAGAGAAATAATTTCCTTTTAGGGAAATCATTAAGGTTATTGAATATAGAATCCAGATTGTGAAGATGATTAACACTCAGCCCAGGCCTTCAGACATTCTAAATCTGCAAGAAAACCATCATGCCATTTTTCTAGGACCAAGAGTAGAAGACGAACATAATGAAGAGGTTCCTCCTTTCTATGCGAGTCTGAACATTCATGATATGAAATTGCACAATGTATGTTAGATTCAGGATCCTCCCACAATTTTATGCCTAAAGTGATCATGGAAAGAATGGGTTTAGACATTACTAGACCCTTTAAATATTTGTTTTCTTTCGAATCCAAGAGAATTCGGTGCATTGGTCTCATTAAAGATGTGCTTGTGGGTTTTGCTCAAGTGCCTGCAAAGACTGTGTTAATGGATATAGTTGTAGCTAATATTCCTCCAAAATTTGGCATTATTTTATCTAGATCTTGGGAAACCAAAATTAAAGGAACTATTCATATGGATATGACTTATGCTACCATTCCAGTCCTTGGTGAGCAGAGGAGGTTGTATAGAGAAAGTAGAATAGCTTATATGGTGAGTAGCAAGGACAAGCCACAAAATTTTCCTATTTATGCTGTTGAGACTGAATTGGGATCTTCTATTTTTTTCAATGAGTTCATAGAAGAGGCAGAAAACCAACAAATTGAAAAAAATCAGCAAACAAAAAATCATAAAGTTATGAAGGAAAATGAAGAAGGATGGTGGAATTTTCACTTTGATGGCACTGCTGGAAGAGAAGGAGCTGGTGCAGGCACATGGATTATCAGTCTTGGTGATGAGAGTAAGTTTTTCTCTTATAAATTAAACTTTGATTGTACAAATAACATGGTTGAATATGAAGTTCATATTTTTGGGCCTATAAGATTTGGAAGTGTTAGGTGCCGAGAAGATATCAATTTTTGGTGATTCTGAATTAGTAATCAAGCAAGTAGAAGGGTATTATCAAACCAAGGATGTCAGAATGAGAGCTTATAGAAATCTGATCCTTGATTTACTTTAAAATTTCAAAGAGCATACTTTCACCATTAAAGGTAGAAATCAGAATTCTATAGTTGATTCTTTAATTGTTTCAGGAATTTTGTTTATTGTTCCTTCTCATTCTAGAAAAGGTTATGAAGTTGAGGTCAGGCATAGATCATCTATCCAAAGAGCAATGGACATTTCATTTGCTGAAGAGAAAGATAAATCAATGGTGGTTTACTTGGATGACATCACTGTATTTTCAAAGAAGGAGGAAGAACACCTTAAGAACTTGGATAAAATTCTGCAGAAATGCAGAAAATTTGGTATATCTCTCAATCCTACTAATAATGTCTTTGCTTTGACCACTGGTAAATTGTTAGGACACATTATATCAAAGGAAGGAATAAGGATTGATCCAAGTAGGGCCACTTCCATACAAAAAATATATTTACCAAGAAACATAAAAGAGATTCAATCCTTTATTGAAAAGGTTAATTTGGTTAGGAGATTCATTCCTAATTTTGTTGAGATTGTCAAACACATTACTAAGATGCTTAGGAAATAATTTTATGTTAAATGGACACTAGAAGAAAAAATATATTTTGAAGACATAAATAGATCCCTCACTCAAGCCCCAATGCTCATAAGTCCTGATTTTTCAAATGATTTTCTGGTTTTTACCTTCACCTCTCAATACATAATTGTTGGAGTATTATTACAGAAAAGACAACAAGGCAGTGAGAATCCTATATCTTTCTTCAGTAAAACCCTTGCAAACTCTGAATTGAAGTATAATATCATGGATAAACAGGCATATGCTTTAGTAAAGGTGCTTAAATATTTCAAAATTTACATTATGTATTCTCATATTGTAGCATTTATGCCTAATACTATGGTGAAATACATATTGACCCAAGCTGATCTTGATGCCAAAAGAGGTAAGTGGATTGCAACTTTGTTAGAATATGATATATAAATTAAGCCTACCAAGTTGGTAAAGGGTCAGGGCTGGCAAAACTGATGGCACAATAAAATTTTGAGTGCCTAGACATGGATTTCATTGCACAAATTTCAGAAGTGGTTGAAGAAGAAGAATTGGTTCCTATTGAAGAAAAAATCACTATGTCTGAATGGTACAGAGATGTGATTTTTTTTATAGCATCATAAAGCTCCTCTTCAGTTAACCAAGTCCAAATCTAGGTTTGTGAAGCTGAAGTATTTAAGGTACTATATTTTGAACAAGAATTTATATTGGAAGGATACCTGTGGGGTTCTTTTGAATTGCTTGTTAGAAGAAGAGGCTGAAAATATTATCGATGAATTTCATAAAGGAGATTGTGGAGGACACCATTATTGGAAGGCCACAACAAACAAGATACTCAGAGCGGGATATTATTGGTTTTCTATGTTTAAAGACATCTATAAAAATATTGTTGCCTGTCATGAATGCCAAATTTTTTATGGGAAAAAGAAGCTAATACCTTTACCCCTGAAACCAATATATCTTGAAGCTCCTTTCTAGCAATGGGGATTATATTTCATTGGTGAAATACACCCTGAATCCTCGGAACAACATCGTTGGATTTTGACAGCCACTAATTACTTCACCAAGTGGATTGAAGTGGTCCCTACAAGGCAAGCTACAAATTCGGACATCATCTAATTTCTGGAGAACAACATTTTTTCAAGGTTTTGGCTATCCCATGAAGATTATTACTGATAATTCTCAAGCTTTCAAATCCAAAAATCTGATTATTTTTTGTCATCAATATCATATCACTCTTGGTAATTCCACATCATATTACCCTCAATGTAATGGCTTAGTTGAATCGTCCAATAAAAGCATAGTCAGGATCATCAAGAAAGTTCTGCAAGAAAATAAAATATCATGGCATTTGAAGTTAAAGTTTGCTTTGTGTGCTAATAGAGTTTTTATGTGGTTTGTACTAAGAGATATATAGGTACATCTCCTTATGAACTAGTATATCAAGCTGAAGCAATTTTCCCAACTTCTTTGGGAGTTTTGGTAATGAAGTTGCTGCAAGGGCTTGAAGAAGAACCTAATGCCATCCAAAGCAGGATAAACCAGCTCATTTCTCTGCAGGAGAAAAGAGAAGAAGTGTATAATAATCAACAACAATCACAAAACAGAGTAGAGAAGACCTTTGACAGAAAGACTAAAGAAGCAAACTTCAAGATTAAAGATGTAGTTCTGAAATGGAAAGCCAGGATTGAAGAGAAAGGGAAGCATGGAAAGTTTGAAAATATATGGAAGGGGAATTTTTTGATAGCTGCATATCATGGGAACAACACATTCTTACTTCGAGAAATGAATGGATAGTTGTGTGGAGGAGGACCTATCAATGGCATGTTTCTAAAACACTACTCTTCCTAATTTCTTTTGTTGAATCACATTTCATTGTATATATTTCATTATCTATTATGATGTTTTGAAAATAATAATGAGTTCATCATCAAGATTGAGCCTGAGTAAAAGGCCATAAGAGCTTGGTGAAGATTTCATCAATTTCAAAAAAAATCATTTTTTACAAGAAAGACACTGGAGCTTTAGTTTCTTTGATGCACCTCAGGGGCGCATCATCCCTAGTGGAGCCACTGTTATCATCAATAACAATAGGTTGGTCATAGAGGTCAGTTTGAGTTAGGTCAAGTAGGTTGATTAAATAAATTCATGAAAATCTTAAAATTTCATGATTATCATATAGTTTTAAAGGGTATAAGGTGTTTATGTAATGTGTAAATAGAGTCTTGTTGTAAGCCAAATTCAAAAAATCACATACATCATCTCAAATAATTTATTTTTTACATGTGTCACCTTTTACCTGAATCTGCAACGATTATTGTGCAAATCTAGTGATTTTCGCTACTAACTCACTTGACTAATCCGTAGTGAATCTGCCAAATTTATAATTGAATTTGCTATGAACTCTGATATTTTTGCAGCGGTCAGAAATTGACGAGTTTTCACCTTATGAGAGGGTAGAGGTCAAGTTTCCATCACATGCTTACTTGTTTTAAATCATAATTAAAGGTGTGTCACGCATGGTTATCATCACCACCTCATCATTTCATTTTACCTCCATTTTTTCTTTTTCTTAATTTAAACCTTATGCATTCAAGCCTAAACACTCACCTTTGTCATCCTTGTAAGTTTTTTCCACCACCAATTCATTGTTGTGTCTCTGATCTAGTTATTTTCAAGGTTGATCGCTAAATTTTGTCCACAAAACAACTTTTTGTCAAGGTACCATATTCTACAGGTGTCAATTGTGAAAGGAAGCAACGCTATTTTGGAGGAGATGGCCACGCATAAGAAGACCAAAAAAGGAGGATAAATGGTCAGGTATGAAGCTATGGACCTAAAATTGGTCATGGAAGATCCCAGTTTTGCAGAGGCCTTCACCAAAGTTGGTTGCATGAGATTTTGTCAGAAGTTGCAAGGGTATCATGCCCAAGTTTCCAAAGATTTTGCAGTGAATTTTGTGGGTAATGCTTCAAAGGTGGGCATATTGAATTTAACAGTCTCCCCCAAAACCATTGCTCAAGCAATAAATATTCCTAGATCAAGGGAAGAATGGTTCAAGGCCACTAAATTTAAGTTGCAAAATTGTGATGAGTTCTTGAAGCAAGAACACATAGGGATGGACATGACATCTGGTATACCTAGGAGTTGTCTAAATTAGAACTATTCAAAGCTTTTTCTGGTAATTCAAAAGTACTCTACATGTGAGGGAAGGTTCCACTTGATATATCAATACCATTTCAAACTCCTACTTCATTTTACAGGTAAACAGATCTTAGACCTCCCATTCTTCCTTTTCAGTTGTCTAGGTAAAATGTCAGATAAAGTCCAAGAAAAAATTGAAGGTAGTGAGACATCTATTTTTCATCATGGATTGATTAAGTTGTTTGTTTTGGAGGAATTTCAAAGAATGAACAGATACTGGGCTACAATTCTATTTCTGAGTGGTTATGATGTGAATGTGGTTACTCCCAAGAAGACTCCCAAGTCCAAAACAAATACTCCCAAAAAGGATAAAGGCCCTATAGTTTAAATTGAATCTTAACTTGAAAAATGCATGCAACCTACAGAAGAACATATGGAGATGGAGGTTGAACATTTGGAGGAAGTAACAGTGGCACCTCAAGCTTGAATATATTTTTAAAGCTATAGACATAAACGAAACCGATGTAGTCAAACCAGTGGAAATAAAGGGAACAAAGATGAAGAAAAAGGGCCTAACTGCAAAAAGACTAGATTTCTCCACTGAAGATTTTGGTTATCTTTTTAAGCCTAGAAATCCTATTACTAGGTCACATTTGTCTAAAGGGGACAAATCTAATAAAGAGAAAAAAGAAGCAGAAAGAAACAAGCAGCCTATGGTAGAAGAGATCATTGAATTATCTCCCACATAAAAAGAAAACCCTAAATTACAGAAAGGCAAAGAGAAAGTGGTAGAAAATTCTAAAATGGACATCCTGAAAGAGCAACTTAAAAAAGCAAGAAATGAACTCATAGAGACCAAGTTGGAGTTGGAAGATTTTAAGTAAGAAAGGAAGGAGTTGGCAGATTTTAAGAAGGAGGTCAGTAAACAAATTAACTTTTATGATGAAGTGGCTGAGAGATCTAAGAAAATGCTAAAAATAACTTTACCTATGCATAAGATGATGAAGAATACCATGAGAAGGAATAGATGGCTGTAGGCAGAGAGAAGAAGGCTTGTAATTCAGGTGAAAGAAATAGAAATTCATATGGGAACGGTACAAACAGAATTAAAAAAGAAAGGTCTGAAAATGATATTAGTAGATGAGCCTGCTAAAGGTGAAGCTACTACTTCATGAGGAGGGTAGGATATATTTTTAGTCAATTTTGCCTTATTACCAGCATTTCACATAGTTTTGGTCATGTTTTGGGAGATGAGAAGCAAAATTTTCAAAATCTTTATCTATCAGGCAAGTTCATAGCGTACTCTGGGCTTAAAGCTGAGATTTCGCTACGAATTCGTTGAAGATGATTTTTTGCTATAAAATTCAAATTTTGTCTCATAAGAAGCGGTTAAAGGCATATATTTAAATATTTTATCTTATTTGACACCTTCCAATCAACAAAGAAGTCAATCAGGTTGTAGAAAAGGTCAAAACAAGACTTCTATGAAATTCTCACTACGAACTTGCCTAGAATCCTTTGTGTTTGCAGCAAAAAGCAATTCCTAAGTTTTTCAAGCATCTATTGAAGTTTTGAAGCACATAAAATGTCTGGAGTAGTCAAAGAGTATCAGAGAATATTTTTATGGGTAGAATACTCAGCAAAAAGGGTGATTAGGCTGCCAGCTCATCAACCATGGACACATCATCAACTACGCCAGCACATTTCCAAAATCTGAGGAGCATACCCTTAATGTTAGTTTGGTTGTTATAGGGTTTGGTTATGGATGTTGCCACCTCACTCAAATTGGTTATGTTCGATAATGTCATCATGAATACATTATGTAAAGGATGTTAGTGTAATAAATAGAGTATGAGTCCTAATAGGTTTTGGACTCCTAGAAACAGAAATATCACTAGATTCCCTCCTTGTAATCTATTTCATGTTTAGATAAGGTGTCTTTGAGAGTATTCAAAGGTCTAGTCATCTAGAAGACCTCATGTAAAAAAAAAATAGTTCTATAAATAGGCTTCTAGAAGGTTGAAAGAGGGTTGACTGATGTAATGCTACAAGCTACTTTTGTAATCTTTTTATGTCAATAATATATAGTTGCAACAAACTTCTTTCTCACCTTAGATTCATCATGTATTCTTGTATGTGTTTGTCCTACGGGCTCTTTTAATCTTCTTTCAGTTTACTTGGTGTATAATTACTTGGAATTAATGGTTAAACATGCTCCAACTTTCTTTATGCATCTAGTCTACTGGTTATGTTATGTTTTGATGAGAATACACATGCCTCAACTTCCATGAGAGATGTTTTATATGTGATTGAGTTTCCATACTGACTCCATTCCCAATGGTAGCCATTTATTTTCATCCTTCACCTGCATAAAAACATTCAAAGCACATTTAAGAGTTAGCCATTGTTGGAGAGGTAAATCCCCTCTGTGGACAGAGGCGATCCCTACTAGCCCAGATCGGGTCTAGCAACAATCATATCACGCTAAGGCGCAAGTTCCTAATTGTAATAGACCAAATTGCGAAGAAGGCCTACCTTAATTCCAACGTTGTTTTTCGCAGAGAAGATAGCGCTCCCGATCCCTTGCTCTGGCATATCACAATTCTCCCACTTGGCGCGATCGAACACCTGCACACACAAGAAACACGATGAACACATAAGCGTAAAACCCAATATATGCAATTATGTATCAGTCAGAGAAGACACAACTCATGATCACAATGTATGAACAACATGAGTGGAACCATAACCAAAGTCTCTTATCATTAATCAATACAAAGAAAGATACAATCTGGCTCTGACGTTGAATATTCCTTCGGCGGGTCGACAACGGAATACGTCTCGGTAAAGCTCGTCAGGAATGGGACAAGCCTCTCTCTTCGGTTGTCTTGACAATAATTTCCTTGCTACTGATTTGGCTCTATGAGGACTATCAAGGTTCTTGCCGCATTCTCTAGGCTATTGAAGGCTCTTGAAGGCTAGCTTGCAAAGAAAAATGGCAAGCTTATATAGATGGTGGAAGGGGAGTTGGGATCCCTATAATAATGGGATTGGCCCTATCCTCAAGGAAGCTTCCATGAGAGGTGGAAAACCACTTCCTCTACATGGAGATCTAGAGCCAAACCTCCCAACTCAATTTAGAGACTAGTTCAGGAATTGGTTGGAGTCAACCTTCCGCCATTCATTTTTAAAAAACACTCCTTAATAAGCCTGGTGCGGGTACAATACTGAGACAGTGCGCCAGCTGGCACGCCCTCTTTGGAGGATTTCCCCCATTGGCATGAGGGCTAAACTGACTAGTCGCGCCAAGGCAAAAAAGGCTATTTTTAGGGTTTTTCACAAGGAATTGTCTTCAGGGGAATGAATGTCCTTGTCCAAGGGGATGCCATGAAAGTTGTTTCAGGACATGTCACTGCTCACAGGTCACGGAATAAGCCCTCCAATGTGCGGTATGGGGATTGTAGGGATGGTGACAAATTACTGTGTAACAGATGCCCCCTAAAGCATGAGGCCCGAGAGAGAGAGAGGGGTGAAATGCTTTACGAGAACGTGTCCAACTGAAAACATTGCCGTCGGAAAACCTGCGTAAAGAAGTACAACTGATATCTCAAATACATGATATATGTGGCATGGGCGCAACCATCCATAACAAAGTATACAATAATCAAGATCCAAGGCATGGACGCAGCCATCCAGTAAGGATCGATAAATAGACTCAGGTATGTTCGCAGCCATCCAATGAATGATTCATGTAACCAATCATAATAATCCACAAAATCGCAGCCTGGATTCTAACAGACAAAATCCAGGGTCTTGCGCTCCATCTCGACCCGAACAAAGTACAAGTTCAGGCATGTGAATAAGTGAGCTAAAGTCGAACATGCAAGAACATCGTCTGATTACTAGCCAATGATGAAAGATGTTAACAGACGCGAGAGGAACCACCAATAATGACAATGGTCCTCAAGGTACTATGGGTACAATCCACGGCATGTGAATCAATGAGCTGGCGTCGAACACCCGCGGAATCATCCGATTGAAGGTCAATGATGAAAACCTTGCGTCGAATGTGAAGAACCTACCATTAAGGCATGCCGGCTCCAAGGTACCGAAAGGGAGTCTCTAGATCAGCTTCCTGGACAATAAGCTGAAGTCGACAGGAAGTGACCTTGATCGAAGGTGGGCCATAGTGTTTCCCACATCATCGACGCGAGACAGAGGAAAATAATGTTTGTGAGTCAAGACCATATGAGAATCAGAGGAAGGTTGAAACTGTAGAGGTCAACTTCTCTTGAACATACTGATGGCACGACAGTGGATTTGGCAGTATTTGACATCAAAATATCAGAGGTCATGACGACGAGGAAAAGAGCAGATGAGAGGTAAAAAAGGATAACCCAAACCCATGGAGGCAAACAAAGGATGAGATGAGATGTCCCCAACCCAACACGAATGCAGACAAGTGCCATGTTCAAGAGCGACATACTGCCGACACAACGACAATACTGGTTCCATTTTTCCCCCACCATTTCTGGCGAGTACCTCTTTATTTTTACACAAGCTTGAAGAGGATACCATATCCTTGTCATATAAGTTCGTCGTTCGGAAGAATCCATCCTAGTACATTTAACGAGCCCCAGGAAGGAGAAACTCGAATATCGTCATTACAACTGAATCCGATGTCATCAAGGTTTAACGAGTCTGAAAAAGGAAGAAATCGACGTCTTTTCATGTTTAGAGAGTTTGAAAAGACAACAGAAAAGTAAACTCCAACGGTCCCTTTTCGTAAATAGTTCCTCAGATCCGAAAAGGTAGAAAATTATGTCTGAGAAAACCTCCTAGTCGCAATAGGCTAGAGTATTCCTTTTTCATAAATAATCTATCCAAACCCGAAAAAGGGGTAAACGTATACTGGGTAGATGTCGTTTCACAACCACTTTAACAAGATCAAAACGACAAGCGACTTGGCAATATTTTCATGTTTAGAGAGTTAGAAAAGAGTTGAAAGATGAATCCTCCTGGAGGAATGAGTGGTATAAAGGGTAGAAACTGGTTCCGGTGATGGTGGAACTTCTCAAAACATGATAAAAGTCAAGAGGCTAGCTAACAAGACCACTCATCGCAGCGTTTCCTCAGGAACGGGTAAAACAACCAAGTGAAGGCATATGATCGGCCAAGCAGATAGTGACGATGGAGTGAGAAAACCAAGGCTCATCTGGCAAAGACAGGCTGATAAGATGGCAATCACAAGAGGTAAAATGGGAAAGGTTTCATTTTTACACAAGCTTGAAATCAGAAAACTCTGCTTGAAGTTGGTTTCATTTTTACACAAGCTTGAAACAAAGATAAACTATTCTTGAAACCGGTTTCATTTTTACACAAGCTTGAAACGGAAAAAAACTATGCTTGAAAAAGTAAGAATGCCCCCAGCATGGTGACTCAATTTGAGGTACATGCCCCCCAAGCTTCAGTCCATGCACCTGAGTAAACAGATGGAGGGAGTGAAGGTTCAAGTTACAAGATCTAAGAAATACTCGACTAGGATTTTACGAGATCTGATCAAAGACTCGAATTGAACAAGAACGTGTTTCATTATTTTAACGAGGTTGACACATTAAAAGAACTATCCTCATAACATCTTGTTTCATTTTTTAACAAGCTTGACACAAGAAAATGAACCATGCTCTGACCAGCTTGTTTCATTTTTTAATGAGCTTGACACAAGAAAACGTACTCTGCTCCGACAGTCTTGTTTCATTTTTTAAGGAGCTTGACGCAAGAAAATAAACTATGCTCCGACAGGCTTCATCATAATGAATAAGAAATCATGGCTTCCAAGAGTTCCGCACCGGATGGGAGAAAGACATATTGGAAGTTTGGACCCAATGCCCCTAACACCTGATGCACAACGACACTATCATTGAATGTGGGCACGGGAGAGGTAGCCACATAATTGACATGCGGTGGGGATGACAAAATCGATGGATAAAGATCCAGCAAGGATGATGGAGGACTAGCTGCCATCGTCGGACCAAAGAACGCAAGCTGATTGATGGTCACGATCTGACCTTCATGTGGAAAACAGACCACACGAAAAAGGGAGGAGACAAGTGCTCCCATGGCATAGGTGTAATTGCGCCCCAAGAGAAAATTGAAATCCAAGGGTCTTGGAACAACCATCATGTCTATATGGACGGTTTTACCTCCCAAAGTAACAAGTAACCTTGGAAGGATCCCTAACGGTTGACTAGTTCTTCTGTTAAACGCCAACAGATTCTGCGTAACAGGCACAAGCGGCGGCGAATCAAAATCTTGCCAAGTAGTTGAGGATAGAACACTAACAGACGTGCCTTCGTCTATAATGGTGCTGGGTACGACCAGACCAAAAGCCTGTACTGTTATCTCAAAAGGCACATAAGACAGAATGCGGTATCCTGCAAATCGACTCCAATCGAAGGAAGCGACCAAACTACTTGGAGGGGCTACCATCGAACTGAGATGGTATTCCCCTGTTGTTACGGAAGAAGAAGGAGCATCCTCCAGAACCTCCATCTCGAAGGCGGGAGGAGTATCCTCCGGGACCTCCATCACGGGAGGCAGAGGAGCAACTTCTTGAGATATAGGGACAGGAGAATCTTTCTCCAAGTTTGAGGAATCTGAAGAAACAAGAAGAACCTGAGGGGGATGAGATCCACTCTCGACGGAAAATACCTAGTGCACCGCAGATGGGGCGAGCTCAACCGATCCCACGACCAATGGTTGGCCGAGAACGGATTCCTGAATTTGAATTTCCGAGGGAGCGGGATCGACCAAGGATGACTCTTGATCAATCGTAGGATTAGCTGGTGGAGGACTCAAAGAAAGCTGTTTGTAACGAGCCGGAAGGCACAGCGCAGAAACAGCCGAGTTGTCCAAAACTCGCTTGGCTTCATCCATATACGGACAAAGGGGAATGGCATGGTGCCCCCCACACAACTTACAGGGATTGGTAATCTTACCCTGCTTCTTAAGAGTTTTACCAACACTAGTTGAATATGTGCCCCCAACCTAACTCCCAGAAGCCAAAGGCAATGGCGGATGACCGTTGGACCATACTTCAAGCACCTTCGGAATGCCAGGGCAGTCTCGAAGAAGATGGTCTCCCGTGCACAACATGCAAGGGAACTTGAATTTCCACGGAGGGTTGGAAGGTTTATCAAGAGGAGATGTTTCAGAACAACGCGTCCCCAATGGAGTCGCCAATTTGTTGGAGAGGTAAATCCCCTCTACGAATAGAGGCGATCCCTACTAGCCCATATTGGGTCTAGCAACAATCGTATCACGCTAAGGCACAAGTTCCTAATTGCTATAGACCAAATTGTGAAGAAGGCCTACCTTAAGTCCAACGCTGTTGTTCGCAGAGAAGATAGCGCTCCCGATCCCTTGCTCTAGCAGATCACAATTCTCCCACTTGGCGCGATCGAACACCTGCACATACAAGAAACATGACGAACGCACAAGCGTAAAACCCAATATATGCAATTATGTATCAGTCAGAGAAGACACAACTCATGATCACAATGTATGAACAACATGAGTGGAACCATAACCAAAGTCGCTTATCATTAATCAATACAAAGAAAGATACAACCTGCGCTCTGACGCTGGATCTTCCTTCAGCGGGTCGACAGCGGAGTACGTCTCGGTAAAGCTCGTCGGGAATGGGACAAGCCTCTCTCTTCGGTTGTCTTGACAATAATCTCCTTGCTACTGATTTGGCTCTATGAGGACTATCAAGGCTCTTTCATCATTCTCTAGGCTATTGAAGGCTCTTAAAGGCTAGCTTGCAAAAGGAAAATGACAAGCTTATATAGATGGTGGAAGGGGAGTTGGGATCCATACAATCATGGGATTGGCCCTATCCTCAAGGAAGCTTCCATGAGAGGTGGAAAACCACTTCCTCTACATGGAGATCCGGAGCCAAACCTCCCAACTCAATTTAGAGACCAGTTCAGGAATTGGTTGGAGTCAACCTTCCGCCATTTATTTTTAAAAAACACTCCTTAATAAGCCTGGCGCGGGTACAACACTGAGACAGTGCGCCAGCTGGCGCGCCCTCTTTGGAGGATTTCCCCCATTAGCGCGAGGGCTAAACTGACTAGTCGCGCCAAGGCAAAAAAGGTTATTTTTAGGGTTTTTCACAAGGAATTGTCTTCAGGGGAATGAATGTCCTTGTCCAGGGGGATGCCATGAAAGTGGTTTCAGGACATGTCACTGCTCACAGGTCACAGAATAAGCCCTCCAATGTGCAGGATGGGGATTGCAGGGACGGTGACAAATTACTATGTAACAACCATATTTTTTTATCTTTATCTATTGAATAACATTCTTATCCTTGAGAGAGCCATCTCAGGTTGGAAAGGCTGATTTCTAGCCAAAAGTAGGTTTGAAATAGTTACTCTGAACTCAAAATGACCTCTATGACCAACCTATTTTTACTGATGATAACACTTGGTTTCATCCTATTCATGCCAATCGGTGCTAGTCCTAACGGGATATTTTCTCCTCTTTCGACTTTCGTTTCCCTC
This sequence comes from Pinus albicaulis, assembly GCA_034641835.2. Lineage (NCBI taxonomy): Eukaryota > Viridiplantae > Streptophyta > Pinopsida > Pinales > Pinaceae > Pinus > Pinus albicaulis. The sequence goes on along the minus strand of CM076574.1, from coordinate 349,911,313 downwards.
TTCCTACTCGCTCAGTCAAACTTCCAGTTTCATATGCATGACTAAATTCTTGTGTCATATGCATGAATGTATACCAATTCAAACGTAAATGTGCATTAGGTGGACTATTAGTTGGACATGTGTCAGAGATTGTGTCGAAGATGACGAATCTCTGCATTGTTAGCTAATAGAACTTCACAGTAAAAAAACGCCTTCGACATAATTAAAAAACCATAGATCTTTGAAATCACCACAGTCTCAATCCAAATGATTACCCTACACTTTCATCTACACGTTGTTCTATTAAATGGAGTTGCGGAGTTTACTTCTTGGTCAATATTCCTTTAGGTATATTGTTCTTTTATTTAGTTTTAATAATGGTATTTCTTTTCTTGAAGAGTTGTTCCTTTACATGGGTCTCTCGTGAATTTCTCATATTTGTTGAAATGGATTTGAAAAAGGCCAAAAGGAAACCAAAAATTGTATAAACTATAAATGAGGATGAAAAAAATCCTAACTTAGCCTTATTCTTGGATATATCATATAAAATTGATAGACATTGCCGAAGCTAGAGTGAATTTATGAGTTTCTTGAAAAAGGAAATTTTGCAGATGAGGAACTAGAAGATGTAGACAGATGTGTTGATGTCTGGTGTTTCCCCCTCCACAAAGTTGTAGCAACTTTCACTCATTTAGTATATTGATATGGTATATTGGACTATAAACCATGTTGATATTAAAACTTGTACCATAGTTGATAACAAGAGGCAAGTCACAGGCTCTTTTAGAATGAAGGATTTTAGCTTATGTATAAATTACCCAAACCTTAAAGTAATTATGACAATTATTTTTCTTAAAGCCTTTAAATATCATTAGGTTACTCATAATGAAATATAAATGCCACATCTAATTAAGGATTGATGGTGGGATGTAGATTATTTTCATGTTAGATACAAATATATTGAAAGAATGAAATAATCACTAGAAACAACCATTATCATGCTTTGTAGTCTTTTTGGGGAAAAAAATGCACTCCTCTTTAAACCATATTGGATTCCCTTGTTGCACCAAGTTCTAGATCAGACTAAAATTTTCAACTAGTAAGTATCAAGGCTTGCACACATTTAGTATATTTATATGGTATGTTGGACTATACACCAAGTTGATATTAAAACTTATACCATAGTTGATAACAAGAGGTAAGTCATAGGATCTTTTAGAATAAAGGATTTTAGTTTTTTATAAATTAACCAAACCTTAAAGTAATTATGATGATTATTTTTCTTAAAGCATTTAAAGATCAATAGGTTACTCATAATCAAATATAAAAGCCACATCTAATTAAGCACTGATGGTGGGATGAAGATGGTTTTCATGTTAGAGACAAAAATATATTGAAAGAATGAATTAACCGCTAGAAAAAGTTATTATCATGCTTTGTAGTCTTTTTGGGGAACAAAATGCATTCCTCTTTAAACCAAATTGGATTCCCTTCTTGCACCAAGCTCAAGATAAGACTAAAATTTTCAACTAGTAAGTAGCAAGGCTTGCACTCATTTAGTATATTAATATGGTGCATTGGACTATAAACCATGTTGATATTAAAACTCGTACCATAGTTAATAACAAGAGGCAAGTCATAGGCTCTTTTAGAATAAGGGATTTTAGCTTATTATAAATTACCCAGACCTTGAAGTAATTATGATAATTATTTTTCTTAAATCCTTTAAAGATCAATAGGTTACTCATAATAAAATATAAATGCCACATCTAATTAAGGATTGATGGTGGGATGAAGATGATTTTCATGTTAGAAACAAAAATTGATGCGGGAGCATCCTACTTAATTTTCATTATTTATTTGTGTGATTTAGGGGTTGATGTTTTTTTTTAATTATTTTATAAATTATGCACATTTTAAATAAATTAAGACAAAAATCTGAGTGTGAGGTTTATTGTAAATATTCTCTTAATAAATTAAGGATATGAGAGGAGTTGAGTTGGATAGATATTTTAGGGATTAGGAACTCCTTGAATGGAACTTAGTTGAGTCAAAGAAGGGATAAAGCTATTTTAGAATTTGGTTGAGTTATTGGTGGAGGAAATCATGGATTGAAATTAATCCACAATTATGTATAAATATGAGGTTTGTGTGAAGATGAAAAACAGAGAGATATAGAGAGAAATGGTGTGAGAGTTTATGTAAAGGGGCAAGAGCTGGGAGGCCAAAAATTGTAATATTTGGCCAAAATGGTTTGAATCTGAAATTTCTTGTTGTGATTTATATACCAGTATTTTGTTTGTGTTCGGTTCTCTCTCTTAATATATATTTTGAGTTAAATTGAAAGTGGTTTTTTGAATTCTGTGTTAATGGAAACACACACTATATTTTGTGCAAGTATATGATTTATTGCAGATTCTCTACATCATTTGGTATCAGAGCCTTAAGATCTGGGTTTAACACTGGAAAACGTGAAAGGAGTGAATTAAATCAGGGGCTGGCAACACAATCAGTGATTTTGGTATGAATTTGGCAACACAATTCATTCACATTTTATTTGTAGTTGTTTTAATTAATGTTGTGTAAAGTAGGGTTAGCCACCAAATTCATGATAAGATCCGTAACTCATCACTTGAAGCCCATAAGGATGCACATATGCGCTGATAGAATGAAGTGCTCAAGAGAATGATGTTTTTTTCACGAAGTTAAAACCCAACCTTTGAGCATGAGAGGAATAGATGGCGTTGTGATCACCAGAGCACATAGACAGAGACGCCCTATCCAAGTGATATTTTCATATTGGTATCGGAGTGGAAATAAAATTGTGCAGGTCAAACCTGATTGCTGAGAACTGAGTCCGTTTGAAATGGTAAATAACATTGTGAACACATATCGCCGGAGCTTGTGGAACGTGAGAAAAAATTGAGAGAGAGCAAGTGGATGGCGCAGATTTGATTGTGAATGCTGCTTGAAATAGTAAAGGCAGCACTGCAACGGCATGCCCAGTCGGCATCCGTTCACGTATGCCAATATTGGAGGGGATTGGGCGTCCAGATGCTGAAGTTGTGGTGCAAGAAAGCAAAGTTAGGGAGATCCTTGTGGACAAATCAAATTTAGAGTTGCTTGGATTTGAAAAGTCTGTAGTGGATGAAGTTTTTGCACGTGCTACACAGAAGCGAAGCTTGGGTGGATTTTGGAGTTGGATTGCAGGGACTCCATATGTCCAGGATTCAGTTTGATTTTCACCACATTCAAAGTGTGGATTGTATTTTTGCATTAGTGAAAAGGGCTTATTGTTATTTGTTTTAATAAATTATATTTATCATCTCATTTATGTATAGTCCTCTTGGTTGGGCTTTCAAAAAGAGAATATGTAGTGGATTTCCCGTCTCACCCATCTCATTTATTCTCGGAAATTAAATGTTTATTTTTGGTTGTTACACAAACAATTATTTTATTCATTGATTCAATAGGTTTCGTTTTGGAGATATGTATATGCACTGGATGAAGTTATGGTTCGAGCGTGGTTGTTTTTTTTAGCACCTGAACTAAGTTGATCTGCATCCATGGCTTCATTGTGATTGAAAATTGATTCTCAGTATTGGAGTTTTGCAAGATCTGTGGCAATCTGCGATTGCTCGCTGGAAGATAAGTGGTGGATATGGTGATCTGCAGTGGCTGTGGCGCATAGGTTGTGACTCTATTGGACCGGATCGAATAGCTACAGATCTGTGTCATTGCATCTTCCAGATCATAGAACGGTGAAGCCATTTTTTTTATCTGTTTGATCAATGCTCCCTCTAGCAGAGAGTATCCTACATTGAAAGAGGGGCAAATAAAAAAATCCTGCACTGCAATGCCTCCCTCCTTCGAAAGTGCGTCACACCTCTCCTTAGAAAATGCACCAACGGTGGTAGGGTTGGAGCCCATAATGTTTGTTTTAAAAGTTCCATGAACAACTATATACAGGAGGCTAGGCTCCTCACATTTCCATAGTCAACAAGCTTAAACTCTACACTAGGATCATGAACTTGGAAATAGATTTTCCAAATATCAAATCCTTCATGTGGACGTAGATGAAATGTTGGTTTTGAATGCTTTTCAGGCATGATCTCATACCGCCACTCACAAGTCGCCGAGTGTTTCTTTATCAATCTTGAACATGGAGTTTCTGTCAGCGGAGATTTGGGAATGGAAGGCAGAAGCTTTTAGAGCCATCGACGAAATACTATTGTGGAAATTCTTCGTATAATCTTAATTCGTTCATTTTCTCCTGCGGTGCGTGGATTGTGGTTTTCAACTTTGCATAATCATGTGAGCGTGTTGTTGCTGAATTGAAAATGAACATATTTCAACATCTTATACATCAAAATATTGATGTCTTTGATGTTATTTGAACTCGAGCAGATTATCAACTTGAATTCTTTGATGTCTGCGAGCAACCAATTTTTTTTATGGGGACAAAAAGTGAAAAATTACAAGGGATTGGACAACCTTGTTTATAACTAGCCAGCAATTGTTTATTGGAGAAAAATAAAATTCATCCAGTGTTGAATAAATAGAGCTTACACCAAAGTATGGACAATCATATGCAAATAAGGATGACATGTGCGCAAGTTGGAAATGCATGAAGATTTGAGGTGATTTCTGGTAAAGGATGCGATGGTGGTACTACGGATGTTTGATCTAGTGATTCCATTCTCTTTTATCTTTTGACAAATATTTTGATAATATTATGCACTGCTATATATATTGATACTTCGGAAGAAGCGTTGTAGTGCGGAAGCTCAAGAACTATCGGTGGGCACACTATGAAGGTGGTAAGTCAAATGAGTTTTTATTTTATTTAAATAACGTAAAATGGATGGTTAATTCAGGTTGAGAATAATAGTGCTTAAGGCCATATACACTTTATGAGTGTTTCACCAAAATTCATGTGTGGGAAGAAAGATATTTTAAGAAAGATAATGAGTGGAGTGATAAGAATTTGAGTGTGTTATTTTTATGTAGAGTAATCACATAAAGTTGAAAGGTCAAAATTAAGATTTCAAGGTCAAATGAAGAAATTTGTATAGCTTGATTCAAGTTAAATTCCATCATGGAGTTATTGTACAAAAGGATGCATTTTTCATCCAAGATGAAGAGTTGATGTCAAGTATGGAGTCAAAGTGTCTTAAATCAAGTCAAGGATATGAATATAATTGGGTGCATGATCGGCGGAGCCTAACACCCAAAGATTTGGTCATTGTAACGCAAGAAATACTGCAGTTGTTGTCTGCAGCAAAGAGGAGCAAGAGAGTTACCCATAAATGATTCCAAGACAGAGAACCGAAAGATACCAAGTGCTGGAAGAGAGCTTGCATTGTTGGATGGCATGTATGAAGGCTTGGTGAAAAGGGGATTGAATGAAATCCATAAGTGAATAGATGAAGTTCGCAAAGGAGGAGAAGATGATCATTGATAGTCATTTTAGAGGATCTGAGGAAGACCACAAAAGAATAAAGAAGAAGGAATTTGCCAAGGAAAATGGCATATGGAAGTAGTTGACTGATGAAGAATATGAGAGGGAGAAGGCTGAGATAGCAGTTCATCTTGAGTTATTGATGGCATTGTTGCAGGAAAATACGAAAGACCAAAGACATGGTTGGACCATGAGGAAGAAAGTGAAATGGCAGAGACTACAAGTAAAGAGGAATCAACAGATAAACATACAGTTAACATAAGAGTTGAGGAAGCTCGATTAGAAGATGAGTGTGCAATTGAGATGTGAAGAAATCAAAGAAGCTGAGTTGAAAATGGAAGTTTCCATTTGTGGCCCAGAACAGGGTGAAATTATGGGTGAAGAGATCAATGAGAAAGATCTCATGGACTATTGGAATATTTCAGAAGAATTAGAAGATACGTTGACAAGAGACGCAGATGAGGCTATGAAGCCTTGTATTTTTAAAACTTATAGTTTGTGTATGTTTGCAGGATGTGCAGAAGACGATGGACAATCTGGTGAAACTGTCACAAAGATGAATAAAGCTCTTGAGGTGAAGTATGATGGAGAATGCCTTTCAGAGAAGGAAGGTACTGATTTCTTACAGCAGAAAGAATTCATAGATGAATTTTTGTTTGGTGTAAGACAGCCAGTTGAAGCTGTTATGGAGCAGAAGCATAATGAAAATGTCATAGTGATATTCCAAGGAGGTAAACAAATAAATTTGTTTAATGAAATTGATGAAAGAATTTTGCAATGTGATGATACAGAAAACATGATAACTCAATAGGATTGCCAGAAGAAGAATGAAACTGGGAATGAAGGTTGTGATGAAATGTTGGAAAGAATTCACATGGAAATAGAGTTCTTGGAAAGATGGCTCAAGGAACCTGAAGGAGAGATGAAACTTGCAGAACCTGATAAAGAAGAGATTACAGTTGAAGTGCATAATAAGGAGGAAATGTTTCTAAATTTTATAGAGTTAAGTGAATGCTTTGACTCTTCAAATAATAATGTGGCTGTAAGTACAAAAGGAAACATTAATAAATATAATGTTGAAATCAGAGAAATTGAGAAGAAAGTATTTGGAGATGAGATAAAAGATCAAGAGCAGCAAGAAAGTGATGTCCTTAGAGACATAAAGGAAACAACATTATTAATCCAATAGGAGAAAGATGAAAGCAACCAACAATTCAAAACAAGATCTACTGAAATCCAAAAAGTCTAAGATGGGAGATTGGTTCTTAAAGCATCAAAAGACGCCGAAAGGTCTTGTATTTTTTAAACTAATAGTTTGTTGATGAATGCAGGTACAACGTCGGATGAGAAATTTGTTACTATAGGAGAAATCAATGACTATAGTTGTAATCAAGGAGAAGTTCTTGATTATTCTTCATTTTAGGAAGTTGAGTGTTCAACGCAGTTGGAGACGGAAGCATCAGACAAAGAGGAATTACTCCGAGGAATTGGCGAAAGAAATTGTTGGAGAGGCCGATGGAATCCGGTTGATAGAACGAGTGATGCTGATGTACAGACAATTCAAGATTCTTTCAAAGTTTGGAGACCAGGAGAATGGGTATCAGGGTTTCTACACAAGTCTGTAATTTTCAAAATAAAGATGATGTGGTATGGAAAAGCGAGAGTTACATTCAATAGTATTCTAAAAATACTATTCTAGAAAGTCTGTCCAAAATTACAAAATGGAGTTGATACTTTAAAAGACCAGCGGAAAAACAGATTTTGGAATCCTAGAGGGAGCAAGTCATTGAGACTTGTGGTTGTCGCATTATTACTGAAAAGTGACAGACCTCATAGACAGGAGTCTATGGAAACTTTTCTACATGGCGAATCTAATGCAGGAGCATCCTGCTTAATTTTCATTATTTATTTGTGTGATTTAGGGGGTGATGTTTTTTTTAATTATTTTATAAATTATGCACATTTTAAATAAATTAAGAGAAAATTCTGAGTGTGAGGTTTATTGTAAATATTCTCTTAATAAACTAAGGATATGAGCGTAATTTGAGTTGGATAGATATTTTAGGGATTAGGAACTCCTTAAATGGAAGTTAGTTGAGTCAAAGAAGGGATAAAGCTATTTTAGAATTTGGTTGAGTTATTGGTGGAGGAAAACATGGATTGAAATTAATCCACAATTATGTATGAATATGAGGTTTGTGTGAGGATGAAAAACAGAGAGATATAGAGAGAAATGGTGTGAGAGTTTATGTAAAGGGGCGAGAGCCGGGAGGCCAACAATTGTAATATTCGGCCAAAATGGTTTGAATCTGAAATTTCTTGTTGTGATTTATATACCAGTATTTTGTTTGTGTTCGGTTCTCTCTCTTTATATATATTTTGAGTTAAATTGAAAGTGGTTTTTATGACTATTTTGATGAGAATTCCGTGTTAATGGAAACACACATTGTATTTTGTGCAAGTATATGATTTATTGCAGATTCTCTGCATCAAAAATATATTGAAAGAATGAAATAACCACTAGAAACAACTATTATCATGCTTTGTAGTATTTTTGGGGAACAAAATGCACTCCTCTTTAAACCAGATTGGATTCCCTTGTTGCACCAAGTTCTAGATAAGGCTAAAATTTTCAACTAGTAAATCATTTTATCCAATGATTTGAAAAGGAAAATTGAGAAATTCCTAAGTGCTCCTCCTAGATTTGTGCCATAGATCTTTATGTATGCATATCTAATTGATCCTATTTGTACTAGGATTCCTTTTCCTCTAATGAATTGGCATTAACCTCCTAGTTTAGAACCAATCCATTTTTATTGCTCAAAATTATGGGATGATAAGGCAATGGACTGTTTTAAAGAATTTTTTTACAATTTCATTTTCCTCTCTATCAAATTTTGTTTGACTATTTACCTCCAAAATTCACTCATGGTGTTATGGATGGGATTGCACCTATTAGGAATTGGTTTATCGATGATTATTTTTCTTACATTATAATTTATAGATGTCAAGATCTTCCTCATGCACTTCTTATGTATGTTCTTGATAGGTTTGAGATCAAGAAATTTTCCTATCAAACAATTGGAACGGGGATTACTAAATATTTTTCCTTTGGTTCTAAGAAGTCATGGCCTTCATTCCCAATAAAATTAGGAATCTATGCTCTGGATAATCCAAAGCATTCTAGAATAGAAGTAATGTCATTAGATTCCACAAAATTTTTTGATGTAGCTTCCAAAAAACATGATCCACAAAACATTGTCTAGTAACATTACAAGACTCAAAAAGGTTTTAAAGTATATGCGCATGAAGGTTTACCATTTAATTAGATTTTTCATGGTGCCAAAACATATAAAGAATTTCTTGAAAGAATTCAAGGGATCCTAAAAGGACCTATTAGAACAAAATTTTTAGGATTTCAATGATGAAGAAAACTATTCCTGGGTAACGAATTCATGTTAGACGTCCAATTCCAACAAACACAAATTCAACCAGTATCTCAAAAAAAAGAAGTGCAAATAAAAAAATTGTAGGTAGAGAAAGTTCAAAAGGAGAAAATTCAAGCACAAAAAGTGCAGAAAAATTCTCAGACAAGAATGTATATTCACAATAGTCTCAAACGGAAAAAATGTAGATAGAAGAGATTCAATCACAACATATTCAAATAGAAGAAGTCCAGACACAACAGTTACAAAAAGAAATGTAGAGAGAATGAGAGTTTCAACAAAATCAATCTCATGACCTAAAACCACAACTGTCAAAAATATACAAGGTAATCAACCTGAAGAAACTTAAAGAATTATTACAACAACTACAATCTCAAAAACCCCCTTATTAGCATATCTAGAAATTTCCTCTCCCAGTATTATCTATGTAGATTCCATTGAGCCAATCAAAGAAGACTAAATTCCCCTCAACAACTATTTTTTCTATAGTGCTAAAAAGGTTATTATTAAAGGAATATCTAAGAGGTGAAAGATAGAACAAAAAGAAGCATCCCCAATAAAGAAAGTAAAGTAATGGTACTTGGGATGCTTCAAATCTCAATAAAAGAGAATATGTTCATAAAGTTTTTGATTCAATAGGTGCATTAGTTGATGCAAATAAATGGTTTATGGGAAGCTTTAAAGAGATCATTAAAAAGAAACAACAAATAACTAAATTTCTTGAAGATAATCTATAACAACAATAACTTCTAATGAAAGCAAAGTATGAAAGAAAACTAATTTTTCTTTACAACATGAAATGTCGATTTAAATATTTTGAACAACACCTAAAACAGGAAATTCAATAGTTACATAAACATCTAAAGTTTCAATTGCATAAAAGAATGTTCAAACTAATCAACTAGTATCAAAGGTTAAAAGATTGCAAGAAAAACAGTTTGATATTGATATTTTCAGAAAAGAAAAAAGAGACATTGATATCTAATGAGCAACTTAAACTGTCTCAAAAAGAATTTTATCAAAATATGAACCAAATCGAAACTCATCGTAAAACATTAAATGATTTCTTTAATTCCATTAGAGACAAATTTTCTAAAACTATAATCTCTGATAAACTAGTATCAAAAGTTAAAAGAATACAAGAAAAACAATTTGATATTGATATTTTCAGAAAAGAGACATTGATATCTACTGAGCAACTTAAATTGTCTCAATTTTTTTATTATCAAAATACGAACTAAAACCAGATCCAGATCGAAACTCATCATAAAACATTAAATAATTTTTTTAATTCCATTAAAGACCAATTCTCTAAAACTATACTGTATTCAATAAATTAATGAATTGGAAGACAAAGTACAAAATGTCGCTAAGAAATATCTAAGGATCTCTAAGGAGAATAAATGGAAATCTCGTATTTCCCTCCATAATTGGGAAAACTCACTGCTTGCTTTAAATCAAGTTTGTGATATAATCAAATATTGCTCTAGTTTCATAGATAATATAGTTGACGTTATTGTCGACTTCAACATGCCAAACATGCAATTCCCGAGGGAGGCTACTCTAAGAGATTCCTAGATCACATATATCCAACCCAAAAAAAAGAGATATAGAAAAATCAATCTGAAATTTAGATAGATAGTCCATATAATCCATCAATCAAATGTTAGTGAACCATCATTATTGCTGAAAAAGTTTACTATTGTCAAAATAATTGGAAATTTAAACTCCAAAATCAATTTCACAAACTATGCAATTATTTTCTAATGAGAAACCTAGGTAAAAGAGATTGAAAAATGGAAAACTATACATTTAGGAGAAAAATCCCAAAACCGTATAACAATTTTACCTTTTCAAGAAAATAGTTTATCTTTATATTATGAATTGGTTAGTTTAAAAGAAAAAGATTGTTTTTTGTTATTTTGAAAATTTTATTTATGAAACTTTATACTAAGAGTTAGGGTTCGCAATTTTGGAGAAAGACTTGTAAACTATTGTTAAGAATTTTGAAGAATTTTGAGCCTTGAAGTGATTTAATTGTTTGTTTTTTAAAATTTTGTATGGTGTTGTTATTCATACATTTTCTTTTATACAAGTTTATTTGATCACATTTATGTATCTTTCATATTTCTTTTTATGAATGAGTATAACATATCTAAAATTTATATTATTGTTAGATATTAAGTTATGGTGTATCGAGTTGATTATGATTGAATAGATTAATGATTATTGAAGTGTGAAATATTTTGTAAGTTTGTTATTCATTTAACTATTTATTTGAAGAATAGATTTACTATTCTTGCTCTAACAATTGTTAAATTTATTGAACTATTTCTTAGTTTAGGAAGTCCATTTTCACCTTTCATACTTTGCTTAATTACACTTTCCGAATAGTTAGAATTTAGAATAAACAAACCTACAATATAATAGTCAATTTATTTTGCAAATAGATTAGAAGTGTATTTAGGATTTAGATAAACTTCAATGAAGTCTCCTTTCAATCAACAATCTCTTTAGTGGTGACGGAGGCCACATATCAGTGAGAATCGCTATCCCAAACAAGTATAGGTCTCATTGGGATCTAGATCAGGTGATTTCTCTAATTTTCTGCTAGGACATTTCTAGGCATCAACATGATTAAGATAAATAAACTAAAAATTTCTAGATGTTGAGAGTGTAGATTTAAAATATTTGAAAATAATAAAACACATATTCTATTAAAATTGGAAATTTTATGTTATAAGGACATTGTCAAAAATGATTTTTGGGGGGATTTAGTAATATTTGATATTTTAATGCCCCCAAGGAGGAAGCTTGATTGGTGATGTTTTAGATCTGAAGTCTTTGTGAATTATGTTGTTTTAGGTTCAAATCCCCTTGATTTACCATGTGGACCATGTTTGTGTGCATGTACGGGCTCACCTAGAGGTTATACATGTGTTTGTGCACGTATGCGAGTACCTAGAGGTTAGCTCTCCTAGAGGTTATACATGTGTTTGTGCACGTATGGGAGTACCTAGAGGTTATACATGTGTGTGTGCACGTATGGGATCACCTAGAGGTTATAGTGGGAGGTTATACATATGTATGGGCTCATCTAGAAGTTATACATGTGTGTGTGCACGTATGGGCTCACCTAGAGGTTATAGTGAGAGGTTATACATGTGTGTGTGTGTGTGTGTGTGTGCATGTATGGGTTCACCCAGAGGTTATAGTGGGAGGTTATACATGTGTATGGGCTCACCTAGAGGTTATAATGGGAGGTTTTACATGTCTGTGTCTGTGTGTGAATGTATGGGTTCACCCAGAGGTTATAGTAGGAAGTTATACATGTGTATGGGCTCACCTAGAGGTTATACATGTGTGTGTGTGTGTGCATGTATGGGCTCACCTAGAGGTTATAGTGGGAGGTTATACATGTGTATGGGCTCACCTAGAGGTTATACATGTGTGTGTGTTCACCTAGAGGTTATAGTTGGAGGTTATACATGTGTGTGTGTGCACGTATGGGCTCGCCTAGAGGTTATAGTGGTAGCAGTCAAAATTGACAAGTACCAATCCAACTTAGTTGCACATTTCTCTAGATACAAAAATATATATTTCAATAAATTTAGAATATCTAGTATTCCATTTAGAGTACCAACCCAACCTAGTTGCACATTTATCTAGATACCAAAAAAAAAGATATTTCAATAAATTTAGAATATCTAATACTCCATTATACGAGCATTAGTTGCACATTTCACTAGATATAAGAAAATGATATTTCAATAAATGAGTTTTGTGTGTTTTTAATACTCTTTAAAGTTTCATTAAATTTAGAATATTACATGCTCCAATTTATTGCAATTTCATTAATTATTGTATCAGTAAGAGCTAATAAGCTAATATGTATGTCAAAGATAGTTTTTCTAGGTTTTATTTACTTCCAAAAGACATAATTAAAAGTATAAGATAATTAAAAAGTACAAATTTACAAAATTAATCCAAAAAAACACACAATCTACATTATATCAATAAAGTAATATAACTAGTATAATATCATTATCAATTCATAAATTCAAAATACATTTATTTTCAAAAATAATGTAAAATTTGGATTCAAAATTCAAATATATGGCAATAAAACATCTTTAAAAAAAGAGATTAAGATTTTGCTTAAAGAAATATGTTTGTTTTCCTATCCAAGAGAATTTAAAAATTGATTACAAATATATAAAAATTACACATACAAATTTGTAAAACTAATACAGAACCATCAAATATCCAACATCTACATTTTAATATACAATTACAAAATTAATGAAAATATTTACTTCTTTAATTATGAATTTCATAAATTCAAAAAACATTTATAATATAACTATAAATATTCAATTTAAACAATATTGTCAAATTTATAATACGTTACAATGAAGCCGTTAACTGATTTTTGGGATGAATTACAGCCATGAATGACCAAACAAATGAGGAAGTCGGCATTAAATTAGTATGTTTTTGGCGTCATCCACTATTCAATTCGATTATCAATACACAATGGAAAAAATATAATTAATGTTTTAGTTAAGAGTTTACTGCTGGTTGTTAGCAGTTGCGGCATTGTTGGACTATTGATTTTTGGGGGTGAATTACAGACACTAATGACCAAACAAATGAGGAAAGTCTTAAACTGGTAAATTGGTAAGTTCTTTGCGTCATCTACTATTCAATTTGATTAGCAGTACACAATGGAAACAATATAATTAATGTTTAGTAGCCGTTGTGAGCAGTTGCGGCATTGTTGGACTGTTGTGTCCCCGTACAATATTCAAGACCATTAATGGTTGTATTCAGATTGCTCTCTAACGTACTGCCCTGCGTATAGTTAAAGTCGTGGAAGCACACACTGCCTAGAACCTCGAGTGCGTTAGCAGGAAAAAAAATGAAGATATTCCTCATGCGGAATCCCTTCGTTGGAAGTAGATATTTTTTAGGACTGTGCAGTGCATGCCAACGATTCTCCAACGACTATATATATAAGAAGGGTATTGTATGTTTTGGTAATACAAGATTTGAATAACAAGATTTTGCATATTCTCTATATAATAATGATAACAAGATTTGAAGTTTTAGTCAAATAACGATTTCAATATTGTAGAACATGGAAAAAAAACCACGAATTTATTATGAAAGTCAATTCAAGATTCAAGTCATACGGGCCTTTGGATATAATTTTTTGCCGTGTGGAGCAGGTGTGACGGAATTCCACTTGACCGCGGCCATGTTTAAGCCAAAAAATTCGTTTGTATTTGGTGAGATATATACTCACGTTTCCGTTTTTTCTCTATGAATGCGAATGCGAATGCGAGTGTGACTTTGTCTCGACTTTGCTTCGACAAATAATTTTTTGGATTTTCCTCTTAGCCAAGTGAATATTAAGATTTTATTAATTGCTTTCTTTAACACAATTTAAAAAAAAGAAAAAACCTAATATATAATATATTAGTGCATATATGAACAATTGAAATATAAAAGACAGACATAATCTGGCATGTATAGAACACTCAGTTACATCAGAATAATGTGAATCCCGAATATAAGGTTCATAGTCCAATATTATGATAACATAACAGTGGAAGGATGGAGTATGGTAAGCACTCATGTAAGTATAAACAAACATAGTAAAAATCAAGGCATATTGATTTTGCCATCGGCCTGAATGTGCCCATCAGACATTAAAACATACTCAATGTAATCAACATACTGAATGTAACCATAAGCCTCGGAGATGTCATTTTTTGACATAGAATTTGCAACCTCTTTTGTTCCCAATAGATGTGAGTGAAGCTTATGGTGCTGAATGAATTCCGGAGACAATAGATCCAAGTCATCCATGCCCACAGAAGTGGAGATGATAAGGTCGATCCCTTGTTAAGATGTTGAATAATAACATGTGAGTCCCCATAAACATGTAGTGTATCCAGGGACAAATGTTGTGCAAACCAAAGTAGACTCCAAAGTGCAAGAAACTCTGCCCTCATGTTAGTACCTAGGCCACCATTCTAGAGAATTTTGTACTGCGTGTTATGGTCCAGTCATAGCCAAGAGCAGCAAATGTTGGAATTAATTTCCAACTGCCTGAAAAGGCAGCGAACAGACTTGAGGCGGCAAGGCAAAGTCCGCGGGGGTCAAGGCAGGCAGAACCGGCGATGGGTGAACCCCATCGGAACAGCTGACGTCATCAGCTGGGGGCCCACTCAAATGTGTTCATTAAAGACTTGCGGTTAATGTTTTAATGTTGCAATGTTATTTGTGTTAAAATTTGGGTTATATATATTTTATGTTATAATGTTATATATATATATATATATATATATATATATATATATATATATAAGCCCAGCACATTGTAAAAAGCCGTGAAGTGTATGTTTTATTTTTTTATTACACAGCAGTGTATATAAAAATAAGGGAAAAGACAGCAGAACAGTTTCATTGCACAGCAATGCGTGAAGGAAGAAATATCACAGTGCCGGCAAACAAATTCCACATCAATGCGAATTTTAAGCGGTGCTGACAGAAGTTAATGATGCCATAAATGAATTTTTCAAGCGGTGAATTTTCTGGTTGTTTGTCAACGAATGACATTAAATTCAATCTGGGATATTTTGTTATATACATAAAACAGAGTGTTGTAATTTTTTTTAAGTTACAGAGCAGAATTGTTATGCACAGCAGAGTGCATTTTTAAGACAGAGAAGTGAATGCACAACAGTGTATTGTTTGAGAAACACAGCAGAGTGTTTTAGGAAAACAGAGTACATACAGCAGTATATATTTTAGTGAATGACATAGTGATAATTTTTGAACTGTGTTTGCAGCAGTCAAAATTATTTTGTAATCCCTCTCTTGAGGAAGAATCTGTAACAGTTTTTTTTATGAAATAGAAATTTTTTTCTGAGTTGAAACTCTGTCACTGTGAATGAAATTCTGAATATTTCTCTGTGTTAAGGAAGGCAGTTTTATTATTTTGGAATTCTGAAAATTCCAACATGGTATCAAAGCCAATCCAGGCTATTTGAAGGTCAAATAAGCTGAAGGAAAGGAGTTCTTTGTTGCAGCAGCTTCTCCAGCAGTGTGAAGACTCAGCCAAGAAGAATCCAAAGGTATTTCTCTATACAGTTTTGTGTCACTGTTGCAGAACAGTTTGTTAATTTATAAACACACAGTCAAGTGTTTTTTGAATCATAGTTAAGAGTGCAGAATGGCAGGAGCCAGCACTAGTATGGGTATGGGAAATATCCATCTCCCAATGTTTAATGGGAAAAATTATGACTACTGGTCAATAACTATGAGGGCTTTATTTATCTCCCAAGACTTATGGGAATTAGTTGAGGATGGCTTTGAAGAGCCAGCAAATGAAGCAGAGTTTTATGTTTTAACTCAAGCAGAAAGAGAGATTTTGAAGAGCAATAAGAAGAAAGATGCCAAGGCTCTTTTCTTCTTATATCAAGTAGTGCATGAGAGTGTGTTTCTGAGGATAGCAGCAGCCAAGAAATCCAGTGAAGCATGGGAAACTCTCAAGACAGCTTATCAAGGCATGGAAAGTGTGAAGACAGCAAAACTTCAGTTGCTGAGGAGAGACTTTGAGACTCTCTGTATGAAAGAGTCAGACTCTATTGACTCATTCTTCACTCATGTGATTGGAATGGTCACACAAATAAGATCTTATGGAGAGACTCTTGAAGACAAGAGGATTGTTGAAAAACTCTTGAGAAGTTTACCCTCAAGATTCGATGTGATTGTCACCACCATAGAGGAGACTAGGGATCTCACAAAGTTTTCAGTGGATGAACTACATGCATCACTGATGACCCATGAACAGAGATTGGGTAGGAGTGAAAACTCATCTCTTGAACATGCCTTTAAGACCCAGATGTCTTTCGGAAGAGGAAGAGGGCAAGGCAAAGGAAGAGGAAGAGGCAGAAGCCAAAACAGAGGTGGAAGAGACAGTCCAGCAAATGCTCAAGGAAGGGGCAACAATCCAAATCAGCATCAAGGCCAAGGCAGCAGCCAGCAGAATGGTCAGCAGAATGCTCAAGGACAAAGGTATGATAAGTCCAATGTCCAATGTTACCATTGTAAAAAATATGGTCATTATGCTAATGAATGTAGAAAGAAGAAACAAGATATGAGAAGTGAAACTAGTGCAAATTTCACAAAAGAAAATAGCAGCCAAAGTAATTTGTTTTTAGCTTGTAATATGGCTAAAGAAAAGAGTGAAGACTTATGGTTTCTAGACTCCGGTTGTAGTAACCATATGACAGGAAACTTAGCAATGTTTTCTATGTTAGATGAAAGTGTGCAGTCACAAGTCACACTAGGAACTGATAGCAAAGTTTCTGTTATGGGAAAAGGAGATGTAAATGTTTTAACAAGATTAGGTGCAAAGAAATCCATAGCAGATGTTTATTATGTTCTAGGAATGAAGTGTAACCTCTTAAGTATTGGACAGCTTGTCCATAAGGGTATAATGTTTTCTTTGATAATGATGTTTGTACCATCATGGATAAACCACCCAGCAAACTATGTATTGTTGAAGTGAAGATGACAAGGAACATAATGTTCCCTCTTAGAATGAGAGCAGATTTGAAGAATGGTGAAGAGAAAGCAGCAGTTGCACAAGAGACTTTCCAAAGCGAACCAAAAGATGAAAATTGGTTGTGGCACTTGAGATTCGGTCATCTCAACTTTTGAGGTCTTAATCTGTTGAAAAGAAAAGAAATGGTAAGTGGTTTACCATTGATAGAGAAACCGGATAGCCTTTGTGAAGGTTGTATCTTGGGGAAACAACACAGAGAAAGTTTTCCTTCTGGGAAAAGCATAAGGGCAAAAGCACCCTTAGAGATTGTCCACTCAGATATATGTGGACCGATGCAAACTCCATCACTTGCAATCAGCCACTATGTACTAACATTCATAGATTATTTTACAAGAAAAACTTGGGTTTACTTTTTGAAAAACAAAAGTGAAGTGTTTGAAAAAATTTTCAATTTCAAAGCACTTGTTGAGAACCAGAGTGGGCTGCATATCAAAGTCTTAAGGACTGATAGAGGAGGTGAGTATATCTCTAAAGATTTTCTACGGTTTTGTAGAGAAAATGGTATTCAAAAGCAGTTTACAACTAGATATACTCCGCAGCAAAATGGAGTAGCCGAAAGGAAGAACCGAACCATAATGGACATGGCGAGGAGTATGTTAAAGGCAAAGCATTTGCCTAATGATTATTGGGCTGAGGTTGTACACTGTGCAGCGTATATTTTGAACAGGTGCCCTACAAAAGCGGTTATGAACAAAGTGTCGGAAGAGGCATGGAGTGGCGCAAAGCAAAGTGTCACACATATGAAGGTTTTCGGATGTGTGGCTTATGCACACATTCCGGATCAGCTAAGGAAGAAGTTGGACAGCAAGGGGGAGAAATGTATTTTTATTGGATACAGTGAGGAATCCAAGGCATACAGGTTATATAACCCATCCAGCAAGAAGTTTCTTGTGAGCAGAGATGTTCAGTTCATTGAAGAGGAAGCTTGGGATGGAAGCATAGAGAAGACGGTGAATGTTAAACATTGTTTATCTCATGATGAGAATGATGATGAGGTGGCTGAAATACATCCCCAAACAGCAACACCAACACCGCAAAGTACACCCTTGAGGAGAAATGAAAGTGCTTCTCCAAGCACACCACAAGGAGGAAATTCAAGTGCTTCTTCAAGCACTAATACACCTACTGTAAGAGGTAAGAAATTTAGAAGTTTGAAAGAGATTTATGAACAAGATATAACAAATGAAGGTATCAATTATTTGTTTGCTTTATATTGTCATGTTGATGATCCTGTTCATTTCGAGGAAGCCATCAAGGATAAGAAATGGATAGAAGCTATGGATGAGGAAATAAATGCCATAGAGAGCAACAAAACTTGGGATTTGGTTGAACTCCCAAAAGGTAAAGATGTCATTGGTGTTAAATGGGTCTACAAGACCAAGAGTAATGCTGAAGGCAAGATAGAGAGACACAAGGCAAGGCTTGTAGTCAAAGGCTATAAACAGAAGTATGGGATAGATTATGAGGAAACTTTCGCACCGGTTGCAAGAATGGAAACCGTGAGAGCAGTGTTGTCCATAGCAACACAAAACAAATGGAAAGTTTACCAAATGGACGTGAAGTCAGCATTCCTAAATGGAGTGTTAATGGAAGAGGTTTACATTGAACAACCTCTCGGTTATGAAAAGAAAGGCCAAGAACACAAAGTATGCAAGTTGAAGAAAGCTCTTTATGGGCTGAAGCAAGCGCCAAGAGCGTGGTACAGTAGGATAGATTCATATCTACTGGAAAATGGTTTTGAAAAATGTGAGGGAGAACCCACCCTCTACATCAAAGAACAAGATGGTAAAATTTTGATTGTAGTCTTGTATGTTGATGATGTTATTTTTACAGGTAATGATGATTGCCTTATTGAACATTTTAAATCAGTCATGAAAGAAGAATTTGAAATGACTGATATGGGTTTGCTAAAATACTTCTTGGGAATAGAAGTAGAACAAGATGAAAATGGGATTTTTATCTCACAGGCAAAGTATGTTAATGAAGTGCTTGAAATATTTAACATGCAGGAAAGCAAAGGAGCAATCACTCCAACAGTAATGGGATTAAAACTCAGCAAAGAGGACAACAGCAAGGATTTTGATCCTAGTCTATACAAGAGCATAGTTGGCAGCCTCATGTATTTGACTGCAACTAGGCCGGACATAATGCATGCTGTTAGTTTGATTTCCAGATTCATGGAAAAGCCAAAGGATGCACATTGGAAAGCAACAAAAAGAATTCTGAGGTATGTTAAAGGTACGAAAAGGTTTGGTATTTTTTATACTACTTCAGAATGTTCAGATTTAGTTGGATACACTGACAGTGATTGGGCTGGAAGTGTAGATGATCGGAAGAGCACTTCCGGTTATGTTTTTCACATGGGTTCAGGAGCCATTTCATGGGCTTCTAAGAAACAGCCCATTGTAGCGTTGTCTACAGCAGAAGCAGAATATGTGGCAGCTACAGCAGCAGCGTGTCAAGCAGTTTGGATGCGGAAAATGTTGAGAAGCTTATGTCAAGAACAGGTAAAAGGGACAATGATATTTTGTGACAATAGCTCAGCTATTGCATTGTCTAAAAATTCTGTTTTTCATAAGAGGACTAAACACATTGACACCAAGTTTCACTTCATACGTGAATTGGTTACCAATGGAAACTTTGGAAATGATTTTGCGACATGCAGGATGAACGGAGGATCGATTCTGCAGATATCCTCACAAAGCAACTTATGAAAGAAGCTTTGAACATTTCGGAAAATTGCATGGGTATGCGGAAAACCCAACAATTGAAATTAAGGGGGAGTGTTAGGAATTAATTTAACTCCACGAAAAATGACGAACGGACTTGAGGGGGAGAAGGCAAAGTGGCGGGGGTGTGAGCGAAGCCGAGAGCCGGCGATGGGTGAACCCCATCGGAACGGTGACGTCGTGGGCGAGGGCCCACTCGTCGTTCATTAAAGACTTGCGGTTAATGTTTTAATGTTGCAATGTTATTTGTGTTAAAATTTGGGTTATATATATTTTATGTTATAATGTTATATATATATATATATATATATATAAGCCCAGCACATTGTAAAAAGCCGTGAAGTGTAGGTTTTATTTTTTTATTACACAGCAGTGTATATAAAAAAAAGGGAAAAGACAACAGAACAGTTTCATTGCACAGCAGTGCGTGAAGGAAGAAATATCACAGTGCCGGCAAGCAAATTCCACATCAATGCGAATTTTAAGCGGTGCTGACAGAAGTTAATGATGCCATAAATGAATTTTTCAAGCAATGAATTTTCTGGTTGTTTGTCAATGAATGGCATTAAATTCAATCTGGGATATTTTGTTATATACAGAAAACAGAGTGTTGTAATTTTTTTTAAGTTACAGAGCAGAATTGTTATGCACAGCAGAGTGCATTTTTAAGACAGAGAAGTGAATGCACAGTAGTGTATTGTTTGAGAAACACAGCAGAGTGTTTTAGGAAAACAGAGTATATACAGCAGTATATATTTTAGTGAATCACAGAGTGATAATTTTTGAACTGTGTTTGCAGCAGTCAAAATTATTTTGTAATCCCTCTCTTGAGGAAGAATCTGTAACAGTTTTTTTTATGAAATAGAAATTTTTTTCTGAGTTGAAATTCTGTCACTGTGAATGAAATTCTGAATATTTCTCTGTGTTAAGGAAGGCAGTTTTATTATTTTGGAATTCTGAAAATTCCAATAGCAACAACAACCACACATGTGCCCCTAAGAGGCCCCATCAAAATAACCAGCCCGAAGTTGTGAATGGTGTGGGGTGGATCGGTGGGAGAGGTCCCTTGAAAGTTGTTGTCACAATGTGACTCCCTCTAGCCAAGTTGTGATTTTTTGTATAATGTGATTAGTGTTAATCTGTGAACCCTCAAATATGAGTACAAAATGGGATAGCTTTGTTGTTGTCTCCCCTCTCCAACGACCATGAATATCATTCTTGTATATGGGAGAAACTTTTGTAACTAAAATTGAAGAATTGGAAGATATTGTAATATGCCAAATGGAAAAATAACAATAATAGTAGGCTAAAAGTTATTAAGGAGACAACAACACAAAAACTGATATCAAGACACCGACAAAGCCATAAAATATTGTTGAGCCATTTTATTAATTTTCTAGAAATGAGTACAATGGAGGTGCTAGAATGAAGGCACTTAGGATTGCTCAAGGCAAGCTAGAGAAACCCTATGAATCAATGCTGAAATCCCCCATTGATGGTACATTGTATGGCTATAGCTTTGCACTGCAATCTGTCAGAAATGTTGATGCTGCTCCCAAAGAAATGCCACTATGGCCTGCTACACTACTCGGAAAATTTTGGGACTTTAACCCTGGACTCTACCCAAGAATCCCACAAAAACCCACGAAGGAATTGGCCAAATGTTGACCTCGGAATTTCGGCCCAATTTCCCCTAGCTGCTCGCTAAGTTAGGATCTCTGTTTGACACCTCAAATATTCCTAGAAAATTCTGCCAAGTTAATGTTGGTTTCTCCTCAATAAACCTAGAAAAACCCAGAAAGGGTTCGCCCAAAGCGTGACTTCGAAAATTGACCCTCTTGGGCTTGGCTCACTACACTGCTAGGTAAATCAATCCTCCTGTAAATCGTGCTGCTGGAAGTCTCAAAAATGCCACAAAATTCCATGTTAGGAAGCTCCAAGCCTCCCCACCAAATCTCAACTACAACTCCCTCTCTTCTCGCCTCCCGGAACAACCAAATCTTCTCTGCACTACGTCTTCCCCTATGTAGTCTCCTCCTCCTCTGCACAGTCTAGAACTGGCTACACTTCCTCCTGATGTTGCAGATAGAAATTATCCTCACAAGGTGTGGAAATACTCTCCTGAGCAGGCACTCGAAGTCCCCGAGGTAGAGGTTGAGATCTTCACTTGGAGATCTCGTGTGTTAAACAACACTACAGACTTGGCTCTTCAACTCCAGCATGCTCTGTCAAAATGAAAAGAAGAAAATATTTGAATGAATGACCAAATGAGCCTTCCCTTCTTCCTTTTATCCATGAGGCCCAACTTATTCCTTGGGTCCCACCTTGGCCTGCACTGCCTCTCCTTGGTCGATCACGTGCTGCCTTCCTCTAGCCAATCCCACAATGTTATTTTTGTGCCTCTTCTATGCTGCCACCTAAGGCAAAATCGACCCCACCACTAGATCCACAATTTTCCCTTAGGGACTTTAGGAAAATACTTTATTTGACATAATTATTAATTGTTAGTCCCCTACCCACTTTATTTCCGCCCAACATTAGGATTTGCCAAAATTAATCAAAATTTATATCCCAATTAGCTAACTGCTAATTTGGGGATATTACAGTCCTCCCCACCAAAAATTGTTTGTCCTCAAGCAATTCCTAAACAAGCCCCCTCTCTAGCTGACGCTCCCCACTGTCACTGCAAAATGTGTGTGGGTCCTAGATGCGCCACTGAATCTTCCATGTCCTCTGCATCAACCTGATATGAAGGGATCTCTCAATGCCAGGATCCCAAGCCATCATGTCTAACATGAAACTCCACCTGCTCCACTCACCATCCTGTCATGCTAATGAAGTCCTCCACTCCATCAGTGACTCGCTAAAGCCCAATGGAAGATCTACCTGATCTCCCCATGTAGTATACAGCTCACCCATAGAGGTTATCGAGCTATGTAGAGTTGTAATGCTCAGGTCTGCTACTAATCTCGTAGAGGTGCCACCATTCTATCGTTGCGTCACTATGACTATGAGATACCCCCCATCATGTGAAAATTGTATCCCTCTCTCCTGGGGCCTTGTGGTGAAAAATATGTGAAGGCAAAGCTCATCCTGCTCGGGCATCTCCATGATGATGATATCTACCCCTCCACTGCTGATCATGACCCTGAGCAACAACATGATAAGTCTACCTCGCCATGCAATGGAGGTCTCAGTGCTCCCCCATGTGTCAAACCCAAGGTGGATTGGATCACCATTATCTTTGTCCCTGCTCATCACAAAGTGGAATGATCGACCTGTCCAACAGACCCCTGGATCCCTCAATCATGTGGGGAGTTCACAACTCCCACTCCCAGTGGGATAAGGCTGCATAGCACTGCTACCTACTAGAACTCATCTGGCCCTCATCTCTAACCCCTATATGTATCCCCTGGGTGGACCCCAAGTATCAAGTGTCAGTCCCATGCATGTGTACCTGCCCTGCTCCTACCAGACCACATCGTGATACCCGCTATCCTAACACCTGCTGATACACCTGAACACTGCTCAGAGTCTGGGTACCCTCCTGTAGACGAAATCTACCATTCGTCGTCCCTCAAATGTGAGCCCAAGTGTGGAACATATGCTACCTTGGCAATCAACCATGTCATCCTCAAGCTTGGACCCATCCTTGGTAATCAACCATATCATTCTTTAATGCAACTTGTTTATACAAACTTTGTTGATTTGTATTATTGTTATCTTAGGACGTAGTTCAACAAACAAAACAAGTAATTTTTTTGAGATGCTTTTTCAATAACCCAACATCATATTTTAATTTTAATTTTATTACTAATTTTTTTATAAAGTGAAAGAAAATTGTTACTAATAAACCTTCCTCAATCTTAAAAGAAATCTTGCTCCTTTAGAAAATTTTAATCACCCTAAATGATTTTCATATTAATAATCTAATCTCATAATTCTAAATAATTCATTTAATTTATATTTTTTAATATAAAAATAAATTTAATCAACATTTTAATATAAAAATAGATTTTCAAGTACTAAAACTTTACTTTATAAATATTAAATAACTTAAAAGTTGTTTTATCTAATTTCATAAATTTTAACAAAATGGGAAGAACAATTTCAACTCATTGAAAAAAACCGCGTAACTATTTATGAAATCGCCTCAATGGAGCACCAATCGTGTCGTGCAAAGGAGGATAGACAATGATATGATTTATTTTAAAATGTCCACGAGACCCACAGGTCTAAGGGACCCACATTCCACCTCAAACAAGACATCTCATTCTCAAGTTTCCCTCTAGAGTAGTTCTTTTGCTGTGAATTTTGATCAAGAAATTCACTGTTTTGTGAAGCCTTGCTTCTTCGAACAACGTACTCAAATTGTCCACCTTTAAATCACTTTCAAACTGATCACGAATATCCTCATATGCCGGACATTCCATGATAAAGTGCCATTCAGTGTCAACTACACCTAGCCTACAAAAGTTGGAAATTCTTTCTTCCCATTCTTCCTTGGGAGTTATCCATCTACCTGTCTCGCACCTAAGATGGTGAGATCCGGTCCTCAGCTGTGCTATTAAAAATTTTATCCTTTCCCTTGATTTTCGCACTCAAATAAGTATTTTCTTCATGCGATTGTGATGGGCTGAATTTTTTAAGATATATCGCTTTTTTCTGCCAATTTGTTTTTCCCACATGGCAGTCGTGAATATTTCAACCACCCACTTTTTTTATCTCCTCTTTAGCATTAGAACAATCTTGCCACTCAATTCCCCATTTTCTCATCCTTTTGTCATTTAGCTTCCTCCATGTTTTCTTCCTACGCTTTAGCTCCTCCATGTAAGTCAACTTGGGCCAACGATGTGCCTCCATGTTTTCCACCTTTTTTAGATAGCTTAACAAATGAATGATTGCTGAAGCTTCCAACGGGAACATCCCAGTCTCAGCTAGTAGGATCTCATATGGTACTGTTGCCTTGAATTTGAGGTTACTAATGATTAGGTGATTTTGAATTCGTTCTATTTGTCTCCACTTGTGATTTGACATGTTGTTGCCCCAAACTTCACATCCATATAAGACAACTAAGGTAACCAAGACTCCAAATAGAATTTTATTGGTTCTCCAGTCCCACAATTCTTCTTTCCTGCATCTATTCTGGAGAAGGTAAGATGCTCTCCACCCCCCTTGGATCCTTTTAGTTATGCATGTCTCCCAACTGAGCCTATTGTGAAAACCAATTCCTGGGTACTTGTATTCTTCCACTATCTCCAGAGGTTTTCCCTCAAATATGAAGCTAGCTTGTTGCTATTTTTGTTTCAAAAAGAAGATCATGATTTTGGTTTTATTTGTGTTTACTTGCATCCCGACTTCCTCACAGAAAAGCTCTAATGCTTTCAGATGTTTTCTCAAACCATGGGCAGATTTTTCCATTAGGATAAGATCATCAGCGTACAAAAGTAGCTTCACGACATACCCTACTAGTTGAATACCCTCTCCATTGTTGTTGCTTAGCCATTCTTCTAGCTTATCAATATATAAACCAAAGAGAGTGGGAGAAAGGGGGCACTCCTGCTTGACCCTAATGCCACTACCAAAGCATTCCGAGAAGCCCTCTTTAGTTTTGATTTTAGCCCTAACTTTCTCATACAGTTTGTGGACAACAGCTCTATATTCATTTGGGATTCCAGGCTCTTCCATTCTTTCCCAAAGCTTATCCCTTGGAACAGTGTCAAAAGCTTTTTTGAAATCAACAAAGCAACAAAAGGCTTCCCCACCCTGAATTTCTCATACTTTTTCAATGACGTGCATGAGCGTGATGCAATGATCAATTGTAGAATTCTTTGGCCTAAAGTCAGCCTATCCTTTTTCTCTTTTACCCTCTTTTTCTGCCCAAATACTGATTCTACGCTCCATAATGCTCCCAAACAATTTTCCAAGAAGAGGATTGACCATAATAGTGCAATAATTAGAGGGGTTATTGATGTCTCCATCTTTGTAAAGAGGGATAACGATACTTGTTGTCCATTACACTGTAAAATTGGCTTCTGTGATGTTGTTGAAGATCCTTTGGATGATTGGGGCCAAGATATCCACACCCCATTTTAAGAATTATACCTGTAACCCATCAATGTCTTGTGCTTTACCACTTGCTAAATTTTTTATGCCTCGCTTGACATCCTCCACAGAAAATAATACAGTTGTGGAGTTGATTATGGGGGGGCTATTTTTCTCTAGGTTTCTCTCATAAAGAAGCTTTGCATATTCCATCCAATGAGTAGTTGAAATATTATTATCTATTTGCTTTCTCTCTTGCTGTAATTCTTGCCAAAATCTTTTGGGGTTGTCCTTTCCCAAAGAGATTAACTCCTTTCTCCTTTCAGTCACATAAATTTCTTTTTTTGTTTTTATCAAATTTTTATACTTTATCTTGCTTTCACTATCTGCCTCCTTCTCTTTAAGGGATCTTTTAGCCACTTTGCACTCTTCATCAAACCAATGATTCATTGGGAAGGTGTTTGAGATCCTCTTCCTGGGCCGAGACCTTTTTCACGCCTTTAAGGCTTTGTGGATTAGAGGGATCAGCATGTTGCTACCCATGCCTTCTATTTTTGCATTGTCTTCGTTGTTTTTTGTACTGATTTTTTCTCACTAAAAATGTTTTTCTAAAGCAGCAACAAAGAGCTTTTGGTTTTCTTGATTTATTAGAATTCTTCCATTTGCATGCACTTTCTTATGCCCTTGTTGAGTCTGCCCTTCCTGTATCAACGATACCACGATTTGGGTATGTGGATTAAAAAATTTAATAATTTTCATTGTTTTGTGAAGGCTGAAGTATTGCTATTTCAAGAAAATGTTAAAATACAGTTATAAATTTATTATTTGATTTTTACTTAGCAGGTTGTTTATAATGTATGGCAAGATATTTGTATTATTTAGATTTTAGTTTAAAAATAAAAATGATATTTAAAATTTAATTTTATTTTTAAAATATAGTAAAATTAAAATTATTTTACATAATAAAATAATTTTTTATCCAAAAAAAAATTACGATTTTAAACAAATGAGGAAGTAGGAATTAAACTGTAAAATATAATTAACGTTTTAGTCGAGTTTACATTTTGATTCTCTGGTTTGTGCTTTAAAGAATTTGCAGGAATATGAAAGAGATGTAACTGATTGTTGATCTATGTTTGTTTTACGGCTACAGACGGAAACTTGCCAATGAAACATAATATGTAAAGCGTAGCAAAAGAATGAAGGGGTTACTCTGCCAGGAAGGATGCACTCTATTTCTTAGACATAGAAGACCATCGCGGATTTAATTTGGAGTTAGAAGTCCTCATTAACCTAACTTTCTTTCTTATCTACATGGTATTTTTTTTTTTTATTATATAGAAATAAAATCTTATTATTGACTACGCATAACGACGTGTAATTGATTTGGTTTTCAATTTTTGTATCTTGGGGTCAAAAATTAGTGGACTCTACTCTTTAACTGTGTAAGCTTTTATTAATTTGGGTCGATTTTACTTTTGATTGATTTGGAGGATGAATGTTTTGGGTGGTCGATTTGTTTGGCACCTTCCAGCTCTCCTCCAGGCTGTCTACCTTTGGAGATATTGCTGATAGGAACTCCTAGCGTTTGTTCAAGCTCTAATAGGTAAGAAGAGCACTTGAAGGGTCTGCAACTATTTTGGCAGAAGGTAGGGAAAGAATATTATGGATTGGGCGAAGTGAAATAGCTGATTATGTTTAACAGGCTCTGGGGATTTCTTCTAAGATTACCAAACAATCATGAGGAACAAGGAAGGTCGGAAAACATTTCACAGGAGAAATTTGCTCAGTATTACAAATGGTGTCAGTTTTTTCTTATAAGCAGACCATGCAAGAGGCTGAAAGTCCAACTGTGTGATCGTTGGTGGAATATTGGACATTGTTTCTGTCTCTATTGTGCTCAGTGATTTTTTTGGTGACTTGGATTTCTGCATTATGTTTTACAGGGCTCAGAGGCTTCGGATCAATTATTATGGTTCTTTTTTCTCCTTATTCTCTTCGCTTATCCTTCTCTGATGAAGCGGTTTTCTCCTGAGCGTATTCTTAGGTGACAATGTCTTCATTTTGATGTGCACCTTGGTACTCGGCTTCTCTTCTGGGACTGCTTAGATTGTTTCTCTGGCTTTTCCGGCTGGTGGGAACCGTATTGAGAGATCGATTTATTTTTAAATTTTCTCTCTGGGAGGGAGTTAAAGGCTGACAGTGGCGGCGGACTGTGACGTTACTCTATCCCTTTGGTTTTATCCTTTCTTAATTAGTCTTAGACTAGTTACTTTATTTATGAGGTAGTGTCCTATGCGTTCTTTGTATTCAGGGAGTGGTACGTCGGGGGATGGTGGATCTCTATTGCCGGTGTGAGTCTTTATTGCTACCAAGTCTAACCGTTTCTATGCGCTATTAGTTGTCTTGGTGTGGTACGTTGGGGGATGGTGGATTTCTTTTGTTAGTGGGTGTCTTAATTGCTGCCAACACTTACGTTTGTTTTGGGTGCATTTTCAACGGATGGGGTCTTGAACATTATTCCGGATGATTGGTCTATATTTTGGGCCACCCTTTCTATCAACTCAGGGTTTTATGAACTTGGGTAGTCACGATGGCGGACCTGACTAACTTAATTTCAAAATTAGAGACGGAAGACTACAACGAGGCCTTTTTTCATGCGATCGAGCTGGTGGAGGGTGGTGAACTCAATTCTACATGTGGTACCCTTTCCGCTCAACGTTATCATACTCCCGACTCTGTCTCGTAGCTTGGCGCTCAATCGATTTCTCCCCGAGGAACTTCTCTCACTCATGGACGTTGAAACAGAAAACTGCTCAGGAAGGTAGTAAGCCACATCGGGCTGCTAAGCCTTTCAAGCCGGTTGAGGGCTATAGGTTGTTAATCTTTTGGATTGATGTTATGTGGGATAGGGCTGAGAGCTTGATGACTTGAGGTTTAGTGGGAAGGTGGAAATTTGAGAGATTTAGTACGGTGAACATCCTAAACTGGTTGTTGGAAGCCTGGAAGAAGCTCCTTGGTTATTCGCTGAGAGTAAGCAAATCACAGAACGAGTGGTTCTGTTTTCACTTCAACAAATCTGAGGATGTGGCCGAGGTATTGAGGAGGCCATGGGTTCTCAGACGGTGTTTCATGGTGCTCCATCGCTGTGACGCAGGTTTTCATCCTTCTAATAATGCTCCCAAAAACCACATTCTCTGGGTCAAACTACCAGGATTACCTCTCCAATTCTGGTCTATCCAGGTTCTAACTGAAATTGGGAACAACATAGGAACATGTCGTTTTTTGGATCTAAAGTGCTTTGGAGTTTTTGACAAGTGCGTGGCATGTCTCTTGGTCGAGGTTCCTTTCTTTAGGGGATTACCTACCCACATATATCTAGAGTGCGATGAGGTGGTATACCGACAACAATTAGATTATTAGCAAACCCCTTTTCATTGTCATATCTACCATAAGACAGGACATCTGATGCAGCTTTGTCCTCGCTGGAGACAGGATTACGCCGCGAAGAACAAGGTATGTGCTCGAGGACAGAACGTAGAAGATGTTGAACGTGATACTCTGCATTATCCACCGGATTTATTGCAGACTCCGCCTCTCTCGCCGGGTAAGTCAGATCCTATCCACCCCCTTCTCTCTAGTAATCATGTTAATTTGATGGTTGGGGTTGACGTGCCTGTTTATGGTGGGGGTCAGTGTCATTCTGGTGTAACTGAATCTCTGTCGGGAAAGGGGAACTATCAGGGTCTTACAAATTACAGTCTTGAGACGTCGTTGGTGGTTGGGAGGATTCCTCTGTGCCTTCCTGACTTACCTTAAGTTGCAAACAGTCGTCTTAAGACTCCTGTGAGACCTTGTCTCATTACCCCAACCTCTGCCTCCATGTTGACTGCTCCTCCCCTACATTCTCATGTGGTTTATGTTCCTCCTTTATCCCCTCGAAACTCTATCAGGAGTGACCTGGAACTCCTACTTCTTGATCCTGATACTCAACTCGCCCCTTTGAAGGTTGACACTGGTATGCCATCATCCCCGCCCATTAGTATCAGCCTGTCATCTATCTCCAATGTCACCATTAGGAGAGGGAAGGGAAAACCCCGGGTGAAAAAGAAGTTCATTACAATGTTGGGTCAGGAGAAGGATTTTCTATCTGGGAATTTCAGAGACGTCCCAATGTCCCAGGCTATTGAAAAGTTTCTTAGAGCACTAGTACCCTCATCTGTTGACCCGTGATGTTATTCTGCTCTTTGAATTTAAGGGGTTTGGGGGGTCGTGACAAGTTTGTATCTCTTCGGGAGTTCCTTAAATGTTTAAAACCTAGCATGATCTTCATACAAGAGACTATGCATTCGGTTGACCGCTCGCTCTCTTTCTTTCGTGCCATGTTCCCAGCATGGAATATGGTGGCGAAAGACGCAGAGGGCAGATCTGGCAGCCTGGTTGCGATCTGGGATCCTAGATGGGTTGCTATGAAGGCTTTTAGTTTCTTTGGTGGGATCATATTGACTGGTTATTTTAGAGGTTTTCGACATAGAGTTCATATGATTAATTTATATGTTATGTATCATGATAAACTTAATTTCTGGAAAATAATGGAGTAATGTGGCATTCTTCTACTGGATTGTTCCATAATTGCTGGTGACTTCAATTTCACCCTTCATGTGGTTGAGACGTGGGGGGATAGGGGACCCGTTGTCTGGTTACCTCAAAGATATTATCAGTGTAGCCAATATTTGTGACAACAATTTGGCAAACAATTGTCCAACCTTGTTCAATGGAAGAAAGGGCTCTGAGTATATAGGGAAAAGGATCGATAGATTTTTGGTTCAGGCCAACCTTCTGTCTTAGATGGGAAGTCACATTGCAAGGTCTAAATACATCATCATATCAGATCACAGATCGATTACCCTTGAGTGGCATTTTGAAAAAAGACCGAGAGGTTACCCTTTCAAATTCAATAGGGTGTGGCTTTATGATGTAAATTTTAATAACCTGGTAAGAGAATATATGAAAAATCACCGAAGAAGTGCTAATATGTCAGCTATGGAATACATATCACATACTCTTTGGGGTTTGAAAAGGTTTGTGCGTGAATGGGAGAAGCAACAAAAGGGTCACATGATAGAAAAATTAAAGAAAATTGCAACAGACACGACACTGATCCTAAAATAAATGGAGGAGGGAAAACAGTCTTCGGACTACTTGTTGCGACTCAAAAACATGGAAGAGGAGAAAAGAAAGATCTTGCTCATCGAAGAATAGACATGGAGATTGAAAATTCATGCCACGTGGTTAAAGGTGGGTGATAAAAACACGAAATACTTTCATGCATATGCCTCAGGGAGAAAGAATCAAAATGCGATATCGTAGGTGAATGTTAATGCGTTTTTTCACTTCACCACAAAGAATATTCAGAATGAAGCAGTTAAGTTTTTTTTGGAACTGTATAAGGCCCATGAGGAACCTGAGAATGTGGACAAGTTATGGTCTCTGGAGGATTATCCCAAGATGTTCTAGAAAGGGGATATACATAGACTTAAGAGAAGTGTTAGTACGAATGAGGTGACCGGGGTGCTTAAGTCTTTCACCGCTGATAAGAGCTTGGGACCTAATTCATCCAGGACATAAACAACATGGTGGAAGAAGCGAGAATGACAAGCACGATTCATGGTGCGTTAAATTCAACATTCCTGGCACTAATTCCAAAGAAAAAAGGCACTCTGGCTCTGGATGAATACAAGCCTATTTCACTGTGTAATACCCTATATAAGATTATATCCAAGATTATTGTCGAGAGAATGAAGGAGGTATTATTGACGTTCAACACACCAGAACAATTTGGTTTCCTATATATAGAACAGAAGCATACACGACGTCGTGGATGCAACACAAGAAATTATACATACTATACAGTCACAAAATTTGAATGTTGCAGTAATGAAGGTGGATCTAAGCAAAGTTTATGACACTTTTGATTGGGGGTTTTTGAGACTTATCCTGTATAGGATTGGTATGGATAGAGAAGTTTTTGAATGGATTATGGGGTGTGTCTGCAACACATCAATGGAAATAATAATTAATGGGTCAGCATCCAGTTTTTTTAAACCTGGGAGAGGGTTGCATCAGGGGTGTGCCCTCTCGCCACTCTTATTTATTCTTGTGATGGATTCCTTCAGTTTAAAAATCAGGAAAGCTACGGACTTGGGGGAGATCAGGGGTATTAAGGTAATTGCCCACAGGGATATTACCCACAGATTTTTCGTTGACGATGTTTTGATCTTCGGGAAATTAATGAAACGTTGTTGGGTAGCACTATATGACATATTTAAAAAATTCAGTAATGCATCTGGGGTGGTGGCAAATGAAGGTAAGTCATGCATCTATTATGCTGAGGGAGATTAGGTTATATATGATTATATTGGAACTTTGTTCAATTTCTGAATGTCCCCCCTCATTGGATGTTTTACATATCTAGGCTTCCACACGAAACCCCTACGATACAGTGTAGGTGATTGGCTATGGTTGCTGAAGAAATATAAAAACATGATTAAAGGATGGTCCATAAAATGGTTGTCTAAGGGGGGGGATATTAGTGTTGTCACAAGCGGTACTTCAACAATTTATTATGTGTTGGGCCCACCTCTTCATCATACCAAAGAAAATCATTGACATAATTAGGAGTGTCATGGAAAAATTCATCTGGAATGGGGGTAGAGAGAAAGTGAAATACCATCTGGCTTGATGGGAGTTGATTACAAAACCAAAGGACAAAGGGGGTTGGGGTATCTTGGACCTGGAGATTTTTGGCAAAGAGCTTCTAATGAAATCATTATGGAGAGGTTTACAAACACAGGGCATATGGAATGATATTATAAAACATAAGTATCTAAAAAATATGGGTGTGGAAGAACTATATATAAAGGGTTGGGAGAAAGTATCAAGGGGGTCTATAATATGGAAACATGAAAATCTGGGTTCATTTCTCAGAGATTCTACATTGGATATTTGGTGATGGGAGGAAAATTCTGATCGGACACCCGACTATCCATGGATTGCCGCAAGCACATACCGTCAGCACAGATCTGGTGGCCAAACTAAATGAAAAAGGATTATTCTACATGGCACAGGCTATATAGGACTGGGTGGGTGAAGCCTCGAGATGGAAATTTGTTGTGGTGCTAGATCTACATGGTAATATGGAATCCAACTGGTTAAAATATGCAGAATCTTTGAGGTGTCTTGGATTGAGGAGACAAATATCGGGAGACCAAGTCACTTGGGGAGGTACTATAAAAAATGGCCAAATTAGTGCTAGTGATACCTACAGAGAGCTTATGAATGCCAAATATGGATATGTTCAAAACATTTGGTTCCTGGAAATGTGGAAGGTAAATTCACTGACAAAAATGATTATTTTCTTCTAGCTAGTTTGTCAGGATAAGAATCTTACATGGAAAAATCTTCATAGAAAAGGGAAGATTGGGCCCGTGATTTGCAGACTTTGCATAAGAGAGATAGAAGACAACCTCCACCTTTTTTATTCATGTCCTTTTTCTTGGGAGATCCACCTCACACTAAGCAAACATTTCAATTTTCAGATATCTGATTATGAGAATCCTGAGGACTGTATCAGATAGTGGTTTCAAAAAGGTAAATTTCTTAGGAACATTCCCGTCATTTTTCGTTGGTGTTTATGGTGTTGTAGAAATAGATGGATTTTTTATGAATAGGATAACACACCTAGAAAAATCAGTCTTCAGAGAATCCAGATTTGGGGAATGTTAAGAATCTGATAGAAGCCCCCCTCTGACTTATCGAAAAGACTAAGGCCATTTGAAATCCAGTATCCTGCGGGCTTTTTCAATGGGGCGACACGGAATAGTAGATGTGGTTGCAGAGCATGGTTGATGATTTCTCCAATATGTCATTATAAAATCCACTGGTATGGTGGGCTAGGAACAAACATGAGGGCAGATATGCTGACGCTGTGGGGTTTGCTATGGTTCTCAAATCAATTATACTTGGATAAGTTATGGGTTTTTGGGGATTCACAGGTCCTCATGGATCACATGAACAAAGGGACTTCACTGAATCCTGGACACCTAGCTACTTGACTTGATATAATGAAATAGCTGAGTAGATCCTTCTCCTCCATTAATTTTAAACACATATATCGGGAGAAGAATACTCAGGCAGATCGACTGTCTAAGAAGGCTCTGACCGGAAATTTTGGAGAGATGCACTATGAACTAACTGATGCATCTAGAAATGGAGCGAGCGGTGTTGTCAAATTATTCTAAGTAATTTGTTGACATGGATACTTCTTTTTGTACTTCACGATTGAAGGATATCATATAACATAGGGACCATGGTGCATGCTGTGTTTTTCTCCGGATACTAGCAGAGGACAAAGACCAATACTGATGTATGACAAAGTGTCATTGTGGGGCAATCCATTTGGGTAGAGAAGAAAGTGTTGCAAAAATATGTTTTGTTACGATTTCTGGGTTTTTGTCACTGGATACTGGCTAGGGGCGAAGAACAATACTGAAGGAAGACATCGAGACACTGCGAGGATCTCCATATGGATAGAGGAAAATATGTGCTGAATAAATATGTTTTGTACAAGTTTTGGAAGGATTTTACCATAAACATCATTGTTGATGTACAATATGCTGGATAAATTAAACCACATATTTTATCTATAAGTGAACTCATATTTGAATGTATTTAAAAATGATTTACCTATATGATTTTGTGTTGATACTTAATATAAACCAGAAGTTTTTATTATTAAATAAAAAATTGAAATTTGACTATAGCTCTAAAATAAGATATCCTACTTGTATCATTTAAAAAATTAGATATATAGATTTATATTTTTGTTTTGCATAACAAGTAAATATAAGTTTTCTTTATTTAAGGCTATAGAGAGATTTATAAAAATTAAAAAGACATATGTCATTTATAGTTTGTAGGATATAATGTGTTTGATAAATTTTATATTAAATACCTATGTTGTGTACAATTTTGTATGTTCATATTAGTTGTGGTAAAATTTTATTTAGGAAAAAATGAATAAAATAATATTTCTGTTGTGTATGTTTGCATGTTATAAGTTGTTAAAAGAAATTTAAGTTTTATTTAGGAAAAATTGAATATATTAATATTTTGTTTTCCTTGATCACATGTGATTAGGTTTATGGAAGTTGACATATATTTTTTTTAAATTGATAAATAAATAAATATTTGGTTAATAAGAAAATGAGGAGGGAATCAAATAATTTATTTACTATTTGAAATTTAATTTAATAATTTTAGATAATAAAAATAAAATTTAAAATCATTTTTTTTTAAATTTTTAATAATTTATTGTCCATAATTAGCCGTTTGAAATTTATATGACTTTAATTATTTGTGTGTATGTGAGGAATATACTATCACTTATCGTTACATTTTAAAATAATAAAATAATATTTATATCAACAAATTAAAATATACTATTAACAAAAATATCAATGTGTCCCATAAATAAAATAAATCAATTTTCATGTTAAGTTTACATCAAACTCTATATGAAGTAAAATAATTGAAATTAAAAAAAGATTAATTTACTTTTGTTAGCATGAGGGTGATATCTAATTTGTTAGTTGTTGGAGTTGACAATTGCCATGTAAATAAAATATTATCCATAATGTGTAACCATTTTATGTCAATTTCATATAAAGAAAAATAAAATTATTTTGTATTTCACTTTCTATTGTGAAGGAGATGTGTAATTAATTTCATTCTTAACATGGAGTTCATATAAAGTTTAATGTGAATTATAAATCAAATATTTCAATATGCATCTTGAGTAAAAGGATTGGATATCATATATTCTTTATAATTCAATGTATTATAGAGATTTGTATTTTCTTCAGTGTTCAATATAAAGTTTACATGTAAAATTTTAAAGTAGAGAAAGAGAGAGAGAGAATTAATAACAAAAATAATTCTATATATTATGTAAAACAAGTGAAAATAAAAAATTATTATTATTAGTGTGTTGTTCAAAACCAACATAGATTCATCTTAACTTTAAATCTCTCAAGAGCCAAGACTAATCAAATCTCTCAGATTTGTAGCTAACCTCTAACCTTTCCTCAAGTTTTGTACTCAAAAAGAGGTTTGTATCTTGAGAAATTAGATCCCTCTCAACACTTGGTAGATCTAGAGGTAAGATGGGTATATACTTGTTAAAAACAAGATCAATCATTTTATTATTAAATAATAACATTATCCCTATCATTTAAATAATTAATGTTAACTAATCACTAATAAAATTAATTAATAAAATAATTAATTAATTAAGTAATAATTATTAATGTTAATAATAATAGTAATTAAGAAAATTAATCATTACTAATTTATAATAATTAAGTATGAATTATGTCGTAAGGCGTTCCTCTGGGAAGAACTCCCTTGGGCTGCCACTCTGCATCATCAGGTATCGTTCGATCGATTGTTAGACAATTAAAATATTTTTGGTCTTTGGATCCCACCACCTGTCAATCATTTTCAACCGCCTGAATTGTGAGTGGATTCCTTTATTTCCATGTTTGCCTTCCTAATCCATTGTCTACCTTCCTTCCATTGCACCGAAAGAGTGTGGACCTTCTTGCTTTTAGTGGAACAAATTTTCGGGTTCTATGGTTTTCAGTTTGAGTTTTGCGGTTTTGTTTCTCCACCAATGGAGGTTGGGATATTTTCGAGAATCAAGCTAGT
Organism: Pinus albicaulis; assembly: GCA_034641835.2. Taxonomy (NCBI): domain Eukaryota; kingdom Viridiplantae; phylum Streptophyta; class Pinopsida; order Pinales; family Pinaceae; genus Pinus; species Pinus albicaulis. The sequence continues at coordinate 349,874,245 of CM076574.1, read as the reverse complement.
GGATATGGCTATGATGGGCCACAACCTAGCCCTCAACGTCGCAGAGGAATGCTTTTCAATCTTTTTCTAAAATCGCACAAAAGTCACATGGATGAAACCTTAGAGCAGTGGGAAAGGTAGGTCCCTGAGAAGGGTTTGTTGTTTTGCAGAATGGAGTCTTTAGTAGTGAGGATGGGCTCACCATGGCCCGCTGCTCATGCCCGACGACACCAACAAGGCTCATAAGTGAGTGAAAACATCTCCCCACAACTCATTATGTAACTTGGTTTCTATTCGCATGCCCATGAAGTTGCCGTCGTCCTCCTCCTCTTGATGGAGGTGGAAGCCTTAATCTACTATTGCAAATTTCTTGTGTTGATATCCCTCTAGTGATTTCTTAAGCCCTACTTGTTATAGGAGCAACATACACCTTATTTTCCCATATGGTGAAATTCATGGAAATGGTGGATGTGGTTATAAGGATTGTTACCAAGAGCTCTAGGTGCCATATTTTTAGGGCTAAAATGATGCCATTTGTATTATTTCACAAAATGGTGCATGTAGTGCAACATTTAACCTTGTAAATATTTGGATCACAAAGGTCATGAAAAAAATCGACATCCTTGGTCAATTTGTTTGGTGTATGCTCTATTCTTAAGTTTCTTGTTTAGTAAATTGCTTATTGTAAATAGTTTTTGCAGTGTAAGGCTGTTGTTTGTGGATGTTATGTAACTAGAGCAAGCAAACAAATTATGTCCAGGGTCTATGAAGTGTAATTTTCTCAAAACATGTGAAGATGAGCCTAATATCAAAGAAAAAATGCATAGTTCTAAATTGTTCCTTAAATACCCATTTAGTCCTTATGTAGGTTAGGTTTCCTAAATCAATGATACAATTATATGTTGCCACCAATCATTGCAATGTAATGTTTTTGTCTTTAGATAAACTACCATAATGTGGTTTTCATATTTAGTGAATCCCTAGGCTTATTGGTGGATTGTCATCGATGTTATTTTTCTATAATTTGTCTTCTGAGATTCGAGGTGAGAGGCTTCATAGGCCAAGCCAACTCTTAAGTTTGAATCTATGTTTTGTGGAAATCAATTCAAAGCAACTCCTTAGAGTTTGGTTTTAACTTACAAGTCAAATTCATTCAATGAATCTGTTATTATGATTTCCATTTATTCGCAAATTTTATTTTTGGTGGGTTTTTTTCTCATTTCCATAAATGCAGAAGTTTTTAGGATCGAAACTCTCTAAACCCAATCTTAAAGGCTGATAGTTGAAACAAAGAAAAATTTCTAATAATTTTTATGGTTGTTAGAGTGGTTGCAACATGGGGTATCAAGGAGTAGGTTTGATGGTTTAAATACAAGAACTTGGAAAATTTGAAGTCTTTGCCCTAAAGGGTTTATGTAACCAGAAACAAAGAAGGAAGAAACGAGTCAGACCTATCTTATAGGGATTAAGTAGCTTGTCACTATGTCTCCATTGTGCCCATGAATTTAAGGTCTCACAAGGATCTTAGCATCATGGAATTCAACATCATAATCAAAACTAAGTTATATTTTCTCTAGTAACCTAGGGTCCAATAAAATTGGAGAATTTATTTTCACAGTTACTATCTATTTGCACTACATCCCAGCTAAGCCAATGACATAGTTTAGGACCCATATTGTTGGTAACATGGAATAAACAAACTTATTTGGAAACATAGAATATATTTCTTTAAGAAGATAATATAAGGCAATGCATCTTACATTACCATGACTCTATGAATTGAATGATCTCAAAATAATTGCTAATTCTCAATATATGCAAATGGAAGATGGTGATAATTACATACAAAATCAAACTAAATAATCTATACAAGATCCAAAAAGAATTAAATATGGGAGCAAGGCACATACTTAAACATAAATTAATTATTTAGAGTTAATAAATAATATAAACCTATTCTCCAAGTATTGTTTTCTTCTAGACCTACGCATTTATTCATTTCCAATAGGACGATTTTTGTACAATTATCTTCTTTTTCAAGATTCTTTCTAGTTGGTTCAATCAATTCAACATGGCTGCAAAACCCTAGAACAAATAAATCTCTTGATGTGGATTGGACAGGAGAAATGTCATTGAAAGGGTGGCTACCCATCATACCCGAAACTTCTCTAGAAGGTGAAGAGGATTGTGAAGCATGAATTAAGGGACCTAAAGTAGATGAAGAAGGTAATAGGAAAAAGGGAAATGTTGAGAAAGAGGATCATGTGATGGAAACTATGTCCGAAAATTTGAAAAGTGAAGCATATGATTTGAAGTCTATAGTGGACAAATTTGATAAATATCCCAAAAATATAGGTTGTCGCCTACCTAATGAGGGGGTTCTTGTACCTTCATATTATACTCAGAAACAAAAAATTCCTCCAACTCGGGCTACTCTTATATAAGAGATCCAAGAAAAGAAGATAAATATTATCAATCTCAATAACTGGAAATGGAAGATGGTGATAATTATAGCTCCAACTGCACAAAAATTTATATTGGTACAAGGGGTGCCTTTAATGTGTCTTTGCATTATCATGGAACTAGTGTTTGCATATAAATGTGATTGTTACCTTGAAACTATATAGAAACATGCATTAGTACAAGTCTTGCCTTTCATATATCTTTGCATTATCATGGAATTAGTGTTTTCACATAAATGTAATTGTCACCTTGAAAAAATTTAGTTAATGATATCAACTTAAGGAGCGAGGCGACCAGGTTTTGAACCAATGCCATTATCATTGAAACATTCTAGGTTGCCTCGAGATCAAAACCTTCCAGACAACTCATATGAATAAATCATGTCTTAATGCTAAGGTGGATAAAACCCACAACGTGAAACTCAATTTACTTTGGCATGTGTTTGATGCACAAGTTGGATGTGGTTTACCCTGGTCTTCATTTTGGTTGGGGATATTTGGCTTATGGGGATGAAATATGGTGATTGTCAAGAATTTGTTTCAAGTTGGTAGAGTATCTTTGTAAATTCTCTATTTTGAATTTTATAGCTATTCAATGTTAAGCTCATCTAGCTACCTTGAAAAAATAATTGAAAGTTAGATTTAAATATTTAGTTTTTATGCATACATAAAGAGCAGACATGTGTATATTTCCACAAATAAGATGGACACTAGGTTCTTCAAACCCCTCACATGTACCTACAAGCTTCACTTTCTGGATGAATTTAATGACCTATGGCCTAAGAATAGTGAATTGTATAATAAGACATTGACTCTGAGCAGTGGAGTTACAAATCTTTTTTGCAAGGTTGTGTCCATTCATTTTGCATTAAATTCCTTTTACAAGGGAATAATTTAAGCCAAACAAGCTGATGCAGGAGCATCTGGACTTAGATAGCAATGTGATTTTATGTTCACATGTTGTGGCTAATCCAAGAAGTATAAAAAATTAGTATTAATCTTTTATTATTTAATTATTTATGAGAGTAGTTAGATGTTTTGTATTTTTTTAATTAATTAAGAATAAAATTAGGAATTGGTTTCTTTCCCTACGTGGAAATAGAGCCAAAGTAGGGATAAGCACTTAAAAATAGGGAGGTATTGATTTGTTGCAAAAATTCGAGAAGAAATATATTCTAAGAGGAACAATTTCATATTCAAGTATAAATAATAGGGAAGTAGAGAGGAAAACAAGAGCGCCCAGTGTGAAGACTGTAAACGCAAAGGGGCAACTAATGAAATATTTGGCCCATGCGATATTAATATAGTTTTTATTCTGCATTACATGTTTTCTTTTAACTGTTGGATCTGCAAGTATATATATATGCAATGGACAAGTGTGGTGTTTGCAGGAAGGTGTGTGCAATTGGAGTCAACGTTGCTGGTGAAGTCAAATGAAAACTAAAGGTGGTTTCGGCCAACGAAGGAGGCAATACAATGTTGTAGACTGAATGCAGAGGCAGTGGAACATTGAATACGACATTGTGGAATGCTGGAGATGATGCCGTAAAGGAAAATTGAAAACCAGGTCGACGTGCAGGCCTTGGAAAATCGAAAACTAAAGATTGCAACCGGTCGACGTGCAGGCCTTCCTGTCGAGACCGCATTACAACCTCTGATGCTGTCATAATGGAGTTTGGAGGTGATGACAATGTGAATTGGCATTCATAATTATGTTGGCAGTCTTGCAAGTGGAGTGTAATTCCGAATTCATAACTGCGTTAGCAGCCATGCAAGTGTGGTGAAATTATCCTTAGGCATCCTTTTTTGTGTGGAAATAATTGTGTTCAATCTCATGTTGTGAATTGCCTCAGAATGCCATTACATTGATAGAGTGTGAAGTTTAAAATGTAAGTTAGGAATTGGAGATATAGATCTTGGTCAGTATAGGTCGCAATCTTGATGTTTATGTGGTTTAAAAAAAAAAATCAGAGTTGCACATCAAAAGAATCAGAGTTGCGATTTAGATCTCAGCCCATTTTAATTGCAGTCTTTGTATTGAAATAGTTGTGCGAGATATTTGTGAGACAAATGCAGGGATGATGGACTCCATAACATGTGGAGAGTTGAAATTCTAGTTCTATGATTGATAAAATATTTTTTCTTCATTGAATATTAAATGTGCATTTGTTTCCTACATCAATTTTTGGTATCAGAGTCATTGAGTTGTTCTTGAGAATTGCAGAGAATGCCACCTATAAGGGGAGCTAGAATAGGTCGAGGAAGACTTATAGCAAACACAGTTCTGCTAGAAGAAATCTGATGCCTGTGTACAAGGATGGCCACAATAGAAACTACCCAGAGGAGGGAAATAGATGATGGAATTTTTAGTGCAGATGAAGAAGAAACTATTGAAGAAGAAGTTGAGGAAGAAAGCGAGACGACGAAAGTTATGAAGATGCTAGCAAAGGCCAATAGCATACCAAAGGTAGAAGTACCTTTATACGATTTAAACCTTAGTGTGGAAGTACTAATGGACTGGATCAGTGCATTAGACAAATATTTTGACTTTGAAAAAGTGGATGACAAGAAGAAAGTGAATTTTGTAGCCACAAGATTGAAGGGTCAGGAAGCCATGTGGTGGGATGAATTGCAATTGTCTAGAGAACGAAAAGGGAAACCCAAAATCAAGCAGTGGGACAAGATGGTGAGTAAACTGAAAGGTAAGTTCACGTTGAAAGATTATCAATTAAATATTTTTAGACAATTGCAAAACTTAAAGCAGAAAGGAATGACTATCAAAGAATATACTGAAGAATTTCATAAGCTGAGTTTTAGAGTGGGACATATTGAAGATGACATAGACAAAGTAGCTAGATATATAAATGGTTTAAGATATGAAATATAGGATGAAATCAACTTATTAAATTTGAAGACGAATGAGGATGCCTATCAAGCAGCTTTGAGGGCAGAGGAGCAAATGTTGTGCAAACAAAACCAGAGGAGTAGAGGTAAGAGTCCAGAAAAAGGAAGAGGAACATTTAATCAAGATTTCAACACTCCCATAATGAAGCAGGGAGTTCGAGTAATAAATCACCACAGAGAGGAGACTCTGGTCGCGAAAGGTTTGTGCCCAGAGGTACAGGCTAAGGAAGAGATATTTGGTGCTTTACATGTGGTGAGTGGGGACATGGGTCGTGGGATTGTCCTCACCATAAATCAACAACCCAACGAAATGTAAATGTTGCTGAAACAAAAGAAGAAATTACTTAGACTGCAACCAAAGAGGAACCACTTGAAGCTGGAGAATCCTTGTTGTTAAAGAAGATATTGCTTAAAGCGGCTAAGGAAGCCGGAGAACCAGCTCAGAGAAAGAATCTGTTCCGAACTACATGTAAGTCAAAAGGGAAGTGCTGAAAATTGGTAATTGATAGTGGAAGTATTGATAACCTTGTTTCTACAGAAATGGTGGATAAATTGAAGTTAGAGAAAATAGTACACCCCACTCCTTATAAAGTATCATGGCTCCAAAAAGGCCATCAAATTATTGTAACTAAACAATGTAAGGTTGAAATCCAAATTGGTACTTATAAGGATGTTATTTTTTGTGATGTAATTTCTATGGATGTATGTCACATATTGTTAGGAATACCTTGGCAGTTTGATCGAAAATCCATACATGATGGTAGAAGAAACACTTATACTCTCGAGAAATATGGGAACAAGCACACACTGTTTCCATTGAAAGCTGAAGCTGACGAAGAGACGTCTGGAAACAACATTATGTTGATGAGTGGAAAAACCCTGTTGCAAGAAGTCAAGAAAGGCGGGGAGATGCATTGTGCTATTATAGGGAGACCCTGGAAATCTGTTGAATGATTTTTTTGATATTATTATGGATGAGTTCCCAAATGCATTACCACCCATCAGGAGTATTAGTCATCACATTAATCTAATCCCTGGAGCAAGTTTGCGGAATAAAGCAGCCTACAGGTTAATGCCATAGGAAAATGCTGAAGTTGGAAGACAAGTGCAAGAGTTAATGGAGAAAGGATTAATCAGAGAAAGCTTCAGTCCATGTGTTGTACCAACAATACTCAATCCAAAGAAAGGGGGTGAATGGTGTATGTGCACAGATTCTAGAGCCATAAATAAATTCACCATCATGTATCATTTTCCTTTACCACTAATGGATGATTTAATGGAGTGTTTGAGTGGGTCGAATTATTATTCGAAGATAGATTTGAAGATTGGGTATCATCAAATAAGGATTCCAGAAGGGGATGAGTGGAAAACCACATTCAAAACAAATAGTGGTTTGTATGAATGGTTAGCAATGCCTTTTGGGCTTACTAATGCACTCAGTACCTTCATGAGGTTAATGAATGAAGTTTTGAAGGAATATGCAGGCAAGTTTGTAATTTTTTATCTTGATGATATTCTCATTTTCAGTCGAAGTAAAGAGGAGCATCTATAACACCTTAAATTAGTTCTAAAGACTTTGCAAAAAGAAAAACTACTAATAAATTTGAAGAAGTGCAGCTTTAAGAAGGAAGAAATAATTTATTTGGGATTTGTAGTCTCTAAGGAAGGGTTGAAAATGGATCCAGAGAAAATCCAAGCAATCATGAATTGGCCAACTCCTAGAAGCATATTTGAGGTAAGAAGCTTCCATGGTCTTACAAATTTCTACAGAAAATTTATCCGAAGCTTTAGTCAGATTTATGCACCCATTATTGAAACAACCAGAGAAACTAACCAGCCATTCAAATGGACAGAAGCAGCAGATCGAAACTTTAAATTGCTGAAGAGAAAAATTACTGAAAAACCAGTTCTAGCTTTACCAAATTTTGAGAAAGTTTTCCAGGTTGAAACTGATGCTAGTGGAATTGCGATTGAAGCTGTTTTGAGTCAAGATCATAAACCAATAGCATACTTCAGTGAAAAACTAAATGAAGCAAAGAAGAAATATTCATCTCATGACAAAGAATTTTATGTTGTTGTACAGGCTTTAAAAAATGGAGACATTATTTGTTGCCAAAAGAGTTGTGTTATATTCTGATAATCATGCATTACAATTTATAAACAATCAGCCAAAATTAAATCAGAAACATGCCAAATGGGTAGAATATTTGCAGAGTTTCACTTTTGTAATCAAACATACGAGTGGTAAATTGAACAAAGTTGTTGATGCTTTGATTAGGGTGAACTTAATTATGTAGGAATTACAAGTTGGTGTTGTAGGGTTCGAGGAAATGGTTGACATGTATAAATATGATGCAGAGTTCAAGGAAATTTATGTAGTGGTAGAAAATCCAGTGGTGCATAATAGAAGCCAGTGGTTGGATTATCTTATCCAAGGAGGATTGCTATTCAAAAGTAATAAATTATGTATTCCTAAATGTTCTATGAGGGAAAACATAATCAAGGAGAAACATAGTGGAGGCCTATCCAGACATTTTGGACAGGACAAAACCTTTGCTCAGGTAAATACTTTTTATTACTGGCCCAATATGCAAACTGATGTTAAACGGTTTGTGGAAAAATGCAGGATTTGTCAACATGCTTAGGGGAAAAGTCAGAATATAGGATTGTATTAGCCATTACAGATACCTGACCGACCATGGGATGCAGTTAGTATGGATTTTGTTTTGGGTTTGCCAAAAACTCAAAGGGGAAATGACTCCATTTATGTTGTTGTGGATAGATTTTCTAAAATGGCTCATTTTATTGCATGCAAGAAAACAAGTGATGCAACACATATTGCTAATCTATTTTTTTAAGAAGTCGTAAGATTACATGGATTACCAGTAAGCATTGTGTCCGACAGGGATACCAAGTTTGTGGGACACTTCTGGAGAACTCTGTGGAAGAAACTAGGTACCAACCTCAGTTTCAGTTCAACATATTATCCTCAAACAGATGGACAGACCGAGGTAGTAAATATAAGTTTGGAAAACATCTTGAGAAGCTTGGTATATAAAAATCCTAAATAGTGGGATTTAGCCCTTGCCCAGGCTGAGTTTGCTTACAATGATACTACAAATTGAAGTACTGGTATGAGTCCATTCCAGATTGTTTTTGGAATGCATCCAAGAGGTGTGTATGAACTTAGAGATCTGGGAAAACAAGAGGTAAGGAGTGCAAAGGTTGAAAATTTGCAGAACAGATGCAGGAATTACAGGAAGATGTCAAAAACAGATTACAGGAAAGCAGTAGCAAATACAAACAGAGAGCAGACATGAGGAGGCGAGAAAATGAATTCCGATTGGGTGACTTAGTCATGGTATATTTAAGAAAAGAAAGTTTTCCTATTAAAACTTATAACAAATTAAAAATGAAGAAGATAGGGCCATGTAAAATTGTAAGGAAATTTTCTTCAAATGCATATGAAGTTAAATTTCCAACAGGAATTGAAATATCGCCAATATTCAATGTTGCATATTTGTATCTATACCGAGAACCAGAAGACGAACCACAAGGGGACTCCACAGTAGAATAAAAATCGATAGTAAATAGGGAAAAGCAGATGCCCAAAACAGGAAAGAAGGAAGTCGAAGCCATTTTGGAGAAAAGAGTATCAAAGAAAACCAGGGGTCAAACCTATTATCAGTATTTAGTCAAATAGAAAGGAAAACCAGTGGAAGACTCTAGTTGGACGACTGCAACAAAGCTACAAAAGTTTGGAGTAGATTCTGAAGCATTGCAACATCAGTTCTCTTTGTCTTCCCCAAGAGTCTAATGCAGGAGCATCTAGACTTAGCCAACAATGTGATTTTATGTTCACGTGTTGTGGCTAATCCAAGAATAATAAAACATTAGGATTATTCTTTTATTATTTAATTATTTATGAGAGTAGTTAGTTGTTTTGTATTTTTTTAATTAATTAAGAATAAAATTAGGAATTGGTTTCCTTCCCTGCGTGGAAATAGAGCCAAAGTAGGGATAAGCACTTAAAAATAAGGAGGTATTGATTTGTTGGAAAAATTCGAGAAGAAATATATTCTAAGAGGAACAATTTCATATTCAAGTATAAATAATAGGGAAGTAGAGAGGAAAACAAGAGCGCCTAGTGTGAAGACTATAAACGCAAAGGGGCAATTAATGAGATATTTGGCCCATGCGATATTAATATAGTTTTTTTTTGCATTACATGTTTTCTTTTAACTGTTGGATCTGCAAGTATATATATATGCAATGGACAAGTGTGGTATTTGCAGGAAGGTGTGTACAATTGGAGTCAATGTCGCTGGCGAAGTCAGATGAAAACTAAAGGTGGTTTCGGCCAATGAAGGAGATAATCCAATGTTGTAGATTGAATGCAGAGGCAGTCTAACATTGAATGCGGCATTGTGGAATGCTGGAGATGATGCCGTAAATGAAAATAAAAAACCAGGTCGACGTGCAGGCCTTGGCAAATCGAAAACTAAAGATTGCAACCGGTCGACGTGCAGGCCTTGCTACTGAGACCGCATTACAACCTCTGATGCTGTCATAGTGGAGTTTGGAGGTGATGACAGTGTGAGTTGGCATTCATAACTGTGTTGGGAGTCTTTCAAGTTCAATGTAAATTCCAAATTCATAACTATGTTAGCAGCCATGCAAGTGCGGTGAAATTCTCCTTAGGAATCCTTTCTTGTGTGGAAATAATTATGTTCAATCTCATGTTGTGAATTGCCTCAGAATGCAATTACATTGACAGAGTGTGAAGATTAAAATGTAAGTTAGGAATTGGAGATATAGATCTCGATTGGTATAGGTCGCAGTCTTGATGTTTATGTGGTTTTTAAAAAAATCAGAGTTGCGCATCAAAAGAATCAGAGTTGTGATTCAGATCTCGGCCCATTTAAATTGCAGTCTTGTATTGTAATAGTTGTGTGAGATATTTGTAAGACAAACGCAGGGATGATGGACTCCATAACATGTGGAGAGTTGAAATTATGTTTCTATGATTGATATAATATTTTTTCTTCATTGAATATTAAGTGTGCATTTGTTTCCTACATCACAAGCAATTACATTTTATGTTATGAGTAGGATATATAGAAATGTGCCTAATTTCGCTTTTATTTTTGTTATTTTCCTCTCATAAGTGTTTCATTCAACATATATTACTTCCAATTATATTCCCAAATTATGTTAGTCTTGGAAAAGTATTTGGTAGAACAACTCTAGAAGTTTGAATTTGTTTTAGTTCAAAGTAATAATACAAATAAATGGTAAATTTAAATTCAGTTATTACTTTTTGTTAGAGGAAGTTATTTATGTTACGAGGTAAACAATTCCTTAGTAGACAACATCTAGATCACATAACATATCACATATTCTTCATCTATACTATTCTTTGAGGCGTTTCTTTTGCAACATATGATGCAATTGCTAGTTATATTCATTTCCATTCTTATATTTTTTTACAAATGACAATTATATTAGTTCCATGTGAATTCAAAATACCCTAGATTTATAACAAATTGTAATAACACTCATTGAATAATAATTATACTAGTTCCATGTAAATTCAAAATCCCCTAAGTTTATAAAAAATTGTAATAACACAATAACACTCATTAAATACATTTATTATTGTTATCTAACATCCAAATTACAACATCATAATTTTGTAACCATCCAATATGATTTTCCATAAATAGAAAACCCATTCCATTTCAAACATAACACGATCTTCCTATTGTTATTTTCTTTCATATACACAAATACAAAACATACGACTTTAACATTAAAACATGTTTTCACAACAAAATTCTTACAAAAATTATGTGTGTCCAAAAAAAAATATAGTAACTATATATATATATATATATAATTTCACCAAATAATAGTTTATGAATTTTAAAAATACTTTACGTGCACATTAATCCATAATAAGTGATAAGAAAGTAATAAACCATTCACATAATTTCAAAGAATTTAATTTTTTGAAGTGAAACTAATACACCATCCACGTGTGCATTTTTTTATTTTTCTTTTTAGGGTCAAACTTTTATGATAATTAGGATTTTGCAGAAATACAAATTTACAGTTGTATAGAAAAATCAATTTGACAATGTCAAATGAAAGGTAAGTACTACAAGATACGCATATTGATAAATTATCCTATTAAAATTTCACTAACATGTATGGGTGAGTATGGGTTACAAGTGTGAGGGAGTTATCTATGGTCCCGAGGGATAGAAAGAGACTCACTTTGCATGGGTCATTAATGTTTCCATCAATAACGAGGCTAAATACTTAGAAATATTTCAAGGATTAAAAAACCTTACTAAGATCATAAGGAAATATATAATATTTATCGGAGGTTTTTCCCTAGTCATTAACACACACCTTGATATCAAAGATGAATAATTTTTCTTTGTTTTTAGATAGACCAATTATTAGAACCAAATATTTGGCACGCCATTTTACACATTATTAGAAATTTGGCAAAGGAATATTGAAAAAAATTTATAGGGAAGGATTTCTACATGTCAAGAAATTTTTTCATTATTCATTATTCACTTGATTTTTTGAGCAAAGTCGGGAGAAAAAATCCCTCTATTATCAATCTCACCGTCTCTCCCATAATGCCAAGTGAAACAACCTCCAATTCCATGAGCTCATTCCACATTATTTTGGTGAGATATAATGTCCCTCCCCTCCTCATTCTATATTCAACCATTGCATACAACAAATTTTTCTTATAGAAACTCCTTCCGTAAGTATAATCCATAATCAAAAGATCGATCTAGACCCTCATTACATAATGAAAATTTTAGTATGTCTTGCTAACCTTCTATTTTCTAGTTCTCTTCCATTTGGTGCCATCCTCCTCCTTATTAGGCTAATGGGTGAAATTGTATCTCCTCTAATCCTCTAGAAGCATGGACCCACATTATTTTGGGTGTGAGTTTGAGGTAAGTTTTAAAGAGATTTGTGGTGTATCCCATTATTCTCCTTAGAAATTCAATTCAATGAAAGCAATGTTATATGACCATGTAACGTGCTTGTCCTTGGTTCCTAAACAACATGACCTCCTAGTCAAATTACAATAAATCCAAAGATATGTCCATAATTTAAAACGATGGGAGATGAAGGTATGATTCTCTATTTCATAAATAAAATAAAAATAAGAATAATTGTAAGAATTTCTAAATATATTGTATGGACTAACAATGTGTTTGTATACCTTTTTCATTTTCCATAGTGAAATATTTTTTTCTAATGACATCGAAATTTGCTTCCTTAAAGCTTCAAGAGTGATGTAAAGGTTGCCTACAACTAGAACTATGGAAATTAAGTCTATTAAAATCCTTACAAAAATTCCTCGACTCTTCTCCAAAACTACTCCCACTCCTTATCATGTTCCTCAAACCTTGATGTTTCAACAAATCAAAGAGTGCACGGTTTTTGGAAAAAATATTAATTCTAGCTATTGTGCATCTTCCTGTAATATTTAGAATTGATATTAGGCCTTCTTCTTTGAATCTCAAGATTAAGTTAAAACTTATATTTGTAAATTTACTTCACCTATTTCTATCTATTTCTCAACTACCAAAATTTCATCCCTTGTGTTTTTGGTGGAGAATGGACTAAAAATGAACATCTACTTGTTTTCCCAATGCTTGACCTAAAAACTACTTATTTTTGGTCTATTTATCCAGTTTACTTCGAACATAACCCATTATCCTCCCTTTTCTTACATTAACACTTCCTTAGTACATAGTGATGAAGTCATATGAATATATGGATGAACCATATTTGGCCCAATATGTCATTACCCTATAACAATATATTCATCCAAGAGTGGCGGCATGTCGACGAATCTTACCCTAAAACAAAAAAAATATTGTAAGAAGCCAAACAAATCGAATGGAAGAATAGGTTATACATAATAACATTGAATTGAACATGTTATTTAATTGAATGCTTCCATTAAATGATAACTCTTATCCATCAAAAGCATATATAGAAAATACTTTAAATTTTCAAAGTGATTGAAACAATGATGTGTCTCCAACTAATAATGCCATAATATAATTCAATATTGATATTATGATAGAAGGATAATAACCTAACCTAGTATTCATAGAATGATTTATCGCTCTACCACAACAAGCTCCAACACTCCTAGCAGAAGCAATAAAACACTCATATTCTACCCCTATGGAAACTATAATAAGTGCTTTGGATGGGAATTAGTTTTTATCAAGAATGTATTAATTTTTTTCATTATTATCTATCACCATGATAGTTTTTTTAGTATATAAGTAGATTCTAGTTGTGAAATATTTTTTCTAAGACTCATAAACTCATGTTATAAATTTTAAATGTCTCTTAATGTTTTCAATGACTCTCTAAATTTTGCAATGCTAATGGAATAGGTTTTACGAACCCATTTTAACTCTATATAAATTATCCATTTTATTTAAAATAAGTCACCATCATGCAACTGCGAAGAATTTTTATATTATTCCATACTTTAAAAAAATCACCAACATTTTTTTCCATGGATTCATATACATGCAAGGGAAATGCTCTAGGAACATCTCCTCATTTCAAGGATGATACCCAGGGTACACGACCAGTTGCAGTTTTTCCAACCTAACCCAACAGGGACATCAAGTGAGGCCCAATAACCCATAGAGGCAATTAGCCTAGGGAATTGATTTCATGATCTCCTCTTATAATTCACAACACTTGGCCACTCAAGCTAACCCATTGGGCTAAAAAATACATCATCATGTAATAACTAAGAAGTTGTATTCTATGTGTCACCTCAAACTGTTACAATCGATTAGTCTAGAAAATAGAAATATTAGATTCACATGTACAATGAGGTGTTACAATTCTTTGGGTTATAATTCGTATGGATATTTAAACATTTTATATCACTACAATCCCACACAAATTATTATTGATTAATTTAAAGTATTTTGATTTATATTATTATTATTTTTATGGACATAAAGGAAGATGATAGAAGCCTAAATCCCTAAACCCTAAACCCCCCTTTTCTACATTCCTTCATCCCACATCTTCTACCCCATCCTTCATCCTTGGAGTAGGAAGCAGAGATCCTAACTCACTTTCTTCCCTCCCTTAATCTAAACAATCCTCCCTTCCATATCCTCAACTCCATCCTATGATGATTTGGAAGATAACAAGCTCTTGTGGCTCTACTTCTATTCCCTTTCTTCATCCTCCATACTTTTCTCCATCAATATTGTCATCATCCCTTCACCTTTTGGGTTCTCTCCACCAACATAAAAAATTACATGGACATCTCCCCATCCATATCCTTTATCCCTTTCTACCAACATCTAAAATTACAAAAACACTTTAAATAAATAAATATTAGCATTGCAATACCATTATATATTTCACAAAAGCATAAGATCATCTTTTAATTCCAAAAATATGGTTGAAAAACTATCAATTTATGAAATACCAGCCTAGATCCATCTAACTCTGGATCTATCATGCACCGAGAGGGATCAAATCTCTCGAGGTGCAAACCTATTTTTTGAGTGCAAAACTTGAGGAAAGGTTTGCACCTCGAGAGATTTGATCCCTCTCGGTGCATGATAGATCCAGAGTTAGATGGATCTAGGCTGGTTCCAGTCGGAGGCATCAATGTCACATTTTTCAGATTATTAAAAATTTTGTATATTTTTGAGATGTAAGATAGATCTAGGCTGGTTTCAGTCGTGTGCTGCCAAGGAAAATCTATCAAAGATATGATTAATTTTATGAGTAATATGTAAATATATCAAATATTAATATAATCATTTTAAATATGCTAAATATTTATGAGATTGACTTGGTCATTTTAATTTTAAATTTTCTTAGTTACCTCGGTTCGTTGAGATGATAATTATTGTTAATAACTATAATGATGAAAAATGATGAAATATTTTTTTTAAATGCAAAGTGACAATAATAGTGTTGAAAGATAGAAAATGTGAATAATAAGAACGTACTCATGTTACAATCAATCTCCAACTATTTTCTTCTACTATTCTTATTTCCTCCCTTGTTAGTTTTGTTATCTTTTCATATCGATTATATGAAAAAGAAAATTTAAATTGTAAACCATTTAAATCTTTAGCTCGATCTGTTGTAGTAAACATGATACCTTGTCTCTCTTGCTCTCCAATATTAACAGCTTAAATTACTATAACACAAAAATCAATCTACATTGTTAATAACTTTTTGTGCTTACACTAAAATCAATGCATATTGTTAATCCAATCACTTTAATATTAATGTACCATCATATATCCAATTACATCAAATCATAAATCAACATATACATTGAAATCAATGTGTTTAATGCAAGCAATCAAATAAGATTAGAAAATAACTTCTACATTGAAATCAATGCACCTAATACAATCAATCAAATAAGATTAGAAACCAACATCTACACTGAAATCAATGCATTTACTCAAAGCAATCAAATAGGATTAGAATCGCCATCTACACTGAAATCAATGCATTTAGCGCAAACAATCAAATAGTATTAGGAATAATCTACATTGAAATCAATGCATCTAGTGCAAGCAATCAAATATAATTATAAATCGGCGTCTAAATTGAAATCAACACATCCAGTGCAAGCAATCAAATAGTATTAGGAATCATCACCTACACTGAAATCAATGCATCTAGTGCAAGTAATCATATATCATTATAAATAAATATCTACACTAAAATCGATGCATCTAGTGCAAATAATCAAATAGGATTATAAATCACCATCTCCACTTAAATCAATCCATCTAGTGCAAGAAATATTCTTCCCTCTCTCCACCCTCCATCCATATCTATATCCCCATCCATCTCTTTTTTTTTTGGTCTCTATCTCACCCTCCTAAACACACACGCTCTCGCACTCCATATATATCATTCTCTTTGTCGATCACCCTCTCTCCCCATCTCTCTCTTCTTCCCTCTCTTCCCCTTCTCTCCCTCTCCCCCGCTAATATCTCTCTTTCATCCTTTTTTCCTCTCTCTCTCTCTCCATCTTCCTTATCACTCACTCTCTCTCTCTCTAGGAACCAACATCTACACTGAAATCAATTCATTTACTCAAAGAAATCAAATAGGATTAGAATTCTCCATCTACACTAAAATCAATGCATTTAGTGCAAACAATCAAATAGGATTAGAAATCATCTACATTGAAATTAAGTCATCTAGTGCAAGTAATCAAATATAATTATAAATCGACATCTAAATTGAAATCAACACATTAAGTGCAAGCAATCAAATTGTATTAGAAATCACCACCTACACTGAAATCAATGCATCTAGTGCAAGTAATCGAATATCATCAGAAATAAATATCTACACTAAAATCGATGCATCCAGTAAAAATAATCAAATAGGATTAGAAATCACCATCTCCGCTTATATCAATCCATCTAGTGCGAGAAATATTCCTCCCTCTCTCCACCCTCCATCCATATCTATATCCCCCTCCATCTATTCTTTTTTGTCTCTCTATCTCACCCCCCTAAACACACACGCTCTCGTACTCCATATATATCAATCTCTTTTTCAATCACCCCCTCTCCCCATCTCTCTCTTCTTCCCTCTCTTCACTTTCCATCTATATCTCTATCTTCCCCTTCTCTCCCTCTCCCCCATTAATATCTCTCTTTCCTCCTTTTGTCCTCTCTCCCTCTCTCTCCATCTTCCTTATCAGTCTCTCTCTCTCTCTCTCTAGAAACCAACATCTACATTGAAATCAATGCATTTACTCAAATAAACCAAATAGGATTAGAAATCGCCATCTACACTGAAATCAATGCATTTAGTGCAAACAATCAAATAGGATTAGAAATCATCTACATTGAAACCAATTCATCTAGTGCAAGTAATCAAATATGATTATAAATAGACATCTAAATTGAAATCAACAAATTCAGTGCAAGCAATCAAGTTGTATTAGAAATCACCACCTACACTGAAATCAATGCTTCTAGTGCAAGTAATCAAATATCATTAGAAATAAATATCTACACTAAAATCGATGCATATAGTGCAAATAATCAAATAGGATTATAAATCACCATCTCCACTTATATCAATCTATCTAGTGTGAGAAATATTCTTCCCTCTCTCCACCCTCCATCCATATCTATATCCCCCTCCATCTCTTCTTTTCTGTCTCTCTATCTCACCCCCCTAAACACACACACTCTCGCAGTCCATATATATCAATTTCTTTGTCAATCCCCTCCTCTCCCCATCTCTCTCTTCTTCCCTCTCTTCACCTTCCATCTATATCTCTATCTTCCCCCTCTCTCCCTCTCTCTCCATCTTCCTTATCACTCACTCACTCTCTCTCTCTCCACCTTTCTCTCTCTATTTCTTTCTTCTTACCTCTCTCCCCCTCCCCTTCCAAGTCCATCTCTCTTTCCCTCCCTCTCTCCACTCTCTCACATCCTCTCTCTTCCTTCCTCTCTTTCCCTTTCTCTCCCATCTCTCTCTCCCTCTCTCTCTCTCTCTTCACCCAACAATTATGTTACTATATCCCTCCCTCTCTCCCTATATCTCCTTCTCCCCCCTTATCTCCATCTCTCCTTATTTGTCTCTTTATCTCGGCCCCAAACATACACGCTCTCTCTCTGTCTCTCCCTTGTCACTCCTTCTCTCTCTCCACTTCTCACTCTCTATATTTCTTATTTCCTACATCTCTCCCCCTCCAACTCCATCTCTCTTATCGATCTCTCTCTCCTCCTCTTTCTCAAGTCCTCTCTCTCGTCCTTCCTCTCTCTCCCTCCCCTAAATCCCTCTCTCTTCCCTGATCTCTCTCTCTCTCTCTCTCTCTCTCTCCAATACTCTCTCTTCCCGCATCACTCTCCTCCTCTCTCTCATCCTTCCTCTCCCACCTCTCTCTCTCTTTTCCCTCCAATCCTCTCTCTTCCCCCATATCTCTCTCTGTCTCTAATCCTCTCTCTTCCCCCATCCCTTTCTTTCTCTCTCTCTTTCCACCCCTCTCTCTCTCCAACTACATTACTATATCCCTCCCTCTCTCCTTCTCACTTCTTCTCTCCCCCCTTATTTCCATACATCTTACTTTGTCTCTTTATCTCACCCCTAAACATACACACTCTCTCTCCATCTCTCCCTTATCACTCTCTCTCTCTCTCTATTTCTTCTTAGTTATGTAAACTAATGAACATAAATATTCGTAAATATAAAGTAGATTATGGAGTAAATATGAAAAGAGGTTTTATTTATTTACCATACCTCTAGTTTATTTATATTTTTATTTATTTACCATACCCCTTTTCTTTACTATGGTATTTGGCCCATAGGCTTGTTATATAATTAGATTTTTATTTATAATCCTATTTGATATATTGTTATTTATTTACCTTACCTCTTTATGCCTCTTTTATATTAATTTATTTACCATACCTCTTTATATCTATTTTATATTTATTTATTTATTTATCATACTTGTTTATACCTCTTTTATATTTATTTATTTACCCATGGTATTTGGCCCATGGCATCAATATTAATTTGTCCCATGGTATTCGTCCCATAGGCTTCATCTAAATAAAACCTCTTTTTAAAGTTTTTTAAATATAAAAAGGTTTATGGAATAAATATAAAAATAATTTTTATTTATTTACCATACATCTAGTTTATATATATTTTTATTTATTTACCATAGCTCTTGAGTAAGTATAAATTCATTTTACAAATATTTAATTAAAAGAAATATTAAAATATTTTGGATTTTGATTGTTTGTGTTGAATTAACTCTTTTCCTTTGATGTAGGAAATGGTATTGACTTTAGTAAAGAGTAAAGATGTTTAAAATTTTACTTAATTTGGAAATTCAATGTGGTAATTTTTTTTGTTAAAGGTAAATTTATGATCCATTCAAATTCACGTATATAATTTACTATCCATTCAAATTATATAAATAATACATAATTGAATTAGAAATTGATATATGTTCTAGCACAATGTGATTTTTTTTAAAATTTAAAACTTACGCTGACATTTTGTATGAAGACGTGACCCACCTAACATCGGAGTCATATTGGGCTGTAGATACGTCTCTCTGCGCAACCAGCACCATCCAAGTCTATCACACAACCTAAAAGATAACGTGCACTCTAGGAAAACCAAGGGCCACATATAGCTTCAAACTTTGAAGCATGGAAATAATTTAATGCTAAACTTTTGTACAATGTTTAGCACACAAATAAATGGTATCTTTTGTAACATAATAGTGGAGAGTGACCATTTGAGTATACAAAAAGAGGAGCAATATTTATAAAAAAAAAAAAATTAATTCATCAAATAACATGAAGATACAATGGCTCAAAATACGAACACTAGCTTCCCTAACTACCCTTAATGAAAATGTTTCTACGGATTAAGGAACTATGTCTTCAAAAAATTTCAAAGAAAACAAATTTCATTTAAGCATAAAATTTGGAGTTCAAACACATCAATAGCTAGTGTATAAAGCGGAAATCACAATGATAACATAGGTTCCTAATTTATGCAAAGTTATATTTAAGGTCAAATGAACATAAAAATATAATAGAAAATAATCCACTAGCTTAAGAAGCACTTTTCTCTTAAGTAGTAAACATATATAAATGGAAAATAACTACAAGATGAGAAAACAAGATACCAAGAAATAAAATAATCTATCAACATAAAAAAGAAACAACACAAGAAACAACACTTGGGACATATATTTTGAGATAATTCAACTTAGAGATCACATGGTGTGACTACTATATATTTCAACCCAACATTAAGAACTCATTTAGTAATAAGAAAGAACTAATGGTAGGACTTTCAACTTTCTATGGTTAATAGTATATAGTTATTCATTTTGATGGTTTCCCATAGGTATGGTGTCACTAGCTAGCAATTCTATGTAAAAATGCAAACATTGGGTGAAGCATATCCTTTCTTACAAAGCCAAGAGTGCATCTAGTTCAATATTGAAATCCTTCAAGCAAATAGAAGAATCCTCATTTATAGTGCATGAGATAAAATTGAGGAATCTTCCAATCTACCTCTCCCAGATAGGTCCGCAACTTCTCCGACCTGCTTCTCCGCAAATCGTCAAACGAAGTTGAGGCTTCCTGCGGACCCCCATGAAGTTGAGTTGGCGTCTTCCTGAAAAAATCGTGCGCTTTCGCGCCATTCCCGTGATTTGGCGCATTGGCACGAGTATGTACTGAACATTCGCGCCAATTGTACTTCTCAGCACAACTGTCAGCTAAGAAAGCACACCAACCCCCTTCTTCTCAGAGATTGATGAATCATCTGAGACTGAGCCAGGTGTTACTGCAGTCCACCTGCTCCTACGAGCACAAAGCTCCCGTGTACACGTTAGCCACTCAGGCAATATGCCACCACCGGGCAAATCCGCCGACTTCAATATGCCACCACCGGGCAAGTCCGATCTGCCACCACTGGGCAAATCCGGAACTTAAATGTGCCACCACCGGGAAAATCCTGTAGCCACTAAGGCTCTGTATGTGGTTTCTGGCTCACCACAAACCATCACTTTACAGTGACAAAAGATGGTTTCAGGCTGACCATAAACCATTACAAAGTGGTTTTAAGATCACCACGAACTTTCAAATGCCTTTACCAGGCTTACATTCCATACTTCAACATTTGGAGTTTCTAGGTACATACAATGACCATTACAACAACTGGACTTGCTTATAACATGCTAGGGAGTCTATTCCACAAACCACACTAACTCAAACAAACATCTATTTTGCTGTCCACCATAAACATTGTCGCCGCTGCTTTACCTCATCTGTTCATTGTTCACATCTTGGGCATCCTTATCTGTTCAAATAACTTATTGGAAATCCACGTCTCACCTGTCACTCGTTAGAGTTGCAAATTCTAACAAAATAACTTTGCCTACATTGAGTTAGCTAGGCTCAATAAGGCTCAATAATATTAAAACATGATTCCAAGCAAACACAACATAAATTCTTCAAATCAAGTTTCTCTATCTCTGCCCATAGATGACTATTTTTCAAGCATACCAATAACCATTCCAACGATACCTGTGAGGGGTCAACTGATAAAGAAACTGAAACATTGGCACTCACAGCCACACGAAGAGAACACAATTTTCCCTTCAAGAACATTACTCCAGGATTCCACGGTCCAATCTTCCGTTGTGTTTCAGTATCCACTCCCCTGGCAACACAATGCCACTTCCCCTACAATATCAAGGCTAGTTACTGCATTCAAGCATGCTGCCTCATGCTTGCCACTTTCCATCACCATCTCCTCCCCTGATTACACACACAAACTCGATCATCATGCAGCGCCACCCATTACCCTTTGATGCCATTTTCATTTTCATGTCATCATCGTATCTGGTAATAACTCATTCCTGCAAATAAATTTGTCTATTGTTGGAATGGGCAATTCCAACAAAGACTAACACTCGTGACAGTAGTTGCCCAAACTAAATGTCACAATAAGTAAATTAATGCTTTCAACCAGATGACCACTCTTAAAAAGATATTATGACATCATGCCAAATTTCGACAACAAAATTGAGCATCAAGCTTGACAATGCTACTATCCCAACATACAAATATAGCATGTTTTAACACCTCAATTAAATACGAATTCTTACTGTCTGCCTCCAAAAAACGCATGCACATTCAACAGCTTCAGCGCCAACACGCTCCAATAATCTCATCGCTGGCAACTTTTTGGGTTTTCGAATAGGTACAAATTTGGCCCCAATTGCCAATGCAAATATTGACACCAGCCCTCGCCTTTGTCACGTCTTTTTCAAACACACCCACTGCCAAGATATCCCCTTTCCACTCTGTCATGTGGATTTCCGTAGCAGAAAACGTGAACTCTGGCAAAGTGACTTGTGCAGGTTTCGTTTCCGCCACATTGTCAGATCGATTCCCCGCAGTCCTCACCATCGCCGCGCCCAGTAATATATCTGTCCGAAAGAACAGCAGCTGCAAATCGTGCACCATCAGATATTCTAACTCCATGGTGCAATTCATAGCGTTCACACAATCCACGAAGAATAGATATACTATCTTCCACTGATGGCTGACCCACATATACTTGCTGAAACCTGCGCTCCAGAGCAGCATCCTTCTCAATGTATTTGCGGTATTCATTGAGTGTCGTCGCTCCAATACAACGTAGCTCACCTCATCCAAGCATAGGTTTTAATAAGTTGCCTGCATCCATAGCTCCACTTGTAGCACCTGCCCCAACAACGTATGTATCTCATCGATAAAAAGAATGATCTGTCCATTTGATGCTGTAACTTCTTTCACCGCACCAAGATCTGTAAATTCACCATGATCCTTTTCTTGCGAACACAATCCTCCTGTTGGCCATCCAAACTGATTCTTCCACTGCGACACCATGGCCACATTTCAGGCGTATCTGGATTTCTGACAATTGCGATGACAGCGAAAAACCGTGGCCACCATAGCCACAAGAGGCATCATCATAACACAGATCATAAATCTAGTCGATCCGATGAACATAAGAGTCGAGGCTATTCCAAATAGAAGAGAAGAAAATCACCGCTGAATTCACGAGACTGATCGAGACCATCTCTCGAGAGGCTCACATATCGGCCACTGGCAGCTCGCCTCGCAAATTTCACTGTTTGGGAACTGCCGACTTTGACACTCTGTGAGCCAACTCCAGCTACATTTTTTGAATGATCTAGTTGAGCTCCTCGAAAGGCTTAGATTCAACTTCGACATGACTGTGAATTTCTTCTTCAGGTTAGTCCAACAACCGGCACTAACTCCAAAAATGTCACAAATTTAGCAGCTGAGTGTAAGCGTAATGAAACTCTTCAACTAAAAAACACACGAACTATAAATCCAGATCCATCCAGCCCCGAATCAACGAAGGCCCACTAAAAAAAACCACATTGTTTTGGATCCACACAAAAAAAAACATAACCCGAATCAAACCAGCGAGCCCCCAAAAAACAAAAAACCGAATCGCAGATTTTGAATTGAATGGGCATCTGTAACTCATCGAGGGCCGGAAACCAGAGTTTGTTGCAAGGTTTGGAGTACAGCGTAGTGCAGTGGCCCCATCAGGCTTCCACTGCGCAATCTACAAATCTGTGACAGGCCACTTTGATGCTCTTCCTCACGATCTGCGACTTTCAACAGAACTCAAGGCAGCAACAAATTAGCCGATGCACCAAGTAATCAAGCTGATCGAACTTGGGTTGTTGCTTCAATCACCATGACAGGATCCATGACCAAGAAGATCCGAACGCTGCTCCAGTCCACTCACAAATTCTCTGCAATCGTTGCTAGAATCTCAACCGCTCGAGGATCCACGCAGGCAGCTCCAAAACGCTCACGGTCTCACTCAGCACACAGTCACCGTGCCTGCGTACCAGTGCACTTTCCACACAACACTCACCCACGCAACTGCACTCTTCACTTTCTTTCGCAGTCCAGCTCTCGCCACATCAAAGGATGGGCGCACCCCTGCTCCAACACACCTTCGCTCAAACAAATGGACAACAAATAAATCAACAAATATAAACACTCCCCAAAATCTTTATTTCCCTCAGCCCAGGAGGGGCCGAGGCCCAGGCCCTTACGGAATCTGGCTCTGATACCAAGATAAAATTGACACACACAATATATTCTATATTATGAATGAAAGAATTACACACATATTTATACAAGTAATGGTCTCAAGATAGGAATTCTATCTTAGACGTACAGTAGTGTGGTTGAGAGATTCTCTCAACCACACACTAAACTAGGAGAAACTAGAATAACTAGGAGAAACTATATTCTAGCTAATTCCTATTATGTAGGAACAAACTCCTAAAATGGAGAATTACAACCATAGACAAGTAGGAATTAAATATTTCCAACAGCATGGAATGGATAGATTATACAATCATTTTTTTGGATGCAAAAAATTAATTAGATTGAATATTCCCAAAATGCATAGTCTAACTCTTCTACATTTTGGCCCTTTTATGGGAATTTTTTTTCGATTATTTCCAGCCAAATCTAGTAGGTATTTGTTGGAATCACATGATTTTTTTTTTCGCATAATATAAGTGCCCCATGGGTTTTCTAGGGTTATAAATCCATTTATACATTCAAAAACACATTTTAAACAACTAAAAAATATAATCTCGCCAAAATTGTATCGCCGGATTTTAGCAAAAAAAACCAAAAAATAGAATAGTTAGATTGTATCGCCCCAAAATACTTCAAAAATAACCTCTTATACTTCGAACATACTTCAACTTGTAGTATGAAGTCTATTTTTTGTAATTCCAAACCCACAATATCCTAGTAACAATTCCATATAATTCACCACATGATTTGTTTCATATATATCATTGCTAATTAATTACAATAGTTTGATGGTAGATGGACAATATTGGATTATATGTAAACAATCATAGTTACAAAAGTAGAATGAATATAACCATTTTAATGAATTGATGAAATGGAATTGTTAAGGGTGCATATGGGGTGATAACTTAAATGAGTGAATTCATGGATATATCAACACAAATGAGATCAAAATATGCACATTCAACATCTATGGAGGGATTAAAGTGTACCTCTACACATACATCTGATCAATCATTGCAATATCCTATGTCTTTAACAAAAAATAATCACTAAAATAGTTAATGGAAATGGGGTAATGATAAGTGAGAAAATATTATTTTCATCCCAACTTAGATGAAATCAAGATATGTAGATTCTAGACACAATTTAAGGGTATTACTATGTCTATTTTTTAGAGAGATGAGTTGTCCTTAACAAATTAAATGACATTAATGACTTAATAATAATTAATTGTCAAACTTTTCAAGAGACATATGTTGAGATTCAACAAGATAATGAGCTTAGTGAAAAGAGTCGCCTTCACTAAGTGGGTCCGCAGGCTATTTTTGGCAAAAGCCTATTTTTAGACTATGTCTATTTTTAGACATGATGATCATATTTCAGAAGTTGCAGGATGCTATTTGTGGATGGTTGATCAAGTTGGAAAAATAGATGAAATTATATTTTTAGAATATTGGTCGAAGTATATTTATAGATCATCGATCTAAAAATAGATGCATGTCAATTATTATTAGCTCTTAATAATAATCAGACTCTAAACAACAACTTATTCTCTTGGAGCACTTTGTTTTAGTGCACAGATGTGGCACATCAGTGGACTGAGGAAATTACGCAATTCCCAAGGGTTTACTGGAGCTAATGCATGGAGGACTCAGTTAGAACTCAAGTGGCAGAGTTATGACATAGTTGGAAGAGTAGTTATGGAGTTGTATTTAGTTTAACTCAGTTAGACTCAGTTGAGCTAGTTGTATCTAGTATAAATGAATGACACACTAGTGAGAGTGGAGTGAATTAATTCACAAATAATAACTCATTAATCAACTGAACAATACAAAAGTTAACAATAGTGCATGTCACTTTTAGTGGAGACCCAATGGAGAGGTAGGTGAAAGGGCAAGATGGACTATCTGTTGTGACTATAGTGATGCATTGATTGCATCACACACACATTGGAGATGCCAATGAGGATTGCACAGTCAAGGCAATAGTAATTCAAATTCATTTCAGATCTATTCTTCAACAGGGATTGCGTAGTGGAGGCAGGATAGCAGGGGGCAGAGATCAGTGCATGGATTTGCAATATTTTTCCTGTTTAGTGTATGACGATTGTACTGTACTGAGAGCTTGATAAGCTTTGTATGAGGATTGTCATATGATTCCATGATACATAATATATAGTTGGGGTTTTCAGCTTTAGGCTTTCCTGGTTAAAACAACTATGTTATGTGCGATTGTATTTATTTTATGCTTTACATGTGTGTGCAATTAATTTTCTGCAAAAGATTAACAGTGGAATGATTCAATATCTTGCAAGAAGTTGAATATTGTGAGATCAGGTGAATCTAGGACATATGCATGCTTAGTGCATATAATTTCTACATGGTATCAGAGCGTTGTTAATTCTTGAAGATTGCAATTGTGAAGTGAGTTTGTGCTGGTGGACAATTCGAATTTGCTACAGAATATTCTTGGTGCAGAAGTTGAGTATACATTCAAATGGCTTTCAATGGGTTGCGATTGGAGTATGCCCTTGATGGGAGCTCGAATTACATAGCCTAGAAGGACAGGATGGAGGCAGTGCTGGAGGATAATGGACTGAAGGAGTTCATCGATAGCGATGTTCCTAAGCTGAGATCTAGCGATGTTGTATTACTTGACGCATGGCAAAAGAAGACAGTAAAGACGAGAAGAATTCTGTTGGAAGGTGTGAATGAACATATTGTGTCCAGCCTTCATGGGAAAGCCACTCCATTCTTAATGTGGAAGGATTTGATAGACTTGTTCCAAAGCAAAAGTGACCAGAGGAAGTTGGCACTTAAAGACAAGCTCAGAAAAATAAAAATGGAGAAGGGCGACAATATTCCAAAACACCTCACGAAGTTTGTCCACTGCAAGGATGAACTGGGAAGTGTGGGGGTTACTATTGATGATGAAGACTCGGTGAGCTTGGCTCTCCTTGGGATTCCGAAGCGTTGGAATAGCTACGAAGACTCTGTTAATGGACAGGAGAAACTGCCAGGATGGGAGCGACTTTGGTCAGATCTTATGCAGGAGGAGATAAGGCGGGGTACCAGGGATGGATCTTCATCAAAGAATGAAGATGAAGAGAATTGCGCTTTGGCTGCCAAAGCAAGGAAATGGAAGGGGAAGAAACATCCTTCAAAATCCGATGCTAAAGGAAAGAAGTAGGATTTGTCCAAAGCGAAGTGTTTTCACTGTCACGAACATGGACATTTCGCCACAAACTATCCACAGAAGAAGAAGAACAAGAAGGTTGCTGAAGTTGTAGCTGGAAAGGCCTTAGCCTTGCAATTTGAACTTGATTTCTCCTTGATCGCATGCTTGGTTTCAAGTTGTATGGGATCGGTGTGGTATCTTGATAGTGGTGCGTATTTCCATGTGACGGGAGATAAAGAGTTGTTTAGTGACTTGGAGGAGAAGGACCTCCATATGCATATAGAGATGGGCGATGATGGTCGGTACAGTGCGACTGGCATTGGGACCATTACCTTTGAGAGGGAGTCTAGTAATCCATTCTTGTTGAAGAATTTTATGCATGTTCCAGGTCTGAAGAAGAACTTGGTCTCGGTCGTAATGCTGGAAGACAAAGGTTATGATGTTGTTTTCAGTGAGGGAAAAGCCTTCCTTCAATATAAAACAACGAGTCAAACCAAGAAGATAGGGGTTCGAATTAATAATCTCTACAAGTTGGAGGTAGATGCCCGCGCTGCAATGGTGGGCAAAGAAAAAGAAGTGGTGAGTCGGGATGAGGGCAAATTATGGCACAGGAGATTGGGCCATCTTCACCATGGCGCTTTGAAGATTTTGTAGCAGATTTCTATTGGACTTCCCAAGGGTACTCTTGCGTAGTCAGATCAGTTCAATGGATGTACTATGGGTAAGTTTTTGAAGACCGCCTTTCATGAGAAGGAGAACCGTTCTTCGGTGATCCTAGAGAGAATTCACACAGACGTGTGTGGACCTTTATCAGTTGCTTGAACAACAAAATATAGGTATTATGTTATATTTGTTGATGAATATTCTCATAGATGCTGGATATTCTTCATGCAGAAGATGAGTGAAACGTTCTCAAAGTTCTGTGAGTTCAAAGCATTGGTGGAGAAGGAGTCGGGGAAGCAAGTGAAAGCTCTATGGAGCGATAATGGTGGTGAATACATCTCAGGCGAATTAAAATAATTCTATAGAAAAGAAGGAATTCAAAGAGAAATCATAGCGCCTCATAACCCACAGTAGAATGGGGTCGCAGAGAGAAATAACATAACGATCGTGGGTGTTGCACGAGCAATGTTGCATGACCAAGGCCTACCGATGCACTTGTGGGCGGAAGCATGCAAAACTACGGTTTATGCAAAAATGTTGTCCTCATAGAGTACTTGGCATGAGTACACCTGAAGAAGCTTTTACTAGTAAGAAGCCTAATATTTCTCATTTGAAGATTTTTGGCTCGCTTGTTTACATTCATGTGACAAAGGATGCCATGAAGAAGTTGGAGCCGACTACAGAAGTTGGGATATTTGTGGGGTACACAGAAACACCCCATAATTATCGTGTGTATTTGTCAGACAGTTGGATGACTGTTGTGCGACAGGATATAAAATTCAATGAGGTGAAAGAAATGAAGGTGTTGCTTAAGAGGGAGCTACACTTGCAAGAAGAAGAGGAACTTCTTGTTCCCAAAGATGAGCCTCTAGATGTGGATCAACCACAGGAGGAGATTCATGGAGTGGAGGAGTCCACTCATGCAGAACCAAACATCAGACAAGGTAGAAAGCGTACCATAGAAGCTGAGAGACTGAAGCTTGATGCGACACAGAATGTAGGAGTCCCTACATCACAGCACAGACAGAGACAGTCACCTGACTGATTTACTAGATACATGGCTCTTATGAGCAAGTGTATCATGATAGAGCCATCTTCTTTCGAAGAATCAGTGCAGGAGCCCACCTGGGTAGATGCCATGGTGGAGGAGTATGAATCCATTGTCAGAAACAGTGCTTGGGAGATTGTTCCAAGACCAGTGGGAAAATCAGTTGTAGGATCAAGATGGATCTACAAGGTAAAGCAAGCTGCTGATGGGAGCATCGAGAAGTATAAGGAAAGATTTTTTGCCTAGGGCTTCTCACAGATCGAGGTGATTGACTATGAAGAAACCTTTGCACCTGTCGCACGGTATTCTTCCATATGAACCACCCTTTCTCTCTCAGCGCAGATGGGTTGGCACATCCATCAGATGGATGTGAAGACTGCATTCCTTAATGGGATCATTGAGGAAGAGGTGTACATTGAGCAGCCTGAAGGATTTGAGATCTTCAGCAGCAAGTCGCATGTGTGCAGGCTCAAAAGAACACTGTATGGACTGAACAAGCACCACGTGCTTGGTATACTCGGATCGACAGCTATTTCACTGGACTTGGCTTCACCAAGAGTGAGGCGGATGCAAACTTGTACCAGATTGTGGTGGAGGGTAAGCTCTTAATCATTGTACTTTATGTTGTTGATTTAATACTAACGGGTGATGAGTAGTTGATACACTCGTGCAAGGTAGATCTTGCAAAGGAGTTTGAGATGAAGGATTTGGGCCTCCTTCATTATTTCCTTGGATTGGAAATATGGCAGCGGGAAGGTGAACTGTTTGTGTCTCAAGGAAAGTATGCCCGGGAGATACTGGAGAAGTTTCACATGCAAGGATGCAAGCCTATCGACACTCCTCTTCTAGGAAATTGGAAGAAAGAGGATGCTACATCGGCAGAGGTAGTGGATGCCACTGTTTATCGACAGTTGGTGGGTTCGCTCATGTATTTAGTCAATACAACCAAACATATGCTATGCGGTGAACCAGATTTCACAAGTGATGGCTAAGCCTACCAAGCTCTTTTGGAAGGCAGGAAAGCATGTCCTGAGATATCTCAGGGGCACATCTGAGTATGGTTTCTGGTACAGAAAAACGGATGAGGTGAAGTTGCATGGCTTCATGGATGAAGATTAGGCAGGAAGCCCAACAGACAGAAAGAGCACATAAGGAGGGATTTTCAGTATCAGATCTACGACAGTTTCTTGGTACAGCAGGAAACAAAGATCCATGGCACTCAGTTCAATAGAAGAAGAATACATGGCAGCAAGTCAAGCTGCATGTGAGGATATCTGGATGAGGAAGATCCTGGTTGGTTTGTTCGGTTCACATTTAGATCCCACAGTGACACATTGTGATAATCAGAGGTGCATTAAACTCTTGGTTAATCCTATGTTTCATGATAGATCTAAACATATTGATATACAGTATCATCATATCAGAGATTGTGTGCAGCGGAAGATCATGTTGCTTCAGTACATTCCTACGGAGGATCAGGATGAAGATATTTTGACGAAGGCACACACCAAGAGAAAAATCGAATACCATAGAGGCAGGATCGGGGTCAAGGATAATCCCTATCTTGTTGAGAGCGAGTGTTGAGATTCAACAAGAGGATGAGCTTAGTGAAAAGAGTCGCCTTCACTAAGTGGGCCCGCAGGCTATTTTTGGCGCAAGTCTATTTTTAGACTATGTCTATTTTTAGACATGATGATCATATTTCAGAAGTTGTAGGATGCTATTTTTGGATGGTTGATCAAGTTAGAAAAATAGATGAAATTCTATTTTTATAATATTGGGCAAAGTCTGTTTATAGATCGTCGATCTAAAAATAGATGCATGTCGATTATTATTAGCTCTTAATAATAAGCAGACTCTAAACAACAACGTATTCTCTTGGAGCACTTTGTTTCAGTGCACAGATGTGGCACATCAGTGGACTGAGGGAATTATGCAATTCCCAAGGGTTTACTGGAGCTAATGCATGGAGAACTCAGTTAGAACTCAAGTGGCAGAGTTATGACACAGTTAGAAGAGTAGTTATGGAGTTGTATTCAGTTTAACTCAGTTAGACTCAGTTAAGCTAGTTGTATCTAGTCTAACTGAATGATACACTAGTGAGAGTGGAGTAAATTAATTAGTTAATTAATTCAAAAATAATAACTTATTAATCAACTGAAAAATACAACAGTTAACTACAGTGCATGGTAGTTTCAGTGGAGACCCAGTGGAGAGGTAGGTGAAAGGGCAAGATGGACTATCTGTTGTGACTATAGTGATGCATTGATTGCATCACACACACATTGGAGTTGATAATGAGGATTGCGCAGTCAAGGCAAGAGTAATTCGAATTCATTTCAGAGCTATTATTCAGCAAGGATTGCGCAGTGGAGGCAGGCTAGCAGGGGGCAAAGATCGGTGCATGGATTTGCAAGATTGTTCCTAATTAGTGTATGATGATTGTACTGTACTGAGAGCTTGATAAGCTTTGTATGAGGATTTTCATATGATTCCATGATACATAATATATAGTTGGGGTTTTCAGCTTTAGGCTTTCTTGGTTAAAAACAACTGTGTTATGTGCGATTGTATTTATTTTATGATTTACATGTGTGTGCAATTAATTTTCCGCAAAATATTAACAGGGGAATGATTCAATATCTTGCAAGACGTTAAATATTGTGAGATCAGGTGAATCTAGGACATATGCATGCTTAGTGCATATAATTTCTACAACATATGATATCTTTCACATGAAATGACATGCATGGTTGATACCAACTTCATTCAACCTTCTTGTTTACTCTTGAGATAGTAAGGATAGAGAACTACCTCTTTTGATTCCCGAAAATCAATAAAGAACACATTTTCTTTTATATGTGGTTCATATATTGAGTAAAAGCCTTCCTTTTTCATCATCTTCTAATGCAAGAGTTCACAAGAAGCATATCCACCAATGTATCAATCACCAAATCCATGGAAAGTCTAAAAAAGGAAAAGATATTTATTAGAAAAAGAGTATCCTTTTTTTCCTCTTCCTCCTCCAATATAGATGTTCAAAGGAGCACAATTTCTTGCCCGAGTTCTTTTTCAATAAGTATGTAGTTATATTTCATTGATATTTTATGCAAATTTTATTCATAGAAATCACCACTTTGAACAATATCAAGGGAGGATAAGTATTTTCCTTAAAGCCTCAAACCAACTTAGACTATGTAATGTTAATTTTTCCCTTATCATAATAGAGAAATTTGTAGGCCCAAATTAGATGAAAATGAAATTATATAGATATGTATATTTTTCCCTGTTCTAATTGAAATTTTGTTATTGGGGGAGGGGGGATTTGAAGTTGTAAAGAAATAACCCTTGACTATACAATTTCTCTTTCCATGATTGATATTATTGTTGCTTCTCTCATCAAAATTATGATTTTTCTTTTCTAAACTTGATTTTTTTGAAATGTATACAAGATAAGATTCAATTGAGTTCCCCCACCCTGATGATAAATATTTCATATGGAGGTTCTGTTGAGTTTTTTGCAGCATCAAGAGGTATTCCTGCATCCCAAAAGGTCACCTAAGCTGGCCTAGAATATTTTTGAAAACTAAAATAAAAATGTTATTTTTTTGGGCATCATGTAGGCTCAAAAAGAATAGATCAATCCCACCATGAAAGGTTGTGTCCCTTGGTAAAAAATTCACCCATTTAACTTGCATATATACATGATGTGACACTTCACCTTGATCACTCAATCCTCACATCCTCTATCTTCTAAATTAGATGCACGTGGGAACAAATAGAGGTTGAATTGACTGAAAGTTGATCAAATTTTATTTTGACTGAGTTTTACCATTGACAAGATTTGACCGTAGTATGGATATGACCACAAGGTCAAGCTTGTCGAAAAGCCATAATTTTGATTGTTGATCAGCATTGAATTTTGTATTTTGGTTGATTTGAATAGTATTGACTTTTGTATTTTGGTTGATTTGACTAGCATTGACTTGTTGGATATTGATCAGGTTTGTCTGGTATTTGGACTTGGATTTTGGTACATGTTTCTAGACAATTTGGATTTGTAAACCTTACTGAAAAATAATTTCTTTTAGAATAAAATTTATTGTGTTTTCTCCCAATTTTGGGTTTCCTAGGGAAAATTTGTTGTCTCTATTGTGCATGGTTGTTTCTTTATGATCTTATTGTTTTTTCGCATTTACTGTTGAAATTTTATATTTATAATTGCTCAATGATATTAGTTGTATAAGATGAATTGTTAAATATCATTAGGTAGTAATTATTAGATTATTAAATTGTTTTCTATTGTGCATCTTGTTGAAAATTCAACATGGTATCAGATCTTTGTTAAAAGAGAAGCCATTAAAGTTAGCCTAAGAGACAAGTGTTCAGTAGCTTGATTGGTTTTTGGGTCTCTTATCAAAATTTCACCAAGTCTAAAAGTTGAAGACAGGTTAGATGGTGCCATGAACTTTGAATTTTGGAATACCAGGATACCCCTTATCTGGGAAGAGAATGAGCTTCAAAATCATGTGGAGAAAGTCATTCGAGAGCCATAGGTAGCTAAGGAGAAAGCAAAGTATAATAAGAATGAAGCCAAGACCTAGATAATATTGGTAGATTCTATAAAGTACCACTTGATTCCTCATAATGTTGCATTGAAGACTACCATGGAAGTATATGGTGCTTTGGTAAGATTGTTTGAAAGCAGCAACACTAACAGGAAGTTAAATTTCATAATTTGTCTTCGTAATGTCATGATGACTAGATCATATTTTGTACCCTTATCTTATGAGAGTTTCCCATATCAGAGATGATATTGTAGCTATTGGAGACACCATTGGTGATATAGAGCTTGTTACAGTGACTCTAAATGGATTTCCTTCCTCATGGGAGCCATTTATTCAGGGAATTTGTGTACAAGAAAAAGCACCCATGTTTGATAAGCTATGGACTGATTATGTCCACGAGGAGGTCAGATTGTTAGCTTGGAATAGCTTACTAAATCAACAGGATGAATAAAAACAAGCCCTTGAATCTTATACAAGGAAAGGAAAGTAAAAGGAAGAAGGAAATTTGGAAATTTGATAAGAAAAATACAAGTAGAATACCTACTCTTGTTCAAGATAAGAAGAAGAAAGATATGTCAAAGTTCAAATGCTTCATTCATAATAATTTCGAAAATTATGCCTCCCAATGTCCTAAGAAGAAAAGGAATGAAAAGTTTCATGCATTAGCAAAAATTTTTAATGATGATGATGATGAGCATCCACCTCATAAGAAATCAAAGGAATTCTTCCTTTAGGATCTGCTTCTAGTAATATTTGTGGATAGTTGTGCTTCTAGGCACATGACAAGTTTATGAGTTTTGTCAAAAAGGGAGTTGATAATCCTCAGTAGTTTCATCCTTAATCAAGAGAGAAGTATTTCAGTTTTTTGTTGATAATTAATAATAAAAAGAATTTTCGGCCTCTTGTCCTTGTATTTTTTATTGGTTATAATTTTTCTTCCATGACCTCCTAAATGGAGTTTTTGCAGAAAGGAAGAATTGTGAAGAATTCCAATGCAATGATTCATGCAAAAAATGGAAACATCGAAATTACCAAGTGAGGTTTGTGACAAGAGGGTTATCCTAAAAAGTGAGAGTGGACTACGAGAATATTTTTGCTCCAATCATTATATGGTAATATTCTTGGGCTCAAGCATCGACTCAACAAGAGTGATTTATATTCAAGAGTGAGGATTGTATAGATTTTCATGACATCTAGGATCATGTCGAATGACCAAAAGAGATTCCAGTTCCAAGGGAGCAGACAATCAAGAAAATGGAAGGAGAAACCTTCCAAGAGGATGTCATAAATTTGACTGATGCTCAAATACAAGAGGTTTCTAGGAGTCATATGCCTTATATGAAGGGAAAATGTCAAACAAAAGAGTATGCTTCAGTGGAAGAGGGAGTACCAATTGTAAAAGACTTTCTTACATGACAAAGGGAGCAACCTTTGATGAATCTGATTTAGTGTCAAAGGGAGTTGGCCTCAGATTTTTAGATGAAGGATCTTGGTCTGATGCATTATTTATCGAGACTACAGGTGTGGTAGAGATATGATGAGATCTTCCTTAGAAAAAGGAAGTACATTTCCCATATTTTTTTGAGATTCTGTATGATGTTCTGCAAGTCCATGACTACACATGTTATGACCAATCTAAAGAATATGAGTGATTTTGATTCAAAATTACATTTGTTGGATCCCATAATGTACAGGAAATTGATTCGATCATTGGTGTATTTGGTTAACACCAGGTCGAATATTTTCTTTGCAGTGAACACATTGAGCTAGTATATGGTTAAGTCGAGGCAGATGCATTAGGTTGTAGCAAAGCATGTGTTGAGGTACCTGTGTGGTACAATTGCATATAGGTTGAGATATGTCTCAGGTGATGAAGTGAATATGCAAGGATATATGGATTCCGATTAGGATGGGACTGCAAAGGACAAAAAAAGCACATCAATATGTCGCTTCAACTTGGGATCAACTATGATATCTTATTCTAGTAGGAAGAAAAATTTTGTCACACTCAGTCCAATAGAAGAAGAGTATATCATAGATAACTGTGTTGCAAGTCAGGAAGTAGTGTGCCTTTAGAAGCTACCTAGAGGGCTATTTGATCAGGAACTTGAGTCAACCTTGATATTTTTTGATAAAAAAGTTGTGTCAAGCTTTCTAAGAATCCAATTCTTCATGACAGGTCAAAGTATATTGAGATCAAATATAACTTCATTTGAGTTATGGTGCACAAAGGAGTAGTGGAGATACGATACATATCCTCATATGAGCATATTGCGGACATTCTCATCATGCCTCTATCTGGAGTGAAGTTTGTATACATCAAAGACAAGCTTGGCATGATGCAGAATGTCTCCCTTGAGATGGAGGGTTGATGTCTTTGCAAGATTAGGCATGTCATCTCTTGAGATGCCAAAAGGACTTGGTTGAATCATTTGACGAGGGGATATGGATACATTCACTTGAGAAGCCAGAAGGACTTGGTTGGGTCATATGGATTTGGCCAGGAGTGAATGACCCTGGGAAATTATAGATTGGACAGATATTCTGCTAAAAATATAGAAGGACGTGGCTAGTTCATGTTAATTTGAATAGAGTAGATAGATGGAATTCACCTAAGAATCCATAAAGGACCTTGGCCAGGGGTGAATGGTCTAAGGGTAGATTCTCTCCTGAGAAGCCATAAAGGACTTTGGTTGGGTCATGCTAATTTGAACAAAGGATTTTGATACATTTACGTAAGGATCCATAAATCAATTTTATCAGTCCATGATGATTTGGCTAGGGGTAAATGTCCCAGGATAGTGACATTGTCTACTCTAAGATGGAGTAATTTATAGAAATGCATCAACAAAGCAAGCTTATGAAGGACAAATTTTAGTGAAGGGGAAATTTTTTGCAACCAAGGAGAATAAATCCCTCACTAAGAGGGAGTATTGATTTTTGTGTAGCATCGAGAGGTGTTCCTACATGAAAAAAAGGTCACCTAAGTTAGCTTAGAATATTTGTGAAAAAAAAAAAAAAAAATTTAGTTTTTTGGGCATCATGTAGGCTAGAAAAGGACAAGTCGGCCCCACTATGAAACATTTTTTCCCTTGGTAAAAAATAAACCCATTTGACTTGTATATATACATGATGTGAAAATTCACCTTAATCACTCAATCATCACATCCTCTCTCTCTTCTAGAGCAATCGTGCGTGGGAACAGATAGAGGCTGAATTGAATGAAAGTTCAGTAAATTTGAGTTTGACTGAGTTTAACCTTTTATTAGAGTATATAGTAGTACATATCTAACCATATTCCTTTGAATAATGGTTGAGTTGACTACAAGCCATTTACCACAAGGCCAATCTTGACTGTACGCCAAAATTTTAATTATTGACCAGCGTTGACTTATGTATTTTTGTATGATTTGACCAACGTTGACTTGTTGGAAATTGAATAGGTTTGACTCTTATTTGGACTTGGATTTTGGCATAGATTTCTATACAGTTTGGATTTTTAAACCTTGTTGAAGAATAATTTCTCTTAGAAGGAAATTTGTTGGGTTTACTCCCAAGTTTGGGTTTCCCAGGGATATTTTTTTATCTTTATTATGCATGGTTATCTCTTTGTGATCCTATTGTTTTCGTTGCATTTATTGTTGAAATTTTCTATGTATAATTTCCCAACGATATCAATGGTATAATTTAAATTGTTAAAAATCATTAGGTAGTAATATCAGATCATAAAATTGGTTTCTATTGTGCATCTTGTAGAAAATTCAACAGGTTCCATCTTCCCATTACAATTATAGTTATACCCATATGTCTTAAGAAGGTTGATGCTATAAATAATTAACCCTCTATTATACAACCATTCTTTCCAATTTTAATCTTATTGTAACAGTCCCTTCCACCACTTAGGCTAAAGTAGCTTTGTGGAAGGTTTTAATTACTTTCAACCTGATCTCCATAGTCCCATCATGGAAATGGGGTCACAAAATCCTTCTATCCTCAACTTTCTCAAAGCTAAAATATAATACCACCATTTCAACCGGTTTGTCGAGATATTTTTGGTGATGTGAATTTTTCCCCAAACCGAATTATGGATCAAAAGTTATGACCAATTGAAACTTGGCCCTTTTAAACCCAGCCAAGTTAGCATGGTTGCCACATAGCACTCATGGTGTGGCCCACACGATTGTACCATGAGCATGATAACCTTGCATAGCGACTACATCCTCCCAATACATGTCACCTCATCAAAAACTCTTCCATGTCAAATAATGAGAGGACTTCCAGTCTCATCCCCCCATCAATGTTTCCTTGTCATTACCACTACAATCGTGCCTTGCATATTACGAATGGGCCTGGGACAAGATATAATCTTTCCATGCTAATCAATGGGAGGACTTCCTATCTCTCCCCCTCCCCCATCAACCTTTGTGTTCTCTTGCCACTTAATTTACTAAGCGAGGGGCCCTGAGGTACAAGACCCCGAGAAATAAAATATTTATGTCATTTGCTAGTGAGACATCCTGTCACCTGAAATCATTATTCTTTGCCTTCCCTAAGCCACACATAATTTTAATTCTTATGAGTCTTGAATACACATGTATGTATCTTATGCTAATGGGAACACCTCAACACCCAGTTATGTGTGTGTTTGTGTGTGGTATAGATGGTACTAATGGGATTCCCTCCACACTTATTCTAACACAGGCTATTCCTCCTGAGATTTTTATGTGTGTGTGTGTGTGTGTGTGTGTTTTTGTCTGTGTGCGTAACACTTAGAGAATGTTTCACTTATCCCTCCTAAGCTTCAATATTGTTAATAAATTACTCAACCCGACTCTCAAGAACTATATAGCATTGTGAATTAACAAGTGAAAACAAGCCACAAAACAAGACATGCATCACAAAATTAACAATTGAAAATAGAGACTCAACATATATTTCACAACGGTGCAATAAATAGGCACAAATCTCATTCATAAAAATGGAGACATGCATTCCTCATCATAATACATAGGAATATGCATTCCTCGTCATTATCACGGTTATATAACAATAGAAATATATATTTACATTACATTGAGATACACAATGACACAAGTTGGAAATTCATCTTATGTAGTATATGGTTGGTGAATGAGAGTGGGGCTTCAACTCTCCACCCAACTATAGGGTGACTGCACTGCTAATATTTATTATATCCAAGCACCACCAAGCTGGATTCAGATACTAAGGAGGTAACTTGCTCAAGATTTCTTATCCAGTCACTCACTTGCAAGGAACAAATCTCATTTCTCCGGTGTTTATCACAAATCCTATCCATAACACCACAAGGGCTCTCAATCAACAATAAAACAATGTCAGATTTCAAGCAGGGTGCAAAGAGTCTCAGCTTAGTATTGGATAGAGATATGTATAAATCAAAAGGAGGTTTGTGAGTTGTGTTACTTCTATAGGTATAAGAGTGCACTTTCCAATTAATTCTCAGTGGTGTTCGCACTTGTTTTCTCACCCCCCTCCCCCCCCCCCCAAGGCTACATTAGGTGTTATCATCCCACTAGTTCTCGAGTGCCTCAACATCTCACTATGTTCTCAACCAGCGTAGTATCTATTGGTTTTATCAGCCCCAAGAACACAACCACGACCCTAGTGACTCTCATCGAGCAATCCCATGAGTTTCTCATCCTAGCTATCACCAGAGCATCCCTACTCCACTGAACTCTTTTTTGGCATTAACACGCAAACTCAACACAAACCTCATAAGCACACAAGCACATTACATGCTTCTACGAAGCACAACAAATGTTGAAGCACTGTTGCAATCCCACAGACATACAAGAACACCATCAGCCAAGATACAACAGTCTCTCCTTATTTTCTCAGTTCATTCCCCCTCTCTTGGTCTACACTCTTGTTCCTCAATGGTACATTGTTATCTCTTGCTCGTCTCGACTCTTTTTGCAGGTTGGTTGTGCTAACACGACCCACGAGGAAGTATATGAACTCATCCTTTCTTTTAGGATCCCATTTCCTCCATTAACTACCAGTAACAGGGCCATCTCCTCCAACAAATATTTAGGTGATAAATTAAATGTATATTTGGATTACAAGCAACTCCTCCTCCTACAAAAATCTGAATCCATGTTCCATCTCAATCAGTAATCATTCTTCATTAAGTATTATTTACATGAAATTAAAATTCATAATAATATTTACAATAGGGTTAACAAAAGGGATGTCACACTTACCATTGCATGTTTTTTCAAAATTCCTTGATATGTTAAATCGTCACCAGCAGGGCTTATAATTTATATCCTAAAATTCAAGTTGTAAATATGCACATGTAGTATACTAGCTCATGTTTCAATACTAGATAACATTAGAGGCATTATTAAAACCTATGTGTCTTGGTGCAATTAGTTATGTAGGTGAAGCTCTCCGATTCATATCCATGGGAGAATAAAGAATCTCATATTACTTCATTTCATTTTTTATACTATCATTTAATTAATCCAAATTTAAGTTTATATGGAGGTACAATATCGAAGAAGATCCACCATTTTAGCAAGCACTCTCATGCCAATCCCATATATATATAGCATATTGAAATTTTATGTTTTTGATGTTTGGAGAAACTATCATTGCAACAAAACCTTATTGATATTTCTCATATTCGTACTCAACTCTTAAACGTAAAATTATTATAGATAGAGATTATTGGTAATTGAAATATTCCATAGTTCTTATATCAACCCATTATTCCTTATTATAATAATCTACAAACATTTATTTCCTTTTATTACATTAAAATGGTCCATGAATGTCAAGTTTATCATAGAATTGTATTGTATTTTCTCAAATTAGGGTTGCGTATAAGTCAATGTTAAACTACATTTTATATTTAGTTTTAGGTTTGTATTGGGTTTTGATTTGGGTTTAGCATCGAATTTAGCACTAGATTTAGCTATGGGTTTAGAAGTAACTTTAATGTCACATATAACATTGGGTTTAGCGTATGATTTATCATCAAACATAATGCCAACTATTTGTAAATGAAAAGTTGCAAAAACAAAAAATAGAAATGGTAAATAATAAAAAGTAGAAACAAAATATTATAAGAGAGTGATGGGATTTCAATCCAAATTGGTTTCCAAAAGGTAGGATCTAAATTTCAGCAACATTCCCACTAAACTCTATTATTAAAAGTGAAGGTTTAAACACAAACTAAACTAATCTAGTGCAAACTGAAATTTATGAAATGGTAAAATGGTAAAAAAAAATGAAAAATGGCAAGGGAATGTTGGGATTTGAACTTGGATCACTAGTTGAAAGGTAAGAACTCTACTTTTAGTTCTCACAAAACCCACCAATAAAAGTGTAGATCCAAGCTAAAACTAGCCTAACATATGCATGAAAACAAGTGAATAATGAAAATATGAGATAAATATGAACATTAAATACTAAAGGGATGTCTAAGACATAAATGGGTGCCAATATTTGAACTTGTATATCCTTATAGGAATGCAAGGGTCTTGGGCCACACCTATGAATTGAATTTGAACTTTAAATATACCCCCCAAGATGTCATTTTTCTTCTTCTTTCTCCATTAAATTTGCAACAACAAAACAACGATACATTTTAAAAAATGAATAAAGAAAAATCAAAGAAAAAGTGAAAGAGGGGAGGAGAAGAAAAGGTACAAGCCATTATATTCCTCATCGAGGTTCCTCCATAAAATCCTAGCCTCCATACATGAAACCCTAAACTGAAAACCAAAAAAAAAAAAAAACATTACAAAATCAATAAAGAAAAAGATTAAGGAAGGAGGAGAATAGAAGGGAGAAGCCATTGCATTGTCATGGAGGTTCCTCCATGAAACC
This sequence comes from Pinus albicaulis, assembly GCA_034641835.2. Lineage (NCBI taxonomy): Eukaryota > Viridiplantae > Streptophyta > Pinopsida > Pinales > Pinaceae > Pinus > Pinus albicaulis. The sequence continues at coordinate 349,832,850 of CM076574.1, read as the reverse complement.
TAATATCCATGTACTTGTAATGTGGTAAACACATTCATGTTTTTTATGGATTGAAAAATATATTTGTATAATTGCATAAAATTTATACATAATGATAATTGATTGATAAGAATGGTGATGTTGCAACTTCTTCTTTAATAGTATTCTTATATGCATTGGTTGGTCGTGAGGTGAATGTGAGTGCGCACTTTGACATTTTACTAACTTAATTGCTATATTATAATTATAATAATTATCATTATTATTACATCTCCACCTCTTTAAGGAATTTTTTGTCCTCAAAATATAATAATAATATTCTCTCTAGCCAAGTATGCTTTCATTGTGAAATCATCTTTCTCTTTGTTTGGTTGTAGAGGCTTGACTCAATGCCTAGTTTTTGTGAGGTTCCATTGTAGTGTATGCATCATATTTTTGTTATGAACCTTGTGTCTTAAAAATTATAAGAAACTAATAATTGTAGTCCATTTCAATGAGGAAACCTCCTTTTACAACAAATGCAATGTATAAGAAAATAATTTATTGTCATAAGACTAGGTCTCCTTAGTGTGTGTGTATATATATATATATATAGGAGACAAAAGGTACAATTATAACAAAATGGGACCATGAAAGGTTCTAGCATACATAACTATATAATAATATAAATGTAATATCTCAATATCTAGGGCTTAGTAAGGATTTTTAGTGTTAACATGGGGCTTATATAGGGATTAACATGCCCCCCCCCCTTCAAACAAGTGTTTTCCTCAACACTTGACTATCTACAAATGTTTTTCCATGAACAACTAGTCTTCCCATGTTTCCTCTTCCATTGGTACATTCTTCCATTTGATGAGGTACTCAATAATTGCTTGATTTCCTAGCTGCTTAATCCTTATTTCTAGGATTTTTTATGGTTCTAAAACAATTTTCCCTTCATAATTAATCTTTGGTAAAATAATTTGAACTAGGATCATTTCATTAATTACCTTCTTTAAGAAAGAAACAGGGAAGACTAGATGTATGTGTGAATATGGTGGAAACTCCATTTTATAACCCATACTTACAATCCTCTGCAACACCTTATGGGAGCCATAATACTTTAGTGTTAATTTATTTTCCTTATTTTATTGCTTTAGGGAATCTATTTGCAGTCTCACAAATTCCCAATCCCCTACTTAAAACTCCCTTTCACTAGGATGTTGATTGCTTGTTGTTTCATCCTATTTTTTATTATAACCATCCCTTCAATAGTTTGTGAACCTCTTGTTGGTACCATATGTGGTCCTCTACTTCTTTTTCCATTATATTCCCTTTCAAGGTTGATGTGATGGATGGAGGATGACATATTTTTAAGTGACATAAATTGCAGAAGGGTGTGTGAGGAAGGATGGAAGGATGTGTAGTTCCACCATTTTGTTAAGCACGACAATTTGATCCATTGTGTTTGTTTATCATATGAAAATCGACATACATTTCCTTCTAAAAATTTAATCACAATCTGAAGTAGCCCATCAAATTGAGGGTGGTAGGATAAGATATGAGCCAATTGAATACCCAAAACAAGAAAATAATTCAATCCAAAAATTTCTAGTGAAGATTGGATCTCTGACACTTACAATAATCTTTGGTATTCCATGTATCTTTTGTATTGTTTCCATGAACAATACGACCATTATAATTTAAATAAAAGGATGAGAAATAGAGAAAAAATGATCATACTTTTTTATTCTATCCACAACTACCATAATGACACTTTGTCCTTCATATTTGGTTAAACCTATCCTATATAAAATACATTGAAACTTCTTCCCAGCCATGGGTTGGTATGCCTAATGGTTGAAGGAGCCCTGAGATCTTGATTTTCCCTCCCTCATTTTGTTGGTATACCACATAATCAACCAGAAAAATTTTCATTTATGTTTTAAGACCTTCCTAAAAAAATTCCTTATTGATCCTATAGTGTGTCTTCAATAACCATGGATTTCCTCCTATAGGAGAAGTGGGTAATTCCCAAAGGAACTTGTACTTGATTTGATAATTCTTACATAAATATAAGTGATCTTGATACCACAACAAATCATTCTTCAACATAAGTTTTTGTACTACATCAGGTTCCTCCTATAGTTGTTAAATGATATTGCATACGTTCTCATATTTCTTCCATTCTATCCTTACATCTTCCTGCTAATCAGGTTTTTGAATGGTAAACCCTTTGTGTCTTACTCTTTCTTTGAGAGTTCATCTACCACAATATTTTATTTTCCCTTATTTTATATAAATTCAAAGTCATAGCCTAACATCTTTATAACCCATTTTTTGTTGATCTTTTGAAGATAATCTCTACTCTAAGAACTACTTCAAACTAGCATGATTTGTTTTAACATGTAAGAGTCTTCCTATTCGGCACGGACACCATTTCTTACATGAATGTAGTATGGCCAATAATTATTATTCATAAATGGGTCTAAGTAAGTTATTTCCTTTAAGTTCACTTCTTTTAAAGGGAAGGGGCCTTCCTTCCTATATTAAAACTACACCAATTCCATGGCTTGAGGCATCACAAACCAAAATTAAGGTTTTCTTGAAGTCATAGGTTGCCAAGAGAAGAGTTGTACAAATATCCTCTTTATTTTGTCAAAAGCATTGGTTGCTTCTTTAGTTTAAGAAAATACTTCCTTCTTCAATAATTTTGTTAGAGGTGCTACTATTTGAACATAATTTTTGACAAACTTGTGGTAAAATATTATCAACACTAAGAATCCTATGATTTTATTCAAGGTATTAGGGATTGGCCATTCCCTCATAGCTTTTATTTTTTTAGGATCCACTTTGACACACTCATGGGATATAATATGACCCAAATATTCCACTTCGTGAACTCCAAACACATGCTTGGAAGGCTTTGCCTATAGTTTTTACTCTTCCAATATTGTTATGACCCTATCATCATGTTATGCATGCTCTTCCCATGATCTGTTGTATATTAGTATGTCATCAAAAAATACTAACACAAATTTTCTATGGAAGGGTTCGAAAATAGAATTCATCAAGCTTTGAAATGTTGAAGAAGCATTTATAAGTCCAAGTGGCATAACCAAAAACTCATAATGACCTTTTTGTGTTTTAAAGGTTATTTTGGTAATGTCTTCTTGCTTCATTTGTATTTGATGATATCCAAAACAAAGATCCAACTTATTAAAACAAAAATTGCTCCATGCAATTTTTCAAATAATTCATTAATGACGATAATAGGAAACTTATCTTTAATTGTAATTTTTTCGAGTTGCTTGTAATATGGACACATATGCTATGAACCATTATTTTTTATAATCATCACTACGGATGAAGAGAAAGCACTTTGGATAGGTTTAATGGTGCCAACCTCTAACATTTCTTAAACAAGACACTCAATCTCACTCTTATGTGCATATGGATACGTGTAAGGCCTGATGTTAGGTGGAACGCTTGCATATTGAAAATGAATAACATGTTCATGATTTATAATATGTGGAATATCGTTAGGAATATCTCTAAATACCTTGGAATGCTTCGTGATAATTAGATATCCATTGGAGTAGACGATATATATGTTTTAATGTCTAATAAACACAATTGTGCAATTACACCATGTTGTCCCTTTTCTAGTAATTTTGTCATGTTATTAGAGCTTATCACTTTCCAATGCTTCCATTGGAAATCTCTAAGCTCAAATTTGGTTCCTTCTGAGGAAAATATTTTGAAAAGATATTCAAAATTAATAGCCATTATTCCCAATGATTGTAAGCATTGGACCCCTAATACAACACCAACACCACCCATTTGGATTGAAATTGTGTCACTATATAATTCATTCTCTCCCATACTTAGTTCAATACTATGGAACTTCCTTGAAATTTTTATGGTACCTCCATCTTCAATTATTACTTAAAATTTTGTTGTTTGATATACCAATCAATTAAGAATTTTTTCAATTTGTAATTGATAAAGTTATGGGTACTACCTCAATCAATCAATATTGTTACCTTTTTACTTTTAATATATCCTTGTATATTGAGGGTTTTTGGAGTATTGATGTCGGCCAATGCATGACAAGACATTATTGGATTAGTTGCTTCTATCTCTTGATCATATGATAGTTCCACTTCTTAATCTTCTTCATCTTCACAATGTACGTGAAATAATGTATTCTCTCTATATTTATGCTTTTTAATATACTTCTTTTTGATATTTGTAGCTTCGGAGGTACTCAATGTTGAGAAATCCTTACGGAAGCTAATTAAAATAATTTCTCTTAACTTGATATGTGCTTGTGATGTTTTCTTACTTATTTATTAGATTCTTTTTTTTCTTATCATTATTACGTTCTTTATCATCAAACAATTATAAAAATCATGAGGATCATCAAAGACAAATAGACACTAGATTTAGGCACTCAACTAGGGAAAAACCCCTTTCCTAGGGGAAAACCCAAAAACTTCTTCTCTTCTTCAAGAATGAAGTCAAATGAGATAATTTAGACCTTTTGAAATAGACAAATACTTTCCTCCATCCACCAAGCCAGCCTCCCATGAAGAAGTCAAACTTTCAAATATCATGTCAAGGAAAAACATTATGTCAACTAGGTTTTCCTTGCCTTTCTTCCTTCTTCTGCAATATTCGATCATCTAACACAGTTCTGCACCCTCAACCCTGTACCTTCACACTTTAGATTCATAATTATTCACACGTGTGGCAGGAAAAAGCTTAATTATGGTCTCATTATTCTTCACTTTGTTGTTGGGTATGTGTTATATTCTTTCCACGATTAGTCGCATGCGTGGGGGTGTCACAGGGGGGGTGATATCCCCCGTTGTATGTTGTTCCAGGCATAGTGGCGGGGTTACAGGTGGGATGGCAGCCCCCCGTGTCCAGGGGTTCATAGGGGGTGGGTAGCCCCCTGCGTGGGGCCCGGGGCAACGCCCAAAGGAATTTTTTTCATTATTTTTTTGATGGGCGGACCTGCCTATGGTTTTGGGGCATGATGGTTTTCGGCCCCTGGTATTTTGTAGATCCGGTCAAGGGAACTACAATTATGTTCTAATCCAAGGTAAATGGATTGGGTTTTATGAATGCTTCAGCATGTATATATGTGTTGTAACAATAAAAGGAATGTAATGAAAAATAAATTTGGTAGTCCTGATTTGGGATCCAAGGGAAAATTTCTCTGTATATATGTTTTATGTTTTATGCTCTCGTTATTGTTTATTTTTTGTCTTTAAGAATTCGTTTGAAGATAATTTCTGTACATGGTTAAAAACCTACATTTGTATTATTCTTCCTTGCAAGTATAATATCTCCATTTTCAGCTTCTTCACACTCGTTATCTTCCTTAGAAACTACAGATCGAATAGATATATGTGTGTTCTCAATACGTAAAATGCATGGGTATTTATAGTGGTTTGAAGTTTTTCTTTGATGCCAACTTGAAGGACTTAAGGCTGCCTTGGTGGAGGAGGATTATATGACTCATTTACATTAGAATATTTTTTCTCTCTTGACATGAAAACCCAAGAAGGGTCTATCACATGATGAAAATGACTAAGACTCATGACATAAACCCTAGAGAATTCAATGGCTGCTTTTTACCTAGAAATAAAATAAATGAAGCATGAAACCCATGCTTATAAATAAATTTTCTTTTACAAATAATTTTATTTTTTCTTTCTTTTGACAAATACATTACATCATGAGTCAAATACAATTATGAATATTGATACTAGTTACGTTTCTCAAAGCTCCAAACCCTAGGCTAGAGGTTTTCCGAGGAATGGGCACAAAAATGTTCTTTGTGGGCTTGGAACCCAAGCATGTGGGATTTTCACCTAAGCTGGTGGGTGTGAAACCATGAGGAATTTGAGTTATTTGTCACATGGAAATGGCAGAGAACCCTTGGAGAAAGGGGTAGTGAAAATCACTCAAATAAGAGCTCTAGAAGTGGAGATATTGACTTTTTCTATATGGTTGTTGGGTTTGCACAAGTATTGATCAGGTCGGCTAGGGTTACTGTAGCCTTCTTAACAATTGTACAAGCCCAAAAGGGCCTTCATTAAAGCCATTGAGGAAAGGTATAAATTAAGTTAAGTTGAAGGTATAAACATACAATCCTAAGTGCAATCACATCAAGTATTACCTCTGAGATTGGAGTGAATCTGAGACAACTCACTAAGAGGTAAGGAGGACGAGTATCTTGGAGTTTCTCTTGTTGTTTAAGGACTGAATCTCTTGGAGAATAGATCTGTGGGTCAAAGGTAAGTAAGGAGTGTTTTGTGCATGGTTTTTATGTGGTATACTTTTGTTCTAGGGCCGCAAAGAATGATTGTTTCTACGACATCTTGGGAGCATTGTAATGAGGGTTGAGAGGTCTAGGGAGGAACCTCTCGCCCAATCGTAGTGATCTAGGTGGCTCCAGAAAGTCTCAAAAATAAAATTATTTATATTTCGTCAAAACTAGGACCACAACATAGAGCTTGTCATTCTGATTCCAATGGCGTAGACAACACTCAAATAATACTTTGTATGCTTAATATATTCGCAATAAAATTTTTGGTCAACTTCACCCCACTAGCTAAAATTAGCAGAGCATCAGCTTGAGTTGGAGGTTTACTAAATATGGCAGACTAGCTAAATTTGGTGGAACCCACCAAATTTGGTGGCAGCTAACTGAGCAATATTTTGGCACCTATCGGCAATCAGAATTGATGAATTTGTTGCCTCTTTAATTTTTCTAGTGACCCCTAAATATTTTCCAGAAAACCTCTTATCATGGTTTAAAATTTTAAAAAATATACCCCCAACCACCAGGTCAAACATATTTTAAAAAATTGTAGAAATTATACAAACATATGTATATCAATGGATTCAATCCGATCAAGCAATGTACTAAATCTATATATTGAATCCTTCTACAAATCAATTGTGAAAAATAAACACAGTTGCCAATCACAACAAGTGCAGAAATAAACAAATCAAACCACAACATACATAATTTCCTGGGGAAATATTGCTGCTCAAAACCCCTCTATCTTCTATTGTATATTCACCATGGAATCATGAAAAAATTACAATGCACTCTTCTCACAAGAGTCTCCTGCACTCTCACAACTGTCTCACACTGGCCCAGACAAAACCGACCAACACTTAGCCAATTCTTAGCCTCTAATCAGCCCGCCTTGCTTGCGCAATTCATGTGGAATTCAATCCCTATTCTTTTGGAATTGCAGCCTGTTAGTGTCAGTCTAGTCATACTGCCATCAACGATCAAAACTGCTCTTTTGCATTTTCATATTAGGTGTCTCATACCGAATAAATTTCACCATTCCGCTAGGTCATGGATTCATTGATGGTAGTAATTCTTCATCAGTTTTCCCTGATGTGAAACTTGTTGATTTTCCTCTCTATGGTCTTCATTCATTATTCACTTTCATTCTTAAAATCATATCAGTAGGTCATAGGATGGGTCTCATTAGTTTCTAGGGTCTCACCATGGTCAAATTAATGAGTCAAATGTCAATAAATATCAGCAAGGTCATGAGGAAGCCAATAAGCTCAAAGTCACAGCACTAGGAAGAATCAGAGAGACATTTTATTCAGTTTGATGTAATTTTCGCCTCAAAACCATGTTTTGAGGTGAAAACGTGATATTTTGCCTTTATTATTATTCATTATGTAATTCTATATCATCATGTGTAATAAGTCACAATCCAGAAGCTGTTATCTCCACAAAGTGATTTCCTTGCCTTCAGAGAATTTTTCCATAGCATGTTCAGCGCCAAATCATCCTCCAAAGAGATCCATCAGAAAGAGCCCGGAAAGAGCTTTCCAACGGTATACTACACTTTCAAGACTGACTTCTGGATTGAATTCTATGCCTAAGTGAAGTAAAGTTCCCTAAACTTCCCCTATTTCCCATATTCCCCTTTAACTTTATGTTGAAATTTAATATTCCCCCTAAAATCCCTTTTTCCCCCTTTCCGATTATAAAATCACATTATAAATTATTTTAATAAATATGTGATTTAATTGCTAACCACTTCCCCTCCATGCCATAGAACTTTATAATAAAAAAAATTTATATTCTAAAGTCTCCCCCGTTATAAACCACTTCCCCTTTCCACAACCCCTTAAACTTTATAACAAAGTTTAAGTTATATATTATAAATCTCGCTGCTCTTCCATCGCAAATCACAAAGTTTATTTGAACGTTCCGATCGGTCAATCGCAAAAAACTACGATGCGATTGATCGCATCCCTCCTTCCGATCATCCGATCGCACCTCCTCCTTCTGATCTCCCGATCGCATCCCTCCTTCCGATCACCCCATCGCACAAAACTCCGATTGCGATCAATCGCAAGTCCCTTCTCCGATCTTCCGATTGCAGCAACCCCCAATTGATCTGGTACCGTCGATCTTCCCCGCCGATTGGACGGCCCACAGCTAATCGGACCATCGCAATCGGCATTCTCCATATGTGTTTCGCCTCCTCCCCTCCGATGTTGCAATTGCGATTGACCCCGGGCCCACCATACAGTACTTCCGCCCGTTCATATATAATTACCCTTTTCCCTTTGTTAAATTCAAATCTTATATATTTTGTTTTATACAAAGGCTTTGGTTAGTCCATCTGCACATTATATTTCCCCGCTCCTATCTCGATTGCGATTACACCATCGCAAATATGTGTCACTCCGCCCCTCTCCCGATTCTGATTCTGATTACGATGGCGCCATATTACAATGTGATAATTATATTATATCTCTCTGCCCTACCCACTCCGATTACGATTGTAATGCGGGTCCCGCCTCCTCTCCCTTCCTTCCTATTCACTATTTTTCCCTTCACTAAAGGAAAAAGTTTCATTTCAAAAGGCATGTTATTTAAAAAGTCAGTTTTCTTCAAGATCAAAAATAGGAAAGAAAAATGACAGTCAAAAGGCCAAGAAAGCTTATATAAAACAGAGATTGTTACAGCAAGCAGCAAAATAGGAAATCTGTTCATCGGATTACCTATTTTCGTTCATACAGCATAACACTAAAATCTCCAACCAGTCAAATGTAATGTTGTCCCTTATTTTCAGGGGCGGATTGTTGTATTTCTTTACTATGATTGTATTTCAGTTCTTCACCTGTTAGAACAACTCCTCTTTTCATGGATCTATATTCCCACATTTCAGCTTATTTATTTGTAAAGTCTCAGTCTGAAAGAGGATGTAATCAGAACTCAGAAAGTAGGGGAATAGTGTGGAAGAACATCTCTACGCTACATTGTACAGTTTGACATGAATTAATAAGAGATGCAACTCTGATTTGTGGGATCCATGTGGTATGAGAGTTAGCATTTGTTTTTCTTCTTTGTTTCATATGTGAATTGTTATGTGTTCCATTCATCCATAAACATTTCCTTTTGAATGCTTTCAAGACAGAAAGGTAGAATACATTTTATATGCTCTGCCTTGGGAAATCATTCATACTATGTATTTTTCTTCTATTTGGAAAGGATCCATTTATTGTGCCCTTTTCAGCTCCTCACCAGTCTTTCCATCCCATCCTTATTTAATTTTAATTGCTAAGTTTCCTGCCTATCTTGCCCCATGAAATACCCTGTGTCCTGATTTAATTCCCGGTTTCAACTGTCCCTTTTATCCCACACATCCCTGAAATTCATTCATTCATTTTATTAAAACCTTTTTCCCATCATTTTATCTAGCCTAATATTAGTCCATTTATTGTGTTCCATTGAATATTCCTTTACGGAGAGAGCCCTCTCCTATCCTTGTAGGGCTAGCTACAAGGCTGAGCGTGGTTTAGTTGTTACCCTGCTTTTCCTTTTCAGCCTAGGGTCCAATTCAGGTGCTAACACAGCCTTCCAAAACTGCGCAAGGATCATGGGAAATCCAATAGATGCATGGTTGCATGTGAGCAACCTACTAATGATGCAACTGATAGTTAACATCCCTTTTAACCTTTGTCTCAACTGGGTCTCCACTGGAACTGGCATGCATGCAACTATTAATAGTAAATCATCAGTTGCATGGAAGATCACTGATTGTGAATTAAATATGATTTAACTCAATTGATCTCTCACTAGTGCAACAAATAGTTACAACTATTTCAATTGACTTTAACTCACTTAACTGAGTTAATTGATTACTCATGCATTAAACTAATGCACTAACTACAATTCGAACTCCATACTAATAGAATCACTCTGCATGTCTAACCAACCACCCTCAACTCGAAATTCATGAGCTAATTGAGTTTATCACACTCAGTTAACTATTACAAGTGATTATGAGATAAGATTAAATTTTATTGTCCAATTTAATTAAGGAAAAATTAAATTAGACATTGCACCAACTTATTAAATTAAATTGGCTTTCACACTAATGTATCGCTAGGACCTGTGGTCCCACATTAGACTGTGTGTTGCAATTTCTTGTTCACCTTCAACACTCCCACTCAACAAGAAAGGGATTATCTATGGTATTCAAACTGCCTCTATGGTATTCAAACTTTCTCCTGGCAAGTGCCTTCGTCAAAATATCTACATCTCGATCTTCCGTGGGAATGTACTGAAGTAAAATAATTTGCCTCTAAACACAATCTCTGAGTTGGTGTTACCAAATTTCTATATGCTTGGACCTATCATGGAATACCAGATTAACCGAGAGTTTAATGCAACTTTGGTTATCACAATGTATAATCGTCGGTTCCATCTGAGAACCAAACAAACCAACTAGGATCTTTCTCATCAAGATGGCCTCACATGCAACCTAACTTGCTACCATGTACTCTGCCTTGGCTGAACTGATTGCCACAGATCGCTACTTTCTGCTGTACCAAGAAACTGTTGTTGATCCTATGCTGAAGATCCCTCCTGATGTGCTCTTTATGTCTGGTGGACTACCTGACCAATCTGCATCCATGAAGCCTTGAAGCTTCACTCCCTCTGTCTGTTTGTACCATAATTCACACTCTATAGTGCCCCTGAGATATCTCAAGACATGCTTCCCTGCCTTCCAAAAGAGCTTGGTCGGCTTAACCATAGCTTGAATCAGCTGGTCAACTACGTAACAAATGTCTGGTCTGGTGTTCACTAAGTACATCAGTGAATCCACTAGCTACCTGTAGATAGTAGCGTCCAATACTTCACCTGAAGTAGCATCCTCTTTCCTCCAATTTCCTGGAAGAGGAGTCTCCATGGGTTTACAACTCTCCATGTGAAACTTACTCAGCATCTCTTTGGCATACTTTCCTTGAGAAAAAAAATAGCTCACCATCCCGCTGCCATATTTCCAAACCAAGGAAATATTGAAGGAGTCCCATGTCCTTCATTTTGAAATCCCTTGCAAGATCCCCCTTGCAAGAAGTTATCAGCTTCTAATCACCTGTCAAAATTAGATCATCAACATAAAGTATGATAATCAAGAGCTTACCATCTGTTAGCATTGTAAATGTTAATAGTCTGATTTCCATTCTATGAAAATTTTCAAATTTTTCTTATGTCCTAACCTATGTCAAAGTTTGATTCATTTTCAATAAAGGTCAAAAAGGAGTCTCAAAACCAAAATACTTTTAAGTGTATAGGTGTTATAGTGTCTTAGGTTCATAGAAGAAGTTAAAACCATTGTTTTAACTTAAGTTAGTGTCGAAGGCTATTGGTCATTTTGGTAATAAAATCATAGCTTTTATATTCGAGATAATAACTACCTTTGTTTAAGTTTCATTTTTAACACAGTGATACAATGGAGGGCAGAAATTTCTCCAATTTGAAGGTCATATTACTTACATAGTGAAAAGAGGCACTATTTCTTCAGGGACTTGTTCATATTGGTAACTCAGTGAAAGGTGCAGCTATTTCACTAAAATTTGGTTTATTGCAATTCAGAGGTAAAGGCAACTATTTCTCAGGTATAAAGAACTGCAAAGAATATTTTCAGAGAAATGACCATTCTTGTTTGAAGATGATTGAAGACCTCCTATGTTATAAACATGATTATTCTTTTAAACAAGATTAATTGTTTTTTGACTTAGGAGTATTATTTTAGATGAATGGTTATATTATCTATGAAGCTGACACATATCTACCCTATTGAAGCGGGGATCATAGTACAAGGTATCAATTATTAATGATGTTGTGGATTTTTATGCGTTATGGAGTGAGTTGGTGCTTGTATTCAAAATTATTTCAAATCGTGCCATTACTCGATACCATGATTAGAGGCGTGGAATCAGAGGGGTGAGTTTAATGTTCACTTGACCAAGGTTCTCTGTGCAAGACATAGCTAACAGAAGTCATTTCTCCAGCAAACATTTTTAGCATTTCAAGACAAGAAAACCAGGGCTCCATGTATGGTTTTGCATCCAGGATTGAACAATTGTTTGTTTACAAGGAGTCTAGCTATTAAAAAGCATTGGAAAGGGTGGTCATTTCAACAGGTTCAAACCAGCAAACACTAGGTTCGTTGATGCTAGGGCCAAACCTCAGTTTAATTCTGCTGGCTAGTATAAATTTCTACAAAACAAATCTGGAGAAAATGTGGCTTTAGCTCAGGCCTTTGGTAAGAGATTTTATGGTGAAAAGGTCAAGCAGGGGAGAAAGACTTTGAACATATCTGAAGCCATCATAGCCAGTGCTACTCAAACCTCTTCCACTGGTGAACACTGATTCAAGAACAAATTTTTTCCCACAGAATTAAGTCTCTACCTTAAACCTAAACATGTCAATGTTAAATGGAATCTGGTTGCACATATTTCCTGTTTTAAGGTTGAATGGCAGCATGTGATCACCATAGTGCAACGATACATTACATGTGAGGGTATGTTCTCCTCTGTCCACCATTATCAAATGAGTTTTATTTCTCATATTTTAGGAGATAAACCTATGAACTTTCCCTATTTCCTATACAAATACTTGCTCAAGATGTCCCTAAAACTGCAGAAGATTCCTAACTATCCTTTGCACAACCTATATCATAGGGGTCTAATTAAAATTCTAATTTTATACCACCTTAGAAAGAAGAAGACCACCTGGGATAAGTTCCTAATAGAGGAAGGGTTTGGTATCATAAACTCCATAAGAATGGTAGGTGTTAGTCATCAGTAATTTTTTTCCTTGATGATGACTAAATGACTATTCCCATATTTCTAGAAACAAAATTTGTAGAAAATTGTGAGTTCTAGAAATATCACTGCCTTCATTATCCTTAAGATAAAATTTTCACTATTTTATCATCCTATCTAGTCATGACCGGCTCACTACTCCCGGAAGAACCATCATGGGCTCGAGCCATTTATTTTAACCCTAAATTGTCACCTTGGCCCAAATCCTTTGTTTTTGTTTTGCCTAAAAATCCCCACTACCACCTAAACCTACCAATCAAATAGCTTTGTTATGTCTCACATGATACTCCCAAACACTGATGGTCTCAAATTGTCTCTATAGACCCTTCTTGGATAGTCAAGTATGATTGGTGTTTGGATCTTCAAATACACTTAGCCTATCATAGATCGTATCTCACACTTGGTGATCCCTAAGTATAAGTTTCCGTCCAAAATCCAAGTCCAAGAAAGCCCCCATTAGGTCACCTAAGGTCTCACTCAGTCATATGATGGATTTGGTGTTGTTGGGTATGTGTTATATTCTTTCCGGTGGGTAGTCCGCGTCCATGGTTTTGCACATGGTTTTGGGGTACGATGGTTTTCGGCCCCTGGTATATTTGTAGATCCGGTCAAGCGAACTACGGTTATGTTCTAATCCAGGGTTAATGGATTGGGGTTTATGTATGCTTCGGCATGTATATATATGTGTTGTAACACTAAAAGGAATATAATGAAAAAACAAGCTGGTTGTCCCGATTTGGGATCCAGGGGAAAATCTCTGTGTTTATCTGTTTTATGTTTTATGATCTCGCTATTGTTTATTTTTTGTTATAAGATTCATGTGTAGATAATTTTTGTTCAGGGTTAAAACCTATATTTGGTATCAAAGTTGTTTCGGCTTCAAGGGGATGCCTTTGCTGCTGAGGGTTTTTAGTTCGGGCCTGAGGTAGACCCTGTTCAGTGGGAGATCTGCGGGATCGATTCTTGCGGTGAGAGAAGATGGCGAGCGACGGAAAGATAGAGACGTAGGAGCATATAGTGGGGTCGTAGCTTTGAAAGCTGGAAGCTCAAGATGTGAGGATATGTCAGGATAAAGATCATGATCGCGAGATCCAAGTACTGTCAAATGTGAATGTCGATGAAGACCCTGGAAGCAACCGGATTAGAAGCTAAAAGGTCAATACGGTTGTGTGTCTCGTATTCGGTATTGTTGAATTGTATCTAGGCAAGCTTGGCCGCCGAAGACCTTGTGGGAAAAGCGACTTTGTGCTCAATCTGCAGTTCCCCGTGGTCAAGTTGTTCCTACGGAAAAATATGTATAACCTGAGGATGAAGGATGGAGACTCGGTGACAGAGCATCTGAATGCCTTCAATACTATGGTAAGTCAGCTGTCATCTGTTGATATTAAAATCTCAGATGAAGATAAGTGCATCAGTTTGTTGTGTTCTCTACCAGACTCGTGGGACAGTCTGGTTATTGCAATAGGTAGCAATACAACTACCTTGAATTTTGATGACATTGTCTTAGCCTTGCTGTCAGAGGAAATGAGACGGAGAAATATGGAGGGTCAGAATGGAGATGCCTTATCTGTACGAGGAAGGTCCCAGAACAGAAACAAGAATAAGGTTTCGAGAGGGAGATCTAAATCTAGAGGGAGATCTAAATCTCCTGGAAAGTTTGTAAAGGTGTGCTGGAAATGCGGAAAGGAAGGGCACTACAAAAAGGAATGCAGATCTAAAGCTCCTGAGAAAGGAAAGGGATCTGATGAAGGTCCTTCTGCAGAGGCAAAAACCACCTCGGATGAAGGTGGGGATGCGTATTTGGCTTCTTCTTCAAATACACATGTAGATCATGAGTCATGGTTGATTGACTCAGGTGCATCCTTTCACTTCACTCCCCATAGGGAGTGGTTCTGCGAGTATGAGAAATATGATGGTGGTGATGTCTTCCTAGGGGATGATAGGAGGGCTAGAATCATCGGACGTGGAAAGGTCAAGCTGAAGCTGCAAGGTGGAAGGATTAGAACACTTCCCGGTGTTCTGCATATTCCTGCATTGGCCAGAAATCTGATTTCTGTAAGCAAGATGGATGATGCAGGTGTAAAAACAGTGTTCGAGAAAGATGCCTGCAAGATGGTTCGGGGAGCACTGGTATTAATGCGGGGAGTTTGGACTGGAACTCTGTACAAGCTACAAGGTAGCAATGTTATTGATGGGTGTAATAGTTCTGTGGTTCCTGAAAGTGGGACGGAAAGTCTAGCTGTCTCTGGAGAAAAGACCATGCTATGGCATCAAAGGCTTGGACATATTGGAGAGAAGGGCCTTCGGATACTCCATAGAGATGGTATGGTAGAAGGTATGTCTAATTGTTCTTTGGATTTCGATTTCTGTGAACATTGTGTATATGGGAAGCAGAATCGGGTGAGTTTTCCTTCTGGTGCTAAGAGGGCAAACAAGATATTAGAACTTGTGCACAGTGATGTGTTTGGGCCTGTGTCAGTTCCATCACTGGGAAAGTCTGTGTACTATGTTTCATTCATAGATGACTTCTCAAGGAATACATGGATATATTTCTCGAGGAAGAAATCTGAAGTCTTTGACAAATTTAAAGAATTTAAGGCTCTGGTGGAAAACCAGACAGAGAAGAAGATAAAGGTGCTGAGGACAGATAATGGTGGGGAGTTCTGCAAGAAGGAATTTGAAGAGTTCTGTAAGAAGTGTGGTATAGCACGACAGAAGACTACTCCATACACACCGCAGTAAAATGGAGTTGCAGAAAGAATGAACAGAACACTGATGGAAAAGGCAAGAAGCATGCTCAGTGGTACCGGGTTAGGACAAGAATTCTGGGCAGAGGCAGTGGAGACTGCATGTTACTTAGTTAACAGATCACCTTCATCAACGTTGGAGGATAAGACCCCACATGAAGTATGGACTGGTAAGAAACCCTCTCTTTCACATCTAAGGGTATTTGGATGTGATGCATATGTACATGTTCCAAAGGAGAAAAGGACCAAGTTGGATAATAAATCTAAAAGGTGTATCTTTATTGGGTATAAGGATGGTTTAAAGGGTTACAAGCTTTGGAACCCAGAAACAAGGAAGGTTGTGTACAGCCGAGATGTGGTGTTTAGAGAAGTGAAAGATGTTGTTAAACATGAAGTCCTACCAAAGGAACCTGAGAAGATAGAGTTTGAGCTAAAGGAGAATGAATCAGACTCTACAACAGAAGAAGACTCAGAAGATGAAGAGCCACAAACTCCAGCTTTGAGAAGATCAGTTCGGGAAAGAAGGCAACCAGAAAGGTATAGTCCATCTGCTTTCTGTTCAGGTTTTGCCTTAACTATAACTAATGATGAACCTAGAACTGTGAGGGAGGCAGTAGATTCAGAGGATGGAAAACTCTGGAAGGAGGCCATGGTTGATGAAATGGCATCCTTGCACAAAAACGATGCATGGGATCTGGTGGAGTTGCCGACTGGAAGGAAGCCCATTGGGAGCAAATGGGTGTTTAAGAAGAAGATGAATGTAGAAGGCAAGGTGGAGAAATACAAAGTTCGGTTGGTAGCGAAAGGTTATTCCCAGGTGCCGGGAATTGATTTTGGTGATATTTTTTCTCCTGTTGCCAAAGTTACTTCTATTAGATTACTTTTATCTGTTGCTGCTGCATTTGATTTTGAGATAGAACAGATGGATGTGAAGACAACATTTTTTCATGGGGATCTAGAAGAGGAGATCTACATGAAGCAACCTGAAGGCTTTATGGTGAAGGGTAAGAAAGAACTGGTATGCAGGTTGAAGAAGTCTCTGTATGGGTTAAAACAGTCACCAAGGATGTGGTATCGGAAATTTGATACCTATATACGGGGACTTGGCTTCACCAGAAGCAAGGAGGATCACTGTGTTTATTTTAAATTAATTGGTGACCATGTTATTTATTTGGTCTTGTATGTGGATGATATGTTGTTGATTGAAAATGACAAAGAAATTATCCAAGATTTGAAGACCCAACTGTTCTCCAAATTCGACATGAAGGATCTGGGTGCTGCAAACTATATTTTGGGCATGGAAATTAAGAGAGATCGGGCAAAGAGGAAGCTCTGGTTAAACCAAAGGAAGTATGTTGAGACTATATTGCAGAGGTTCAATATGCAGCATAGTAAACCGGTGAATGTTCCTATTCCTGTAGGTGTAAAGCTGTCTGTTGAACAGTGTCCCAAGACACAAGAAGAAGAGGAGTATATGTCCTGTGTTCCATATGCAAGTGCAGTGGGTAGCCTAATGTATGCAATGGTCTGTACTAGACCAGACATTGCACATGCAGTGGGAGTATTGAGCAGGTTTATGTCAAACCCATGGAAGGAGCATTGGACAACAGTGAAGCGGGTTTTCAGATATTTACGTGGCACTAGTGATTATGGCTTGTGCTACCAGGGAAGACCAGGATTGGAAAGAATGTTGGACATTCGTGGTTTTGTTGATGCAGACTGGGCTGGAGATCTGGACCAAAGAAGATCTACAAGTGGGTATGTGTTTAGCTTATTTGGAGGCGCAATCAGTTGGATGAGTAAAAGACAGTCTGTAGTGGCTCTTTCAACTACAGAGGCAGAATACATAGCAGCCACTCATGCAAGCAAGGAAGCAATTTGGTTGCAGAGATTGTGTTCAAGTATGGGGTTGGTAAAACAAGCTATAAGGATAGACTGTGATAGCCAAAGTGCAATTTTCTTGGCTAAGAACCCCGCTTATCATTCAAAGACAAAGCACATTGATGTTCAATATCACTTTGTTAGAGATATGGTTGAGGCTAAAAGGGTGTTGCTGGTAAAGGTGGACACTTTGAAGAATGTTGCAGATGCATTAACAAAGTCTCTGAGCACTCAGAAGTTCTCTTGGTGTAGAGAAACAATGGGTGTTGAAGAATTGGGCCAATGAATAAGCTCTCTTGTGACCCCCTGTGGAAAGAAAACAACAAGTGGAGAATGTTGGGTATGTGTTATACCTCTGTGGGGGACAGGCCCCCCTGTCGGGGAGACAGTCCGCGCGCCCCGGCGAAAATTTTTTGGTCCTTACCCCCGGTGGGTAGTCCGCGTCCATGGTTTTGTGCATGGTTTTCATATATTATTTCGTGGGTACGTTGTTTTCAAGCCCCCGGTATTTTTGTAGATCCTATTTATGAACTACGGTTATGCATTAATCCAGGGTTTATGGATTGGGGTTTATGTATAAGCGTATGTATATATATGTGTTGTAACACTAAAAGGAATATAATGAAAATCAAGCTGGTTGTCCCGATTTGGGATCCAGGGGAAAATCTCTGTGTTTATCTATTTTATGTTTTATGATCTCGCTATTGTTTATTTTCTGTTATAAGATTCGTGTGTAGATAATTTCTGTTCAGGGTTAAAACCTACAGGTGCCCTGCAAACTATGCCTTCCTACATGAAGATATTGTATTTAAAGAGAAATAAAGTCAAGCAATTTGATCCAAAATTAATCGACAGTCATTCAAGAAAATCCTCCTTGGCTTAGAGAGCACAAATACTGCAAGGGACAGCTACCCTTGTTCACATTTTTATAATGAATAACCAAGGTTGCCATCAACAATAAGAAGAGGCAAGGTAATAAGATGTTATCATCACCAAGAGGCAGACACAAACAAGACAAAGGCAGCAGGCCTGTATGTAAAAGAGAATCAAGGTGTTTTGTATGGTTGGTTAACAAAACAGTGGTGACAAGCAAGAAACCATCACAAAGGCTACAAAGATAGAAGTCACCTCAACCCCATCAAGTACACATTGAAGATTTTGTTACAAATGATAAATAGGTTTTGAAAGGCTATTAAAGATGACAAAGCCTCCTTCTTAAAAGCAAAGGGCATGCAAAGAGTATCAGTTTGAGAAACTAATGTTTTTTCAAGTACAGTCAGAAGACCTATAGAAGGGATCAACAGTGAATGAAATATATGCATCTGCAAAAATATCAAAATGGCCCAAGAAATAAAGTGTATCCCTGATTTCCCTCTCAGCCATTTTGACCCCCAACAAAGGCCTCCTTTTCAAAGGATTATTCTACAAAAGGGTGATAGAGGCATAAGTAAATTTTTTTTTGCAAAAAATATGTCCAAAGTGTTTTTTACAACGAAATATCAGTTAAAAGGCACACTGAAAATATGGGCGGATTTTAACTTTACAAAAGTGGGTTTTTGCCTTTTAATTTATTTTTCAAAACACTATAAAGAGTTTTTTTTCTTCCCCCGCATCATTTTCCACTTCCCAAGAGTGAAGAAGCTGTTGAAGGAGATTTGCAGGGTTTTCAGGCGAAATTGGGAAAATTTCTCGAAGCTACGCACCTGGCCTTCGGCACTACGCATAGGAGCAAGGCAGGCAATGTAAATTTACACTGCGCTACGCACTCAGAGCCCGACGCTACGCACAGGCTCAGCAAGGACAGGAAAGCGCCCAGGAGACCACCCATTCTACCCGGCACTGCGCTCCGGCAACCCGACTGGGTCGACACTACGCTCCGGCCAGACTTCTCCACATTTTTTCAAAGAGCTCCAAATTTCATAATTTCAATTTCAAATCTTCTGCAAGAAGAGCTTAAGGTTGGTGGGACCTCTTCCTCCTCCCAAGCACTCATTTTCTTAAAAACAAAGAGGACATCCATAGTGAAGTTGGACCAAACCCTAACTATATAAAATTAGTTTTTTAACCGTAGAGTTTGTAAGAATTTTTTTTTTTTTCTTTAGTGCAAAAAGGACCGGGTAACTATGGGCTAACCTCCAACACCAAGTGCAAGATTTTAAAAAATTGTTTTTCACCTGAGCCTTCATCTTGTAAAGAGTTGACATACACCACCTATTTTGCCCAAAAACCCTCAAGAAAATTCCAAAGGTCCAACTGTTGTTTTTGGACCAGTCATCATGTCAGAGGGAGACAATCACACTAGTAGTGATGAGAGTCATACTCCCACCAAGCCAAAACATCATGGAGGAAAAGAAAAAATATTTGAGCCCCTAGACATCACTCCAATCACTTCATCTCCTATGATCCTTTCAAGGTTTCAGGATGTAGGGTGCTACAAATTTTGTGAAAGGGTCAAGCAAGTCAACAGCCATTCAAACTTGACTAGATTATTTGTTTGTAGCTTACAAAACCATCAAGTCAATCTAGCAAGGGTGAAATTTGAGCTCTCATCTAAAATCATTTCCAAAGAAACAGGTATACCAGACATTGGTGAGGTATGGTTCAAACAAAAGAAGTTGGAGTTGAGTTATTATGGGCCCTATTTGAAACCCAGCTATCAACAAAATTGTAAGGCTGTTTTCCCTTTTTCCCATTTACTAGAGAGGTATGATACATTGATGAGGCAGATTATCAGTTTTTTCACATGTGAGGGGAGATACTCTCGGATCTACTCATATCATATAAGGTTGCTGATGCATTTTACCAAGGTCAAGATGATGAACCTACCTTACTACATTTTCTAAAGCATTGATAAAATGGCCTCAGTTGTCCAGAAGAAAAGCTATGACCACAAAATTTCAAGCCTCTTTCACCACTCCCCGATCAAAATGATTGTCCTATATCATCTAGAGCAGCAAGGAATACCTTGGGAAACCTTCATCTCACATGATGTGTTTACAGATCCCCGGGCCTTCATCCAACAGAACTTGCCTTCCACTTCACAAACATCTACCTCCACTCATCCATCATCTCCCCATGTGTCTTCTCCACAAATAATTTCACCTCTTGTTTCTTCCCCTAATTTGCCAAGTGAGGGGGTTGACAGTAGCCCTAGTGGAGAACAAATAGGAGGCAGCAGTCAGGAGGAAAATGAGACAGATAATGATGGAAAAGGAGGAAGCAATGGAAAATAAGATGATGAAAATGAAGAAAACAGTCAAGAGGAGGGAAGTAGCCATGAATAAAGCAGTGATGGCAAGGATGAAATTAGTGAAGGCAACCACAAAGATGAAAGTAGTGAGCATGATGAAGAGGAAAACAGAGATGAAAGTAGTGAGAAAGATAATGAAGAAGAGCATCCAAATGATGAAGAAGAGTAGCATAATGAGGAGGAAAACCATCAAAGTGTCCAAGACAGTTAAGAAAAGAGTCATGACAGTCATGACAGCTGTCATGACTGTTTTGACAAAAATCAGTCCATGGATGACAAAGAAAATCAGAGTGGGGAAAGTGCAGAAGATGTCAAGAAAATTGAAGATAAAAATGATTATAGCATTGCCTTTGAAACTCCCATTGTTGCCACTCTCTCATTCACTTATCACATAGGGAGAAGAGATGTGTTTGCTGCCTCTAAAAGGAAAAGGGCCATCTCTTCTCCAACTACCAAAACATTGGACAAGGGAAAGGAAAAAATGGAAAATGTTCAGCAAACGATACAAGTTAGGAGGAGAAAAAGGATCAAGAAGACTTCTCAAGGGCCTCTTTTTGTTGATCTAGACAGTGACAATGAGGACCAAGAGATGAGTACTAAGTTGCTTCTCTTAGAGAAAGATGCCCAACTTCAAGAATGGGAAAAGGACTTTGAGAGGGCACAAAGAATTATATACTATTATAAGGAAGAGTGCAAGCATTTCAAAGAGGTGAATAGGGGCCTTGCCTTACAGAAGAAAATGGTCAAACACTATGCAAGGAAGAGCATGCTTGCTAATGCCAAACTGAAGCAAGCCCTCATAGAGATAGAAGAGCTAAAAAGGACCAAAGTGCATGACAGCCTAGAGATCTTGGCTGATTCTTCTCAGCAGGTGTCTAAAACCCCTTGAGGGGTCTACACACCAATTTTGAGGAAAATCTGGAAACTTTTCGTTTTTTCCAAATTTTGACCCCTAGGAGCGCAGCACCCTAGGTGCTACGCACAAAATTGGGGCATCCACAGCTTCTGAAGTTTACATTTTTGGATTTTTTACATCACCAAAAGTCTAACTACAAATTTTCAGGTCAATTGGAGCATTTTTCCCCCTCAAAAGGTCAAAAAACACCTCAAAATTGACCTTTTTGCCTCCTTTTCGGGCCAGGCACTGCGCACATAGAAGTCTTGGGAGATTTTATTTTTGAGCAGGTTAATGGAATACATTCAGCACAAATCAAGTATTTTTGGAAAACATACTCATCAAGATTTCCAACGAGCCATCACGGGGCCAAATCCGATGCCGGGAAGGGATCCAAAACTCAACTACAACAGACCCTATTTTTTTGCTGAAATGGCACTATGCACAGAGACAACGTTTTGCCAAAAATTCAACAAAAGACACTAATTAATGAAAAATTGGTTTTTAATATTTTTTTGGACAAATCACTCCTGATTTGATTGGGGAGTTATGTTTTGACGTTTTTTATTTATTTCCTTATCTATTATGTGTCTTGGGCCTTGCATGGTCATTAAGCACATTTATGACATTTATGGCTAAATTATGGTTTTTGGAAGCCTCTTAGGGTTTCCACCTCCTCATTTTCTCCATAAATATAACATGAGGCTCTTATGTATTTGTTGGATTTTTATGACTTATTCTGGAGCAATACATAGTCTCTTGGAGTTTTTGATGATAATTTGATGTCTTGGAGCTCATGCATGACCTGATTTGTTTGTTGATGGAGGAGGATTGTTTGCAGGATCCATAAGCCTGGTTGATGGTGAAGTTTTCTTTTGTTCCTATTTTCTAGTTTATCATATGTTTCCATATTTCTATGTTGCAGTAGAACAAAGAATTTAGCCTAAGACATGTTTTCTAATGGCACCTTAAGTATGTTTGTTCCTTCACTGCCTTAATGTTTTCTTCTGCTGGGATATATTAGAGAATTCATATTTTTGCTCTCTAAGTATTTCTTATGCTTGTCGATTTATTGAATGGTTTAGATCAGTTGGTTTCAACATGATTCATAGCTAGCCCTGCATATTTTTCGCCACTAAATACTCTGTTCTTGGAATCATTTCTTTAAAGCATCTTTTTGTAGGTTTATCAAAGAAGTCTGTTTCAATCATGCTCTTTGCCTTTACTTAGCTAAAATTGTTTCAAGGAAACTTCATAGCTGTAACTTTATATGTTAGGGTTTTCTCTCCTTCTATGGTTATATTTATTTGTGCATCTTAAATGTCTTTCGCTCTTGATGATGAAATCTATGAAAGTTAAATAAGTCTCTTGCCTTTCTATATTTCATTTGAATGTTTGTCTTGGTTGATTATCTGCTTTCACTTTGAAATAAAATGGATTAGGTTTTTATTATGCCTTTGATTCTCTTGCTTTGCTTATAAATCTTATAACTCCCTCAGTTTACAAGTATATAAAGGATTCTGTTTCTGCCCTTTATTAGCTTGTTGTTCTCAAGCTTAATTTCCATCTCATGATCCTTCACAACCTTAAAGATCCACCAACCAAGTTAAAGTTGCCCTGCTCTTAACACCATTGATGAACTTATCATGACCTTGTTAGACTCCATTGCCCAATGACTTAACAATCTTCCATGTTTTCTATCTAAATCCATCTAAGCATCATACCCAACCAAAAACAATCAAAATACCTTGCACTTAACATCTAGCCTAAAATCAACCCTAATCAGCAAACAAGTTCACATCTTTGCATCCACTACAGAGATCCCTCTCCGAATCTAGGAAGGTTAGGTCCTTGGATTCCAAAGCTTGGTTTGATGTTACCCCTATCCATTTTTATCTCAATCAATCTAGAATATTATGAGGAGCTAACAATAGGGAGGCCCAAGAAACTAGATACTCATGAACAAACTAGTACAATTCCTGTTTCAAAAAGTTCACAGCTAAAACCTATACATTCATTCACTTTCTGTCAAGTTGAACCTCCCTCTATGTCAATCATAAGGCCAACTAGAATATCGAGTAAGAAAGCTGGAGACCCTACACCTATGCCAACAGCACAACCAATCAATGAAGCCC
Source organism: Pinus albicaulis (assembly GCA_034641835.2). Taxonomy (NCBI): domain Eukaryota; kingdom Viridiplantae; phylum Streptophyta; class Pinopsida; order Pinales; family Pinaceae; genus Pinus; species Pinus albicaulis. The sequence goes on along the minus strand of CM076574.1, from coordinate 349,808,799 downwards.
ATGTCAATAGTTCACCAGTAAACATTTCACCTAGGGAACCCCGGACCTTAAGGTCATTCATGGAGAAATATAAGAATAAATTGATGCAAAAATATGCTATGCCTCCCAAAACGTCTATGTAAAAAGACAAGGAGAAAATAACTTCCTCTTCAAGAGGTAAACCTAGGAAAAAAATCTTCATGGCAGAAGAACTTCTAGAGGAATTCAACCCTGGAGTTCTAACTTCGAAGCCTACTTTGCCTCCAGAGGAAGTCAACCCTGGAGCAAAGAGATCAAGTCATGTTTCTAAAACAACTCAACAAGCTCAACCAAGCAGTGGTACTTCACTCACAGAATCCACTCTCTCACAGTTTTTTCTATCTCTTAAGAAAGGAAAACATAAAATGTCAGAGACTGTCATAGAGGAAGAGCCTACTTTAGCTTAACTTGTCTCCTCCATTGGCTCTTTAGTCAAGAAGAGGAAGAAGATTGTGATACACTCATACTACTCCTCTTATGAAAATAGCAGTGACCCTGAATATACAGAATCAAAGTATGAGGAAGGAGAACCTAGTAGATTCATGCATGGAGGTAAAAGGTCTAAGTTAATTCCAAATCCATATATCCAGAGACCTCATACCAGGCCCAAAAATAAACTCAGACTAACTATTAAGTTGATTGCTAATCCTGCATTGAGAGAAGATATTATTAATATTGATGAGAGCCTAGAAGATAAAACCAAGAATAAAAAGACTCAGCCAAAGAGTCAAACACAAAGAAAGAGGCCAGACAAGAGGGTGACTAAAGCTGAGGCCATCGGGATTTTTGCCTCTATTTTGGACCTTTGAAGAATGAAGGAATAAGGTTTCCTTTGGAGAAAATTTTCACTTTTGGGTTAAGTTTCGATGTTTTCGGATATAGCTACTTTTTTTGCAGAGGTAGCTATTATTTTTTAATATTAGTATATGATGAAAAGGAGCTGCTTTTTGGTTTATTATCATAATGGTGACATCAAAGCAAGTGAAGTGGAGGGGAATTATGTTATGATATATGCTTCCAGGTGTCATGGATCAAGCCCCCTCCTAAATTTCGGGGTTCTGTTTTTCACTTTTTGAGGAAAACAACCACATGTCACTTTCACTCTTGTTTACACTTTTTGTGGAGGTGGTTGCACCAGAATAGAGGAGCAGCCTTCCAACATACAGCCACATCATTCAGCCACTTCAAATTTTTAGCCATCATGTTGTTTACTTTATTTATGTTATAGCACTTTGTATTAAAGTTTAAGGATAATCCTCATCTTTTGTGTGAGATAGTAATAACTTTTCAGAACAAATTCATTCCTTTTGTGGAGATGACAACATTATGCTTTTTGTATATATGTGACAAAACTCTATGAAAAAAAATTCGTGGTTTTAGAATCCTTCGCTCATATGATCAGTGCAATTTTCATTGAATGAAATTGGAAGAAACTTTTGAGGACTTATTATCTACTTGATGTGTGTATTGTTAATTTTCACATGTGTTTCCATATATTACCTTCTTCAGTGCAGTTTGTAATTCCAGATGTTGTTATATGTTTTTATCAGTCTCTTGATATGATTATGTGTTTTATCAAATTTTATTAGTCTCATAGAGTGAGCTTTCTTGATGAAATATACATAATAACAGTGTAAAGAGCATCACTTATGACAGTTACCTTCCATGATATTTTAGTAAGAATATTGTAAGTCTAGACATAGATTTCTCTTGTTGAAATATTGAAAATTGCTCCTTGTGTTATTTTCTACCAAAAGTAGTGGATTTCTGCCTTGCAGACCCATTGTCTCTTCTCCTATTTCACACTCTCTTCTCTCCATAGGCTACAAAATTACTTTTCTGCTACCACATCAGGACTCAATACCCTCATTAATGTGATAATGAACTTGATTGAAATCCCTTTTCAGTGATTGAGGATCCAAACCACCTACCAATCTTATAATCCAAATCATTAAATTTCCTTAGAGCTTAGGATGTGTCTGGCCAATCACTTGAAGCAGTGCAAGTGTTGATTCCAGCGCTAACACCATCAATCAAAATCTAGTACAAGTTTGCATCCACTTCACTTTTGGTGAAGCTCAACCCAGTGAAATAGCTGTCAATCTGAGTGTACCAAGCACGAGGTGCTTGCTTCAGCCCGTACAGTCCTCTCTTGAGTCGACACACATGTGACTCATTGTCAAAGATCTAAAAAACTTCTGGCTGCTCTATGTACACTTCCTCCTCAATAAATCCATTAAGAAACATAGTTTTCACATCCATCTGATGAATGTGCCACCCCATCTGCACTGAGAGTGCAAGAATAGATATAATGGAAGAGTACCTCACAACTGGTGTCAAAGTCTCCTCATAGTCAATCCCCTCAACTTGTGAGAATCCCTGAACCATAAATTTGGCCTTGTACTTCTCCACACTCCCATCTTCCACCTACTTCACCTTATAGATCCATCTAGATCCAACCACTAATTTTCCGACCAGTCTTGGGACAACTTCCCATGCATTGTTCTTGACGATGGAGTCATACTCCTTTACCATAGCGTCAATCCAAATTGGTTGCTACACTACTTCCTCAAAGGAAGATGGCTCTGTCACAATAAACTTGCTCATAAGAGCCATGTATCTAGTAAACATGTCTAGAGAATATCTTTGTCTGTGCAGCGAAGTAGGTGCTCCTACATGCTCTGGTGCATCAAGTCTCAATCTATCAGCTTCCATGGTGCGCCTTCTACCATTTCTGATGGATGGCTCTGCATGAGTGTTTTCTTCCACTCCATGATCCTTTGCATGTGGCTACTCCAAATCTTGAGGTTCATTCTTTGGAACCAAGAGTTACTCATCTGCATGCAAATCCAACTCCCTCTCAAGGGACAATCGCATGGATTTTATCCCGTCTCACAACATTCATCCTATTGTTTGTAAAATACACCTGATAATTGTGGGGAGTAACAATGTACCCCACAAATATCTTAATCTCAGTTGTTGGTTCGAGCTTCTTCCTGGTGTATTTGGTCAGATGCACATAAACAGATGAGACTCAAATTTAAAAATATGAAACATCAGGTTTCTTACCAGAAAAAATCCTCCTCTGGTTTACTCATGCAAAGTACCTGATGAGGACTACAATTTTGCACAAATACCATTATGTTGCATGCCTCTTCCCACAAATGCAACAGTAGGCCCTGATCATGCAACATCGCTCGTGTTTCACCCACAATTGTTTTATTCTTTCTTTCTGCGACCCCATTCTGTTGTGGGTTATGAGGTGCAATCAAATCTCTTTGACTTCCTTATTTTCTATAGAAGTTCTTGAATTCATTGGAGATGTACTCACCACCATTGTCACTCCTAAGAGCCTTCACATGCTTCCCCGTGTATTTCTCCACCAGTGACTTGAACTCAAAAAAATTTGAGAGCATCTGATATTTCTTTTACATGAAGTGGATCCAACACTTTATAGAAAAATCATAAACAAAGATCACATAGTACTTGTGCTTTGCTGTCGAAGTAGTAGAGAATGGTCCACACACTTCTGAGTGAACTCTCAAGGTTTTCTGAATCTCGATTCTCCTTCTCGTGAAAAGTGGCCTTTGCATACTTCCCCATAGTACATTCCTTGGATGTGCCTAACTGCGCAAGAGTACCCTTGGGAAGATCCGTAGAAATCAGTTGCATGACCTTCAAGGCTCCATGTTGTAGATGGCTCAATCTCCTGTGCCATAACTCACCCTCATCCCATCTTACAACTTTGCCCGCCTTACCCATCAATGTTGTGCAACCATCTACATCAAGTTTATAGAGATTATTCACACGAATCCCAATCTTCTTGGCTTGTCCTGTGGCTTTGTGTCGAAGGAAATATTTCCCTTCACTTAAAACCACATCATAACCTCTATCCTCCAACATTGCGACTGAAACTAGATTCTTTTTCAAGCCTGGTACATGCATTACATCTTTTAATAAGAATGTTTTACCTGAATGTCTCTGGAAAGTAACTGTACCAATCCCAGTAGCGCTATACCTTTCGTCGTCACCCATTTCGATATGCATCTGGAGGTCCTTCTCCTCCAAGCTACTGAAAAGTTCTTTGTCTCCCTTCATGTGGAAAGATGCACCACTATCCAAGTACCAAACCGATCCCATTACACTTGACGCCATGCATGCAATGAGTGAGAAGTCAAGCTCAAATTGCGAGGCCAAATCCTCACCAACTGCAGATCCTGAAGCCTTCTTGTTCTTCTTCTTTTCTGGATAATTAGTGGCATAATTTCCATGCTTGTGACAGTGAAAAGATTTCACTCTGGACATGTCGCGCTTCTTGCCATGTTTATCGGACTCAGATTTGGAATAGGATTTCTTTCCTTTCCCCTTCTTTGCCTTGGTAGGAAAAGCACAATTTTCTTCATCATCTGTCTTAGATGAAGATCCATCCCCGGTATTCCACCTGAATTCTTCTTGCACTAAATTCGACCAAAGTCGTTCCCAATCTAGCAGCTTCTCGCTCCCATTGACAGATTCCTGATAACTATGCTAACTCTTGGGAAGTCTAGAAGAGCTAGGATCACCAAGTCATCATCCGCGATATTAATTCCAATGCTCCCAAGCTCATCCCGACATTGGACAAGATTTGTTAAATATTTCGGAATGGTGTCGCCTTTCTCCATTTTTATTTTCTTGAGCTTGTCCTTCAGTGCCAATTTTCTATGATGATTGTTGCTTTGAAAAAGATCTGTCAAATCTTTCCACATTGCATATGGTGTCACTTTTCCATGGAGACTTGAGACAATGTGGTCTCGTACTCCCTCCAATAAGATCCTCCTTGCCTTTGCAACCTTCTTTTTCTAAGCATCAAGATTTGCAGCATTTGTTGCAAAGGGTTTGGGAATGTCATTATCAATTAATTCTTTCAACCCATTGTCCTCCAGTACGACCTCCATCCTGTCTTTCCATGCAATATAATTGGAACTGCGCTCGAGTGCTTACTCCAATCTTAAGCCTTTGAAATCCATTTCGATCTTGATTTGCCTGTTTCACCAAGAATACTTTTGAAAATTCGAATTCTATTCAGTCACAAACTCAGCGTCCCCTCCACTATAGTTATTTCTTGTGCTCTGATGCCATGTACAAATTATAAAAACATATGTATATCAATGGATTTAGTCTGATAAATAAATGCACTAAACCTAGATACCGAATCCTCCTACAAATAAATTGTGGAAAATAAACACGATCGCCAATCACAACAAGTGCAGAAAGAAACAAATCAAACCACAACACAAATATTTTCCTGGGGAAATCTTGCTACTCAAAACCCCTCTATCTTCTATTATATATTCACCATGGAATCATGAAACAATTAAAATGCACTCTTCTCACAAGAGTCTCATGCACTCTCACTACTGTCTCACACTGACCCAGACAAAATCGACCAACACTTAGCCAATTATCAGCCTATAATCAGCTTGCCTTGCTTACGCAATTCATGTGGAATGCAATCCTTATTCTTTTGGAATTTCAACCTTCCAAAACTATGCAAGGATCATGGGCAATCTAATGGATATCTGGTTGCATACGAGCAACCTACTAATGATATAACTGATAGTTAACATCCCTTTAACCTTTGTCTCAACTTGGTCTACACCAAAAATGACATGCATGTAGCTATTAATAGTAAATCATTAGTTGCATGGCAGATCACTAATTGTGAATTAAATATGATTTATTTCACTTGATCTCTCACTAGTGCAACAAACAGTTACAACTAGTTCAACTAACTTCAACTCACTTAACTTATTTAACTGATTACTCATGCATTAAACTAATGCACTAACTACAATTCAAACTCCATAACTAATAGAATCACTCGGCATGCCTCACCAACCACCCTCAACTCAAAATTCATGAACTAACTAAGTTTATCACACTTAGTTAACTATTACAAGTGATTATGAGATAAGATTACATTTTATTGTCCAATTTAATTTAAGGGAAAATTAAATTAGACACTGCACCAATTTATTAAATTAAATTGGCTTTCACACTAATGTACCACTAGGACCTGTGGTCCCACACTAGTGTGTGTGCTGCAATTTCTTTTTGACCTTCAACAAACATTACCCGCTAATCATTAAGTTAGGTGGTAGAAATTTGTAATGTCTGCCACCCAAACATAATTTAAGCCCAACTTTTCATTTTCCCAGGCCAATGGAGGAGTGTGTGGAACCCAGAGCATTAGTGGAACTTTGACGAGGTAGAACCATGATGCAAAGGAATATTGAGGAATCTAAAATATTCCTTGGGGGATGAATTTTGAAGGTGTCAGAATTATGCCAAGTTTATACTCATTTGAATCAGAATTTCACCAGGAGTTTGATGGTGTAGTCAATTTCTTTAGCTGAGTAGCATATTTTTTCCTGTGTCCATAAAAGAATCATGTGAGGAATCTAAAAGATTCCCAGGGAGCTCATATTTTACCAAGAAAAAAAGGGATTGTTTTTATACTTAAATTTCATGGTTTTTCACAAGGAATGTGATGGCATGGGTCATTTCTTCATTTGAGTATCTAATTTTTAGGACATCCCTGGACTTGGAGGTATAAGGTGTATTTTTTCCATATGTTCATTTTATTTTTTTGAGATTATGATTTATATCTGAGAACCATGTATGTCACCTTGTGACAGGATCACCCTATGCCACTTTATGTGATAGATTATTCATTTTTCATGCTCGAGGATAACACTTGTAGTGAGAGTTTTGTAGGAGAATTTCTGTTGGGAAGAGACATGCCACTCTAGATAAGGATATTCATCCTAATATTGACAAATAATGCATTATGTACTCATTATATTCTTGCAATAACTAATGAAGCAACCTCCACACTCTTGACATCGGGCCTGAAGACGTAGTCCACACTAGATAAACCTCATTATCATATCATATGTTTATCATTTCTTCTTATTTGTTCATCGTTTTATGATTGTTTATTTTTTGAAGTGTTGTTTAAGAATTCACATTGTTCATGTTTTTACATGTAAATTTGTGTCAGTAAAAGGTCATGTATGATGGGGGTTTTTGTTTGAAAGTATTCATGAAATTGTACAGGATCGAGTGGTATTAGATTGGTCTGACATTTTTTCCAAGGATTGTGGATGTCATCATGGGAGATATTGAAGGTGAAATAATAAGGGAAATGGAGAAGAACCAAGATCCAAGATCTCTATGAGGAATTCTACGAGATGGAAAACATGGTAGATATAGTGTTTACATATTATGAGGAGAAAGTGACAAAAGAGGAACAAGAGAAAGAGAGAGTAGCGGATGATGATCCATCTCCATATTCGTGTCAATATTCTTATTCTTCATCGTATTCTCATCATTCAAATGAAGAGATCAACTAGAGCCTTCAAGTGGACAATGTTTAATTAAGGATAATTCTACAAGAATTCGGAAAGGCGAAGAAAATATTAGAGCTTCAATTACAAGCCATGGAAGAGGCCTTAGTAAAGTTGAATTAGAATGAAGGCTTAGCAAATCCATCATCACCTACTTCAAAATGAACAGATGAGGTAAAAAGTGTTGATAGTTCTTCAATTTCATTTACACATAAATTTATTTCCATTGGAAGTATTGAGGTACCCATTCCAGGAACCGACATGAGACTCCCCACCAAGATGGGGTATAAAGGAGGAGTACTTGGTATTAATGGCCAAGGAATGACTCATCCATTAGAGGTTATACAAAGGCCCCGATTTGAAAGATTGGGGTACATTGAAGGAAAGTACTCAAAGGCAACAGAAGTAAGGGGTTCTTCAGGATATGAATATAAGTCATTTCTAAAACCATCAAGGAAAGAGGATATTGAGAGCATATCACAATCTCCCCGTGATAGTGAGAATTGTAGAGGAAGAGCTAAGGCAAGTTCTTGTTGACATGATCGCACTAGAGACAACTAATCAAGGTATAAAAATTATCAGTATTCTAATGTTCCTTTTTATTACAAGAAGATTGTTAATGATGAGAAAATATTGTGGCATAGAAAACCATGTAATTTTTGTGGCTTGTATAACCATGTTGTTTCCAGGTGTTGGAAAACAATGGCAGCAAGGAAGAGGACAATACATGAAGGCCCTTCTCCACATCAGGAATGGAAGAAGGTTACACAGGTCTGAGGAAGAAGAATAATTGAATCCATTGCAACAATAGTGGACATCAAAGAGCCACATGTTGGGAACTCCATTGGGAGAAGTGACCGAAGTAGGACCAGAAAGAACCTATGAAGGAAGAAGGACTAGTGAATGAAGTGGATCAACAAGAGAACCATCTACGAGAAGAATACCCATTGACCTGTTTGGGTAATAAAAGGAGATTTATTAGTTTAGCATGGAAACATTTTGTAAAGCACATGTTGTGAAATGATTGTAAAAGTGATGAAGTGTTTATCATCACTTATGAATGCAATGTAGTGATATTTTTGGCAATTTTGTTGATATTTTGGTATTGGTTTCTATTATTATTTGATGTAAACCTGACCAATCAGTGCGTTATAAAAAATTTTCTAGTATGGGGTTTCCTTGGGCCATGTTTGGTCTTGAAAAAAAACATGTGTTTTGCAAGTGGTACTACACGTTTCCATATAATATAGGTGTCGGTTCATCACTTATGGATCTGAAGTACAAAGGTGAAGGAGGAGGAAGTGTGGCATGCTAGGACACTTGTTGTGAAAATGAGTAAGTATAGAAAATTGAATATTTTGTTCATGTTTTTGTTGACATTCAACAAGAAAATTTCAGCAACCATGCCTTTTTCATTAAGAACCTACACTAGGGTGGGGCCCAAAATTCTATTTTTGGGTGCATGTCTATTTTAGTTATCCCTTAATTAAGATGGAAAATAAACTGTAATCTATTCTCAATCATGACTTGAAATAGTTAACTGAGAGTGATAAAATCAGTTAGCTAGTGGATTTTGAGTTAGAGGTAGTTGGTGAGGCATGTAGAGTAATTCTAGTGGTAACAGAGTTCGAAGTGCAGTGGTGCATTAGTTAATGCAGGTTGTAATTAGTTTAACTCAGTTAATTGAGTTAAAATCAGTTGTGCTAGTTGTAACTGAATATACACTAGTGAGAGATCAAGTGAATTAAATATTAATTAATTCACAATCAGTGATCTCACATGCAACTGAGAATTTACTATTATTAGCTGCATGCATGTCAGATCCAGTGGACTAGACCTAGTTGAGATCTAGGTGAAAGGGAAGTTGACTATCAGTTGTAGGATTATTGGGTTGCACACATGCAACCAAACACCCATTGGAGTGCCCATGATACTTGCACGGTCAAGGAAGGCCCTAAGTCCTATATTTTAGGGATTTCATTCATTAGGGATTGCGCAAGCAAGGCAGGCTATCTAGAGGCAGTAAATTGGCTAAGTATTGGTCATTTTTTGTATGATAGTGTGAGACAATTAGCTAAGTACTGGAGGGCTCTTGTGAGAATATTTTTGTATGTATTTTTTTCATGATCCATGCTGAATATAAAATAGAACGTAGTGGGGTTTTGAGCAGCAAGCTTTCCCGAGGAAATTATCTGTGTTGTGTCTGATGTGATTCTTCTTTACTTCATGTGATTGGCGATTGTGTTTTTAATTATGAAAAATATTTGTAGAAGCGATTCAGTATTTAAATTTAGTAGATTGTGTTGATCAGCGGTTGTCATTGATGTCAATCCAAGCAGCACCAGATGCTAACCCAATATTGCATGGGAATTTTCACCTACCAAATTAATATATTCTGGGTCAATAATTATTTTTATGGTTTCTACTTGTCGAGATATTTACATTGATATATGGCACGCCATGTAATTCTTCACGTTTTGAGAGATATTCATGTTTGAAGTTTGTACCCCCAGTTAGTGGGCTAAAACCCCATGGGGTTGGGGCATGGGTCATTGAAAAGTCATAGTTAATATTTTTTAAGCTCCTAAAATCCCTCCCACGTTCACTTGTTGAAGCCCCTCTCAACTTAAGCATTCATATAAATTGTGATCTTCATTTCCTCCTTATGCAAGGGATTCGGCCATCTGAAACAGGTCATCGTGGAATTTTCGCTGTAAATTTTTTTCTACGAAGGTTCAGAAGCTGAAATTTTTATGAAGCGAAGTCAATATTATGAGGAAGTTGTAGTAAAAATTTTAGATCAAGGTGCACAATATTTTTGGAGATATTACCTGTGGAATTCAGGGTTTTTGTAGGCTACTGAAATTCATCTCAAAGAAGTGACCTTGGTAAATTCGTCATAACTCTCTCTCTAAGTATCGGATTGGAATTTTGTAAAAAGTGGCAGATAGTGCACAGTCTGTGCTTTGTGATCTATCAATTTCAAATCAAAATGAAGAAACAGTGACACGTGGTACGCCGTACAAGTGCACTCTACTGAAACAGTCCATAATTAGGGCATTGTGAGAGATTGGGTATAACTCTCTCTTGAAGAATCCAAATTGGGTCAGACCTATGGCATCAGAAAAATGACTCAGAGAAATACTACAAGACCGAAAATCAGATATTGAGGATCTCAAATAACAGAGATACACCAGATTCAATATCGAGCTCCTAGAAGGCAAGAAAAAACTAGATCATGTGTTGTCAAGGATTGCAAAGGACCAAACTTTCTACGACAGAAAAGCACAGCAAGGTGTAGCAGAGGGTAGCATGACAAGAGTAGCAACAAGGTGCATAAAAACAACAAGAAGTTCATGATATGAAGTCTTCAAGTGGGCAGCACTGCAAACAATCATTGTAAAGGTATCATTGTACTTAGTCATTGTAAATACATCATTGTACAAATTGTACTAGTGTCTATTTGCCAAGGGTTGAAGAGGCAGTGTTGGGAGGTCTAGGATCATCATTAGGTGGTTGTGTCAAAGTTGGGGTTATGGTCTAGTATATCTTCTTCTTCTACATCATTCTATATCATTGTAAAGTGGACCATTTTCCCTGGTACGGGAGTCCATTCTTATTTTATTATTCTATAGGGTGGTAGGGTGGTGCTAGGGTGAGTTGTAGCTCATTGGGTGTTGGGGCATCCGTTCAGTTGACTACTGAAGAATATTGGGTGTTGGAGCATCCATCCAGTGGGAGCTTAAGAAGAATGCTTTTCTAGATTCTAGGAAGTTGGAGCTTTATTTTCAATTGGAGTTGAATATTAAATAATTATTAGAAAAGCATTAGGTGATTTTTGTCCCAGAGTGGGTTTCCACCTTAAAAACTGTGTGCATTTGTGTTCTCTTGTTTATTGCTACTATCATTGTACAAACACGTATTCATACACCAAGATTAATTAATGCCTATCAGTAAGAAACATCGATTCATACCCCTCTCGCATTTCCAATACCTGTTCTTAGCTTGGTCTGCCCCTAATAGTATGTTAACAAATGGAAGGAGGGTCATGGAGCATACCAAGAATGTGCATTTATTCAATGAAAATACTGTGCACTCTGGAAAGGAAGAATGGAGGTCTATCTCTTGGCGCAAGGTTACGAAGTATGGGACACTGTTCAAAATGTCTTTACACCAACCGCGGATGAACAAGGTAAGAGGAATTTGGCAAATGATGCAAAAGAAAAGAATATTATTATTAGTGCACTTATTGGATCTTCTTATCATAAGGTGTTGGGTTGTGAAACCGCCAAAAATGTATGGGACAAGCTTGAGAATATATATGCATGTGAATCAAATGTCAAAGAAGAAAAGCATCAAATCTACAAAGAAACTTTTGAGCAACTCAGAATGAAAGAAGATGGCAACATTGCTGCATACTTCCAACATGTTGATGAAATAACCAACACTCTGGAAGGATTGGGAGATCGTTTTGACAAGAAGAAAATTATACGAAATATTCTTAGAACGTTACCAGGGATATTCAACCCAAATGTATCAGTCTTAGAATATAGTGCAAATATGGACAAACTCAGCAAAGAGGAATTACATGGAGTTCTCATAGCATATGAAATGAGACTTGATGAAGAAGAGGGTACTTCGCATCTAGAAACTGCGTTCGTTGCATCTAAGAAAACCAATAAGGATAAACAACCTTCAATTGAAAAGACATCCACCTGCAAGTGTGAAGAAAAGGGAGATGATGAAGAAGGTCTTTCAGATAAAGAATATGCTTACTTCACAAGAAAACTACAAATTGGTAAGGGAAAATTAAAAGGTAAACTTCCATTGATATGTTTCAGCTGTAATGAGGTTGGGAATTTTGCAGCAAAATGTACAAACAAAAGTAATGGAAACTCAAAAAGAAATAAAGGCTTTAAGAAATTCAACAAGAAAGGATCCAAATGGAACTTTCTCTCTAAAGAAGATAGCTCATCATTTGATGAAGACAATGATAGTGAAGAAGAAGCCAATGAGAGAGTATTGTTTATGGCCAAGCACAATAAGAAAGAGGTATCAAACAACGAATAAGAAGGATGGACCATAGACGAATTTTATGAGGAAACAATCAAGCTTATAAAAGATCTCAAGGCGAAGAAGATCCGTTCCAAAACTCTTGAAGAACAAGTTCAAGGTCTCAAAATTGAAGTTGAAGAACACAAATGCATTGAAGAGTCACTTCAAAAGAAATTGGAAGAAAGCAACCAAGAAAGGGAAGAATTAGAAGCTGAAGTAGTCTCGCTGCGTGAGGAAGTGAAGAAAGGAAAAACTATCCAAAACTATGCCAACAACTCAAGGGCATTGGAAGAACTCATCGACAATCAACGATCTTACAATGACAAAACTAGCATCGGTTACAAAGAAGAAGCAAGACCTTCTACAACAAAATACAATGAGCCTATGAGATCTGACATGCATGTAGACTTCATTGGACAAGATTCGCAAGAATAGCCTTGGAAGACAATTCCTCGACGAAAATTTCCATCCAGGTACCAACATATTATGGCTACTGTTATTCATGTGGAAAATTTGGTCATAAAGCTGTAGAATGTCGCACGTACCCTAGGAACGAATACAATTCCAGGAGATCTGTCAAATATGAACCTCCCAGGGCTCAGCGAAACATCAACAAATTTGAACATTTAAGAAATAATATTGAATGTTACAAATGTCGAAACTTTGGAAACATAGCCAAAGACTGCAGACTTGAAAATCCTCTAGAAGAATCTTTGAAGCCACAGAATGAACGAACATGGAAGAAGAAGAAGAATGATATTTGTGCTCTCGCTCTCAAGGCTCAAAAGAACAAAGATGTGTGGTATGTTGATAGCAGTTGCTCAACTCATATGACTGGAGATAGAAATAAATTTGTATCTCTGAAAGAGAAGAAGGATGGAACCGTGTCCTTTGGAAATGATGGATCTTCAAATGTTATAGGATCAGGTATTGTCACTCTAAGAAGAAAATATTTTCTAGCCAATAATGTTCTAGTGGTTGAAAAAATGAATCACAATCTACTCAGTGTTGGACAAATGTGTGATCAAGGACACACAATACTATTCAACTACACGAAATGTGAAATGAGGAAAGGCGTGTATGGTGAAATTGTGGCTATAGAAATTCGAGCTCCAAATGACATATATGTTCTGGATGAAGCAACTAATTCATGTGTAATAGCTAACGATGATGATACAATAATTGGTAGCAATGATGTCAAGTAAGGTTGCTAAGTTGAAATGATTTAGTCAATAATAATTGTTGAATGAACATACTTCTTAGGAGCTAAATATCATTAAAAAGGAATGTTATATGTCAAGCCAAGTACATCAAGGAAATGCTCAAGAAATTTAAAATGGAAGATTGCAAACCCATCCTTACACCAATGGTAACAGGTTGCAAATTGAGCACAGACAACTCATCTAAGGATGTGGACCCAGGTTGAGCAAGGATATGAAATTAGTAGTTTTACGCCTTAACTAGACTTCCTATAGATGTCACTGCTTGATTGGATGATAGAAAAATATTCAAGTAACGCAAAAGAATCATCATATTACTAGACGTGGAATATATTCGCCAAAAGCTTGGGATTCTCCTAAGTTCTCATTATATTTTCGGAAGAAAAAGAATATTGAAGATGGACCAACCAAATTCTCAAATGGTTTTATGTACAGATGGAGAAATATGCAATTAAACTATGATTTGTTGAGAGTGCTATTTATTGATATGAGAAAATGTTATAGAAGATATTATTGTTATAAAGAAGTATGTTATATTACAAGAGAAGTGCTAAGTTATGAGTTGGTCAATTGATGTCTTGTATTCGAACTAACAATATTACATAAATTTTGTTACTAGATAATATTACGTTTAATGAATTCTTTGATGATTTTACAAAAACATTGAGATGTTTAAGTTGTTTCTTATTTCTTAATTACTTTGATTTTGAGAGATATTCATGTTTGAAGTTTGTACCCCCAGTTAGTGGGCTAAAACCCCATGGGGTTGAGGCATGGGTCATTGAAAAGTAATAATTAATATTTTTTAAGCTCCTAAATTCCCTCCCACTTTCACTTGTTGAAGCCCCTCTCAACTTAAGCATTCATATAAATTGTGATCTTCATTTCCTCCTTATGCAAGGGATTCGGCCATCTAAAACAGGTAATCGTCGAATTTTCGCTCTAACTTTTTTTCTACGAAGGTTCAGAAGTTGAAATTTTTATGAGGCGAAGCCAAAATCCTAAGGAAGCTACAATAAAAATTTTAGATCAAGGTGCACAACATTTTTGGAGATATTATCTGTGGAAGTAAGGGTTTTTGCAGGCTCCTGAAATTCATCTCAAAGAAGTGACCTTGGTAAGTTCGTCATAGCTCTCTCTCTGAGTATCGGATTGAAATTTTGTAAAAAGTGGTAGATAGTGCATAGTATTTAATTTGCGCTCTATCAATTTCAAATCCAAATGAAGAAACAGTGACACATGGCACGCCGTACAAGTGCACTCTGCTGAAACAGTCCATAATTAGGGCATTGTGAGAGATTGGGTATAACTCTCTCTTGAAGAATCCAAATTGGGTCAAACCTATGGCATCAGAAATAAGCCTCAGAGGACTACTATAGGACTGAAAATTAAATATTAAGGATCTCAAATAACAGAGATACACTAGATTCAATATCGAGCTCCTAGAAGGCAAGAAAAAACTAGATCATGTGTTGTCAAGGATTGCAAAGGACCAGACTTTCTACGGCAGAAAAGCAAAGCAAGGTGCAGCAGAAGGTAGCATGACAAGAGCAGAAACCAAGGTGCATAACAACAACAAGAAGTTCATCATATGAAGTCTTCAAGTGGGCAGCACTGCATACAATCATTGTAAAGGTATCAATGTACTTAGTCGTTGTAAATACATCATTGTACAAATTGTACTAGTGTCTATCTGCCAAGGGTTGAAGAGGAAGTGTTGGGAGTTCTATGATCATCATTAGGTGGTTGTGTCAAATTTGGGGTTATGGTCTAGTATATCTTCTTCTTCTGCATCATTCTATATCATTGTAAATTGGACCATTTTCCCTGGTACGGGAGTCCATTCTTCTTTTATTCTTCTATAGGGTGGTAGGGTGGTGCTAGGGTGAGTTGTAGCTCATTGGGTGTTGGGGCATCCGTTTAGTTGACTACTTAAGAATCTCGGGCATTGGAGCATCCATCCAATGGGAGCTGGAGAAGAATGCTTTTCTAGATTCTAGGAAGTTGGAGCTTTATTTTCAATTGGAGTTGAATATTAAAGAATTATTAGAAAAACATTAGGTGGTTTTTGTCCCGGTGGGTTTCCACCTTAAAAACTGTGTGCATTTATGTTCCTCTTTTTTGCTTCTATCATTGTACAAAAACTGATAATAATTGAAGATTAACTAATGCCCTAATTGTAAGAAACACTGATTCACCCCCCCCCCCCTCTCAGTATTTCCAACACATTGTTAAATCGGGTGAATCCAACATATACATGCATGTTGTATAATTTCTACATGGTATTGGAGCACAGTAAATTGCAGAAGTGAAGTAAGAGTTGAGTTTGTGACTGGATAGAATTCGAATTTGCAGAAAGACTTTCTTGGTGCTATAGCTGATTCAAGATCGAAATGGCTTTCAATGGCTTGATGTCGGAGTATGCACTTGAGGGCAGCTCAAACTATATTTCTTGGAATGACAGGATGGAGGCAATACTCAAAGACAATGGCTTGAAGGAATTCATTGACAATGATGTTCCTAAACCCGCTGCAACAAATGTTGCAAATCTTGATGCATAGCAAAAGAAAGTGGAAAAGGTGAGGATGATCCTGTTGGAGGGAGTACGAGACGACATTGTCTCAAGCCTCCATGGAAAAACCGCACCATATGTAATATGGAAGGCTTTGGAAAATCTATTCCAAAGCAGCAGTAACCATACGAAATTGGCACTCAAAGATAAACTCATGAAGATCAAGATGGAGAAGTGTGACTCCGTACCAAAATATCTAACAAAGTTTGTCCAATGTAGGGATGAACTAGGGAGCGTTGGTATAAAAATTGCTGATGATGATTTGGTGAGCTTGGCTCTCCTAAGACTTCCCAAAAGTTGGCATAGTTATCAAGACTCTGTCAGTGGAAGGGAAAAATTTCCAGATTGGGAACGATTGTGGTCAGATTTGGTGCAAGAGGAGTTCAGACAGAACACTAGAGATGGATCTTCATCTAAGAATGAAGATGAAGAAGATTGTGCTTTGGCTGCCAAGGCAAAGAAGGGGAAGGGGAAGAAATTCCATTCCAAATCTGAGTCCAAGAATGGAAATAAGCAGAACATGTCCAAGGTGAAGTGTTTTCATTTTCACGAGCATGGACATTTTGCTACTAACTGTCCACAAAAGAAGATGAACAAGAAGGCTGGAGGATCTGCAGTGGGTGAGGCTCTTGCCTCGCAATTTTAGCTTGACTTCTCATTGATCACATGAATGGTGTCAAGTGCATTGGGATCTATGTGGTATTTAGATAGTGGCGCTTCCTTTCACATGACGGGAGTCAAGGAACTTTTCACTTACTTGGAGGAGAAGGATCTCCAAATGAATATTGAAATGGGCGATGACGGGTGGTACAATGCTACCGAGATTGGTACCATTACCTTTAGAGGTATTCAGGGAAACCCTTTCAATTAAAATATGCAATGCATGTACAAGATTTGAAGAAAAATTTAGTCTCAGTTGCAATGTTGGAGGATATACGCTATGATGTTGTTTTTAGTGAAGGAAAATCTTTCCTGTGACATAAAACAACATGACAAGCCAAGAGGATAGGGATTCGAGTTAAGAATCTCTACAAGCTAGAGGTATTTGGTTGCATTGTAATGATGAGCAAGGCGGATCAAGTGGTGAGCCGGGATGAGGGCGAATTATGGCACAGGAGATTGGGCCATATTCACCATGGAGCCTTGAAAGTCATGCAGTATATTTCTACTGGTATTCCCAGGGGTAAACTTGCGCAGTCAGACACATGCAAGGGATGTACTATGGGAAAATATGTAAAGGCCACCTTTCATGAGAAGGAGAACCAAGCTTCGGGAATCCTTGAGAGAGTTCACACAGACGTGTGTGGTCCTTTCTCTGTTGCTTCGACAACAAAACATAAGTACTATGTAATATTTTTTGATGAATTTTCTCGTAAGTGTTGGATCTTCTTCATGCAAAAGAAAGATCAAACATTCTATAATTTATTGGAGTTTAAGGCACTGGTATAGAAAGATTCGGGGAAGAAAGTGAAGGCACTTAGGAGCGATAATGGTGGAGAATACATCTCTAAAAAATTAAATAACTTCTGTAGCAAAGAAGGATTTCGAAGAGAACTGATAGCACCTCATAACCCACAACAGAATGGGGTCATGGAGAGAAAGAACATAATTATTGTGGGTGCAGCAAGAGCGATGTTGCATGATCAAGGACTATCGATGCATCTATGGGCAGAAGCATGAAACAATATCGTATTTGTGCAAAATTGTTGTCCTCATAGGATACTTGGCATGAGTACACCTGAAGAGGCTTTCACTAATAAGAAACCTGATGTTTCACACTTTAAGGTTTTTAGCTCATCTATTTATGTGCATGTGACCAAGGACACCAAGAAGAAGCTGGAACCGATAGCTGAGATCGAGATTTTTGTGGGCTACACTAAAACACCCAATAATTATCATGTGTATTTTACAAATAGCAGAATGATTGTTGTGCGATGGGATATAAAATTTGATGAGGAGAAATCCATGCAGTTGTCCCTTAAGAGGGAGCTGGACTTGCATGCAGAGGAGGAACTGTTGGTTCCTAAGGATGAGCCTCAAGATGTGGATTAGCCACATGAGGAGGTTCACAGAGTGGAGGAAAACACTCATGTAGATCCATCCATCATAAATGGAAGAAAGTGCACCATGGAAGCTGATAGATTGAGACTTGATATTGCGGAGAATGTAGGAGCCCCTACTTCACATCGCAAATAGAGAAAGTCTCTTGACCGATTTACTGGATACATGGCTCTTATGAGAAAATGTATTGTGACTGAACCATCTTCCTTTCAGGAAGCAGTGTAGCAACAAACTTGGGTTGATGCAATGGTGGAGGAGTATGACTCTGTTGTCCAGAAAAATGCATGGGAGATAGTCCTAAGAGCGGTCAACAAATCAGTGGTTGGATCGAGATGGATTTACAAGGTAAAGAAAGTTGTTGATGGGAGTGTGGAGAAATACAAGGCCAAATTTGTGGCCCGGGTATTCTCATAGATCGAGGGGATAGGTTATGATGAGAATTTTGCAAATGTTGCAAGGTACTCTTCCATAAGATCCATCCTTGCACTCTTAGCACAGATGGGTCATTGGGTTGGTGCATTCATCAGGTGGATGTGAAAACTATGTTTCTAAATGGGATCATTGATGAAGAGGTGTACATAGAGAAGCCTAAAGGTTTCAAGATCTTCAATAGTGATTCGCATGCATGCCGACTCAAAAGAGCATTATATGGGCTGAAGCAAGCACCTCGTGCTTGGTACACTTGGATAGACAACTATTTCACTGAACTGAGCTTCACCAAAAGTGAAGCAGATGAAAACCTATACCAGATTGTGGTTGAGGGTAAGCTATTGATTATTTTTATTTATGTTTATGATCTAATTTTGACTGGTGAAGAGTAACTGATACACTCATGCAAGGAGGATCTTGCAAGGGAGTTCGAAATGAAGGACATGGGACTCCTTCATTATTTCCTTGGATTGGAAATATGGTAGCGGGATGGTGAAATTTTTGTGTCTCAAGGCAAGTATGAAAAGGAGATATTGGGTAAGTGTCACATGGAGAGATGCAAACCCATGGATACTACTCTTCCAGGAAATTAGAGGAAAGAGGATTCTACTTCTTGAGAGGTAGTGGATTCTATTATCTATAGGCAATTATTTGGCTCACTGATGTATCTAGTGAACACCAGACAAAACATTTGCAACATAGTTAACCAGCTGAGTCAAGCTATGGTTAAGCCTACCAAGTTCTTTTGGAAGGCGGGGAAGCATGTCTTGAGATACTTGAGGGGCACATCAAATTATGGTATATGGTATAGATGGACAAAGGGAGTGAAGATTCAAGGCTTCATGGATGCAGATTGGGCAGGTATTCCATCAGACAAAAAGAGCACATGAGGACGGATCTTTCACATAGGATCGACATCATTTTCCTGATACAGCAGGAAACAACGATCTATGGCACTCAGTTCAATGGAAGCGAAATACATGGCAGCAAGTCATGATGCATGTGAGGCTATCTGGATGAGAAAGATCTTGGTTGGTTTGTTTGGTTCTCATATGGATCCGGTAGTGATTCATTGTGATAATTAGAGTTGCATTAAACTCTTGATTAATCCTGTGTTTCATGATATGTCCAAGCATATAGATATCCAACACCATCATCTCAGAGATTGTGTGAAAAGAAGGATAATGTTGATTCAGTACATTCCCACAGAAGATCAGGATGAAGATATTCTGACAAAGGCGCTCACTAGGATAAAATTTGAATACCATAGAGATAATATCGAGGTGAAGGATAACCCCTTTCTTGTTGAGAGGGAGCGTTGATATTCAACAAGAAAATTTCAGCACCTACACTAGGGTGGGGCTCATAGTGCTATTTTTGGGTGCATGTCTATTTTAGTTATCCCTTAATTAAGATAGAAAATAAACTGTAATCTATTCTCAATGATGACTTCAAATAGTTAACTGAGAGTGATAAACTCAGTTAGCTAGTGGATTTCGAGTTAGAGGTAGTTGGTGAGGCATGCAGAGTAATTCTAGTTGTAACAGATTTTGAAGTGCAGTGGTGCATTAGTTAATGCAGGTTGTAATCAGTTTAACTCAGTTAAGTGAGTTAAACTCAGCTGTGCTAGTTGTAACTGAAGATACACTAGTGAGAGATCAAGTGAATTAAATATTAATTAATTCACAATTAGTGATCTCACATGCAACTGAGGATTTACTATTATTAGTTGCATGCATGTCAGATCCAATGGAGTCCTAGTTGAGATCTAGGTGAAAGGAAAGTTGAGACACATGAAACCAAACACCCATTGGAGTGCCCATGATACTTGCACAGTCAAGGAAGGCCCTAAATCCTATCTTTTAGGGATTTCATTCATCAGGGATTGCGCAAGCAAGGTAGGCTATCTGGAGGGAGTAAATTGGCTAAGTATTGGCCAGTTTTTGTATGACAGTGTGAGACAATTCGCTGAGTATTGGAGGGATCTTGTGAGAAGATTTTTGTATGTAATTGTTTCATCATACTTAATTAATATAAAATAGAAGGTAGTGGGGTTTTGAGCAGCAAGCTTTCCCGGGGAAATTATCTGTGTTGTGTGTGATTTGATTCTTCTTTATTTCATGTGATTGGAGATTGTGTCTTTAATTCTGCATAATATTTGTAGAAGCGATTCAGTATTTAAATTTAGTACATTGTTAGATTGGGTGAATCAAAGATATACATGAATGTTGTATAATTTATATAGTTTTTGGAGGACCAAAATCTCCTTAGTGGGGAGGAATGATCTAGGTGGATCCATTAAAGTTCAAAAATCAAAGTCTTTGGATTTCGTCGAAACTAAAGAACAGAACATAAAAGCTCTTTGATGCAACCATAAGGCCGAAAATACCCAAAGATGCAGGGTAGCAGAATTAACCCCATGTTACCTCCATTAACCTTAAATGTTCATATTTTAATCATATGCACACAGAAGCTTAACAATAAGTGGCTCTCGGTTTTATAACTCATATAACCATATAATAAATTTTTTACCTTTATGCATTGGCCGCCCCTTCACATTAACTTGTCGCATACATGGCTGCAACTTTATAAAAACCCCGTGGAACTGTGGTTTATGGGCCCACACATGACCTGATCAATCATAGAAAATCGTATTTCACAACTTACATAACTTAGCAGATCGCAACCCATAACAAATAACTTTAACAACTAAACAATCCCAACGCTGATGTGAAATCTCTTTGGAACTGTGATGTAATCTCCACCATTGGTCTATGCCAGATCCAACGGTCTCGTTGTACCATATCACACCACCATCTCCCGTTTGTATCGCATCGCAATCAAAACAACTTACCATGCGTTGTTTAAACAATAAACTCTAAAATCGTTGATGTGCGATATACGATTGAAATCTCTGCCCGACACGTGTCCACTTCATAATTTTATCAACTTACCACATTGCAACTTAAATCATTTACCTTTCGATGTCATTAACAATAAACACTAAAACCACTGATGTGTGATATGCGCTTGTATCCTCTGCCCTACACATGTCCACTTTGCAACTTTTCAAACTTAAATTTGCGATGTAATCTGGTTCATCCATCTCTCACTTCAATTCTATGATTTAATCCTCGTCATCCGATTGCCTCCTTTGGAAATATTCTAAAGGTTTCTACCTTAATCAATTTCTTTGGTTCTTTATTTTTCACCGCTCTACAGCTCCGTCTTCTCCATGCTACTCCCTATGATAGGTCATTCAATGAACTCATGCGACTCCATCTTTCTCCACAGTGTTAAAACCATCCTAAGCTTTATTCTAGTTATCCAATCATTCACAAAACGATTTTTGTTGCTGCAACACCTCTGCACACTGTTCTCAATCCAAAATTCGTAATTTATTCATCTTTGACCTACACAACAATTTTAATTTCACTCATTCTCCCCAATTAGCTTCTCTCACAGCCATTGCTCCAGAACTGGAATCACTCGTGATTCTACTCAGTTATTCCACTGTAAATCCTTTTCATTCAAAAATACTTATATACTCATCAAAATTCAAGTAATCAGTAATGTATCATACAGAAATCAGATTTCTTCTTTTACGTGTCACTCAGCACATAAAAGAACAATCACACATTTTGTAATTTATTAACACTCTGCGCTCCACATAAACTTGAATTTGAGTTGTATATTTACAAGCAAATAATTATAGTAATGAGACCTTCTCTCGGCCTGATTTTCTTTATCAGTGACCTTTTCTCATCCCTCTCTCTATATATACCTATGCCCAAAGGCTTACATTCAATCCCCTATCTAAGAATCATTCATTATCCTTTATGCCTTTGAGGCTTACAAATTTATACAAAAGGTTCTGTAACCAATTCTGGTTCAGATCCATAGGTTACTCAACTAAATCCTAAGGATCCTCTCAAATCCATAAAATCGTCAACTAATTCCTTAAGTCTAGGATTCACAATCCCTTTGAAATATCAACTATCCTAAATCTCTCATGTTCTCCTACATTCGACAACATTTATAAATATGACTCACAATATTTAATTAAATCCTATTCTAAATGTCTCACATAAAATCACTCAAAACATTGAAAATTACATTAATTAAATACTTTACAAAACCAAGTCCCTTGAAATATAAGTCCCCCTAGATTCTACTAAATGTACAAAATTTTGGAACCATGATGCTCCTGCATCAGACTCCCAAGGTAGAAAATAATCATGATCTCCAGATCATGTGTCTTCAATGCTGATGGAATTCCTCTTGGATCCCAGACTTTGTTATGTAGTCTATCTTTGGTTGCTGTTGTTGTTTTTTGTTGTTGTTCTTCAGGTCTCCATACTTTATGTTGCATTTCCCTACTAGTTATGCTCTCACAGCCTACTGTTGTATTTCTCTTGCTGTTGTTGCTTTACTTTCTTGCTACTCTCTTCTTTTGAGACAATTTCATCATCAACCTTCTTATTCTTTCAATCTTTATGTCTAGTTTATCTTCTGACTGGTCATCACTTTGCCACTTGTTTTTTCACTTTGTCCATTCATCTTCAAACTATTTTTTTTTACCTTCACTTTGAAGTTGTTGGATTATTACTACCATCCTTACATCCCTACCCTCTTCTTCACGATTGTCATTCTTGACAAATTCTTTGTCTTCCTTCTTCAACAATTCATCCTGAGTGTATATCCTCTGCTTTACCAACTTTCTTCTTTGAAGGTATAACTTTCTATATAACTCAACAATTTCAATTGGAGTAGAATTTGGAAACTTTACATGTTTTTCAATACCTTCACTTGTTGTTGACCAATCATCAGATGGCCCTTCTCCCACTGCTAAATCTACACACATGTCTAAATCATCATGCTTAAAATCTCCAATCTCATAGGCACAGTAAATACCTTTTCTTCATCATGCTTTTTAATTGCATATTCAGTGTAGACTTCTTCTTTATTTTGAACAATCTTTATTAATTGCTCCTTTTATGTTTTCATCTCAACAAATTCCATGGTTATCTCCATTGTGCCTATCATCATGATGTAATGATGATCCTTCACTATGTTTTCAGCTAACATAGTTTCTTCTTCATTAGGTTCCTTGACATTTTCCATTCATTGTCTTCTTTTACCTACATAACTTACATTAACACATGAATTAAAAATATAAGACCTCAGTGCCTCTTCCTCCTTTGGAAACATATCAGTATGCTGCTCCGAGCTTTCTTATAACTCCTTTGTTAGCACATTAGCATGCTAATCTGAGTTCTCTTCTCAACTCTTGAGACTTTCATACAGTCTCACCTCTTCATCTTCATCATTATATAATGAAATATAATCATTCCAATCTCCTTCAGGTTCACAAAGAATTTCTCTTTGGCCATAATCGCCTTTTGGATCTCTGCTATGGTCATCTATTGTCACAGTTTCCTTCTCTTCAAGATGACTTTTCACATATTCCTCACTCAAACCATTAAACATAGAATTCAATTATCTTACCTAAGGATTTTTATCTCCATGTCTTAACTCATATCTGCCATTCCAATCTTCACTGTTACCAGCTTCAACATTCTGTTGCACATTTCCATGAGACCTCTCTATCTCCTTTCCTTTCTGAGATCTTGCTATCTCAGTCTTAATCTAAAAAAAAATCAGATTCTGCTCCTTCTTCTTAACAAACTCTAAAGTTTTTTCATCATCTTGTTGTGTACCTATAATCATACAAAAATCATTAGTTGTAAAAATGCTAGACCTTATGGTCTTGTTTGATGCTTCAAGCACCAATATTTCACAATTTACTTTTTGGTTTTCAGCAGATCCCTTTTGATGTGACTCAATTCCTTTGAGTCTCTTCTTCTCCAACAAGTCAATATGTCTCTTCTCAAGTTATATGAACTCGTTTATCAGTTTGACATTCCATATTTTTTGAAATAGGTTCCATCTAACATGTTTCCTCATTGTCCATCCATGTCTTTTGTATTCATTATCTTTCTTTTCTAGCCATCCCTGTAGTACTTCCAATTGTACTTTCATCACCGCAAGATTTCTGTCTCGCTCCTCATTACTCATTTAACTTTATGGAATTCTCTAGAGCCTCTTCTATGACCCTCCATGGCCATCTTCCTCATGAGCTCATCCATGCTCGATTGGTGATCTGCAACATAGCCTTCTCTTGTAGCAATCTCCTCTTGCTACTCAATACCTTATCAAGCTTCCTCTTTGAGCTTGATCTCTCCCTAGGTATTCTCTCTCTTGGTTCACTCTCTTGAACCTTATAGAGTTTTGCTGCTCCTCTGGCTTCTGCACTCAGCGACCTCTCTCCTTTCTTCCAACCTCTATTTGGATAGGTTCATTCCCATCATCATAAAAAACTTTGCTTGTTCTTGGCTAAAATCATCAAACATATTCATAACATTTATTTCAATTAGTAATTCATCATTAATTAACTGAAAACATGAAGACCATACCTCACTATCCAATTTTCTGAACACATGTTGCTATTGCAGTTTCTCTTTTCTGTACGTTGTCTTTACCTTTACTGTTTGCAGTTGTCACTATCCCTTCATAAACAATTTTCTCAATTTGTTCTTTCAATAATCTGATCTACTTTCTCCCAAAGTAGAGTTTTCTTCTATATATTTATTTTTCTTTCAAAAATCAATTTATCAAACACATTTTAAAATCAACAAGAAAATTATTTTCTTTTTTTACCTCAATCAGATTCAGATCTAATTCTTCTCTTCCCTTCTGCTGCACCTCTGATTTATGAAAACTCTTCTTGTTCAGTTCTCTTCAAAGAAATCTTACTATCCAGATTTCTCCTCCGAAGAACATACCTGCTCTAACTTTCTCCCAAAAGAGCTTTTACTTTCTCTGATACCAAATGATGCAACCATAAGGCTGCAAATACCCAAAGATGCAGGGTTACTGGAATTAACCCCACATTAACCTTAAACGTTCATCTTTTAATCATATGCACACGGAAGCTTAACAATAAATGGGTCTCGGGTTTATAACTCATATAACCATATAATAAATTGTTTACCTTTATGCATTGGCCGCCCCTTCACATTACCTTATCGAATACACGCCTGCAACTTTATACAAATCCCGCGGACCTGTGGTTTATGGGCCCACGCATGACCTGACAAATCATAGTGAATCACACTTCACAACTTATATAACTTAGCAGATCGCAACCCATAACAAATAAATTTAACAACTAAACAATCCCAACGTTGATGCGAAATCTCTCTAGAACTGCGATGTAATCTCCATCATTGTCTATGCTAGATCCAACGGTCCCGCTATATCGTCTCACATTTCCATATCCCATTTGTATTGCATCGCAATCAAAACAACTTACCACGCAATGTTTAAACAATAAACTCTAAAATCGCCGATGTGCGATATGTGATTGAAATCTCTGCCCGACACGTGTCCACTTCACAATTTTCCCAACTTACCGCATCACAACTTAAATCATTTACCTTGCAATGTCGTTAACAATAAACACTAAAACCACTAATGTGAAATATACACTTGCATCCTTCGCCTAATACATGTCCACTTCGCAACTTTTCAAACTTAACTTTGCGATGTAATCTGGTCCGTCCATCTCTCACTTCAATTCTGCGATTTAATCCTCATCGTCTGATCACCTCCTTTGGAAATATTCTAAAGTTTTTCTGCCTTAATCGATTTCTCTATTTCTTCTTATGTCACCACTCTACAACTCCATCTTCTCCACGCTACTCCCTGAGATATTTCATTCAATGAACTCATGCCACTCCATATTTCTCCATGGTGTTAAAACTTTCCTGAGCTTTATTCTAGTTATCCAAACATTCACAAAACGATTTTGGTTGCTGCAACACCTCTGCACACTATTCTCAATCCAGAATTCATAATTTATTCATCTTCGACCTACACAACAATTTTAATTGCACTCATTCTCTCCAATTAGTTTCTCTCACAGCCGATTGCTCCAGAACTGTAATCACTCGTGATTCTACTCAGTTCTTCCACTGTAAATCCTTTTCATTCATAAAGACTTATACACTCATCAAAATTCAAGTAATCAGTAATGTATCATATAGAAATCATATTTCTTGCTTTACGGATCACTCAGCACATAAAAGAACAATCACACAGTTTGTAATTTATTAACACTCCACACTCCACATAAACTCGAATTTGAGTTGCATATTTACAAAACAATAATTACAGTAATGAGACTTCTCTTGGCTTGATATTATTTATCAGTCACCTTTTCTCATCTCTCTCTCTATATCTAACTTTCCCGTAGGCTTACAATCAAATACCCTATCTAAGAATCATTCATTGTCCTTTATGCCTTTGAGGCTTACAAATTTATACAAAAGGTTATGTAACCAATTTTGGTTCAGATCCATAGGTTACTCAACTAAATCCTAATGATCCTCTCAAATCCATAAATCATCAACTAATTCCCTAAGTCTAGGATTCACACTCCCTTTGAAATCTCAATAATCCTAAATCTCTCATGTTCTCCTACATTAGATAACATTTAAAAATATGCCTCACAATATTTAGTTAAATCCTATTCTAAATTTCTCACATAAAATCACTCAAAATATTGAAAATTACATAATTAAATATTTTAGAAAACCAACTCCCTTGAAATATAAGACCCCCTAGATTCTACTAAATGTACAAAATTTTGGAACCATTGTGCTCGTGCATCACTCTTCATTTTGATTCCAACAATGTAGATGACACTCAAATCCAACTTCGTATGCTCAAGATATTCATTGTCAAAGTTTTGGCCAACTTATCCCCACTAACTAAATTTATTAGAGTGACAACTAAAGTTGGAGGTCCACTAAATATGGTGGACTGGATATATTTGTCGGAACCTGCCAAATTTGGTGGCATTTAAATAAGCGAAATTTTGGCACCTATTAGCTGTTGGAAATGATGAATTTTTCACTTCTTTAATTTTTCCAGTGACCCCTAAAAATCTAGTGGTGGACCTCTTATCATGGTTTAAAAAAAAGCGGGGGTGGGGCTGGCGAACCTGCCAAACCCCTGACCTGTTATTTAATATATGTTATATAATGGTACATGACCATAT
Organism: Pinus albicaulis; assembly: GCA_034641835.2. NCBI lineage: Eukaryota > Viridiplantae > Streptophyta > Pinopsida > Pinales > Pinaceae > Pinus > Pinus albicaulis. The sequence goes on along the minus strand of CM076574.1, from coordinate 349,780,932 downwards.
AACAATATGTTATAAAAGGAGGTCGGTGGGGTTTGAACCCGCTTGGCCCAATGGGCCGACCCGCCAATTGGGTGGCCCCATAACTATACTACAAACCAAAATGGGAACCATTCCAAAAAAATAATGGAGCATGTGGGGTCAGTGGGGTTGGAATCCTCGACCACTCGATCAAAAATTTATTTTTAAATTACCCACCAACTGTTAAACCAGGTTGCTAGACTTTGTAAATTCTACAATTCACACGTTATTTGAGCTTGAATTTTCATTCACCCAGGCCAATGGAGGAGCGTGTGGAACCCAGAGTAGTAGAGAAACTCTGACAGGGTGGAACCATGATGCAAATGAATCTTGATGAATATAAAAGATTCCCTAGGGGTTGAATTTTGAAAGTGTTAGAATTATTCCAAGTTTATACTCATTTGAATAAAAAAATTTCCAGGAGTCTAATGGTAAAGTCTATTTCTTCATCTAAGCAACATATTTTTCGCTCGTGTCCAGAAGAGAATCTTGTGAGGAATCTACAAGATTCTCAGGGAGGCCATATTTGACCAAGACAAAAAGTGATCATGTTTTTAATCAAATTTCACATTTTTTCATGAGGAACGCAATGGCATGGGTTGTTTCTTCTTCCGAGTAGCCAATTTTTAGGCCATCCCTAGACGTGGAGGCATAAGGTGTATTTTTTCCATGTGTTCATTTGATTTTTTTGACATTATTATTTTTATTTGAGGACTGTGTATGCCACTTGTGAGAGGATCATTATATGCCACTTTATGTGAGATATGTTTCCCTTGTCATGTTGGAGAATAACACTTGTGAGTGAGATTTTTGTAGGAGAACGTCTCCTGGGAAGAGACATGCCACTCTAGATAAGGAGCTTCATCCTCATATTGACAAAGAATGCATTATGTACTCATCATACTCTTGCAACAACTAATGAAGTAGCCTCCCCACTCTTGACACCAGGTTTGGAGACGTAGTCCACACTGGATGAACTTCGTTAACATGTCGTGTGTTTATGATTGCTTCTTATTTTTTCCTTGTTTTATGGTTGATGGTTTGTTGAAGTGTTGTTTAAGCATTCAAATTTCTCATGTTTTCACATGCAAATATGTGTTAGTAAAAGGTCTTGGAAGATGGAGATTTTTGTTTGAAAGTATTCATGAAATTTTTTTAGGTCACGTAGCCTCTAGATAAGACAATGTAGGAGAATAGGGGTATAAAGCAGGAGAACTAGGGTATTTTCTTATGTAGTGGGTAGATATATCCTATTGTAGCAGACTGTGGGTTGCAGAGAGCCTTGTCAAGGTGCCCAATGCCTAAAACATTGCATGAAGAGGGTTAGAAGGGACATCAAAGGGAGAATCTTGGTTGGACAAGAAAATAAAGTGATTGGAGCAGGGTTTAGGGTTATTGGTGTGCCCTAACCAGATATCTAGAAGCACATATCCCAAGCCAAGAGGAAAACAAAAGTCTGTTGCAAATGGTCTCTTATTGATGTTTATTAGCTAGTGGAGGCAGTATCTAGGTTGGACAATTTCGTTGGTTTTGTATTAGACGCTCAGGGATTGTTGGAGGGTAGTGTTAGAGTGGACCATATTAGACCTAATTTCAGTTACCTAACAAGGAATTTATGCTTGCTATAAATGACAGAGTTGGAGCAACCTAAAGAACAACTAGGTAGTATGGTAGAGGCTTTCTTCAAGCCCTAAGGAACAAGTCTCTTTAAGAAATAAGGGATTGTTAGAAGTGGAACAACAAGAGCTCAAAGGTTTTATCAACTAGGAGCAATTTTTATCCCTAGACTTTCCTTGTGGAAAAGGACATCTACAGCAGAACTTGTGCAGTCCTCCATGGCCTAAGTTCATTATTGGAGAAGGAAATTTGATCGTGATAGTGGGACGCCCTCCGGCCCTAAGTGTGCCTTCATTGGGAATCAAAGGAAGGCACTAATGGGAAGAAAGTCCCAAAAGGGCTGAGGAGCAGTAGTGGTCAGTTGAGAGTTTTTCACAAAACAATTTATGAAAAATTCAACAAGAGTATCAATGCGTTGAAGGAATAATGATCAATGAGCCTAGCAAGTGGAGTCGGGATCAATTGCCTAATGTGTAACCACCCCTCCCACATTTACCCAAATTCACAAGCCTACCAAGGTAAACAAGAGATGAGTGTCATTGTAACATGACCCTACCTCCTAGTTCCAAATAAGGAATTGGGGCCTACAAATTGACCACAAACTAACATGCTACAGGGACTACAGATCACCCAGGAGTTGAAGAAACACCCCAGGTGGTCAATCCCTAAGTTGGAAACTTGTTACACTGACCTAACCCCAAACCGCACCCACAACAAGGCATGCATGCAATTATGAGGCTCCAACTGCACTCATAAGCCTAGCTACTAGTGGTTATGACCTAAAATCTACCGTTATGAGCATGCGGTCACGATATCCATGTCACCTATTTAGGAAAACCTCTAGACCGCTACCCAAAATTTCCAAATACTTTTTAAAAACATAATTAACATTATGAAAAAGATAAAAATTCAAACTTCAATCCAAAACTTGACCTAGAGTGCCTAGAAACACACTAGACATTTTGTCAAACTGATGGCAAACATACAAGTTACAGGTCATGAATGCATATCTTATCATAAAATAATATTTTTCACCTGAGAATCATCAAGAAGGCTTTATACCCTCTCTAAATAGTTGCAATAGAAATTTTTAGTCCATTTATTCATCAACCAATTAATAATTTATCAAAACATGTCAAGATCCATAGACAATATACATCATATAACCAGCAAAGAAACCATGGAAACTCAGCCATAATATCATCATCATAATCACTACAAGTACTCATAGATCAAAACAAGAATAACATATCTTATTAATATATGAAAATACCAACCAAGTCAGGGACTTCCACGTACCACACAGCTATAGATTGGGTTGAACCAAAACTCTCTTTTAGTTAATCACCCCCATGCCATTTTCCAAGAATGAATGTGGGATCTCATGGAATAAAACAAAACCAAGCCAAAATAGGGCTTAAATAGGCCAAACCACCTCAACCCTTCACCACAGTGATTCCACTTATATGGTATGGAAATCACTAACATCAACCATATCAGTCTATGCCCAAGTTGTCCAGGGCTCTTGGAACAAGTAACTCAACCCACAACCTTCCAAGGCTCCAGAGCATTTTTCCAACCTGACTCCAAGGACTAGTAACTAAAACTACCAAGGGATCAAGAGCATTTTTCCCAACCTAGGCTCCAGGACTAGTAACTCAAACCAATTTTTTCTAGGGCTTCTAGAGCATTTATTCCAACCCACGACCATAAGGAACATGAGCACCAATAAGAAAAAAAATAAGTGGAAAAACCCACAACACCATGGCTATCTAGGAAATGGAAAGGAAAGGCTAAAACCTTTGTCAATTTAGGAAAATCTCCATGCCAATGATAGCACATAACCATAAAATCACATTCATATACCATGAATCCATAAATCAGTCACGAAGTCACACATGCAACTTGTTACCTGCAAAGAAATCCAGTTGTATTTGTCGATCCAATTTTTCCCTTGCGCTTTCCTTCTTTCCTTTTACTTCTTTCTCAAAATCCAAGTGAATACCCAAGTGCTCAAAGGATTATCTAAGATTTCTCTATGTTCAGGAATGTGAGAGAATGAGAGAATGAAATCATAGCTCCACCACAAAACTGTCAAAATCTAGCAATTGATTCTCTGAAGCCTTTTTATCATTGATGCCTCTATTTTCTTCATTTTACCTCATTTTTCCTATAATTTCCCTTGCATGAAATGTGTCTCTTCAACTTATTTTTCTCCTATTTTCCTTTATTTTCATAGATAAATGTCAATTAATTCTTGTTTTCCTCTACAAATTCCTTTTCCAATTTCCTTAGCCATAAACAATGCAGAAGTGATCCCCACTCTAATATATTCCCACCATCACCCAAGGGGTGGGGACTCGTTGGTGATTAAGTGTTATTTTAAGGCACTCGTTTGTAAAGGTCACTAGTTCAAACCCCGTGGGGAGCCCGTCAAGCGTAAGCTTGTGAAAATTGCTTGGCATTTTTGGTAGGGAATGGTGTCGACTAGGGTGGTTTTCATTAGCAGCAGCGCGATGTGAGATTGGGGGGAAACTATGATTGTATGGTTCTCATTACTGGTTTCCCTCCTAATACAAAATAAATAAATAAATAAAAAATAAGTTATCTTCCCACCATTCATCTTGGAATACGTGTCCCGTGACCTTGGTCTTATAGTTTTTTTTAAATGGAAAATCAACCAGTGGTTGTTACATATTGGAGTTGCTTCATTTATATAGTTATAGTTGTGTTGCTACATATCGGGAGTTGAAGGATCAGGAAAATTTGTATAGGGTACAACCAAGGCAGTTGTGAGGAACTCTACATTAGCTAAACGATCAATGTACTTTGTTCATGGTAGATTGGTTTTCAAAGGACTGACACCAATCCCTAGTTATATTTGTCTTGTATCAGTGGATGTATGAAGGTCGTTATCACTAGTACAAGATCCCTAGATTATATTATTATTAGTTTGATTAATATAACGAAGTTGGGTTTTTGTATAAATTTGTAAAAATTTGCGTATATTTTGTGCACTAATAGATGTATTGCGGTATATTATTCTATTGTGAAAAGTAGTCTTGTTGTGATGCTTGGATTGGTAATGTCACTGATTTAATATTCTATCCTAGACTCCATTATCATGGAAAAAAAACATGGAATCAGAGCTACTTTGAAGAGCTAGTGAATCAGAGTGTGAAAAATGAAGCAACTCAAAGGGAGTTGGGATTGTCTAGATCATGGAGTAGAAGATTCAGCTGAAGACATGGAGATGTGGTATTAATTGTATTGGCGGCGAGATTGGTTGGGAGTTCTGATGGATTGGTGGTGAGTCTGGTGAATTTTTTTTTGTTGTAGCACATGTTGCTAATCATGGACTTATTTTGACTTTCCATGGATCATTGAGATAGTTCAAGGATTTTTTTGGCATGGATGAGATTGGTTTGATCGAGAGTACTTAATGTGATGGACTGCAGATTGGTAGGATAATTTCTTCATTGGATTGTGATGCTCCATCAGGGATATTCATGGTATAGGATTATAACTTCTTCATATCAATATTCGAATGATAGTAGTTCCTAGGTGTTGAGTTTAAGCCCTGATGATCATGATCTCAGAATGAAAAATAATGATTATGGTTTTATGATTCAATTTTTTGTTGTGATAAAATACTCCCCATATGTGATTGATTTCTAGCACAATTTCTCTTCTCATTTCCATGATTTCCTTGGATCTCAAATATATTTAAGAATTCCTCTCTAAGAGATGATTTTCCATGGCATTCATGGATTTTAATATTTCTTCCTTGCTTTCCTTCATCTTATTTTCCATTTCATTCATAATTTATTTTTTAAGCTTTTCTTGAAAACCCTAGAAAGCCGAATTTTTAAACAAACTACCATCCATTTCATTAACTTCATCCTCTAATTGGGAGAACCTGAATTCTACCTCTTCAACTTCTTCGAGATTCTTGGATGAATCTTCAAGAGGTTTAATTGGTATAGTAGCTTTCTTTATAGGCATACTAGAAAACAATAATGGTACTCCTCTTTATCACAACTTTCAATCACCCAAAAAAATTGGGTCTTCTAATCAAAATTTGTGTCACTTGTAAGTTACATAACTTTAAAACCTTAATTTGGAGAATATATTAATGGATGGAAAATTTTCTTTATATATCTCTTAGATTTGAACCCTTGTGAATGTAATATTATTTTCTATAATACTTTTATATGTCTTCTTTGTAATCCCATAAGTCTGACCATAATTTGATGTTCCAAGTAAAAATTATGGTAAATTTTCAAAAACTTGTATAACATGCCACATGGCCAATTATTCAAATACAATGATAAAATTTTTACCAAATGTACCTCATTATGTCTCCTAAAATCCTTGAAGATTTCATAATATTGAGTATCACAAATATATATATATAGCACAAATGCCAATCTCACTTTTTTTTAAATTGATATGAAGACCCTTCCATAAACCATAACTTATAGAGGATATATATTTTAGAACATAGAAAACCATAATATAAAATTATTACTAGATGTACCTAAAGATTCCTTCTCAATTGTCTCCAATTTTCACTACAAAAAATGGCCTAGAAAAAAAAATATAGTGAAAGTGTTGAGATGACTCATCTGAAATAGATTTCAAAACCAATCACAAACCCTAACTTACATATAGTATATCTTATAAAGTATAGGAAACAAAAATCTAAAATTTTAACCAATTGTTAGAGTAGATCTCTCCTCAATACCCTTAAAGTTTCACCATTTAAGATGACTCAAAAAAAACAATAGCAAAAATGCCATGATGACCTATTTAAATAAAAAAAGCCTAGGTTCATATTCTTTGATACCAAATGTTATGAATCTTATGACTTAAAAATGACAAGAAACTAATAATTACAACCCACTTCGAGGGGGAAACCTCCTTTCACAATGAACAATGTACAAGACAATATTTTATGATCCTAAGACTAGGTCTCCATTAGCTATATATATATATATATATATATATATATATATATATATATATATATATATATAGATATATAGATATGATAGAGAGGGTAAAATTATGATAAAATAGGCCCTTAAAAGGTTCTATGTTACATAATAATGTAACAATATACAGGTAATTACTCAATATATAGGGCTTAAGAATGGTTTTTAGTATTAACATGAGGCTTATATAAGTCAATAATTTATAAGTCTTTCAACCTATTTTTTGACCATGAGACCTTCATGCTTCATGGTAAAATACTTCCCTTAATTCCAATGTTTTATATTTGATAATATTTCTTGTCCCAATTTCATTATATCTTAGGTTATATCAACCTATATTAGATGAGGTGGAATATATTTTATAGTATTTCCCTTTCAATAAGTAATTTATTGTTTTGGGAGGGTATCCTCATTGTCATTTTTTGGTATAAATAAAATTGGTGCTAATGAAATTTTTGGTGGTGTTTTATAATTATTGGATTATGAATTGTATTTTATAATAATTTCATTTTCTGATTTTGATATTTCTACTCCCCTTCCATTCACTATTTTAAAGTAGTGAAATGGCGAATCTTCATATGTATGCTCCAAGTTTCGATTCTTAACACATATCTGACAAACATTTTCCTTTTTTTGATCCCTTTTGAGTGGTGAATTTACCATCATTGTAACTAGTTGTCTTCCTCGAAGATTCAAAAGCTACCTTTATTAAGTATTATTAGCATTAGCTTCCTTTGGATAATATATTCTAACCATAAAATAAATATTTTAATGGTTTACAATCTTCAATATTAAGAAATGTAGTTGCTATAACTTCCCATTCATGGGTGCATTCATTTATTATACTTGTTTATTGTAAATGGGTGAACCAAGTATAGTTGTTACATATGTATTCATCATGAAATATCTTAAGAATATCATCTGTGAACATTTTTCAATTAATCGAGAAACCTTTACTTTTCTTGGGCCACCATGTGACCAAACATGAGCACATCCTTTTAATTATAAATATGCTAATGATATATTCTTTAATTCAATGAAAGGTGGGTTCATAGAAAAATACCATCGGCTTTATTAACCTACATGATAGCTCTTCAATCATCTAGTCCATTATATTTAGGTATCTTTAATTTGATTTTATTTAGATAACCTATGTTATCTTTGTATCTTTGATAACATGTGTTTGGTGATTCTAGGCTTAGGGGCAGATTTTAGTGTACTAAGGATTCTACAAATAATGCATTTACCCTTTTGGTTAGTTGTTCAATCCTTTCATTATGATCATTAAGTATCTCCAATGTTCATCCTTAACATAATTTCTCATTCTTATTAGGGGTTGCCATAATTTTTACAATGGTCTATTAACCCTATCAATTTTATCCTCTTTCAATGCTAAAGAGGTAATGCCTTATGATTTTGAATTCATCTCTACATCAGTTAACATCTATGTGAGATCTGTCGCTGCTAACCATCTTGGATTTGGTTTGTTTCTTTGTGAACTCCACCTTTTTTTATATATAAATGTTTTTGTAAATTGACTATATAAGGCAAGGTTTGAATTTATTTTTAAGTCAACATATGAGATCGAAAAAAAATTAACATAAATGTTTTAGGGACATGAATTTAAAAATGGATTTTTGAAAATGGAAGTTATAGGTGTAGGAATAAACATTAGTAGCATATATATATTGTATTGGAGGCATTGGAATTTTGAAATGAAAGAGTAAATATTATATTATTGAGTGTATGATGTTTGTCACTATAGGTACGAGAGTATGAAATTTTAGGAATTATTGGCTAGAGTTCATATAATGATAGGTATGGTAATAGAGTACAAATGATGAGTTGATTAATTAATAGACCCGTGGATTTGTAAATTCACATGATGATATGTGATGTATGAATGTAAATAGTTATCTTGTATAGTCAATTATATGACTAACGTGTATAGTAGATTCATCCATATATATATATATATATAATAGTGTGTGGGATAACTTGGTATGTTGTATGTTATGTGAGGTAAGTTGCATATTTTTTATCCACAATTGGTTAGGTTTATGTGTGATACTAAATGAGATAAATACGATCGTTTACCACTAAATTGACATATGTGGTCTTGAAATTGTATAAATATATATTAAATAATAATTTCTTGATAAAAATGATGATATTACAGTGACCCTCATGAAAATATACTTATATGCCTTAACTTGTCATGAGTTGGATGGATATTTTCCTTTTCACCTTTTATTACCCTAATTAATTACGCCGAAAGGCGTTCCCTTTGCTGGGTTTGGCTGAATGCACTGTTCACTGGAGCCAATCACAGGACTTTCTCATCGTCCTTCTAGCCACTGAAAATGTGCCATTTGCCGGCTGCTCCTCTTACCAACGCACAGGCGGCTGCTGCTCTTACCTCGTTGTAATCAGAGTTGCACCTCGCTGTTTTAGGGTTTACCAGCTCACAGTTCTCCACCTCGGACGATTTACCAGGTCAGAGTTCTCAGATTAATTGTTGACTCGTTGTTTCAGTGTTTACCAGCTCCCAGCTCAGAGTTCTCCACCTCGGACGATTTACCAGGTCAGAGTTCTCAGATTAATTGCTGACTTGTTGTTTCAGTGTTTACCAGCTCACAGTTCTCCAGCTCGCACGATTTACCAGCTGTGTCTCGTTAATGCTCAAGCGTGGCAGCAACGTCTCTTAACCTACTTCCAAAATCCAAGAAATCGCCAAGATATGGAATCAATGTTCCCTTGTTGCAGCGTTAAATATGCCGATACGTCTCGTTCGTCATCACTGGTCCTTCATTAATGCTGAAACCTGCCATCTACGACTGTGCTTAAATGCGTTCATCTTAGCTCCGTATTCATATGTTTGCCCATAACTGCTTTCATTCCCTCAGACTACATATACTTTAAGGTTGGCATAATTTCGAAGAAGATTGAAATTTCCTGGTTTGAAACTGTTCCAACCTGCAAGGATAAACTTGGGAAGGAACCCTGTAACGAGGCCAAGTCTGAAGTCAGTCTGGTACTTCTCTCACCATTCTTTGCAGTGGTATTTACATTATTCTGTAGGATGTGTGCCTCTTTTTATCATCTAATGATGAAAAACAATTATGTAATTCAAAAATTATGGGTGGCAGATTATAGTAGTGACAATTCTAAACAAAAAAATTAAAATCCCTCAACAGTATATCTGCTTATGGCAACATACATTAATTTTTTTTTGTTAATTTGCAATGAGAATGGAAAATATATTTTTACTTTGCGTTGCTTTCTTTGTCATCTGCGGAGTTCTAGGGTTTTATGTTTTTAACAATTGTCATTTGCAATGATTGGATTTCGCCACCGTTTGCAGAATTTTTCATTTGTCACAGTCAATCTGCAATCGGAAGTTGAAATTGGCCTCTAGAGTTCTGTTGCCACTGCGCATTTGTTTGCAAAATCTTAGGCTCCATTTTTTAGGGTTTTGAAATGGATAATGAAGCGGTTTGTTGTACGGTCAATGATGGATACATACACTTTCATTATGCAAGAATTGTAGAATAATATTTTTATCTGCGAAGAGAATGAAGGATATATTCTTTTCATTTTCAATGATGTTTGTGTCTTCTGCAAACTTCAGATTTTATTAGGATTTTTGCGATATCCATTTACATTACTAATTCTAATTTCTTGTTTCTAATTGGAAGCTTAAAGTGGCTTCTAAAATTGTACGGTGAATGATGGATACATACACTTTCATTATGCAAGAATTGTAGAATAATCTTTTTATCTGCGAAGAGAATGAAGGATATATTCTTTTCATTTTCAATGATGTTTGTGTCTTCTGCAGACTTCAGATTTTATTAGGATTTTTGCGATATCCATTTACATTACTAATTCTAATTTCTTGTTTATAATTGGAAGCTTAAAGTGGCTTCTAAAATTCTACCCCTGCACTGTGCAGTTGTAAAATCTTGTTGCGTTTTTTGAGGGTTTTAAAATGGATAATTCAATCATTTGTTATGGAGTCAAACTTGGATAGCGCAGTTCCTAAATGCAAAAACGGAGAGTATCTTTTGTAACTAGGCACAACCTGACCAAGGGATACCTACCGTTTGCCCACACTCAATGCCGACATGCTTTGACTTGGGTTTTTATTTTCTTGGCACCCTTGTGGAAGGAAGATGTGTAAATTCTGCTGCCATTTTCCTACCCTTAACCTTAAACGGGCACGAAAATATCATTATTTAGTATGGAATTTATGCTACAATACACATCCCTTCCAAAGGGATTTACAAACCTCTGTTAAAAATATTCACTGTTAAAAGATTAGATTAGGTTCTCAATATTTCCTACATTTGGTGTAACTAGGCACAACCTACCAAGAGATACAGTCTGCCCACGCACAATACCGTCATGCTTTGACTTGGGTTTTTATTTCTTTTGCACACTTCTGTAAGGAAGATATGTTTAAACAAGGGAAATGTCTGACTCCTGCTGCCATTTCCCTACCCTTGCCTTGAAGGCGGCAGTAAAATGTCATATGGAATTTATACTACAATACACATCTCTTCTAAGAGGAATTTAAAAGCCTATCGTGTAACAAAGTCCATTTTCAGATTTGATTCAGTAGCGCTGAAAAAGTGTTATGATCACAGTGAATCACAGATTCTTATTAAATTTGAAAGTATAATATGAAATTTATAAAAAAATATGTAGATCGCTTTATTTCTTCATTGGATTTGGCTAAAAGATGTGCTAGGTCTTCTGATTAAAAGATGCCAAGATGTAGTGCTTCTGTTAGACCTCGACTACGCTGCATTAGAGTAATGCTTTTATGCTTCCATATCGTGTGGCAAAATCAATTTTCAGATCTAATTCAGTAGCGTTCGAAGTATTCCAAAAGTATGTTTAGCTCTCTTTCTTCCATATCATAGTGAATCGCAGATTGTTAAATTTAAAAGTTTAATATGATAAATGTAGTTTGCTTTATTTATTCATTCTATAGGATTTTGTTAAAAGAGGTTATTAGGTCTTCTGATTAAGGGATGCCAAGATTGTAGTTCATCTGTTTCAAATCTGATTCAGTAGCGCTGAAGAGGATTTGATATGAAGTATTTTAAAAACTCTGTTTTTTCATTTGGTAGTTCAGTTACATGGCTGCAGCCTGTTAGAGGCATGCCAAAAGTTTTCTCCTCTCTTTATCCTGATTTGGTTGTAAATATATATATCATTTTTTTGCAGTGGCCTTTCCAGTGTTTTGTAGCATGTCTGACTCTTTTTATCATCTAATGAAGAAAAATAATTATGTAATTCCAAAATTATGGGTGGCAAAATATATTAGTAACAGCTCTATTTTCAATCAATGCATTCCATTTGCTTGTGCGCTTATGTTTCAAGCTGTCATGTGCATCATGCTTTTCAATAAGTTGAAAAAACCACTTAGAATATTCAAGATATACAGTTGCAAGTAGCATACTTCACAAGCTCATTTACAAATATGGTTACTCTGGTAGTTCAGTTACATGGTTGTAGCCTGTTAGAGGCATGCCAACAATTTTCTCCTCTCTTTATCCTGATTTGGTTGTAAATATATATATCATTTTTTGCAATGCCCTTTGCAGCCTTTTGTAGGATGTCTGACTCTTTTTTATCATCTAAAGAAGAAAAACAATTATGCAATTCCAAAATTATGGGTGGCAAAATATAGTAGTAACAGTTCTTCATCTGTTTCAAATCTGATTCAGTAGCGCTGAAGAGGATTTGATATGAAGTATTTTAAAAACTCTGTTTTTTCATTTGGTAGTTCAGTTACATGGCTGTAGCCTGTTAGAGGCATGCCAAAAGTTTTCTCCTCTCTTTATCCTGATTTGGTTGTAAATATATATATCATTTTTTGCAGTGGCCTTTCTAGTGTTTTGTAGCATGTCTGACTCTTTTTATCATCTAATGAAGAAAAACAATTATGTAATTCCAAAATTATGGGTGGCAAAATATATTAGTAACAGTTCTATTTTCAATCAATGTATTCCATTTGCTTGTGCGCTTATGTTTCAAACTGTCATGTGCATCATGATTTTCAATAAGTTGAAAAAACCACTTAGAATATTCAAGATATACAGTTGCAAGTAGCATACTTCACAAGCTCATTTATAGATATGGTTACTTTGGTAGTTCAGTTACATGGCTGTTGCCTGTTAGAGCCATGCCAACAATTTTCTCCTCTCTTTATCCTGATTTGGTTGTAAATATATATATCATTTTTTGCAGTGCCCTTTGCAGTCTTTTGTAGGATGTCTGACTCTTTTTATCATCTAATGAAAAAAAACAATTATGTAATTCCAAAATTATGGGTGGCAAAATATAGTAGTAACAGTTCTATTTTCAATCAATGTATTCCATTTGCTTGTGCGCTTATGTTTCAAACTGTCATGTGCATCTGTCGTATCAAACATGATTTTCAATAAGTTGAAAAAACCACTTAGAATATTCAAGATATACAGTTGCAAGTAGCATACTTCACAAGCTCATTTACAAATAGGGTTATTTCACATTACTATTTCCTTTCCTTTTATACCTACAACCCAACATCCTCTCCTAACCTATTTTATGCCTATGCCTTGTTTACCATGAAAATAATTCAACATGCCCTATTCCAAAATATATGTTCCATAGGGAAAGCCTTTATAGTACTCATTGTCAGGAACATATTTGCACAACTTCCACTTGTGCAACTTGCAATAGCATCTTCCATATAGCAAATTTGTCACTATCAATTGAAGAGTGGAAATCATCCAAATTAGCAATTCTACACTTCATCTCTCACAAATTAGCAATATCGAACTTTCCCTTCGTTTATGTGGACATGTTCTTCTTCAGTATCTTGACCTTACTATCTCTATTCGCTTGCAGCATATTGTTTTTTACAAGCCACCCGTTCTACCATGGAGACATCATTATCTCGCAATTGTCTTCCTTCTCTACTAGCTGGTGCTACTGCCCAACAACCAACCCTCCAAGTTGTTGAACTTGCGCAGATCAACTCTACCCGGACTTCAGCAGCTCGATACCGCGTGTCACTTTCCGATGGTGTTCACAAGCATTCTGCCCTTCTCCCTTCTTCGCACACTTCCCTCGCGAAGGATGGGGCCTTGGCTGTAGGTTCCATTGTTCTCTTGAAGAGATGCTCATGCACATATTCGCATCAAACAATGTACGTTTACTACATAACGCCTCCCACCTTCCTCCCCTATAATTTCTTTTCCCTTATATCCCTCTATTTCCTTTATTATTTCTAAATTTCTACATTGCCACTTCATTGATACATTTCTCGTTCTTGCAGGTCACTCTCTATTCTCGAGCTTGAAGTAGTCCAGCACGTTGCCCCATTGGTTGGTGACCCATGCCCTCTTACTCTCTCTACTAAACAAATGGTCCAAGCCACATCATCCTCATCTTCTGCCTCTCCCTTTTCATCACCACCGTCCCTTGACATTCACTCATTGTCCTCCCAAGACCCCGCCACAGCATCTTCGACAACTCTCCCTTTTAAAGCACTCTCCCCTACAAGAAAATCTCGGTCCATCCAAGGCCGCGTCCTTTCAAAAACACCCCTTTGGCATTTTACCAATGCACGTGGCTCTGGAAAGTCACTAGGCTTTGACCTTGTCGACCACGAAAATGAGCAAATCCACGTGTCTGCCTTCAATGAATTGGCTGAATCCCTTCATGCTCTCATTCAAGTTGGCCAAATCTACAATGTTGCAAATGGCACCATAAAGGTCCCCAACCCTTCCTATAACCATCTAAGACGCCCATTTGAAATTCTCCTCTTCTCTTCATTAAAGTGAATGGCTAAAATAATGAACAATATAGGGTTCTCTTGATTAAAGTTTTTGTTATATCCATGGGATCTAGTGCTATTATGGGTTATCGTTGAGTTTAGTTCGTTCATAGTGAGAAACCTATCAAGTTTCAGTGTATAAAAAAATCATTTCACAAAGAATTGTGATCAGTACTCATGAGTTTCATGCCAGATGACAACTATCAATCAGTAGTTCTATGTTTAGTGCTCAACACTTTTCAATCAGTATTCATAGTTATGTTGTAGCATGGGTTATGTTATAAAAAGCTGTTATTGGTACTTGTTGATTTTAAATTTTTTCTCCGTAATCAATTGTCTTTGGGCAATCAAAAGTTCAATATGCAAACAAGTGTGGATCATAGTGCAAAGAGTTGTGTGAATGGATTGTTTTCTTTTTAGAAATTTCCATTTAGCATTCATTGGTTTGATTTCTGTGTATTATGTAATCAATTCAATTTTACACCTAACTTGAGCCCTAATGTTCCTATGGGTTATGGGTTATAATGGATTCCCATTGTGATGCTTAGTGGAAGGCAATTGCACATACGAGCTCAATTCTTCCTGTCTTGGGATTCCCACTGTGATGCTTAGTGGAAGGCAATTTCACATAGGAGCTCAATTCTTGCTGTCTTGGGCTGCTATCAATTGATTCCAGTGGTTCATAATAAATGTCAACGATAGATTTTACATGGCTTCCTGCATTGCATTCGGTTCTTGTAAATAGAAAATTACTAAAGTCTTAGTGGATGACGATGTGCAATTGGCAACAATTAGTCAAGACTTATGAGTCATTTTACATGGGAACCAAGTACATGTATAGTTTCTCCTGGATTTTAGTCTGATGTTTAGTGGAAGGTGATATTAAGTCAGTTGAGATAAGTTCAATCCCTGAGCTATGTCAGTCAGTATTTTTGAGTTTAAGTTCATTGGAAATTGCACATGTATCATAATGCTTTCAGGGGATGGCTTAATCGAGTCATATTCAGCACAACACCTTAATGATGAGCTCAGTTCCTGTACGGTCAGACCAATGGTGCACATAAACATGGGCTGTAATTTTGCCTGGCTATCTGATGGTTTTTAGTTTGATGTTCAATGGAAGGAAAATAATCAGCGGTATGAGTTCTTATGTCAGTATGATGCTTAGTCAATGGAAAATATTTATATGCTATCATGAGTTTATTTCATATAGAAGGGTGATGTTAATTTAACACATATCATGGGTTTTAATGCCTATAGGGTGTTTCTGAGTCTCAGCAACATTAGATTGTTGCTTCGCATGGAAGGTAATTATTGATCATGTCAGGAATTGGATTTGTTGAAAACTATTAATTAGTAGCGATCAATTCATATTTTTGTGGAGTTGATTTCGCTGCTATATATTATAATGGAGGTGTATTGCCGCCATTTTCGCTATTTCACCAAGGAAACACACACATATAACCCGGTTTTGGCTATTTCAATGCTCAAACAGTGATTGAGCTTACAGGTCTAAAAATGTTTGTTTAGGGTAATTTGTGGCACAAATGAGTGTGGATTCGAACGTTTTGGTGAGGTAAAATGCAGTAGAAAATTAGAAACATTATAGCCTTGTATAGTTTACTTTCCATGCTATGTTGGGTTTGGGGTTTTTTATTTTTTCATTTCCTGAGCAGTTCAGGAATTGAATTAACGGGTTTGGTCTCGTAACTTACTATATGGAAAGTAGGGTTTCTGCCCATTTGCTTCAAAATCTCACTTTCTGTACCAATTAGATGCAGATTATAAACAGTTTTGTGCATTAATGGTGTATAAATTTTGGGTTTTTGTATGCTTGTTTATGCGCAAATTTTATGAAAAGTGCTCATGCATTAAATATATTTAAAATCCAAGCTTCACAATGTTGTAAATGGGATAATGCCATGTTTCTTGCACGGGGATAATACTCTGGTATTCATAGAGTGATAGACTTACAAGTCTAGGCATTGTAAGTCTAGATGATTTTGGCAAAGTAAGTGGGGCTGACTGTAGCATTTGGTCAAAAGAAGAGTGTTTCAAAAAACTTCATTGTAATGCTCTGTTTATTGCACCAGGTGTGATACTCTGGTTTCTATAAAGTAATAAACTTGTATTAAACATGTTTTCTATACTGTAATGACATGAAGAACTGGGTGGATGTTGTTTTTTATTGCTTGGGATTTTTCAATATGTTTTGATTTTATATGGAATCTGACATGCAATTGGGGTTTTTTTTCTAAAATGTTTGATATGGTATGAAATCTTGTGTGCAATTGGAATGTTGTCTAATAAATTTGATTTTATGAGCAATTGGGACTGACATAGTGGTTGGAGCTATGGTGGGAAGTGGATACCTCTGCTCCTTGTTTTGGTGGAAAGATGTTGAAATTTTGGCATTTTGTGGTGAGTGAGGTGGTTTGTTACCTATTTATTTTTCAATTGTGTTAATGAGGAATTGCACTTTTAGAATTTTGACCTGTTAATAGGTGTTCTCAAATTTTCATCTTATGTAGATTGATATGAAGCTATGGGAATACGATTTCCAGCATGCAAGTAGTTATCAATTTTACTCTTTTTTATTTTTTTGGCTTGTTGAGGTGGGGTTTTCTCTGGTATTCCCTCTGCCTTTTGGCTTGTCGATCATGAGCAACCTTTTGAGCGGGAAAAAAGAATTAGTAATAGTTTTTTCTTATTAGAGGTCGTAGGAATATAGCTTTTTACTGAAAGTAAAAATGATACTCTAATTCGCATAATTTAAACAGTTCTTATTCGCATAATTTAAAGAGTGCCACAATTTTCGCAATTCCAGTAAGACTTTGAGAAAATCTAGAATGAATATTTTGAAAAAAAAAAAATCTGGAATGAAATTTTGAAAATTAGGGTTACAGATTTTAAGTTTCAGGTTTTTGGATGAACTCAGCGCCTAGGTTAATCAGATTTTTGAAAAAAAATAATCCAGATTCCAGCGAGAAACTTGGCAAAATTCAGTCTCTGTCGACAACACCGTTCTAAATAGTAATGTAAGACTTATGCGCAGTTACACATGATGGATACCAAACGTAAGAATACGAATATGTGGCTCTTACAGGCAAGTCATTCGTGTCCACGTGGAGAATTGTATGATGTCAATGTCACAATTTATATTTTAAAATAATGTTTAACTCGTAAAGTCTTATAAATAATTTTATGTCAATACTTCAGCCTTACCTACGAGTGGCCAAAGTCAATTAAACCTCGAATCTTATTTTTTCGGAAATGAAATATTTCTACTCTTCCCCTAGTTCTTGACCACGCTGGGCAAATCACTCTCGTGTATTTCCAAACCAAAAAAAGAGAAAAAAAAAATCATAATAATAATAATAATTAAATAAATAAATAAAATATGAATAAATAAATAGAAATAAAATAAAATAAAGATATAATTAAAATTAAAAATAAAATAGATACAAAAAAAAATCTTAATTGCAAAAATAAGAATACAATAAATAAATAAATAAATCAATAGAAACAAAATAAAACAAAGATTAATAAATAAATAAATAAAATAAAATAAAAATAAAATTACATAAATTACAACTTAATAATATTAAATTAAAAATTAATATTTTTATTAAAATAAATATAAATATTTAAAATTCAAATTAAGTATTTGAAAAATATGTTTTGAGATATGGTCTTATGACTTCTACCGTTCTTGTTATGGTTTCAGCTTCTTCCCACGCGCATCGGCTCCTCTTCGTCCGTGCTGATGTCGTGTCGTCCCCCTTCGGCGTCCTGTTGGGTCATTTATTAAAAACCTGTCCATAGGGAATTAGGTGGGGAAAAACTTGAGAAAGTGACTGACTAACATATACATATTGTGATAATGGTTGGTTTTGCAAAAATGCAACCAAAACTGCTTGAATATTGAATCTAGCAGACTCATTGAACCTGATAAAAGAAAAAAATTGTAAGACACAGATAACATCCTTCCTATCAGCAATTCTTTCTTGCAAAATAAAATTGCAAATCAGGTGCTATTAATTACACATGAGTGTTAGCAACATCCAGCATCAAATATATCAGCCTATCATGTTCATATTCACATCACATTTCTAAAACATTTTTGTTTAAGATCAAGCAGAGAAACTTTACCACCGTTTTGGAACCCCATGAAATGCATTTTTAAACAATGTGATTAACAAAAACAAAAAACAAAACAAATGATAACTAATCAACATTTCTGTTAGTGTTAATAAAGACACAGAGAATACAGCTATGTTTCACGTAGTCCTCAAACAAAATATGAACATGCATACACCAATATTTTTGCCTGCTTCTTCCCTGACTGACCAGCACACCCATGCTCCTCTACAAACTTGTCAACATGAAATATCTCACAATGCCCCACCTTTGGTGCAGCAAGGTTGTCAAGAGAAGGAAAAATTTCTGCACCAGTACACCGACCTATACACTCTAGAAGCTTCTTCTTCACATTCAGTACCAACGATATTTCCTTGGTCAGCTGGTATTCTTGTGCATGATGAGAAACAATTTTCTCTACCAGCAACACGTTAGGACAATGTGCTTCTATCCTTGCCATAGTCATCTTCAGATGATCCATCTCCTGCATGACAAACTAATAAGGGATCAAAAGGTTTGATGCTTACATGCTCACAAACACACTCAACTGAAAGATGAAGTAACAACATGGCCAATATTAATATTACCTGCTGCAACAGAGTCTCAAAAGATGACAGCTGATTTGAGACACGTTGATATTCAAGTGCCCCTCCCAAGAGCAGCATCCTTGAATTTTTGTGCCTTTGTGTCATACGCTTATGTTTTACGTTCTTTGAGCAGACAATTCCCTTAAAAACCTTGCTGTGAACAATATCGTTCTTTGTTAATGCATATGCTCATTAATCAATACCAGCAACAGCAGCACACAATGTATCTATGTAGTAAACAAAATATAAGACATCGAAAACAAGACAGAGATTCCAACTAAACCATATCAACAACATATGAGATACCTGAGGCCACTTATTACAATACAAACAATTGAGAGGAAACATTACCTGTCACTTCCAAGCCCTGAAGCTATGCACTTGACCTTAACATAACCCCCGGGATCCATTCCTCCTCCTTTGCTTCTGTCTGGCTTTACAAAAGTCGTTGCTTGCCATGACACTGAACTCACTATTTCAAGCCAGCTTTCATTATAATTCTCCTCACCCACAGATACATCTGCTCCCTTTAGTAGCTGTACTACAAGAGCTCTGAAATGTCCATCCAAAACCGTTCTCATAGCTTCTCTATCATCTTCACTTGACCTTTCCTTGCTTTTAAATTCATTGCTACTAAAACTTCCTGATCAGTGTGCCAAACCCCAACTCCCATCTTCATCATCGTCATCTTCATCAATCATGCTAGTCTCTATTTCATCCTCAACATCTTCAGGCTCAGGTGATACCCAAATAGCACCATTGTTCTCAAAGTCAAAAGGTTGCTCTCACTCTGAGTTTCATCTTTCAAACATGACTGAATCATCATTGCAGTCATTAAAATTTTCCGTATCCTCTGTCTCTTCTGCTGACCTTTCTGATCTACATGCCATTTGCTGCTCCACAAGTATATCATTTTCAAAGCTTGGACTCTTGCTCAGAACATATTCAAAAATGTTTTCCACACTGCTCAAACCATGTAGCTCAATCCACCAACAGGTGTCTCTCCATGTAGCTCAATGCAGACTCGTCCAATCCACCAACAGGTCTCTCTCCATGTTTGATGATTGTGTTAAGATAACAAAACATTGCGTTGAATCGGATCTGCCATATCTATGCTAAGGAGATTTCTTTCCTTTTATCGCCGTTTATTTATTTTCTTTCATTTACATTTGGATTGAGCACATTTTCATTCATAAGCTGCTCATGTTTTGTTCGGACAGTTCATTTTTTCCCTATAGTTTCCTTTCAAATCATTTTCCGTTTTAATATTGCTGTGGGTTAAACAAATGCACAGATATCTCATTAACAATTAACTCCTTCACCAGATCCATTTCAAAACTGACATATAATCTAATTCAACTCCCCTCTGACAGATCTGTATACTTATGACACAGACTTCCCCCGCAAAAAGGTTTCGTCTGACGGTGAAACCGAAGATACACCATTCCTCTCCTTTCGGCGTTCCTTTGCACCACAGGTGCAATTGCTAGTATATTTATTATTATAATAGTTGTATTTGTGTTTATTACATAAAACAACAATAGACAATAGAAAATCAATAAAGGGAGAGAAAATTTAAAGAGGAAGGAGAAAAAAGGAGGGGAGAATCCATTACTTTCCTCGTAGAGATTTCTGAATGAAAATGAAACATGGCCTCCATAAAGATGAATTCCAAATAGGGATTGAAGGGTTTTTTTCGAGGGAAATAATATATTTTAATTAATGTAATAGAAATACCCTCACACTCATGAGAATTGAGATAAGTGCCTTAATTTTGGCCCTTGATATTTCTTAAATTTCTTTTTGAAAAATTCTAGCTAATTTCATTTAGTTACTTAGAATACTTGATACTAAATTTGGTGCCAAGCTAATGCTAAATCTAACACCAAAAACACTTTGTTTAGTGCCAACTCATGAAATAACACAGATTTTAGTGCCATCCTATGGGATGGCTATGAGTTTTTATATAAAATACAAAAAAAAGCCATTAAAAAGGAAAATGGAAGATATAAAGGAAGCTAATGAAATAGTTGTGTTGTAGTGTTTCATTTCATGTTGGTTGTCCTAGTTCCAATGTTAAAACAAAGGCCAATAAAATATTCTAGACTCACAAATTGAACAATTTTTTATTTTCGTTTCATAAGCTTAAAAGGATATCTCATTTCATATGACCCTGGGAATCATTCAAAATTTGTTATTAGAATAATAGTTCATTGAATCATAGTGGGAATTAAGATTTCTTAAATAATGGCTATCCTATCAAGGTTACCACAAGCATAAATATGTATCATTGGATTCATTTATTCCCAATCTATTGAAGGATATCTCATTTCCTAAAACTTTAGGGCTCATTCAAGCTTAAGTGATTAAAATGATAACTTATTGAATCCTAGTGAATGTTATGATTCATTCAACCATGTCTATCTTTTCAAGCTTACTACTAGCATAATATGGATCCCTAAGCCCATGCAATCTGAGGCCATTGTAAAAATACCACATATTATAAAACAAATGGATTCATTCAAGATTAAGCTATTGAAAGGATGGCTCATTAAATCTTAATGGCCACTAAGTTTCATTGAATATTAAGCTATTAAAGGATGCCTACCTTTTAGGATTGTTATAAGAATTCAATCCTAATACATTGTAAAAATGCCTCATATCTTTAAATTATTGGATTCATTAAATCTTAATATATTGAAGGATGTTTCATTGAATCCTAGAAGTTGATAGCATTCCTTTAAACTTGTGTTATCGAAAGGATAATATATCATGAGCACAAGGATGGCTATTGAAAGGATACCTCAGTTCATAGAAAATATCAAAATCCTTGTTTATTTAGTATCTAAAGCTTAAGTATGGGTGTTATCACCAAAAATTGATCATCTATCCATTCCTAACTAGATGGATCGAAGTACACCATGTAAGACAAATTTTACTATAGTAAAATTTCTTTCACTATAAGAAATAATTTAATAAACCATATTTTATTAAGATATTTCTTGTTAAAACAAGAAACCCCATGAGGAATAATTAAATAAATCATTATTTATTTGATTTCCCTCTATGAATAATTAATTAAATCATTGTTTAAATAATATTCTTAGTCATATTTAACCCAATTACGAGAAATAATTAGATAAATCATTATTTTCTTATTTTTCTCTAGGAATAATTAATTAAATCATTATTTAGTTATTATTCCTCGTTAATTTGACTAAATCACCTAGGAATAATTAAACAAATCATTATTTGTTTATTATTCTTTAACCATATTCTTGAAATGATAAATAAATAATTTATTTGCTTAATATTTCTAAATAAAGGTATTTAACCAATTTATATACATCCCTCCAACAAAATATAATAAAATATTTCAAGCCATTAGATCTAGATTTTGGTTAATAATATTTTATTATTCTCCATTATCGAGGATAACACAATATTTTGTTATAAATAGGAGGGTTTTTCCGTTCATTCTTCACTTTGATCATTCTCATTATCGATATCATTTTATTTTTCCAATTGAGCTCCCACTTGAGTTCATCACATATTTGGGTTTTCTACATCATTGAGAGAGAGAGACTTGCGAAGCTAAAGCATTGAGGACAACCAAGAACCCATCCCAATGAGGGGGATTGGTAACATATACTTATTTCCTTCACCAAATGTTATATAATAGAGAAAATCAATCTTTAAACTTGTCTTATCCATTGGTTACTCGGAGTTATTTTTTGCATCATTTACTATTTCATTTTGTTGTTTAACTGCTTTTACTACATAGAACTAGATTTTTGCATGATTTGTTTTGATTGTCTATTGCAGATCTAAAGGCTTTTACAACCATTTCTGTTTTTAGGGATATATGTCATCCATAGCTTAAGTAAGGTATTTTTGGTACACTTGCTGAAATATTTTACACTAACAAATGGTGACTCACCTCTTTACAGGTCAGTATCTACGATATGGAATCTTTTTCTGAGTTTTTTTTGAAATTGTCAGGGTTTTCCGAAAGCACTATTTTGGGTTATCTGACCTTTTTTTCAGCCTGTCTTAGCCATGGATATGCTTAGTCTGTCTCCTTGAATTATAACCAAGCCCCCTAGGGTTTCAATACACTTCCACCTTTTTAGGATGGGTTGAGTTGAGTAGGTAGTCTGAGATTTGCAGCGTTTTCAGCCATTGTTTCAGTGTTTGATCCATAATTTTTATAGGTCTTCAGATAGGTTATTGTTACATCCAAAACTCCCACATGAGTTTTGTTTGGAATTTTCCCTTAGGGTCCCATTGTTTTCCCTATGTTTTTTACCTTTAACCCTATCTTTTGCAGCAATTTTCCCCTCTAGTTTCTTTTTGTTTTCCATATCACTTCCAGTAGTATAGAGTCATTATATCCCAGTCCCGTCGAGATTAGATATCCTGGCCATTTTAGTGTGTTTTGAGTCAATATTTCCCCCCATTTAGTCTGGTTGTTTTAGAGCCTTATTTGGGTTGAATATATGCATGATTAGTTGTTTAGTTTACCGTCATTTTAGTTTTATTTACAATTTTCCACATCTTTTCTTTTTTAAATAACCGTCTGGGCTTAATTAAAATAAACACATGGCTTACACAAACTCACACCTAAAGAGAAGAGCGCTTGGTTTACACCACCAAGCCAAGACATAAACATCGTAATTAATTAATTTTCCACACAAATCCTTTTTTATCACTCTTCAACCTTTTCGTGTCACTTGTCTTTCCATCATTGCACCCCCAAGGTGTTTATCACGAAGACTCCAAGGTCTTCACCCTCATTTTCTTCTAGGGAATATTACTCCACCTCGTAGGGTCCGAGTTAGTCCTCCCCCGAGTCCCCAATTTCACTTTGGTTCTTCTGGTTCATCAGGTTCTTCCTCTTATTCTCCTTCTTCTCAACCTCATATAGTCACCATGTGAAGCACCAATGTAGGTGCAGGAAACCAACCAAACAGTGGCTTTGGACTCAATCTTGGAGTCACTTCTAGTGGAACCATTACAGGATCCTTCCAGACTACTCCTTTGCTACCTTTTATGGCAGGTTTAAGCCTTCCTAATTTTAGCTAGTTAATCAATGACTCCATACACCACGATGCAGGTTGGCCAGTTATGCCAACTAAGCTTCCTTCTGACATTCCTAATTTTGAGGGAAACACTAGAGAGGACCCCACTAATCACGTCTGCTCCTTTCATATGTGGTGTTCATATAATTCCATCACCAATGACGTCATTCATCTTCAGTTGTTCCAACGTATTCTCACTGGAGAAGCTGCAAAGTGGTACATTGACTAGCCCGACGACACCTGCTAAAGAATTTCTATCATATTTCTATTTACCTCTCTATTATGATACCAGTACCAATTTTTTGACTGCATTCCATCAATATTCTTCCACCCGCCTTTCTAACCATGTCCAAGAATGGTGTAGAAGAGGGAGCCTATGTAGAGATCCTACATTCAATGACTGTGTCTATATGGATTGGTTTCTTAGAACGCTCTTAGGCCCTATGGGTAAAGATGTCTCATCTCATTTTTCTCATACCAAGGAAGAATCACTCCAGGTTGCATTAAAATATGACTTTAACTACATCCAGTCTAGTCATGTTTATATCGTTTTACCATATCTTCCTAGACTTGGTGGTGCCACTACACCGAGGGCATCTCATGCCACGAATGGTATCATTGGATCCCTTTCACATCCATCACCACTTGCTCCTCCTCATATGAGTTATGGTCACCCCCAAGGGGGGACCAGTTCCTCCAACAATTATCCCCCTCCAAGAAACTTATATCTCGATCAAAGCATGTCTTATGCATTTACCCAGCCGCATCAACCGACGCCAAGGCCAGTTGTTTCTCAACCTGTTTACTATAATTTTTCCCCATTTGCTAATTATCCTTATGCACAACCCAATGCTCCAACCCTTCCAGTATCAGCACCCCCACCTCTCGCGCCTTCTCAACCTCTACCACAACAGACAACTCCTCCTCAAGGTAGAGTGTATGCTTAGCAGAGCATTACTAATCCCCCCAATTTGAAGAAAATAATATTGGAAAATACAACTAAAACCAAAAAATTCTAGGTAACCAGGGTCGCTAAGGTAAACAACCAAATTCACCCCAAGGGAACTAGCCTAACACTGCAAACCAGCAATAGGGCGATCAGCCCAAGAAGAACAAGTTAATTCGTACGAACAAGGCTTGTGAATTTTTTGGTCTACATGGCCATTACACACATGAGTTTCCCCTTCTACCCCAGATGAATCAAGTGTGTCAAGCCCAAGAAGCGTCTCGAGGACAGTAGCCCACGACATCGCTAACTACAAACAATGCTGCAACTCAACCAGATGTGTTCACTAATCCTTTCCCTCATCAAGGATATGTTTCTTCCCAACCCCCACAAGTTTTGGTCACTCCTCAACCCCAACAGTATGGTAATATTGATTACTATATTCTCATGATGAACTCTAACGAGGTCAATACCACTAATTTCAACCATTAGACTCGATCGCACCAGTATAACAAGTAAACCGCTATGCCTACAATCGAGTCCCAAATGAAAGTGTCCACAGAGTCCATTCCGACACCAAATGGTCCCTTACAAATCCATCAGCCTAAGGCAAAGGTCATTCCCATGATCCCCAAAGGGCCATTACACCATAATGATTCTTCCACCAAAGTCACCCACACTACAACATAGTAGATGACTTGGTACAGCCTCCTGTCGCAATGTCAACGCTAGAAGTTCTCTAGATGTGCCCATCCCAAAGCAAAGCTCTACTAAATTATCTGGGCGTTTTATATCCTTCAGATGATTGCTTGATCTTCTTTGATGTTGAAAAGTCAAAACATCCCCCATTACCCTCATCTATTGCTTTCCAAATACCAATCAAGATTCACAACACCATTATCCAGTGATATTTCATCAATGAGGGCACATCCACATGTGTGATGTCTGCCTCTGTTTGGAAGAAAACCGGGTCCCCAGATCTATCCCCATCCACCATCACTTTACGTGCCTGGGACGTTCACCCATCACAACCCCTTGGCATGTTCTGCAAGTGTCATGTCACACTTGCGGGCAAGACTGTTTGTATTGACATAGAATTAATTGATGCCCCTTTGGATTATAATATCCTCTTAGATCGTAGCTACACATAGGCGATGTCAGCTGTCGCATATGTGGTTCACCGAAAGATGTGCTTCCCCCATAACAGAAATATTATCACCATCAATCAGTGGACATATTATGAACCCAAGTCTCAGACCTCACCAGAGTATATTATATCATCGGTGAATGATAAACAAACGGTTGCACCTCTCACCAGTGTCTCACCTGGAGTCTATAAAAATTCCTCATTACTTGGTGCATTCCTTGGTCCCCCCCCCCCCCCATCTTATTTATGAGCCCAGCTCATCGAGTGTTTTCATGTTGCAAGCATCTCAGGTTAACCAAAAGTGTCCCAGTACGCCTAGCTAGCAGCCTACACCGTCGCGACCTACTATTAATCACTCGACACAACCATCAGGATCAGCTCCTCAAGGAACTTCTCCTTTTACTGGTGTCTCTCCTCATCTTTTTCATCCAGGAATAGTTCCCCCAAGCCTTAACCATATAGGAGTCGTTCCACCAGGCCATTATCCTTCAGGTCAAATTTCATTTTTAGCTCCCCCATCTAGAGTATTTTATAGGCCTATTATGGCTATGTTGATTTTACCCAATTTGACTCTGGGGATCCCAATCTGGTACATTGATCCCTCAGCAAACATTGCACCTAGTCAACTCAAACCATATATCGCTTTGACCCCAGTTCAACCGGCCTCGATTACCCCTCCCTTTGCTTTAGTTCCACAATAACCTCAATAGGAACCCACTCCTGTTGCAAAAGCATTAAGTGAGGGGGTTAAATCCAAAAAGAAGGAACCTAAGGACAAGGCTCCTTAAACAAATCTAGCTCCACCTAAGCCTCCAAAGTCAATACCTTCATGCGCTTTATGTGATGTTGTTAGGAATTCCACCAATAATTTTCGTGAGCTTCCTCATCTCAAACCTGTGGTCAATGATATCTTTCTTAAATATGACATCCTGAAGGTGCATATTACCTTACCTGATTCAGCTAAGAAACTCAAATCATTACGCACAAATCACCCTTGTGCTTGGTGTGATCCATATGGCCATTATTCTCATCATTTTCCCTATCTCGATGAGTTTTATGATACCCTTCATGTAGTTCGTAAAATCGAGGCCACTCGTAGTGTATCACCTACTCCTCTACTTGTGATTTTTGGCCCCACTACTTCACCAGAACCGGAGGAATTTTCTACACACATTGTGATACCTCCCCCCAATGTCGATACGACGGACCAATCAATCGATATTCTCTATATGTCGTCATTCATGAGATCCATAGAGGAAGGCCCTTCAGGGGCTTCCCATAGTGCTTTTGTCGAACCTCCCTCGTCGAACACCCTGGTCTCAACATCGGTATATGTTTCATCTACTAGATCATTGCCTACCCATATTGGCGATGCATATGTGAACCATATTTCTCATGATGATGCGCCAGATAGCCCCGCTGCATCATGTGGTCTACCTTCCTCTAGTTCTCCCATCTTCCATTCCGATGAAGAAATCATGGAAGCCATGACCACCCCTAATTTTCCTTGGGATAATATACATCATCGTGCATACTTCCTTCCACAGTAGTCCCATGACAAATATGCTATGGAATCAAAAGACTTCATTCATGGTGAATTTTATTGGTTTACCAATCCCATTTCTCCATCGGATGATTTCAAAGAAGGAAACATGGCAAACATCTCTCCTACCATTAAAATAAAAATTTCAGATAAACCAGGGGTAGAAGAAAACATTACCTTGGGGGAACATTGCACCTCGGAATAAATTGAGGCTTACACCAAGCTATTCAAATAATTTTGTGATGTTTTCACTTGGTCTTATTTCGAAATGCCTCGACTTGACCTCGCCATTGTTCAAAATCATATCGACACATGGCATGATTCCATTTCTCTCTGTCAAAATTTTAGAGCCATTAATCCTTCCAGACGTGAAGCTATCAAAGCCGAAATCGATAAGCTCAAGCAAGCTCGCTTTATCTATCCCATTAAATATACCACATGGGTTTCCAACCTGGTTCCCATTCTCAAGAAACAAGGTACCATTCATGTCTGCACTAAATTTCACGACCTGAACAAATATTTTCCCAAAGACAACTTCCCCACACCATTTATTGACCAATCATTAATGAGTGTGTGGGGCATGAGGTTCTATCCTTCATGGATGGATTCTCCGGATACAACCAAATAACTATCTGTCGTGTTGATCAACTTAAAACTGCATTAATTAGTATGTGGGGGACTTTTTCCTATAGGGTCATGCCTTTTGGTTTAAATAATGTCAGAGCCCCCTTCCAGCGGGTCATGTCTTACTTCTTCCATGACTTGGCTCACATTATCCTTGCGTACCTTGATGACCTCACTACTCGTTCTAGGCTTCGGGCACAACATATTCATGATTTGTGTACCATTTTTCTCTGATGTCGCAACTACAATATCTGCCTCAACCCTTTGAAGTTTGTCTTTTGTGCTCCTGTCGGCTGTATCTTGGGTTTCATTGTGTCCAAGGATGGTATAAAGTTTGATCCTCTCAAAGTTCAAGCCATTCTTGAACTTTCCATTCGTCGTACCTTGCACCAGTTACAAAGCCTCCAAGGAAAATCCAACTTCTTTCGTCTGTTTGTACCTAAATATGCCACCATTTCACACGGGTTTCTTAGACTCCCTCGATCTAACATTCCATTTGTTTGGGATGATTATTCTCAACTGTATTTTGATGCCTTGAAATGTGCTCTCACTTCCACTCCCTTGATTATTCCACCTAACTTTGATAGGGAATTCATCCTTTATATATCAACTTCTATTCATTCGATCGTTGGGGTCCTCATCCAGGAAGATACCATCGAAACCAAGCATGTTATCTATTATTTCAATAAGAATCTTGTCATACCTCTTGTGTCCTACTCACATGAAGAGAATTTGGCATTGGTCATCATGTTCTCAATCCAAAAATTTCATCATTATATCCTTGCATGTTCCACCAAGGTCGTGACCAATTCAAACCCAATGGATTTCCTCTTAAGTCAACGAATCGTTAATGGGAAATGTGCTCATTGGAT
The DNA here is from genome assembly GCA_034641835.2 of Pinus albicaulis. Taxonomy (NCBI): domain Eukaryota; kingdom Viridiplantae; phylum Streptophyta; class Pinopsida; order Pinales; family Pinaceae; genus Pinus; species Pinus albicaulis. The sequence goes on along the minus strand of CM076574.1, from coordinate 349,751,526 downwards.
CGTTATCCTCCAGGAATTCGATCTTGTATTTGTCACACCAAAGAGTAAGAAAGGTTTAACCCTTGTTGAGCTTATTTTTGAATTTCCTACTTGTGTGCATGATCCACCGATTATTAATGATGATTTACTAGATGAACATTTGTATTCCATCACTTCAAATGATCCTTGGTATAGTGTTATCCTTACATATCTGTGAACCCAGAAATTCACCCCCCGTCTCACTCATTATGATTGGCGACACCAATCCCCTTGCTACCTTCTCATCGGTGATGATATCTATCATCGCAGTGTTGATATTGTCCTCCTTCTTTGTCTCAATCACATTGAAGCTAAGCAAGTCCTTAATGCCTATCACAATGGCGCTTGTGGTGGTCACCTCTCTGGTATGGCCATTGCCCAGAAAATCATGCGCAACAGATATTTTTGGCCTTCTCTCTTTGGGGATTCCATTGAAGCAATCAAACATTGTTCCAATTGCCAGTTATTTTCCCCAAAGGTGAGAGCTCCACCTGCTCTCCTCCATCCTGTCATATTCGTCAGTCCTTTCTATAAATTTTCCATTTATTTTATTGAGTGTCGATCTCCATCTTCTAATAACCACAATTATATTATCATGGTTGTTCAGTATTTCACCAAATAGACTGAGGCTATACCAACGTTCAATAACAATGCGACTATTGCAGCCCTATTTTTCTTTAACCATGTTATGCTCGATTCGAGGTTCTGAAAATATTATTCTCTAACCATGGCTGTCATTTTGAATATGAGATATTGCATGAGTTGTCATCTCTATTTGGCTTTGAGCACCAATATTCATCGTCTTATTATCCCCAAGGTAATGGAAATTTTTAAGAGGTCAATAAAATCCTTAAAACTATGCTTTAATGGACGGTGAACAAGCACAAAACCAACTGGCACCTTATGCTCTTCCCTACTTTGTGGGCCTATAGAAATTATGTTAAGACTGCCACGGGTTTCACTCCTTTCCACCTTGTTTTTGGCGAGGAGGCATTCTTACCGATCGAGTGTGAAATCCCCTCCCTTCACCTAGCCATCGAATATCTCCCTAACACCCAAATTTTAGAACAAAGACTTATAATGCTTGAGTATGCCTCTAAAGACCGTCATGTGACATTGCCAACCATTGAAGCAGTGAAAAAGCACACCAAAGTCGAGTATGACCAAAAAGTACAACCTCATACATTTCACGAAGGTGATATTGTTCTTGTGTATGATCAGGCTCATGATCTCCTTGGTCATGGGAAGTTTCAACCATTATGGCTAGGACCTTACATCATTCATAAGGACTTGGGAAAGTGATCCCAGTCTGTTAGCTACCGAATTTACCCATGATCTTTTACTTCTGTGATGTAGTTAGAATTGCACTGAAATGAGCATTAAAAGAACACATATGCATACTTCAAGCAAGAGGAAACAAGACAACAATGAGCAACATAAGAACATGAGACATTGATAACGAAGTTACCCCGGTGTGGGCTACGTCTCCGGGCCCGGTGTCAAAATGGGGCAGGCCGCTTCATATAGTGCTCGAAATGGTGATGATGTACATGGAATATGCTTTTTTTCATACAAGGATATGTGCCCTCAGCATGAGTGGCTTGTCTCTCCATGAGACATTCCTCTATAGGAACTCTCACTCATAATACACCTCCTATCAACATGACATAATCTCACACAAGGTGACGGTGAGGATCCCTTCAACAAGGCTACATAGGGATCATAACAATCCATGGTGAATACATCTCTCATGAATTAGAAACATAGATCCTGCAACATACATCAATAAAGGATCTAAACAACATAATACATCTCACATAAAATGATAAAAGAGGCACATGATATCATAACTGCATATACCTCAACCCATGGAGTTCGTTGAAGAATTGGATGCTTAGCTACTGAATCTGGATGCACCATCTAATTTGTGGCGAAAAGAGGCATAAAATTGAATGTCCACACTTGGGAATCTGACATCGTCAATCCAATCTATAAAATGGCCAAAAAATGGGAAGCTTTGCTGCTAAAACGGACATCGTCATCGGTTTCTCGTCACCGAGAGGTGTAAAATTAACATAAAATTTGTCCCAAAATGACACTAGAAAGTTTTGAACCCCAGGGAATATTTTTGATGCCCTTAATATTCCCTGGGCATGGTTCCGCCCCTCTGACCTGCTCGTGGTTCCTCTCTGCTCCCTACTCTATCTGGGTGCATTATGAAATGAGGGTTGTTTATAATTTTTTTGGGCGGATTATACAAAGTACCTCCGCCGAAACATTAGCTAAATTAGTACTTGGTTGAGGAGGGGTTGGGGGATCAAATCCCTCCCCTCCCATTTTTCATGGTCATTATTATGTGGGCGGTGGGCAGGTCTGCTCCACATGGCCCGACCTAATCGCGTCCCATCTTCATTGGTGCGTTGATGGCATGGTAAGGTTTGTTTTGGGACTGCCCAATCAAGGGTTGGCCATGTGGGTCGGGCGGGTTCGACCCCCGTTGGTCTTATTTCCTGCGTCGCCCTCTAGGTGAGGGGGAATATATATATATATATATATATATATATATATATATATATATATATATATATATATATAAATGAGGGTGAGGTCCGTTCAAGCGAGCTTTCCAAACCAACCTCTTTAATTTTTAATGCCATTGCCCTTGGGATTCTACTTTCGAGGTGGTAGTGTCGAAGCACCACACCACGATTTTAATTATATATGTCATTGTAATGAGCGATGGGGTGGTGGGGGTGGTGGCCCGCCACCCTCATTTTTTTATATGTTTTTTTTTCTCTTTTTAAAAGAAATTGGTTATTTTCAAAATTTTCCAAAATAAGGGTTATTGGGAAATTTAAAGAGGCCACAATTTCACCCACTTTCGGGTGCAAGGTTTCTTTCCAGTTAACGGTGATATTGTGGGACATTTAAGCCTCGCCCACTGCCCAACTTTGACCGTAAATTTTACTTGCTCTAACTTCTCCATACGAGGTTGAATTGGATATCCATTCGCATCATTAGAATAAAGGAAACGAGCACTTCAATCTGAACCTAGTTCAAGAGCAATCTGACCACTTTGAATTTTAACCATTTCTGAGCCCACTTGGTCTCCTAAGGGTGTATGGAGCCACCTAGATCAATCCTCCCCACTAAGGAGCTTTTGGTCCACCAAAAGCATGAACATAATCTACAACTTCGTTGTACCTTGTCTGCACCTCAAGTGTCCTGAAAGGTCACCCTTCATTCTCCTTCACCATTGTTCTTCAGAGCCATAAGTGATGAGCCAACACCTGCATCCTATGCAAACCTATAGTACAATATTCTTACAAATTACATGCTTAATTACATTACCAACTATGACCCAAGCATCCCATACTTTCCACGAGCTTATAACTCATACTCGGTGGTCAAGTTTACAACAAAATGGAATCAATACCCCAGCTATCAATACAATACCAAAACATCTTTGTTGCTTCACAAGTGATGGAAAACACATCATCACTTTTACATTTTAAATTGAAACACATGATTTATAAAGTAAAGGCCATGACAAACTACCACACCTAGAAAAAACATCTCTCACTTAATCAAAGTGAATGGGTCATCTCTCTATGGCTCATTTGCTTGTAGAACAATTGTTTCAATTGGTTCATGTATGGACACTTTGTCCTTGAGACGATGCTCTGGATGGAGCCTCCAGCGTGTGGCTATTTGATTGCCACTTTTTTTGCAGTGACTAGAATGAGTCTTCTTCCTCCATACATGCTTTACCTTCTTCTTTCCCTGGTGTGGAGAAGGTCTTTCACGCCTCATACTCTTTCGTGATGTCATTCTTTTCTATCACTCAACAAATACATGGTTATGTAATCCACAAAATCTACATGTTTTCTGACGCCATGATTTATGTCCATTAGTAGCAACATTGTTGTAATCAAAATGAACATTATAATACCAAGACTTTTTATACCTTTCTTGTTTGTCTCTGGTGAAATCACGGTGATAAGAGCTTTCCTGAGCTCTTTCTCTGCAATGTGCGCTGTCATAGGATGATGGTGAAGTGTTCCCATCATTCTCTTTCCCCAATGGTTTCAACCATGCATTGGAAGTTTCTGACAACTTTGATCATTTTCCTTTAGTGTATCCCAAACTTATGAATCGAGGTCTTTGCACAACCTCCAATGGCTGAGTTATGCCTTGGCCATTCACACCAAGTCCTCTTCCTTTGTACCCAATTTTGGTAAGGAGTCTCATGTCAGTTCCTATAAGGGGTATCTCCACATTTCCAATAGAAATAATAGCATTTGAAGATTAAACTAAAGAAAAATCAGAATTTTTTACCTAAAATGTTGATTCAGAAACAGGTTATGATGGTTTCTTTAAGCCTTTGTTGCGGTTAAATTCCTCCAAAGCCTCTTCCGTGAGTCGCAACTAAAGTTGCAATATTTGCTTCTCCTCTTTCTCTTCTCATAGTAGCCTCCTTAATTCAGAATTCTCTTCCTAAAGAATCTGGTTGATCTCCTCTTTCGAATGATGAGAAGACAATGAAGGGGACAAAGAAGATGCATAGGCACTAGAAGATGTGGATGAAGCATCAGTCTCTAATATTTCTTTCTCCTCTTCCGTTATTCTCATCTCATAAGCATCATACTTTATGTCCACCGATTTGGACATCTTGAGCATGGACTTGTACATGTCTTTGTCATCCTCCATTTTTTCATGTTCAATCATTGTTCACGCTCGTAATTTGCATCAGCAAGAATACCGCTCCGATACCATCTTGATCTCAATCCGTCAGTTATCAGATTTACCCATGATATTTTACTTATGTGATGTGGTTAGAATTTCATTGAAATGAGCATTAAAATAACACATATGCATGCTTCAAGCAAGCGGAAACAAGACAAAAATTAGCAACATAAGAACATGAGACGTTGATAACGGAGTTCACCCAGTGTGGGCTACATCTACGGGCCTGGTGTCAAAATGGGGTAGGTCACTTCATATAGTGTTGGAAATGGTGATGATGTACATGGAATATGTTTTCTCTCATACAAGGATATGTGCCCTCAACATGAGTGAATTTTCTCTCCATGAGAATTTCCGCTTCAGGAACTCTCACTCACAATAGACCTCCTATCATCATGACATAATCTCACACAAGCTTACCATAAGGATCCCTTCAACAAGGGGGATCATAAAAATCCATGGAGAATACATCTCTCATGAAGTAGAAACATAGATCCTGCAATATACATAAAGCAAGGATCTAAACAACATAATAAATCTCACAGCAAATGATAAAAGAGGCACATGATATCAAATATGCATATACCTCAACCCCTAAAGTTGGTTGAAGAAGTGGATGCTCAACTATTGAATATGGATGCACCATCGAATTCATGACGTTGAGAGGCATAAAATCGACTGTCCACACTTGAGAATCTGACACTGCCACTCCAATGTGGAAAATGACCCAAAATTGGGAAGCTCTTCTACTGAAACGGACATCGCCACCAGTTTCTTGTCGCCAAGAGGTGTAAAATCAACATAAAATTTGTCCCGGACTCATACTAAAAAGCTCTAAACCCCAAGGAATCTTTTTGATGCCCTCTATTATCACAAATAAAATTTCATTTTTTGGTTAATAGGACCATTATGCATAGGTTTCATTTGTCTCATGAAAATTGGTTCATGAAATTGATGAAAACTTATGAATGGGTCATTATCCTAAGTTTAGAGAGTCCATCTGTCATGTCATCATGGACAAATCTATCAAAATCTACCAAAGGTCTACATGCATTGGTTTAAAATTAGGTAGTGGCCACTTGTCTGTTTTTTCCTGAGTCTGTAGCGAATATAACTGTAAAAAACATGTTTTCGCTATCGACTCACTTGACTAGTCCATAGCGAATCTTCCAGATTTATAACAGAAGATGATGTGGAATCATGTTTTTCTGCACTGATAAAGGGACATATGAGGTGTCAAGTTTTTATAGGTTTAGGGTAAATCTGAGGTCATGTAATCAATTAGTATAGTCATCCAAACATGTGTAATCATAATATAGCACTCATCACTACACTTAACTCCTCCCATTTATCATTATCCCTCCCATATTCGAATTTCACCTTTTAAATTCACCTCCAAACCTAATCTCTGTCATCCTTATTTCGAGCTTTCTATACATTTATTGATTTTCATCCTTGAGAAGTCTAGCTTCCTTACAAGCTGTTTGTTGTTCAATTTCTCTCTTTGCAGGTGTCACAACATCAAGAAGCCATCATAGTATTAAGGGAGATGGCCATGCATAAGAAAACCAATAAAGGGGGCTTCTGTGTAAGATATGAGCCCATGGATCTAAAGTTAATCAATGAGGACCCTGGCTTTGTAAAATCTTTCAGCAGTGTTGGATGCATAATATTCTACCAAAAACTACAATTTTTTCATGCCCAGGTCTCAAAATATTTTGCAATGAATTTCATAGGTACAACTTCGAAGGTAGGGGTGTTGAGTTTTGTAGTGCCACCTGAGACAATTTCTCAAGCCACAAAGATACCAAGGATGGTTGAAGAGTGGTTCAAAGCCTCTAAGTTCAAGATACAGAACTATGATGAATTTATAAAACCTGAACACATTGGAGTAGACATGGCATCTAGAATCCCAAGGAGCTACCTTAAAGAGAACTAATCTAAATTGTTGCTTGTAATCCAAAAATATTTCACATGTGAGGGGAGGTTCCATATGGTCTATCAGTACCATTTTATGCTCTTAGGTAAGCAATCTCTAGACCTTCCATTTTTCTTGTTTAGGAGCCTAGGCAAGATGTCAGACAAAGTTCAGGCTAGGCCGGAAAGTAGTGAGACTCCAATTTTCCATCATAGATTAATCAAGCTTCTAGTGTTGGAGGAGTTGAAAAACTGAACAGAGACTGGGCCACATTCCTTTTTCTCAATGGATATGAGGTAGATACATTAACACCCGAGAAGACTCCAAAATCAAAAGCCACTCCTTCAAGCAAGAGTGACAAACATGTAGCTAAAACAGAAGGTGTGAATGAGGAGGAAATGGAGCCCATTATAGAGTTAATGGAGGTTGAAGTAGAGCTTGCACAAGAGATAGAAGTTTCACAACCTACTCCTGCAAATAGCAAACCAAATATCAACAAGAAGAGTCATGGAAGGATAAACAGAAGCCAAAAAAATTGGGAAAGGCAACCTTGAATATATTCTTCAAGCCATAGACCTTGAGGAGACTCCAGTGGTCAAAGTTGTAGATATTAAAGGGAGTAAGAAGAAAAATAAGGGTATAACTGCTAAAAATCTTGATTTCTCAGGGGAATATGCACGGTTTATGTTTCAACCAAGAAAACCACTCAGCAGGTTGCAACTTGCCAAAGGTGTCATGGAAAGTAAAAGGACATAGGTTACTGACAAAGGCAAGCATCCTATGACAGAAGATATCATTGATTTTTCTCCAGCAAAAGAAGAGATCATTGTGCAGAGGAAGGGTAAAGAGAAAGTGGTTGAGAAAAATGAAGTACATGTGTTAAAGGAACAATTAAGAGAATCTAGAGAGGAGGCTATTGAAACCAAATTGGAATTGCAGGAAGCCAAGCTAGACAGGAAAATAATGGAAGAATTCAAACAGAAGGTTAATGAGAAAATCAATCAATATGACGAATCATTGACAAATGCCGAGAAAATATTGAAAAGGACACTTCCTCTACAAAGGGTAATAAAGCACACAAGAAAGAGGAATATATGGTTGCAAGTTGAAAGTAGTAAACTTAAAAAACAATTCAAGGAGCTAGAAGATAAGATGGAGATTATACAGTTAGAGTTAAAGAAGAAAGGTCTTAAAATCACAGTCATAAATGAATCTAAAGAGACTCAAGCTCATACTGCCAAAGGTGAAGCTTCTAAAGCTTGAAGAGTGAACAAATTACATTTTTGACATTTTTGCATCATTCAGAATCGACATTTGCATATACATGGCCAAATTTTTGAAGATTTAAGGACAATGCTTGATTCTATTGCCAATTAAGCAAGTTAGTAGTGTATCTCAGGCTTGAAGCCCAGTTTTCGCTACAAACGTGTTGTAGGTGTATTTTTGTTATAAATCACAGATATGGTCATAATAAAGGAAGGTAAAAATTTTTATTTAGCTCTTTTGACTTAACAAACAATTCAAAACCAGCAAAGAGAGCTAACAGGTAGTAGAGATACGTAAAATCAAATTTCTACAGACTTTCGCTATGAACTTGCCTTAACTCCCCTGTTTCTGCAGCGAGAAAGTTTTTGTAGCATTTTTTAGTTTTGATGGTCTATTGGAGGTAAGCCAGCCATGTGGAAAGCTTAAAGGACATCATAGGAATATTTTTTTGAAGGCATGGTCTTTGAAAAAGTTGTTCAGTTCACCAGCTCATCATGAAGACACTCATCATTTATCACGACACCACCTCCTTAAAAGTAGGAAGACAAGTCTCCTGAATTGGTGGGGGAAATTACATTTTGATCATGGTGAGTGCCAACCAAGCACATGAATGTGCTCAATGTAAATATGCAGTTACTCAGTTTTTTGATATAATAAATAGGTTATAAAGTCATAGTAGGTATCTAAGTCCTAAAGTTAGTAGCTGTCAGTTTTATTTCCATGTAATTTTCTTATTGTTAGATTAGGTGTCAGCAAAGAGAATCGATGATCTAGCCATGTTGGAAGATCCAATGTAAAGATGCTTAAGCCTATTAATAGGCAGAATATTGAAGAATAGAGGGTTAAATGGCGTTGACTATAGAAATATACAGTGGTTGTTGGCTCTTTCTTCACGTGAGATTCATTTGATGTTTTCATGAGCACTTGTCTTATGTATCCTCCTATTTTGTCTTCAATAATTTGTTGTTTGATTACTTAGAATTCATGTGCATCATGGTCTAACTTCCTTCAAGCATTATAATGTTGTGTATCTGTGTGTGTTTCCTTTTCATAAAAACATCTATACGCCTCAACTTCCACAAGAAGAACCATATCACTGATTTTCTTAACACTTACTCCATAAGCCCAATGGTAGTGATTTCTATACATATTTCATCTGCATACAAACATACTTAAAATAATTTTTTCAGAGTTAGCCATATGTGGAATTTCATTTGAATAAATTCATTTTTATCTTTGAGAGAGCCCTCTCAGGCTTAAAAGGCTAATTTTCAGCTAGAAGTTGGTTTAAAAGAGTTACTCTAGGTTGTCTGGTGGAGTAGCCCATCTTACCAACTTAGTGATAACACCCTCAATATTCCCTGGGAATGGTTCCGCCCCTCTGGCCTGCTCATGGTTCCGCTCCACTCCATGCTCTGCCTGGGTGCATTGTGAAATGTGGGTTGTTTATAATTGTTTTTGGTGGAGTGTAAAAATTACCTCCGTCATCGCATTGGCTAAATCGGTAGTTGGTTGAGGAGGGGTCGGGGAATCAAATCCATCCCCTCCCATTTTTCATGTCTGTTGTTATGTGGGTGGTGGGCGGGTCCGCACCACGTGGCCTAACCCATCTGTGTCCCATCTTTGTTGGCACGTTCATGGCGTGGTAAGGTTTCTTTGGGACTGCCCGCTCGGGGGCCAACCATGTGGGTCGGGTGAGTTCAATCCCCGTCGGTCTTGTTTCCTATGTTGCCTCCGGTGGTAGTATATATATAAATGAGGTAGGTGGGGTTCGCTCCACGCAGCCCCGACCCAACCTCTTTAATTTTTACGTTGGGCTTCGACCGAGGGTGGCGGGTTTGGCTACCTGCCACCCCGATTTTAATTATATATGTCATTGTAATGAGCGGTGGGGTGGCGGGGGTGGGGGCCTGCCACCCTCATTTTTTTTAATATTTTTTTCTCTTTTTAAAATAAATTGGTTATTTTCAAAATTTTCCAAAATAAGGGTTATTAGGAAATTTAAAGAGGCCACACTTTCACCCGCTTTCGGGTGTTAGGTTTCCTACCGATTGACACTAAAATTGTGGGACATTTGAACCTGGCTCATTGCCCAAATTTGACTGCAACTTTGACTTGCTCTAACTTCTCCATACAAGCTCAGATTGGAGATACATTCACACCATTGGAATTAGGGCAACAACGCTTAAATATGAACCTAGTTCGAGAGAAATATGACCACTTTGAATTTTGACCATTTCTAAGCCCACTTGGTCTCCTGACGGCGTCTAGAGCCACTTGGATCAGAAAGGGGGCATACCTTCTAGAGGGTTTCAAAGGCAAACTCCTTCCTAACCTTCGCAATGTACTCTAGCTCAAGAAATTTGACCCATATCATCTACCATTAACATGCATGAATTTAATTTTTTCATGCATTTAGGTAGTTGAATTTTCCACCATCATCTTATTTGTTGTCTTGTGGCGCCTTTTAGATGGATCGATCATCCACACCGTATATCGTCCATGCCAACGGTGCAAGTCACTTCTCCAAAAAACTAGCCTCGATAGCTTGGGAAATTTTTACCCCCTTGAATTTGTTAGTTCACTCCAATGGCATATGCATTGGACCTACCACCAATAACTAGGCCGAATATGATGCGGTGATAGGTTTGTTAGTCGATACCCTTTATCATCACATATTTCATCTTCATGTCATTTAGATTCCTTGCTACTTTTCATGCAATTGAATGGCTTTTACCGTGTGCATAACCATATCCTATTTAGAAAATATCTACGAGTGAAGCTTTTAGCACCTGAGTTTGAATCCATTACATTGATTCATGTTCCTAGAGCCCAAAATCACTATGTAGATACCATTGCAAATAAAATTCTAGATTGTAATTTATTACATGCATTTAACACAAAATGGTGAACCAAAATCATCATATAAAAATATGCATATCCATATTATGTATCATCACATAAAAACATAAGTGTCTTGAGTCCACTACTCTAAATACATCCGACATGCCCATAGCATGTTACAAAAAACCAAAATGGGGAACCAGATGTCCCCATCCCTAGTCACTATCAGGAGGCTCCCAGGGCAATGGATCTACTCCACCAGCTCGTAGATCATGAACAACTTGACCGGCCATAGCCATATGTCGCATGATCCCTCACCACTCTAAGGGAAGACCCATACACTCATCAGTATATCGATCTTCTAGTTCATTCCACCGACACTCAGATACCCTAGTCAGCACCACATCACATTTGCGATGGAGATCCTCTAGTAGATCCTAATTATCTGATCTCTGGTGTGACTTCGATCCACCCTGTTTCGCATCCCTAGGCACTACGACTCATCCTGAATATCTTGTCGGTTTTACTAGTGCTATATTTGCATACCAACAGTTAAGAATTAGTACCACATACATATTCTAAAAGCTTTAAATGCACCAAAAAATAGCAACCCTCACTTACCATCTGGTCCACATGCTCATCCAGGTGGAAGTGGCAAGTCAGGATATCCTTGATAGTTCATACCATTGTATGGATAATCATCTATGTATAACGACATCTAATCCCGATGTGCAAAAAATTCTGGTCGGAACACATGCCCGTCTCCCTGTCTTTTCCTATACACAGTACCTGCCCCCATCAACGCATCTTGGGCTCATATTGGCCCCCATCATGGATTTGCACATGAGTTTGGATAGTCGAGATCTTCTCAAAGAAGAAAGAGCATAACATTGTCCCAATTGCATAGCCATGGTTCACCTACTGTCTACATAGTGATAGTTGTTAGTTCACCAATGACAGGATCACCTTTGCCAACCCATAGTAGGTCCCGCTCAAAACACTATCCACTAACATCATATGCCCCCGAGTGATGTGATGGAATGCATGGTTGCCCAAGATCCGCTGCACCACTGTGGCGATAGCTCATGTCTCTAGCCTTTCTAGATCACTGATGGTGATGGTAGTGCCCTTTGCATGAGCACCCAGTCCACAATGGCGGTCCACAAATTCTGCTATGTTCCTCCCACGAGGTAACACTGGATGTATATCCCTCACTACCCCTAGTGGGGGGAGCCTGGTAAAAAATATATATATCCTCGATGGTGAGCTCGATCATGTGCCCCTGCACCATGAAGGCCTCCTGGTCTGGATCCCAATATCTCATAATCCTTGATATTATGGGCTCACCTGGACCCACCAATGGGTTCTCTAAGAACTTGAGAACCCCAAACCGTGCAAGTGCTCCTCTCACCGCCTGATTCCCCTAAATCTCAGAGTGAAGAGCGTTCAAGTCTCATTGATGCCAGTTGATCTTTAACTCTGCCATATCTACAAAACATCATCATGTCATGTCAGTTTAGAGCTAAGACAACTACACCATACATTTCTTCCCCCAGTCCTTAGTAGGCTAGTAGACCAATCCTTGTCTCAGCCCCAACTCGCACTTTCCTGCCCAAAAACTACAAGTTCGTAGGTTTTCCACCTTTCATTGTAATCCAGAGTGCAATTTAGGGGCAAAAAAGTGTGACCATATCGTAATCAAGGGAAAGGGTCTCCTACTGAGCTTTAGGGCCCTAATATGAAAAACTAATCCACTGAAAATGAAGATTAAGGTTAGGCCACCTACCTCCCACTGGAGGATCCTAATTCCAACGGTCGGTTTGTCCACTATGATCGCTGCAAGATCTAGGGCCTTATCCTCCTCTCCAAATTCACCACAACTCACTTAGAAAATGCATTAAAATTGGAGGAAAAATGCCCTTTTATTGGAAAAACCCCAAATTTTTCGTCACCAATTGCGACCAATCATAGCTCAATTTGACAAACTTCAGCACCGTTGGAAAGCTCTCACCGAGCACTATAATGGGTCTTATTTTTTTTTTGGTAATTTGATACTTCACCTCAAAGCCATTTTTTTCATAAAGTGTCACTTTGCCACCATTTAAATCGAATCTCTTCATATGAGCTACTTGTACTTTGGCACCACTTTGCCTTTTCGCTTGTCACCTCATGTGTCGATTTTCGACATGGACAACATTTATTTATTCATGCTTTTATGGTCCCCTGGGCCTATCCTATGTGGTAGCATCATCTATTCACCCTTGATCAGAGCATCCGAGTTGAGTCATCATCGCATTCATGGAGTTTGTCCCAAGTCCCTTTATCTCTTGTTATAGTTTCCATCCATTTTTGCATTTCATTCATCCCGTGTTTCCCATTTTGGCCTCCAGTCATAATGACCATCATCCCCTCTAGAGTCGATTCAGTCGTTGCCAGCTCAAACATGCTTTATATTCTCTAACAAGGGAAGTCATCTGTTTTCCTCTCAGTTTACCCCACTCCATCATTATCCCTGGTGTTAGTCCATCAGTCACTCTACTATAATCCCTCACCCCTTAGTTGAGGATTCCTCATTGCCTTTGCTATGGCAGACCCTATTCTGTCGACTTCAGCACATTCATTCCAAAATAAAGGTCTAGATGGCGGTGCACCTTGGTTCCAACTTCCATTCTTGTTCGGTACCTCAGATCAAGCAAAGGGAATCATCATTTCCCTTTGAATTTGTTGTTTCTCATGTGCTCAACCTCATCTCATTATCATATGATTGAGATTTGTATACTTGATGGTCTGGTGATCCCGAATATTGTACCAGTGATTCATGGGTGTGTGTGAGATGTTTCATACCCCATGATGGGGTGGCGCTTCAGGTAGCTGCCCACATGCCCGGATGACCTCAGATTATGCTATAGCCTTAGATGTAGTTCCACAGATTCGATGGGTCCATTTTCAGCTGCTTGCAGTGCCCACAACATGCATGTCTCGCTCATATGATCCATTCAAATACTCAGAGCCCTTTCCTACATGTCATATGGAGTGGAATTATATCTCATGTACTCAAATTTTATTGTATTTATCCCTTGCCCATGTTTTTCCAGGCACATTATGTATATGGGATTCGTTATATTATTTTCTGGCTCATGGATGCTAGCATGTCATGTGTTATCATTCTGTAATTTTTTAGATTGAGAGAGTAAACATAGAAGACAACATCAAAACTACTTTAGAAGCTAGGATCTAGCCTTGCCATCTTTAGAGAGGGATCTCTTTGTAAAATTTAACCTTTTTTATGTAAATTTTAGGGTAGTTATGACTGTGCAATTGTTTGTTTGTTTTTTATTTGATTGGATTGTTTTTAGTTGATTGAATTATTATAATTCCATTGGGATCTGGAGTCTAAAATTAACTGGATATGCATCAAACTTTAAATGAGTTTCACCGGGAAATCTAGGTTGCACTAGTTGGATCTTTCAGAATTTAAATGGTATGAAAGAGAAGATAAGAAAGGCTTAGTAGAAACTAAGGAGAAATTAATAATTCCTTAATTTGACTCTAGAAGAAAACATAAAAATTACTTACAGCCATAATAGGGTGAATATTTCAAAAAATCCTATTCGTTGCCATTTTTGTAATGTAATTAAGATTTTTTAGGAAATAACAGTGAAAGAAAACAATGAATTAACACATGAACGAGAGAAACACATCACCAATTTGTACACCATATGAAACCAATGAAGAATGTCCTTGTATTATAGATCAGTCCAACAACCAGAAAATTACAATAGCTTTGAGAAAATTATATTCAACAATCAACCCAGAATACTTCAAAGTGTGAAGTATTTATACAGTAATTACAAAATCCATGTCTCAACAGACACTGTATATTTAGCACTAATCTAAACAAATTATCTATTTTTGTAGAGTAATAGGCTAGGTGGAAAATTGTGTGGAGAGGTGGATCTGATTTGGAGGAGTCTATTGGTGAGATGGCATGTTGTTGTGATGCACTATTTTCTGTGTTGGCAGACACTCTAATTGTATTTGAATTACCAATCAGTCTAGTAATTTGAAAAACTTGTCCCATTTGTCTTCATCCAGAATGGTCAATTTGGTTACCTTCCGGTAAATTTCATCTACCTCAGTATACTTTGCAAATGTTGGCCAGACCATGAAGATGTGGTTTACCTCATACTGAATATAGAAATCATTTACCATTGCTTCCACGAATTCTCTACATGTCATGTTGCCTTTGATATTAGCAAATTTGGAGTTATCTTTGGCTACTTCCTTCAACTTTTTAACATAATATTCATGAGTAATTAATTTATCATTAATTACAAATACACTGGGTAACCCTTTCTAATTTAAAACTTCTATTCTACTGAAAAATCGGTTTACTCCTATTTCTAGACTTTGACACTTTTCCTCCAACTAAGTAATAATATTATTTGTATTCATAATCTTCTTTACCTCTAAAATAGTTTTTGTCTTGTCATCAATTCCTAAGTCATCTAGCTGATGCTTATTCCTTGAATTCAAGAATTTGATGATGTTGGTGGCTTTAACAAGCATGTCACCCAGTTTTTTTGTGATCTCTGTAATGGCCTATGTTGCTTTCTTTATCAGGTCCTTCTGCTCAAAAATAAGCTAGATACATGGCCAAATTTCATTCAAAGAATTCAAAATATCCATACATATGCTTTCCTTGGCTTTGGCCAATGTTTGTCCAATAGCTAAGTTTCTCTCTAATTTTTGTAACCTTTCTATCAGCCTCTAAGATTTCTAAGCTTCAACCAAATGTGAAGCTTCACTCCTGGTTTTCTAATCTTGTAGAGCCTTGAATTGACAAGTTTTCAACAACCTTTGTCAATTGGTCGGTAGCCTCTGTAGATTGGGTAGAAGGTGTAGTTGATGTTGTAGCTCCAGTGGTTTGGATTGTTGTGAGAGGTACAACATCCAGAGGAATCATGGATACTTTTGAACTCTTCTCTTTTTCCTTAATAATTTTCTCCATATCCGTCTCCATATGTCTAATCTGAGCATTTTGTTCCATGATTAACTTCTTCATGTCTCCTTTATGGGTCTCAGATTCTTCAATGTATTTTCTGAGATGATCTTCAGTTGCTTCCTCAATGTTGCAATGTCAACATTCTTCTTCTTTATCAACTCCTCTGCAAATTTCATCTTTTCTAGATCATAGCCCATCTTTACAACCAAATCCTCCAAAAATTTGATCCTTGTATCTTTTGCTAGAGAAGAAATCTTCTCCATCTTCAACTGAGACTGAATGTTGGAAAGTGAAACCTGCAATTTAGAAATAGTCATATTTGTATTGGTTAGAGTGGAACCGATCATCTCACCAGTTTTTTTGTACATCTCCATTTGGTTTCAGCTTCTTGTAAGGTATTTTGTGTCCAAGTGAGTTGGTTCACATATCTTTCAATTTCAGGCCTCTAGATATGAGTATATGGAATGGTTTTGTTTTCCACCCTCAATTTAGAAATTAAACCCAGAGGGTCATAGGACCATGTGAAACTTAAATTGAACTTCATTTCTTTGAGAAGCTTATCTACTTCTTCTCCTTATGACCTGTTGTTACACACAAAATATCCAATTTGTGTCTTAATTCTAAACTATGATTTCTTCTTTGTTGAAACTAAGTGTATTTCATCTTAACTGAGCATTTTTCTGATATATTCTAATGCAAATATCCTCATGGGGAGGTATTTTTCCAATTTGTATGGTGCCAACCCACACCCATACACTCTGATTTCAATATAGTTCTTGTACAAGTACCAGTCTCCAGTATTTTCTTTCTCTGTTAGGTGTAAAATTATTTTTATCTCCTCATTTATCCTTGGTTTTGTTGAATTTTTTAACATACTCATTGTTGGATGTATAAATTTCGCAATGTACTGCTTGGTAGTAAATTCTTCCTCCTCCTTCATCACTAGGGAAGTCCAAAAAATCACAAGTTGTTTATTCCCTTCTTCATCTAACTTCTGCATTGAAAATTTAAATCTATCTGCTTGATAGTAGATAAACATGTAAACTACAATTGAAGTATACTTGAACACTCCCTCAGTTGGTAACTTCAAGAATTGTTCATGAATACTATCATCCATAAATTGACTAAAATTAAAAATAATGGAAAGCTTACTATCTGTGGAAAATATGGACAAGAAACCTAACATGGGTTCATCTACCCATTGATCAGAATAATAGCCTAAAATGTAAGATATCACAGATATAGTTTGTTTGGCTTGATCTAGGAAAATAGAGGAAGGATAAGGTGGATTATTTCTTGGTAATTGGGTGTTTTCATGTAAGAAAAGGTCCAAAATCCGGGCTCTTTTAGAAAAAGCAAGCTTTTGGTATAATTTTTTCAAGGCTTCTATTGAGAATGGGGTATTGTTTTCTACAAAGGGGGCCTGCATCATTTGATTTATGGTTTTAGCAGTAATGGTGAAGAGAATTTCACCAGTAGGGGCTATAATTTCTCTCTAGTTTGGGACATAGCAGGCTTGGCATTTTCTTGTGAGTTCGGGAAAATGGAAGGTTTGGGGGAAAATGTAATGAGGGATATTGGACTCCTAGAGTCCAATTTCATCAGTTTTGTCCACAAACTTATCCTCGAGCAAGGAGTAGAGTTTGAAGAGTTCGAACTCACACTGCATCTCAAAGATTTTATTGTTTTGATTGGCTAAGGGGATATGGTCCAAATCTACAGGGGGATGGACCAAGGGATTGACAGAATCCTCCTGGTTTTTCTTCTTGGGAGGAATCTTATTAAAGGAGAACTTTCAGAACCGAGGAGGGGGGGAATGAAAGATTACCGAGGATGCTTGCAGGTTTTTTGCAGATGAGAAGTTGAATTGGGACTTTGATCGCTCGCTATGGTGTTTTGATCGCTTGGAAGAACTTCAATGTGCACTGGAAAACCTGGAAAATGAAACGAATTGAGAAAATTTGTAGCAGAAAGGAAACAATGGCAATACGCTCAGGGTTTTAAAGCTCTGGGGGTTTTCCATTGTAGGCACAATTCTATTGAGATTTTCAAATGGTTACCCAGGAGAAATTAATCGAATTAATGGTAATTTCTCGGGAAGGGCATTGATTGGTCAACGAATAGTGATATGCGGCATGAAATGAATGTATGGAGGCGCATGGGTAGGGACAGCGGGAAAGGGATGAGGGTCAATGGTTTTCAGAGGGGGGTGAGTGCGGTAAGCGGTAAGTTATGGGGGGGTGAGAAACATGCAGTGCGCACCACGTTGTGTGGGACCCGATGGGGGAAAACAGCCTTTTCGTAACCTCCCCTCCCCCTCGATGGTAAAGGCATGATAGCAATGGGGGGCGAAAATAAACATGGTTCATTGATGTGGCACTGTTGATGATCGAGAAATTGCAAAATAAGCGTGACTTAAACATAACACGAAAATTGTGTTTGTCATGTAGTGACCTTATAATATGTCTGAACTTCAGGTTTAAAACATTAATACATTGAAAAATTATCGTTTTGTGAATTTTACATAATGCTTTGAAACTTAGGCTAAAATTACACAAATTAACCCTTTGAACTCGAAGTAACCACATTCATCTTTTAATTCAATTCTTTCACCTAGTGCTAAAACTAACCTTTTATTCATTCTAAGGCTACATTTAGACTTGCAAGCCCTCATTTCACTTTTTATGAAAAACAAAACCTATTCTAAATTATCCCCTTATTTCTCCATTGATTCAGCTTAAACAATTGAACCAATATTATTTTCTACCTAGGTAACATTGGCCAAGATTAAACATTTTGGCTAAGCTTATTCTCTAATCTAATTAACATAAATTTAAACTTGTTTAACCATGATTAAGTTGTATGATCAAACAAATGACTAATTATTGGGGCACTTTGAATAAGTTGCACACAACCTGAATTTTATTTAAGAGAAAGAAACTATCTATCAAGTAGTGGGATTTAGATTTGCAACACTTTCAGTATTATTTCTTTTTGGTTTTTCTTTTATAGGGTTCTCATCTTTATTTTTTATTCCTTTTCAATGTTTTTCTTTCCTTTTCTTTTGTCTCTTTATTATTATTTTTAAATACCCTCTTTTCATTTTCTTATATATATATATATATGGTTGAGAAGAATACTGAGAGGGGGGGTGAATTAGTATTCAGGGCAGACAATGAGACTTTTCTTTTTCTTTCATAAAACCAATACGCTACTTTCCTGAAGGAAACTAGCGTATATACGCGGATATCCTTTACTGAACTCGCATATGGTCAGAGATCTAATTATGCATTCAATTCTTAACTCAGATCATTACTTTATTCATTCATCAGATATTTCAGAAAGCAGTAAACAGATACAGAAAGAACAGAATAATCATCACACATAGGCAACACACAGGAACACCAGGATTTTTTAGGTGGAAACCCAATTCGGGAGAAAACCACTGCTGCCGTCGTCTCAACCTTCAAAATTTTATTATTAAGAAAACTTCTTACAACATGTACTGGTGCAGACTCATACCAGCACGCAAGCACCCACCTGTAGAAAGCTACAACCTTCTCTCGTTTACCAGCCTAACCTGGAAGGGAGCAACAACCCCCTGCTCTCGTTTACCAAACACTCCTGGAAGGGAGCCACTACCCCCTGATATTCACACCAGCCTCTACTGGCAGAAAGCTTCTTCTTTTAGACTGAAGGCTTCAACCCTCAGATCCACTGCAGACCACGTTTCATCAATTTTCAAACTGGATCAAACAGCTCCAACACAACCCTTCACTTATCAACATACTTTCCTCAATGCTTCCAAACCGAACAGTGAAGCCACTGTAATCAGTATATCAGAGATAACCCAGACTTCAGAATAAATATGTAGAAACACATTCAACCTTGAGCAACCATCAGTTCAGATATCATACGCGCTTTTCTTTAGACGGATCCGCGTATATACGCTCTTTTATTGAAGACAACTCGCGTATACATTCGTGCAACTTTTCAGAAAAACCCTAACAGGTCATACGCGCCTTTGTTGAAATATATCCGCGTA
This sequence comes from Pinus albicaulis, assembly GCA_034641835.2. Taxonomy (NCBI): domain Eukaryota; kingdom Viridiplantae; phylum Streptophyta; class Pinopsida; order Pinales; family Pinaceae; genus Pinus; species Pinus albicaulis. Next base: position 349,731,684 of record CM076574.1, on the reverse strand, counting down.
TATATGCGCTTTTCATGAAGCGAACCTGCGTATAGATCTATAAAAGATAAACTTTGCAGAACAGACCAGATCTATGAAATTACCTCGGTTTATTCAACTTCTTCAACAGATTTGCGCCAGGTCTTCATCACTTCTTTTCAGATCATCCAAGAGATTCACCATTTCAAGATCTAGAGATCATGAACCTTCATTATGTTCATAGATGCATCATAGAATCAGATCTATCAATTAAGAGCAGAGTTCAACCATGCAGATATACTTCAGAGTGAAGTATTCATTAAAACCCAGACACATGCACCCATTTGCACAATAATCTTCTTCTCCTTATATAGGTTTAGCCTTTATCAATACCATGAGCCAAAACCATACCATACCAATGGTATTTCTGGACGGGATTAAAAAGATAAACAAGCACCCAATACAATGGGTCAATACCATGGTAGTCACCCCTGGTTTTTCACTTTTAGAGCGCTTTTGCCCATACGCGACTTGGCATGTTATATCCCAAGTGCATACGCTACTTCGTCTAGACAAATCCGCGTATGCCTTGAGATATACTCTTTTTATCATTGTTTCAATACATACTGAAATTCCTTTCATCATTTCCTTCTGTACTCATTGACGATACATCAGATTTACATCATTACCAAGTTCATCAAGTAGGTTTCCATCATCTTCATCAAGTGGGTTGCCATCAAGGACAACACTCATCATCATATTGCCAACAATCTCCCCCTTTGGACTTGATGGCAACCACGATGGTGTTTGATTAACACAACAGATACATACATTAAGAATACAATGACACCATGTCACTTTTCTCCATGCTTTCCCTTTATTCAAACACCATGTCACTCTCCCCCTTTGACATCAAGGGCAAAGGGCAAGCGTTCAGCAGATCTGTTGTACACTGAAGAGATCATGCTCCCCCTGAGTTCATGCTGAATCTTCAAACATATTTTTCAATGAAGTACATGACTCTATGACCTTCCTATCACCAAAGACTCATACTTACATCAAATATCCAACCAAGTGCATTTACATATGAGACTCAAATACCCAACCAAGTGGGTTTACATATTTCAACACAACTACCCAGCCAAGTGGGTTTATAAAAATGAACAAGTCCTTACATGACTGAATATTACAATTTTACATCATAGGTCTCATCATGACCTTGCAATTATGACATTTTATGACCAATACCAAAAATACCTCAAGATAGAGATCGTATTTCAGAACCATCATAATGCCAACAATGCATTATACTCAATAAGACTAGTGCTCCCCCTGAAAATGTGCATCCAAACAGTCTTTTCATATGGCCAAGGCGCCTCCTTAGTTTGTGCATTCTGAACATCTTCAACAGCAGGCCATCAGCAACAATCTCTGCATGATCTGTCTATATTCTCTGAATCATAAGTCTTCCATCTCATCCAACAGCTACTCTTTGTCAAAAGGGAATCCGGGCTCTTCATCATTAGAAACCATGTATCATATCATCATCATTTAGAACTAAGACGTAGGTAGATACAGTGCCAATAATACAACCATTAATAGTCAAACAGATGCTCCTCCTGAACCGATGCTCCTGATTTTCAGCTGTCATACAAATTTCCTTATCATTACTAAATACGTGACTATGTCTGTTGAAATGCGCGTGTATACGCGGCTTTAGTTCACTGAACCCGCGTATGGAAAGTGAAATATGAAAACTTTCACATTCCTTCATCTCCCCCTGAAGCAGTACCTCCTGTACCTGTCTTCTTCACAGTAAAAGCTCTGTCAGAGATCAAACAGTACTGAAATGTTGACCCCCAACCAAAAATGTCAGCAACTATACATACGCGGTTCACTACATATATACTCGCGTATATATGCGACTGTGTTTTATTAAACTCGCATATCCAATTTAATCTTCTGAAATTAAGCAGATTTGTTCTTCTGGCTGGCAGAGACTACTCCCAGCTTCTGTCTTAGATACTCGAATGCTTCCTTGGGCAGAGGTTTGGTAAAGATATCAGCAATTTGTTCTTTGGAGGGAACATACTCCAATTTCACCTTTTGTTCAAGCACTTGTTCATGCAAGAAGTGATACTTGATGGGAATATGCTTGGTCTTCGAATGCATAAAAAGATTCTTTGAGATACAGATGGCACTTCTATTATCACAAAAAATGGAAATAGGAAGTGAGCATTTTATTTGAAAATCTTGTAGGGTTTGCATCATCCAAAGAAGTTGAGTGCAACAGGATGCTGCAGCCACATATTCTACTTCTGCTGTAGATAGTGCAATAGAACTTTGCTTCTTGCTGAACCAAGATACTAATCGGGGCCCCATATAGAATGCACCACCACTAGTGCTCTTCCGATCATCAACGTTTCCAGCCCAATCTGCATCAGTGTAAGCATGAAGAGTAAGATCAGCATTCTTTGGATACCAGATTCCAAAGTCTTGAGTTCCTTGTAGGTATTTGAATATTCTTTTGACAGCCTGAAGGTGAGACTCTTTTGGATTAGCTTGGAATCGCCCAACAATCCCAACTGCATGCATAATGCCTGGTCTGGTCCCTGTGAGATAAAGAAGACTTCCAATCATAGATCTGTATTCTGGTTGATTCACCGTGGGAGAATTGTCATGAGAACTAAGATTACATCCAGTTATCATTGGTGTACTTACAGGTTTGCATTCTTCCATCCCATACTTCTTCAGAATTTGCTTCGGATATTTCGCTTGTGATAAGAATATACCTTCTGAAGTTTGATGCACTTGTAAGCCAAGAAATAATGTTAGTTCCCCTAGTAAAGACATTTCAAATTCTTGCTGCATAACAGAAGCAAATTTCTGACTCATAGATTCTTCATTACTTCCAAAAATGATATCATCAACATATACAACCACAATCAACAATTTATCATTTTCAAATTTTGTATATAAGTTGCTATCAGCAGACCCCTTTGAGAATCCTTGTTGATGAAGATATTTGTCAAGACGATAGTACCATGCCCTTGGAGCTTGTTTGAGACCATATAGAGCCTTTTTCAGTTTACAAACTAGATTTTTGTCATTTCCCAAAATGAATCTTTCTGGTTGTTCTATATAAACTTCTTCTTCTAGATCACCATTGAGAAATGCAGATTTAACATCCATTTGATAGACTTTGATTTGTTGAGAACTTGAAAAAGCAAGAAACATTCTTATGGCTTCAAGTCTAGCTACAGGAGCAAAATTTTCTTCAAAGTCTATACCTTCTTGTTGAGTGTACCCTTTGCAAAAAAGTCTAGCTTTGTTCCTTATAACATCCCCATTTTCATTTAACTTGTTTTTGAATATCCATTTAGTTCCAATGACATTTTTGTTATGAGGCCCTGGAACTAATTCCCAAGTGTGATTCTTTTCAATTTGATCAATTTCTTCATTCATGGCTTGTATCCAACATTCATCTTTGCTAGCTTGATTGACATTGTGTGGTTCAATAGTGGACAGAAATGCCAGATAGCTAGAAGATCCCACAAGAGTCCTTCTTGTTTGTACACTAGATCCTTTGTCACACAAAATTTGAGATTCTGGATGGTTATTTTGAACATATCTAGATGGAGCTTTTCCAGATAAATCATCTCCAGATTCTTCATTGGGTTCACTGTCTGTATTATTTCTATTTGATGTAGAAGGATATACGTCATCATCACCTTCATCTGTTCCTTGTTTTTCTTCTTTTGAAGCTGCAGGAGACTCATCAATAACAACATCAATACATTCAACAATCTTTCGAAGTCTTCTATTGTAACATTTGTATGCTTTACTTTGAGAAGAAAAACAAGCAACAGATAAGCAACCCAATAATTTCTCAAATGCTTCATCCTTGTGTTTAAGCAACCCAATCCAACACATTCTAGAGAAGTCATCAATAAATCAGATATAATATTCTTCACCACGTGGTGACTTTTTCCTCATAGGTCCACATATATATGTATGAATAAGTTCAAGGGGCCCATTTGATGATCCTTCCTTGGCATTAAATTTCACTCTGGTCTACTTACCGAATTGGCAAGATTTACATATGATATTTTCAGGAAGAGTAATATTGGGAAGACCACGAACAGCTTTAAGTCTGCTTGATTTGTTGATTTGAGAGAAGCTCAGATGCCCCAGCCGTCTATGCCACAGCCAATTTTCTGATGATTTGCTCAAGTAACATTGATCTTTGCAGTTCTTCAATACATACAGGTTATTTGGAGTCCTTTTTCCTTTTATAATTGTTTTACCTGTATCAAGATCACGTACCACACATTTTTTTGAACTAAAGACAACCTCAGTTCCTTGATCACACATTTGACTTACGCTTAACAGGTTATGTCTCAATCCATCCACATACATGACATTGTTAGCTTTCACCTTTTCTTTTAGAAAAACAGATCCTTTTCCTTTAATGACGGCGGGTGTATCATTTCCAAAAGTAACATTCTTTTCCTTTTCTAGGGCATTATAAGCATGGAGTTTGTCTTTGTCACCTGTCATATGTTTTGAGCATCCACTATCAATGTGCCATTGATTTTCTTCTCCTTCTGCAAATAAAGCTATACCACAATTTTCAACCTGTACATCCTTCTTTTTCCATACTTTGGTGTTGGAAGGAACATGTTCTTTTGGCTGGACTTTGCTCCTGCATTCAGATTCTTCATGGCCAAAGTTATTGCAATAAGTACATTCAACTTCATTTTGAAGAGGAGAAAAGTTGGTATAGGTATTCTTCTTTGTTCCAATATCAATCCTTTTCTTTCTTTCTTCTCTTGTCATGATAGTTTTATATGCAACACATTGAACAGCTTTATGACCAAAATTGTGACATGAGAAACATTGTCCATTGAAGTAGAAATTTTTGCAATCACGAAATCTTCTATTTGAATTTACCTGCTGATTGGTGTTCTTTTGAAAAGTATTCGTGCTGAATTTTCTTGACTTGAACTGCTCATGCTTTACCTGTGAAGAATTATTATCCCCTTTCTGAGTGGTAGAATGTTGTAGACCAGTTGTAGCTGCTTTTAGATAATTTGGTGTTGAAGCCTGAGAAGATTCTCCGGTATATCCAAGACCTGTCTTTATAAGAGGAGAACGTTGTACCTTGATAATCTCATCTAAGGTTTCAGATCCTTTAGCAAATCTAAGATTCAGAGTCTTTACTTTCTCAAGTTCTTTTCTTAGACTTACCACTTCACATTCTATTTTTCATTGTGCTTCTTCTCTTCTTCAATCTGATCTTTTAGAGTCTCTATAATTATTTTACTTTCCTCTAAGCATATTTTGAGTTGATTGTTTTCATTAAGAAAATCATTGTCCTCTAGGGCATCCATAAAAGTATCCTTATCTTCTTTAGAATCATTTTCAAATTCCATAAGAAGTCTAAGATTTTGTTCACCTTCTTCCTCACTATCAGATAACCCATCACTGTCTTCATGAGTATAGTAACTTTTTCTAGTGCTAGACCGGTTCTTATTTCTTCTTGCTACTTCCTTTCCTTTTGCAAAATTTTCTTTATGAGGACATTTAGCAGCATAATGACCAACTCTTCCACAATTAAAACATTTGAAAGGAAGTTTACCTCTGAATCGTCCTGTGCCAAGTTGAAGTTTCTTTACCAAATTTACCTCCTCTTCTTCTGAGACATATCCTGATCCTTCTGCTTCTTGTACATCTTTCCCTTTTGTAGAAGCTCTAAAGACGACTTCTTTGACATCCGATGATCCTCCCCTTCTCATTTCATAAGAAGTTAGTATCCCATGAAGTTGCACCACAGTAAGGTTTTGGAGATCCTGTTTTTCTTCAAGTGAAGAAACTTTTGACTCAAATTTTGCCGTTAGTGATCTTAATATTTTCTCAACCAAAGTAGATTCAGCTATTGTTTCTCCCAGATTTCTCATACGATTTACAATGTCATCAAGACGTAAAAAGAAACTAGCAATACTCTCATCACTATGCATTTTTAACTTTTCATATTCTATTCTGAGAGTTTGGAGTTTTGCACTTTTTACCTTTGCATCACCTTCATAACTTAGAATGATTTTGTCCCATATTTCCTTTGCTACATTCAGCTGCATGACCTTGACAAATTCTGATTCAGTTAGACTCCCCAATAGAGCATTGACCGCCTTTGCATTAGTTTCATAATTCTTCTTTTCTATCGCATCTGTTGGTACCGAGGCTGGATATTGATATCCTTGTTCAACAATGGCCCATATATCTGCTCCCATAGACTGAAGATAGGATCTCATCGTTATTTTCCAGAAGATTAAATTGCTTCCATTGAAGAGTGGAGGCTTGATAGATGATGTTCCCTCAAGATTGCTCATCTTGCTTGATCTTCCTTCTAGCGGTTAAGCCTTTTCAGAAGGACCTGCTCTGATACCAATTGTTGAGAAGAATACTGAGAGGGGGGGTGAATCAGTATTCAGGGCAGACAATGAGACTTTTATTTTTCTTTCATAAAACCAATACGCTACTTTCCTGAAGGAAACTAGCGTATATACGCGGATATCTTTTACTGAACTCGCGTATGCTCAGAGATCTAATTATGCATTCAATTCTTAACTCAGATCATTACTTTATTCATTCATCAGATATTTCAGAAAGCAGTAAACAGATACAGAAAGAACATAATAATCATCACACATAGGCAACACACATGAACACCAGGATTTTTTAGCTGGAAACCCAATTCGGGAGAAAACCACCGCTGCCGTCGTCTCAGCCTTCAAAATTTTATTATTAAGAAAACTTCTTACAACATGTACTGGTGCAGACTCATACCAGCACGCAGGCACCCACCTGTAGAAAGCTACAACCTTCTCTCGTTTACCAGCCTAACCTGGAAGGGAGCAACAACCCCCTGCTCTCGTTTACCAAACTCTCCTGGAAGGGAGCCACTACCCCCTGATATTCACACCAGCCTCTACTGGCAGAAAGCTTCTTCTTTCAGACTGAAGGCTTCAACCCTCAGATCCACTGCAGACCACGTTTCATCAATTTTCAAACTGGATCAAACAGCTCCAACACAACCCTTCACTTATCAACATACTTTCCCCAATGCTTCCAAACCGAACAGTGAAGCCACTGTAATCAGTATATCAGAGATAACCCAGAATTCAGAATAAATATGCAGAAACACATTCAACCTTGAGCAACCATCAGTTCAGATATCATACGTGCTTTTCTTTAGACGGATCCGCGTATATACGCTCTTTTATTGAAGACAACTCGCGTATACATTCGTGCAACTTTTCAAAAAACCCTAACAGGTCATACGCGCCTTTGTTGAAATAGATCCGCGTATATACACGCTTTTCATGAAGCGAACCTGCGTATAGATCTATAAAAGATAAAATTTGCAGAACAGACCAGATCTATGAACTTACCCCGATTTCTTCAACTTCTTCAACAGATTTGCGCCAGGTCTTCATCACTTCTTTTCAGATCATCCAAGAGATTCACCATTTCAAGATCTAGAGATCATGAACCTTCATTATGTTCATAGATGCATCATAGAATCAGATCTATCAATTAAGAGCAGAGTTCAACCATGCAGATATACTTCAGAGTGAAGTATTCATTAAAACCCAGACACATGCACACCTTTGCACAATAATATTCTTCTCCTTATGTAGGTTTAGCCTTTATCAATACCGTGAGCCAAAACCATACCATACCAATGGTATTTCTGGACGAGATCAAAAAGATAAACAAGCGCCCAATACAATGGGTCAATACCATGGTAGTCACCCCTGGTTTTTCACTTTTAGAGCGCTTTTGCCCATACGCGACTTGGCACGTTATATCCCACGTGCATACGCTACTTCGTCTAGACAAATCCACGTATGCCTTGAGATATACTCTTTTTATCATTGTTTCAATACATACTGAAATTCCTTTCATCATTTCCTTCTGTACTCATTGACGATACATCAGATTTACATCATTACCAAGTTCATCAAGTAGGTTGCCATCATCTTCATCAAGTGGGTTGCCATCAAGGACAACACTCATCATCATATTGCCAACATATATATATATATATATATATATATATATATATATATATATATATATATAGATTGGATATCATTTGCAAATTTGAAATATTATTTTTGATATCAAATAACTAAGATCAAATATCCAATCACCTTGATATCCTGCAAATTATAGGACCCTAACATCATGTATCATGTATCATACATTTTGTAGCTCTGTCCCGCATTGTTGAGCTCACCATTATTATTTGTACTTTGTCATCTCAGCGGGTATGGGTATGCCTCTCCCACCTCATTGAGAACTGGTACTCCAACATAAAATGAAACTTATATCACTTCATAGGTCTCGCCCCCTCAGTTATTTTCCTCTCTCATTTCGCTTCATTTACGTCTCTCTCTCTCCCTGACTCCCCTTTGGTGTTTGGTGATTGCATTCTTACAATGTACTTCAGTCATATAATTTTCTCCTAAGACTCATACATTGGGGGGCAATCTGTTATCACCAAAAATCAAGCATCTAGTCATGCCTAATTAGATGGATCGAATTCCACTATGTAAGACCAATTTTACCATAGTAAAATTTCTTTCACTATAAGAAATAATTTAATAGACCATATTTTATTAAGTGGTTTCTGGCTAAAACAAGAAACCCCATGAGGAATACATTAAATAATTCATTATTTATTTGATTTTCCTCTATGAATAATTAATTAAATCATTGTGTAAATAATATTCCTGGTCATATTTAACCCAATTATGAGAAATAATTAGAAAAATCATAATTTTTCTTATTTTTCGCTACGAATAATTAATTAAATCATTATTTAGTTTTTAATCCTTGTTAAATTTAACTAAATCACCTAGGAATTATTAAACAAATCATTATTTGTTTATTATTCTTTAACCACATTCTTGAAATGATAAATAAATCATTTATTTGTTTATTATTTCTAAATAAAGGTATTTAACCAATTTAAATACATTTTCCCTCCAACAAAATATAATAAATTATTCCAAGCAGTTAGATCTAGATTTTGGTTAATAATATTTTATTATTCTCCATTATCGAGGATAACTCAATATTTTTTTTATAAATAAGAGGGTTTTTCCATTCATTCTTGACTTTGATCATTCTCATTGCCACTATCATTTTCTTTTGTCATTTGAGCTCCCACTTGTGTTCATCGCATATTTGGGTTTTCTACATCGTTGAGAGAGAGAGACTCGCGAAGCTGAAGCTTTGAGGACAACCAAGAACTCATCCCATTGAGGGGGACTAGTAACATTTACTTGTTTCCTTCACCAAGTGTGTTATATAATAGAGAAAATCATTCTTTAAACTTGTCTTGTCCATTGGTTACTTGGAGATATTTTTTGCATCACTTACTATTTCATTTTGTTTAACTACTTTTGCTGCATAGATATGGATTTTTACAGGATTTGTTTTGATTTTCTATTGCAGATCTAAAAGGTTTTACAACCATTTCTATTGTTAGGGCTATATGCCATCCATAGCTTAAGTAAGGTCTTTTTGGTACACTTGCTGAAAGATTTTACACTAACAATGGGTCTTTTAATTCTAACTTAAGGACATCCCATTTCATACATAATCTTACCATATTACCATGAATATTTGGGTTTTCTACATTGTTGAGAGAGAGAGACTCGCGAAGCTGAAGCTTTGAGGACAACCAAGAACTCATCCCATTGAGGGGGACTAGTAACATTTACTTGTTTCCTTCACCAAGTGTGTTATATAATAGAGAAAATCATTCTTTAAACTTGTCTTGTCCATTGGTTACTTGGAGATATTTTTTGCATCACTTACTTTTTCATTTTGTTTAACTACTTTTGCTGCATAGATATGGATTTTTACAAGATTTGTTTTGATTTTCTATTGCAGATCTAAAAGGTTTTACAACCATTTCTACTGTTAGGGCTATATGCCATCCATAGCTTAAGTAAGGTCTTTTTGGTACACTTGCTGAAAGATTTTACACTAACAATGGGTCTTTGAATTCTAACTTAAGGACATCCCATTTCATACATAATCTTACCATATTACCATGAATATATCTCATAGCACACACAATATTACTACAAGCACAAGGATAACTCAAAATTCATCCAAACTTAACTTTCAAAAAAGCACAAGAATTGAGTTTTTCATAAAACCCTATATCTCATTTCATAAGAGCATGAAGATGCAAAGTAAGAACTATAGGAAAAAGATTAGTTATCCATTTATTAAAATATAATTTTATATTCAATCAATAGGATAAATATAAAATACTAAAGAAGAAAAAAGCGTAAGAAATATGCAATCAATTAAATAATTTATAAATAATAAACATTTGCAATGGATTTGAATGTATTAGTGTAAGCCATGTTATGCATTTGTTCATAGTAAATATGAAAAAATAATATAAAATTAAATTTTAGGTTTTTTATTAGGCAATGGTATGTGTAAACTCTATATGGGGAAGTCATTTCAAATTTTATTTATGTTGGAAATTTGAATTCATGTGGGATCTTTAAAATTATTGAACACATGAGAATTTTAATTGTGTTTGGCCTAGGAATAAATCAATGTTCATTTCCAATGGTGTTCACAATAATTGCATGGTTCACATGAGAACATGAATTTTGTGTGGGGTACTCAAATTTTGGCAATTTGAATTCTCAATGTAATGGTTAAAATGTTAGTGGTTTCAATGTATTTAAGTAACAAACTTTTTATTATTTGAATTTTCTTTTTCTTTTTCTTTTGAATTATTGACTGGGATCATTCTAGAACACAAGGATAATTGATTCTTGTTGGGGCCTTTGTTTTTAAAAAGAAATAGTTTTGAGTTGCGAAGAATAGGTGGCAGAGCGCAATCAAGGTAGACGGGAGCTGTCACGGTTGTGGATAGCCAGAAGATGGGTGGCGCGGAAGTTGTGGAGAACAGCGCAGATGGAAGATATGGGAGACAAAGACAATCAACAAAACTCCCAGTAATAAACAAGAAGCGGCAAGCAGCGGAGTAGGAAAAGAGGAAAGGCTAGCAGTCACGTTTGCGGAAGAACAAATAAGAAATCAGCCAGCGTAGATGGGGGAGTTAGTCAGTGCGGCAGAGGGCTGAGAGGGAGAGCAGAGCTGTAGGAGAGCTCTATGAGATCTATTTTGTACTAAATCACATTGTAATAGACTTCGCGTAGTGATGTATGTCGTTTGATATTGATAATGAAATATGGTTATTGTTGTGTTTAATGTTCTGAGTTGAGTGTTAATCAGTTACTTACTATGAATGTATGCCCCATTTTAAATTTTAATTTAGCATCTTGAACATGCTTGATGAGCAATAGCCTATACATAGTATTGAGATCTGTTTGTTGTTTCAAGTTCCTTTAGTTGTTGTTCATGGTTGTAATCATCTGGTACATGATCTGTCTCCTATTCTTACTAAGGTCATGGCATGCCTTGGGTGAGATGCTCTGCTCCTTGGAGTAGGGTGAAAATGTCGGCGTTGTGCTAGACTACCACAGAAACCTTGTTGGCCTCTATCCTAAACCTAGGTCTTGCTTAAAGACCTCCTTTTTCGCCAAAAATACTGAATGGTTAATTGGAAGCATATTATAATAACAAAATATATGGATTTATATTTTATATGTTAATTTCAAGCATATTGGAATAGTATAAGCCATGATCTCGGGTGGTTGATTAGAAGTATACCATAAATGTAGGAGTTATGAACTTGTGAATTAAGTTGTGATTTCACATAAGTTTGGAAACATGCTTCTTGAGTAGTAGCCGTTGTGAGAAGTAAGAATTCTCATTTGTAAAAGTGTAAAAGCATGGAAGCATAATATTGGATAACACATATTATAATTTTGCATTAACGTCTAGAAGTAGGTTGGAGTGCTAGGAGTTGCAAGGAGTACATTTTATCATTACTAATAGAGGAACATCTAGAGATTTTTATTATTCATTTAATGGTAAGATACCATAAATTTGTTTCACCTAAAATATTAATTTTAACTAACATCAATGAAAATTAAAATTATAGTTCATCTCTTTATATAATTCCATAACAATGAAAAAAAATAGGAGAAGAAAGAATACCATGTGCACCTTATCATTGTTCGAAAGATTTTCCATAATTTGTAATTCTTAGTGTCAATGAGTTTGATTATCTCTGTTAAATTTTAAGGTCTTCTCTCTTTTTGTATATTGAACTTTCATTAAATACATTAGTCCTTTCCTTAATGAATGAATAAATCACCTAAAAAAATTGGTAATTTATATACTCGTTAAAGTCCCAAAGTTTTATTTTCCCACACAATAAATGAATTTGTAATTTGAAAGGATCCCACCCAAATAAGTGTTAGAAAATAACCCATCTATAGTCATAATTCCTATCTAGAAATTTTATTTTGCCTCCATCCAAAGGAAATTAAAATTAAAATTATCCTTCATTACACTTTTTGGTTCCTCTTTTTATTTTTTATTTATTTTTTTAATAGGAAAATGCCTCAAGAATAAATATTAATCCCATAGTATTGCCATGGAAATGAGGCAATTATCAAGCAAGAATAGAAGGAAGATACTTTTGGAGAGATTCATGTGGAGATATTTTATGGTGATGAGGAATATAATAAGCATATATCAAGGGAAGACATCCTTGGAGTGAGATAAGGAACAATATATAAATAAACTTCTCATATGTCCTCCCTCATTCCTCTTCATATAAAAGTGATGAACCTAGAAGACTTACAAGCCAATATTATTATAGTTTTGGTAAATATAAGTTTGTAATTTTGTTATAGATCAATGATTCCACCCCAGTAATGCTTGTGCACCTTAACAACCTTTTAGAGTATGTATAAGAAGAGTTAAAATTTGACATATTAGTATGTTCTTAGTATGAGATATGTATGATATAAATTGAGTCCGTTATAAACAAGTTTAAATATATAATTAGAACCTCTTGTTGGACATAATGTTTGAATTGATGACAACCAATGTCATTGATGTCAGAGGGGAAGTGTAAAGAAGCAACAATGAGTCAATATGGCAACCCGATGATCTTGACTTGATAAATTCCTCATCAAATAATATCTAAGTGCCTTGAAGTTTGGTAAGATTTTCGAAATGTTATGATTCTCAAATTAATTCATGGATGGCATAGTTGGATAGTTCTCTCTGAGACATTTCCAATGATATGTCACACTTGGAAACGCCTCCCAGATGAGAACCTATGACCGTTTGAAATTAGCAACTGAAACAAGGACAAAAACAAGAAATTTCATTGTAAAAACATTAAATTGTTTAAACTTTGTGCATGTTTTAGAATGGATCAGGATTTCCTTAAGAAATCAATGGTGGTGGATGCTCAACTAACATGATATTTAATGGGTTAAACATCACACACCTTCCAACATATCTAAAGGCCATGATTACGTGAAGGAAGATCGAAGATAGACAGAGTACAAACTTTCACATTACTTAATTGTTGGTGCGCCCCCACAAAGGTATGACATGTAAGATCAATGATGATCTTAGAAGATACACATGGCCTAGTTATAGAATGATATATCAGCATGATGACATCAGAAGATACGTGAGGTGATGCAAGAGCATCAAGGTTCCAAAATTTTGTACATTTAGTAGAGTTTAAAGGATTTTTTGTTTTCAAGGAAGTTGGTTTCCTATGTATTAAATTAATGTAATTATTAATGATTTGAGTGATTTTAATGAGAGGTATTTAGAATAATAATTAATTAGATATTGTGAGGTATATTTGAAAATGTTCTTGAATGTTGGAGAACATGAGATAATTAGGATAGTTGAGAGATTTGAGAAATAATTGTAAATCTTAGATTAGGAATTAGTTTCATGATTTTGTGGATTAGAGAGGATCTTTAGGGATTAGTTGAGTCAAAAGAGGACTTAGAGGATATTCAGGATTTTATTGAGAAGATAGAGGATCTGAACAAAAATTGGTTACATAATCTTTTGTATAAAATGATAAGCCTCAAAGCATTAGAGATAGATCATATATGGAGAGAAAAACAAACAGATAAGGGTTTTCGTTATTGTAAGCCTACGGGCAGATTAGAAAAAAATCCATTGATTAGAGAACCAGGCCAGAAAGAAGAACCCTGTGTAAATATTTGTTTATATATGTATAGAGACTCGATTTCTAAGTTATTAAGTGTACATTGATTGACTGAGTTATAATTGGGTATATTCTCTGTTATGTGTTAATTGAAGAACCATGATGAATGAGTGGTTGAGTTAAAAAAATGTGTGTGTTGAATTAGAGTTTTGCATAGTATAGAAATAGCGTGCCGGGAAGATTACAGAAGACTGGTCTGGTTGAATCAGATTAATTATTCATAATCAGATTTGAGGAGAAAGTCATGCACAAAAAATCCAAGACAAAGGAACAAAGAAAAAATATATATATAGCTAGAGATCGAGATCAGAAATTTTAAGACCGTAAGGTGAGGATGGTTTCTGTCAATTTGAAAGATTAAAAGCTGGATCACTTTTATAAACGGGAGTAATTTGTTTTTATGTTGGAACCACATCCGATAGAAATCGTGATTCGGTAAAAGAAGTAGAACCAGAAGGTAGTTTTCTTAAACCAAAAAGTGGTTTTCGCACAGCACAAAAATGGTAAGTGGTAATTTGTGAGTGAGTGTGATAGTGTTAAAGAAATTACACGTAGCAGTAAGAAACCACCCATTTCGCAAGTTATGAAAGATTTAAACATCTCGCATGTTGGGGTTCCATATCCGTCGGATCGGAAGTGTTGATGAAATTGACAGTGAAAGTTAAATATGCTAAGGGGCATTGATATGTGTGCAAAATCAAATGGTTAGTCATGATCAAGAATGTGTGATTTCTGTCGGATTGATGGGAGGGTATATATCAATGGTAGAAAGGAAATTTGGTGATAAGTGTGGGCCCATATATAATATGTATCGGCATGTTTTATATACCCAAAGTCATAACCATTGATAAATATTTATGTCGGAAGTATATATTTGGGTTTTATAATTATAGCCTATTCAGAAGGAAATAGTCCCGTTTAATGGGTTTTTAAAAATAAAGTATATATCTTGGGATAAATTTATGCACATGAAAAGTTTATATGCATAATGTGGGCAGATGCATCTACGGCTTCATTTGTGGTATCAGAGCAGAATAAGGAGATTCTACGTATAGAAGTTCTTTGAGAGAAGTTTAGAACTGAGTTTTGTTTTGGAAGTTGTGTATACAGGTACGATGGTAATGGCAAGAAGCAAGAGGAGATAAAATTTTGAAGTTGATAAGCAGAAGATACATAGAGTTGAAGTGTAACAAAAATTTACAGAAATAAATGAGAACAGTCCATTCAAAGTATAAGTGAATGAGGGAACAAGGTCATGCAAAGATCTTGAAGGTGAGATAGTGTGTTTTATTTTAATCTGGTTTGAAGATTGTGGTTGCAGAATTCAAGTTGCAGACAAAGATGAAATATCTCAATAAAAGAAGATCAAACCTGAAGAGTAGTAATTTCTAAGTGAAAGAAGAATGTGGCAGAAACTTGAAGAATTCCAACAGAGGTTGGATAAAAAGGAAAATTGTGTTCTTAAAAGGTGCAGATGGGTTGAAGCCTAGAAGGAGCAGAGGAATGCTCAAAGGAAGGTTCCAGAGAGAGGTTTAGTATTACCAAAAGACCAAACACAGAGAAAAGCTTGGTGAAGCAAGTTATAGCATATAGGACTTGCTATTACAGAGGCTTAAGAACAGCTCATGGCGAGTGAAGAACTCATAGAGATAGAGGGGAAGATGACTACTGATATTCATAGCAGAGGTTCTGAGAGAGACCACAACAGAAGAAAAATTTTCTGATAATCAGAGGAACATCAGAAACAAATAGATAGAAGGAAAATCTACTTTGGAAGAAAGTGAATTAGATTTGAAGGACAGATTGAGAAATTTGTTTATGAAGTGATAGTAACAATTTCAAACAAGGAAAGTAAAATTGGCAGACAGAAAAGAGAAACTGCAACATAACCATGTGTTCATAAAATTAGACAGTAAGGAACAAGCAAGTTTTTTATGAACATGGCAATGAACCTATCCAATTAGAGATTGGAAGAAAGAAGAGAGGTGACTGAGTGCAGCATCTAAAGGAACAACAGGTTCAAGAGAGTGAACCAAAAGAGAGAAAGAATACCTAGGAATAGGTCAAGCTCAAAAAGGAAGCTTGATAGGGTATTGAGTAGCAAAATGAGATTGCTACAAGAGAAGGCTATGTTGTAGATCACAATTGAGCATTGATAATCTCATGAGGAAGATGGTCAGAGAGGCTCAGAGAAGAGGTTCTAAGGAATGCTATGAAGATAATATGAGTAAGGAGGAGAGAGAAAGAGATATTGTAGTGATGAAAGTACAACTGGAGGTACTACATGGATGGCTACAAGAGACAGGGAATGAACACCAAAGACATGGATGGAGAATGAAGAAATGGGTTAGATGGAACCTATTGAAAAAGAAGTGGAATGCCAAACTGATAAACAAGTTCAGATAACTTGAACAGATACATATTTCTTTGTTGGAAGAGGAGATACTCAAAAGAATTGAGTCACAGCAAATAGGATATGCTGGAAACCAGAAAGTATATTGTGAAGGATCGGTGCTTGAGGAAGAAAATGATACTAAAAGGTCTTATGTTTTTAAAACTAATGATTTATGTATAATTTCATGTACATCACAGGATGATGAACAAACTTTGAAGTTTGTTAAGGAGAAGGAGTTGAACCTGAAATCTGTTCAGATTAGTACTGATATAGTAAGATCTCAGAAACAAAAGGAGACAGAGGGGTCTTATGGAAATATACAACAGAACGTTAAAAATGATTTATCAGAGGAAGAAGGACCATCTGATGATTGGTCAACAACAAGTGAAGGTATGGAAAGCTGTGTAAGGTTTCCAAAATCTACCCCAATTGAAATTGTTAAATTTTATAGGAAGTTAGACCTTCAAAGAATAAATTTGGAAAAACAAAGGACATATGCTCAAGATGCATTGATGAAGAAGCAAGGTAAATAAAATGTCATGAATGACAGTCATGGAAAATAAGGTAAGGATGTAAGAGTTCAGAAAATAAAAATTACAGAAGAAAGAGTTCATTATTGTGAATCAGATCAAGGAGACATCCTTGAAACAAATGATATGAAGGAGAGACTAGCTGACAGTCTCATGGAAAATTTAAATCAGCATATTGATGTGTTGATTAAGGAGTTAGAGGAAAAATCAAAGCAGCATACTGAGATATTTCCAGAGGAGGAAAAGCCATTGAGGCCTTATATTTTTAATAATTCATATGTTAATGTAAATTATGCAGGTAAAAGAGGATTGCAATCGGAAAATTTCAAGGAACCTAAAGAAAAAGAAACTATGTTAGCTGAAAACATAGTGAAGGATCATCATTCCATCACGATGATTGGCACAATGGAGATAAATTTGGAAGCTGAGAAGAAAGGCAGTAAATATTTTATGAGTCCTGAAAGAGACTTAGAACTGCAAGAAGAAAATTTGGTGACTGGATCACCAAATAAGACCATTGGGTCTTGTGATTTTGAAATTGATAATTCAATTGTGTTTACAAAAGTTTCAAAAGGAAATCCATCTCTTGGAGTTGTCTTGAATGAAGATAAATTGTTACAGCAGAAGGAACTCATAGATTCCTCACTTAAGAAGGGGAGCATCTTCAAGGAAGGTGAGGCAGTCATGCCTCATATGAAGAAACTTGTTATTTTTGAAAACAAGGAGGAATTGGCTTATCCGATTGGTAGAGAGAAGACTATAGGACAAAATCAAAATTCAATTCTGATAGAGGATAAAGATACAGTGTTTGAAGAAGTTGAATTGACTATCAGAATCAATCAAGGAGGTGAACGACAATCATTAAGGGTTTTTAATGAAGAGAGTTATACTGAAATTGAAATGCAGCATATTGATGATATGTTTGAGATGAGACAAGTACAAAGGGAATGGTTGAAATGCTTGTTGGAAACAATTATGGCAGAGAAAGAAATTGCAGACAACGAAGTGGAAATTTCTAAAGTTATGGAAGAGGCAGAAGCAGATACTAGTTTGCCAAAATATTTTATGCTTGCTAGTATACAAAGAACAATGAAGGAGTATATTGTTACAGTCAAGGAATCGGAAGATAATACATTTTTTGAAAGTAAATTTTCAAGTAGTGAACAAAAGAGGGATGTTGCGGAGGGAGATATCTTAAGAGATATTCAGGAAGTTTGGGAGGCAACAATATCTACAACAGTATTTGGAGCAATGACCAGAACAATATTTACAGTAGAAATTGGAAGTGAATGGACAGAGTGTAACAACAAATGGCAGAGTGGTTATCAGTCATAAGATAGCTTGAACATAGAGATCGAAAAAATAAGAAGGTTGATGATGAAGGTGTCTCAGAAGAAGACAGCAGCAAGAAATTAAAGAAACAACAGCAAGGAAAAGACAAAAACCAACTGTGAAAGCATAGCTTGTGGGAAGATGCAGAATAAAGTATGGAAGCCTGGAAAAGTGCAGCTAAAGAATGATGAAGACAATGCAGCTTATGGACAGCAGCAAAACAGAGTTTGGGATCCAGGAAGAATTCCATCAACATTAAAAACACATGATCAGGAGATCATGATTAATTTCTACTTTGGGAGTCTGATGCAGGAGCATCAAGGTTCCAAAATTTTTTACATTTAGTAGAGTTTAAAGGATTTTTTGTTTTCAAGGAAGTTGGTTTCCTATGTATTAAATTAATGTAATTATTAATGTTTTGAGTTATTTTAATGAGAGGTATTTAGAATAAAAATTAATTATATATTGTGAGGCATATTTGTAAATGTTCTCGAATGTTGGAGAAAATGAGAGAATTAGGATAGTTGAGAGATTTGAGAATTAATTGTAAATATTAGATTAGGAATTGGTTTCATGATTTTTTGGATTAGAGAGGATCCTTCTGGATTAGTTGAGTCAAAAGAGGACTTACAGGGTATTCAGGATTTTATTGAGAAGATAGAGGATCTGAATAAAATTTGGTTACATAATCTTTTGTATAAAATGATAAGCCTCAAGGCAATAGAGATAGATCAAATATGGAGATAAAAACAAACAGATAAGGGTTTTCGTTATTGTAAGCCTATGGATAGATTAGCAAAAAAGCCATTGATTAGAGAATCAGGCCAAAGAGAAGAACCCTGTGTAAATATTTGTTTATATATGTATGGAGACTCGATTTCTGAGTTATTAAGTGTACATTGATTGACTGAGTTATAATTGGGTATATTCTTTGTTATGTGTTAATTGAAGAACCCTGATGAATGAGTGGCTGAGTTAAAAAAAATATGTGTGTTGAATTAGATTTTTGCATAGTATAGCAATAGCGTGCAAAGGAGATTACAGAAAATGGGTATGGTTGAATCAGATTAAGTATTCATAATCATAGTTGAGGAGGAAGTCATGCACAAAACATCCAGGACAAAGGAGCAAAGAAAATATATATATATATATATAGCCGGAGATAGAGATCAGAAATTTGAAGACTGTAAGGTGAGGATGGTTTCTGTCAATTTGAAAGATTAAAAGCTAGATCACTTTTATAAACGGGATTAATTTGTTTTGATGTCGGAACCACATCCGAGAGAAACCATGAGTTGGTCAAAGAAGCAGAACCAGAAGGTATTTTTCTTAAACCAGAAAGTGGTTTTCGCACAGAACAAATATGGTAAGCGGTAATTTGTGAGAGAGTGCGATAGTGTTAAAGAAATGACATGTAGCAGTAAGAAACCACCCATTTCTAAAGTTATGAAAGCTTTAAACATCTCGCATGTTGGGGTGCAATATCCGTCAGATCAGAAGTGTTGATGAAATTGACGGTGAAAGTTAAATATGCTAAGGAGCATTGACATGTGTGCAAAATCAAATGGTTAGTCACGATCAAGAACGTACGATTGTTGTCGGATTGATGGGCACGTATAGATCAACGGTAGAAAGGTAAGTTGGTGATAAGTGTGGGCCCGTATATAATATGTATCGGCATGTTTTATATACCCAAAGTCATAATTATATATTGAACGGATACAACGATCCATATGGCGTCGCGCCCCAACTGTTGATTGAACGGGCGTAGATGGATATCACAATTTTTTAAACACCGGACGTTAGCACTTAATTTTTACGCGATGTAAACAGTATTAAAATACCTCTCAGGGACACACATCATTTGGTTTTCTATATCACGTTATTTTTATCAAAACAACTTTCCACTCTTTTGATCGCGCGATACCACTGGTTTACCACACGGTGGTTTCACTGTTCATGCTTCTATGGTTCCGCCCTTCTCCCTCGCGTAAGGTTCCGCTCTATTCCTTTTAATACGACTCCTCTGCATTATAACTTGATACACACGCGCTCTTTGTTTACACCCGGTTCATCCAGTGAACACCGCTTCCACTGCTCCTCTATAGAAATCTGCTTAATTTCTTCGCACAAGGGACAGACACCTTGATATCAACTCTCACTGCAGGGTCTAACACACACTGGTCCTTATAGGATTTCGTATCGAACGCCAAGCTCGTCCGCACAGCATCTAATCAATAATAAGGGCAAATGTGAAATCGATCAGTCTATGATAGATTCACAGGATCTTACAACCACACAATTCCACGATCTCAACTCATTTCTACTGTTGCGTGGCCCTCTTGATCCGACACAAAGAGCTTCAACCTCTTTAAAATGAATGCACAGTTGACCTATCTACTGAAAGCGTAACCCCTCACATAGAGACTTTGAAAAAATCCTCACGCAACATTTCTTATTCATTAATCCTTAATACAGGGTTCAATACGCATAAGTGAACAGACTCAATTTCTTTGACCTTTGTCAATCTTCCACATAGAAAGCAGTTAAACAAGCAACATAATATATGTAACCTGCATGACTTAACACCGATTTCTTATTGAGATCAAAGATCGTTCACACAGAATTTAATTCGAAAAATGCACCGAAATACTGAACTGAATTCCTCATTCATATAATGAATTTACTTACAACTTCTGGCTCGGCCATATTTCCAATCAAATGGCCTTTGGCAATATACTCTGCCTGCCCTACAACTCTATGTAGCTCTCTATGCAAGTCTCTGTAGGTCTATCCTAATGCCTTCAAGGCTTATTTTTTTTTATACAACTACTACAAATGAATCAATTTGGATTCTTTGATGACTCAAAAAAACTCTGTAATTTCCTACAGTCTAAAATTAGACTAAGTCCTAAACTGAAACTGGCTATCCCTTCATGTGCCCACTAATCATTCGGGCAGTTACATTTTCTCCATATTTAACTAAAAATTACTCAAATGAAATTAATCACATAGTAAATTAAAACAAGAGACCCCCCTATGTTTATTTATATACAAAATATTGTCTTGGGCCTAATGCCCCTGCATCAAATCCACTGCATTATTCAATCACAATGCACCATGTACCCTTCCAATGAGCGCCACATCATAGGAAAAAACTGAGAGCTATATCAATCACCTAAACCTAATGTAAGAAGCCACATCAATTTTCATAACCAATGACATAGAGCCACATAAACCAATCACAAGATCCATGTTAACGGTCACAACCATTGACATAGAACGATGTCAACCAATCACAAGAGCCATGCAAACTATCTTAGAGATTCATGTCTCTACTACAAACCAATCATAGAGGGACACATGAACTACCATAGAGATCCATGCCACTACCACACACCAATCATAAAGGGCCACATCAGCTGCTAAATAAATCCATGCCACTGCCACAAACCAATCATAAAGGGTCACATCAACTACCACATAGGGCCATGTCACTACCACAAACCAATCACAAAGGGCTACGTCCATGTACATTGCCACAAAGATTAATTAAAAATGTGTGCCAACCATGAGGAGCCACATTAACTACCACATATATCCATGTCATTGCCACAAGACAATCATTGATAACCATGTTACTACCACAAACCAAAAAAACACCACATTGAATCGAACCCGTGACCTCCAAATGGAACTCATCACACATACCATGAAGTACAAGCCTTCCAATGTGTAACCACATCCATGAATTTTCATTTGAAGCAAAAATAGATATTTATATTTGGGGGGGTGGGGGAGGGGGGGGGGGTGTCGATATAAATATGAGTCGATGCACCATAAAACCCTTCAATGTAACTTATACCCGAGGGGCATTAGGCTCCCCTTCACCGACGTCATAGACACCACATGGCTCACCCTATGTCAAGCATATTTGCCCTCACTAGCTAGTAAAAATTGTCAACTATACTTGCCAGTGGTATTCATTTGTCTTACCACATCACCCAACTAACATCATCATGTTGATGTGTAACCAAGGTACGTCTATGTGACTTGTGGGACCCAAAAGGTTATCAGTGCTGGAATAAACCTAATTAAAGACATGTTATGATGTTAATGGGAAATGTAACGTATGTTAACGCTATCGTTAATATAAACCACCGCAAAGGTTGAATGTCAGGTAGATTGTAATTGATACGATATTCAAAGAAAGGGTTCCATACTGATTAAGCGCGTTATTAAAATACAAAGGACTTAATACTTGTTATTGCATGGATATGCCGAGGGTTTATATGGTATGATTGAATTATACCAAAGGCGCATCGAATTGTAGTGGACTTACATACAAGAAGTTGTAATTGCACATTTTTATAATAATGTTCTTTGGCCTTATTGCATGGTGAAAGGCGCGATAGAATGACAACCTAGGATATGGGGTTATTTGGGTTTATAATAAGGTTTATTCCACATGGAATGTGAGGACTTTATTGCATGACTTCCGCATATGAAGACTTAGTGTTGCGGGTTAATTCCTAAGTGGCATATTATATGCATGAAGGGGTTTTATAACCTTTGAAGGAAAGGTGAGATGTAGTCTCAGTACGTTATTCAAAAGGAGCAAGAGTGATATTATTAAAGGAGTATGTTATATGCTTTGAGGGTTTAAAAATACAAGGGGAAATTAGTTTAATATCTCAATCTCAGGTTGAGATATTAAAAGCACACAGGTATAGTTAAATTTCCATTTCAAGTAATCAGAACAGTGTGAGTTTACCCAAATGGTGGATTTGGTTGGGCAATAAAATGTGAAGTAATTTTATACACGGTCAGAGATTGAGATTTGATAAAACTGGGACTGTGGGTTTTACCCCGCTACCAAGTGGTATTAGAGCTAGAAGTGGAATAGCTCTTTGAAAAATTATTTTTGAAATGCACATGTACTAAAAAAGAAAGAAAATTTGGTTTTTAAATCTATTTTACAGAATTGTAGATTTGATTAGATATGCAGTGAAGGTCTCCAGAGGTGCAGAATATGGAGTAGAAGACAATGTGTCTTGAAGATTTCAGCAGATAGAGATGCAATGCAGGTGAGAAAAAGGAAGCAAGATCATTCAGGGATCTTGAGATGTGAGTTGATGAGCCTACTTGAACTTTGGTGTGAAGATATTGTTTGCAGAATGCAGAGTGCAAGCAATTGAGGAAGGAATATCAGCAAGAAGCGGATCAAAGCTTTGAGAGCAGTGATAAGAAGAGTCCAGCAAGGGATTCTAAGTGCAGAAAGAGTGTGGCAGAACCTGGAGGATTCCCAACTAAGGTTGGATGAAGGAAGAACAGAGGTGTTCTTGAGAGAAGTTGCAGAGTGAAGCCTACAGAGCAGAAGAGAGTGCTCAGAAGGTCCCAGAGAGAGTGAACCAGTACTTACCAAAAGCCGGATCCAAAGGAAGGGATTGGTGAGGTAAATTGCAGCAAGAGATCTTGTTGTTATAGAGGCTTAGTGTAGCTTGTGAGTAAAGAAACCCTGGAAGAGAGGATGGCTACTGACAGCCACAACAGAGATTGCAGAGGTTCTGAGAGAGGCCACAACAGAAGAGTGAGGGAAGATGCCAAAGCAAATGGCATGAGGAAGAAATTCATTGATGAAGAATATTGGAAAGAGATAGTTGAGATCAATAAGAAGCTTTATGAACTGGAGAGGATGATAGAGGAAAACCAGAGAGTTGGTTGGCTCATGCAGAAGAAGGTAAAGTGGTAGAGGCCACAAAGGAAGAAAGAGCAATTGATGAATGCTCAGAAGAAGGATGAAATGCTAAGAATGATTGTGTATTTGGAGAAGGACTTGAAGACTGAAGCTTCAAGTGGGACCAAGGGGTCCAAGAGCCTTACATCTGACATATTTTGTATGTTTGCAGGAAAAGCAGGTGAGGGAGAACAAACTGCTGATGTTGTCACTGAAAAGGAAAATGGGACAGCCAGATGTTTTGATGATGTCCATGCACATTTGGAAGAAGGTTTTGCTTTCCAACATATTGGAAGTAGAGGAGATTTAGATTATGATGATGGCCAGAAGCTGGAGGTTGGACAGCTTGAAGAGGTTGAATAGAAGATCATTGAAGAATCTTTGAAGAGCATAGAAGACTTGGAACAGCAGGTAGATTTGATGATCAAATCATCAAATGAGACCATGGGGTCTTATGTTTTTACAACTAACAAGTTGTGTGTGAATGCAGGTTTTAATGAAGGTATTTCATATAATGGAACTGTGATAAATGAAGCTGACTATTTCCAAGCAACATATGATGAGTAACTTTCATATGAAGATCAGATTATGTTATTGCAGCAAGGGGAGCTGTGTGGTGGGGAGAGCGGAGGGAAGAGGTAGGCAAACCGAGGGAGGGGAGGGATTTGAGGGCAGAGGCCGTGAGGTGGAGAAGGGGATTGGGGTTGGTAGCGCAGGTGGGGTGGGATGCGAGGGCCGTAAGGGGGAGGGGTGAGGACCGAGAGGTGAGGGGGCAGGTTGAGGGCCGTGAGGAAGGCCGAGGAGTGCAGGTGAGACATGAGCGGGGTGGGGATCATGAAGTGAGGGTAGTGGGGTGGGATGCGAGGGCCGTAATGGGGAGGGGTGAGGGCCGAGAGGTGAGGGGGAGGGTTGAGAGCCGAGGGGCGAGAGCAGTGTGAGGGGGCGAGCGTGGGAGTGGGGAGGTCGTGAGCGGGGTTGGGGATCATAAGAGAGCTATGCATCGGTAATGGGGTGGGTGGGTGAGTGTGGGTGGGAAAGGCCGAGAAGCGAGGAAAGTGAGGGGACAGGAGAGGGATGGGTTTCAAAAAATGCACAGTAACAGGAATGTTGAAATATCTCCGGACAATATTTTTCCAGCAGCGCTCCAATTCAATCTTTTCCAAAATTTAGAGACACAACAGTTCAACACAACATAGAAGATTATGGCTTTGATTGCAGATAATTTCTAAATAGTAAATTTAACTGTAGAATTGCAGAATCGCAGTATATAGAGTAGAGGAATATGGCAGAAATTGCACAGTAATGTGCAAAAATAAAAGTAGGCATAAATTGCAGGGGAAAATTGAAAAATTTGGAGTAAAAAAAAACTTAGAATTTTCCAGAATGCTGAATGGTAGGAGAAGTAAACAAAATTCTAGGAGCAGTAAAAACTGAATGCAGTAGGGAGCAATGAGAAAACCTATAGACTTTAAAATGCACAACACTACTCTTCACAAAAAATAATTTCTGAATGCTGCAAAAATGATCTTTGAATGCTACAAAGGATTTATGAATGCTGCAAAAATGCACAGGATTTTTTTTGGTTTACACAGGCCACAAAAACAAGTGGCTCACTCAATATTGAGCTGGTTATGAATGTATCAACTCTGATACCATGTTAAGCACACACATGGTGTATTAAGAAACTAAACACACACATAGAAAGATAAGCATGAGATACTCATTATACACCATAGATGTACATTTATAATACAATGGTGTGACTCTTGGATTCATCTTCCAAGGTCACTTGGACTCCTTTGTGACTCTTCGCCTTCCACACCTACCCATAGAGGATTAGGTGTTCAACAAAGCTCCTTCTTCTCTAATTCTCTTAGTGGATGTCTCTGGCTGCTTGGCAATTTCCAAAGTGTTACTAGTATTCCTTTGGTTTACTGCCTCTATTAAAGTGTTTTCAACCCACTCAATTTGATTAGAAAACTTTTCTACTTCTGGCTTTGACTCATGGATAAAGGGTGTCAATTTACATTTTACTCTTAGTTTACTTAATATCCCTTGTGGATCATAATTCCATGGGAAGCTTTCTTCTAATTTATTTTCTTGTAGTTGACTTGTTGATTCCTTTTCTGCATCTCTTTGATTACATATGAAAGGGTAATGTAAAACAAAATACACATTATCTCTAAGTTTTTAGTACAAAATCAAGCATTTCTCATATTTATATTTATTTCACTAATATTTAGGATAAATGTGATTTTATGGGTTTTTATGAATGCTTATGAAGAGCTTAAGTTAATTATATGGGGATTACAATTTTACTAAGCAAGAATGTGTGCTTACTTAGGAAAAATGGGTTTTAATGTATGAATGAAGGGTAAATGATGATAAATGAGGATTTAACAGAAGAACTCAATATTTTTAACTAACCAGTCACAGAGCCTTGAGTCCGGTCCCAACAAAAGTCATAGAAATGCTCTGAGCCTGTTTGACTGATAGCTTGGAATACTGAATACTTATAGGGGAGGGGAAATTAGTGATTTTTTTCCGATGATGTATTATTTGCATGATTACTCCACTACTTTCTACCTACCCAACTTCTATTTCTAACATTTTTTCTTCATTTTGCAGGTGCATTTAGGCTTGCAACCTTAAAACATTTTCTTTCAAAGCATAAAACTATCTAAATCTACCTTATCTCATCTGAGGGCTCAGATTAAACTGTTGAGATCCTCATTATTCTCTACATATCTACTGATTTTTCAAGTTTAAATTGTTTGAAAAATCTTTATTCACTCTCTAAAACATGAAATTGAAAGCATGAAAAGTTAAGATTAAACTGTTTAATTGATCATGGATTATGGCATTTATTGACACTCTGCACATAATCATTATTCTTTGCAGTAAAAAAAAAGTAGTGGCATTTGGACTTGCTCACTTTCAGGTCTTATTTCTTTTCTTTTGGGGTGTATATTTTTCTAAGTCCTTTGATCTTTCTTTTAGGACTTTTACCCTCTTTTTGATTTTTGTTATTTTTCATTCTTTCAAAATATGGGAAAACAACTTGCAGAAAGCAAGGTATGTACATATTTGCAAGACTTATCAAAGTTAATTCAAACTTTTATGAAGCCTATTATTATAGGACCCTAACATACCCTATGTGTGTGTGTGTGTGTGTGATATCTTCAAATTAAAAAAAAAAAAAAACGTATTAATGTATACTATTATTTTTGGTATGTAAGATCATAATAAAATAATGATAATTCTAAACATGAATTTATTTGCATATTTTCTAAACATTATTATGTTACAAAAATTCATATTATTCTAGATTTATTATTTTACAATTATGTATATTCATACAAATTTACAATTTTACAATTATGGTAATTTAACAATATGTATGGTTACATTTTACTTATGGTGGTTATGGTTCAAAATTGACAATTAATTTACAATTTTACAATTTTAATAAAATTAAATCATAAAAATACATATAATTACAATTACAAATTTACATTTCACAATACAATTACAATTACAATTTTAAAAATATTTTACATACAATTAAAATTAAAACTATAATTACAATTACAATTTTATAATTTTATATACAATTACAATTCAAATTTCAATTACAATTTTACATTTTTATATACAATTATAATTATAATTTCAATTACAATTACAATTACAATTTTACATACAATTATAATTGCAATCACAATACATACAATTACACAATTTTACAATTACCAATACATAATATTTATTAAATATCATGATTTAATATTAAAAATAAAGATCACGATCATGATAAATATCATACAAAAATCATATTATAAAATACACATTCAAATTCACTAACATCATCTAATCATCATGATCATGATCATCTAACAAAACACAAACATTGTATAACATCATCACAACACAAACCTCAAATATATCTCTCATGTCAAATAACTACTATCACATACACATCTATCTACAAGCACATTAAATGAACATATCTAACATGACCTAACAATATACACATCATGATGAAAACCAACATGTAAATTAAGTACATCAACATGAACATAAAATACATGCACTATATATATATATATATATATATATAACACTGTATAATGTCAAAAATATAAAACTGTAATAGAACTGCATATAAATGTCAAATATCTGGTGGTGCCACATTAATACTATAACTAGTACTAGTTGAGGCATGCTCATTCGATGGTGCAGCCTCATGCTCAGATGGATGACGTGCCTGCTCCAGAGGTGCCTACTCATCAGATGGTGCAGTCTGCTCAGGAGGTGTCTGCTAATGAGTCGATGGTGAAGCCTTCTCAGTGGATGGTGCCTGCTCAGATGGACCTGTCTACTCAGGATCAGGTGCCTGCTCAGTCGATGGTTGTGTCTGCTTAGGACTAGGTGCCTGCGGAGATGGTGACTGCTCAGAAGATGTCTGTTGATGAGGACTTCATGATAGCTGCTCATATCCAGCACGAGGTGAAGGAGGAGGAGGTAGAGTACTAGAATGATGATCAATCCCCTCGTGATCATGATCATCTGATGAGTTGATCTGTCGCGCATCTCCACAATGCTTATCCCTCCTAGCCATCAGTAGCCTAGAAGCTCCAATGATATGACACATAAGGGTCATCATATTGCGGGGCATGTCTCTCCAAAGCTTTGTGAGCCTACGATCAGCCTGGATCTCTCTGATCGTAGCAAGGCAGACTCCCTCATCAACCAAGAGTCGACACAGTCGGTCGCCCAACTCCATCCTGAATTGGATGTCCATCCTACGCCGCATCCACACCAGTATCTACACCCTAGGATCAGGTCTATCACCCTGATTCGCGGCCTCTGCCATCTCCTCGT
Organism: Pinus albicaulis; assembly: GCA_034641835.2. Classification (NCBI taxonomy): domain Eukaryota; kingdom Viridiplantae; phylum Streptophyta; class Pinopsida; order Pinales; family Pinaceae; genus Pinus; species Pinus albicaulis. Next base: position 349,702,624 of record CM076574.1, on the reverse strand, counting down.
CATGATCTACAAGATCATCCAGTGGGGGTGGAATCATGTCCCCAATGACTGTGTCAATATCTACAAAATATATAGTACACGACATTAATTAGATAATTTAATTAAACAATTTAATAAAACAAGTTAAATAACGTGTTAGAATAAATTTTATTCTAATTAATTAATTAAGACAATAAAATGAAACTATATTAATTTAAGGAAAACATGAATATTAGCTCTAGCATCTGGTGGCTCATCCTATGTCAAGAGGATGTTGGTACACCCTCGCTAGTCGAAACTCGCGTACGGACACTGAACTATCACGAATGAGTGATCATCAACACTAGCTAGCAGCTCCAGTGCATCACTAGATATCCTGGCTGGATAGTCAAACAAGCCCCTCTTGGGCATCATCTGGCCCCACATCTACATCCGTACATGTAACATCGACCTACGAGGCTTCCGAACAAAACTAGGCCTCGTCTCTGAAAACCTCTCAAAAAATAAACAAAATAACTCTAAAGAAAAAGGGAAGGTCAACCTCCCACGTGCCTAAGAATGACATCTATCTAATGCCATACAAAATTGTCGCAAAAAAATGGCGGACCATCTCACAAGTCGCAGCGTCTGGAATAAAGAATCAACATAAAATAAAGGTGGGAAACTAATGCGTTGCATGTCACTAGTATAGTGTGCAATGGTCGTTAGTAGTAGTGAGAGGCACCTCACCTCCTCTGGACCAAACGAATAAATGCGTAACTGACCACCGAACACCTGAAAATCTGCAAGAGAAATTATATCGTCCCTAATGTATTTATGGGAGTACGCCAACTAACTCACTATTTCATAACTGAAGAGGACATCTGGGAACTGGGGAAAATCCTGCCCTCTCCTAGATATGCCAGTAATAAAATAAATGTCCTCCTCAATGGGCTTGTACCACTAGCCAGGACCGACCCAGAAAGCCTATCAGTGGGCATCCCACCTATAGATCATATGTCCTAATAACCCATTGTGCCCCTTCAGGGATGCAGCCTCCTCGTAAAACTTGAGGAGGCATACCTCCCTTAAGAGCAACTGGGTGGGTGCCATAATAGGGTGAGGGTACAAAATTTTCTCCCTCTCCCATGCCTCCCACTGCTAAATCATGTTATAACGGTCCTCCATATGCTCTTATTGTTCCCATTTCTCTCTCCATTGACATCGCTAAATGATTCACTTATTAAATACATTTTTTTTATTAAATGAGAAATATATATATATATATATATATATTATTGAAAAAAAAAACACTCGGTGCACCAAAAAAACAGTCGTATATATATATATATATATATATATATATATATTATTGAAAAAAAACACTCGATGCACCAAAAAAACATTCGTGCACCGTTACTGGTGTGTACTTGTTTATCACACACCGCCCATGATGCGCATGAAAAAATTTCGCGCACCCCGCAAATAGAAAATCTTTTTTGTGCGTTGACCAAACTATCTACCCCTGGGTGGTTAGTTTGGTCAACGCACTGCCTGACAGCCGTACATAATTACCGGTGCGGTCCAGTAAACAACCGCACCGCCGTACAGCCGTACATAGTGTGTTGTTTTTAAAAAAATTATATGGTCGTTACGGCCGGCATCCGACCCCCACCACACTATTTTAGTGTTACAGCGGTGTGTGTTTTCTTGGTATTGCACCGGAACCCATTGTGGTTTCTGTTTAACATCATTCTTGGTGCTGCTTATAAATTTGCAGGCAACACTGCGAACGGTGTGAGCCGGATGGTCCGAACACACCACGCAAAAAAAAAAAAAATAAAATAAATAAATAAAAATAAATTAATTAATTAATTAAAATTAAAATTTTAAAAATTAAAATTAAATTAAAAAACGATGAATTTTAAGTGAATTTGAGAAATTAATCTGCTAAAAGGTTAAGTTATTGAGAAACCAATAGATTACCTATGCATTTGTGTGTCGAGGAGGCATATTTGCTCAGGAATAATAAAAAACAAATTTGCCCACCGTTTTCGAAAATTTCAACTCCACACAGTGAGCAATGGACAGAAGAAATGCGGGCGATGGGAGCACCAATGGCAAGGCACCTTGGAGAAGAAAAACTCACACCGGTGCTTGAGAGCTCTAGAGCAGTAAACAAGTAAAAATGAGGTTTTTTATAGCCAGAGTTTTTTTTTTTTAAATTAACCCTTTTTCGGTGCGCTCAATTATGAGATGCACAGGGTGGTTTTAATAATGGCACACCGCACTTTGTTACAGTGCGTTGGATTACTGAGACGCACTGAGCCGGTTTGTAAGGAGAGCACAGTGTCTCGACGAGCCATTTTATATTACGCACCGGTGTGCTAGAGTACTGAGACGCACCGGTCCAGTTGTACTTAGAGCACAATGCTTTGGTGTTCCATTTGATAGTACGCACTGGTGTGATTTTCATAAAACATGCCGGTGCGTGTAAGGATTAAAAACGCATTGTAAAAAAGAATTCACAAAAACCTCCACCTGCCAACCTCCTCTAGTGACCTCCGCTACAAAAGAATATTTGGGCTATTTTTATAAGGGTTTCCTCAAAAACATCCGCTAGAGGGTCTTTTCCTTGTAGTGGATGAATCGACGAAAAGAGTCTCAGGCAATAGAGAGGTTGATTGATTGGATTGTAAAACATCATCTATTTGTACTTGACTGCAATCTGTACAAGCTGGGCAAAAATAAAAAATATTTGAGACAATGGTCGATGTCCTCCCTCTAGTGAACAAATTAGGGTATATAGGTTGATGCATATCAGTTGTTAAGGGACAAAATGATGTGCTCAAAGAAACATCACTCAAATCAAAGGCTTGCCAAGATGAGTTGGCATCCGACACGATTATATTGAGAGGAGTGTGGTGTGCATAAAACCTAATTTCAAAAGCTCTAATTTGACTTGGTTCAGGGGTCTCATCAGTCGTGAGAATCTGACAGAACCATCAGCAGAAGCTGAAGTACCTCAACTTCCTGATGAGTCCCTGAATCTCCAAAAACTTAATCATAAAATTTCAGTGGCTTCATAGGATCAACAGATGGATACGAGTGACAATCACCAGAGGTGTGAGTGAATATTTTTTTAGAGAAACTACAATCATTGAATCCACCAATTTGATCAGGTCAGGTATCTGGTACATTACGCTCTTCTTGGATTAAAAATGAGGATGGATCGGTGAGAGAAACATCTTGAGATTTCCGAGACAAAGTGTCTATTTCTTGACCATTTAAGGACCGCCAATAAAAGAGATAAGAAATAATTAATTCATCATTCTCGTAGCGTGATTGTGAAACATCACCCTCGTGTTCATCACTACAAGGAACACCATCCAGAGAAAGTTCTGAATGATTTGTAGAAAACACTGGTGTGGCAGACTCATGAAATAAATCAGGGAATAATGGATGAAACGATTCAAATGAGGAGATACCAATCGTACCAGGACTTTTATCTCACACATTAGTGCCATCCATAGGGAATAATGAACCTACATGCACGTCACGGTCTGTGAGCTTTATAGGACAATCAAATTCATCTAGGACAATATCCAAGTCATTGTCAACAAGTGCATGGGATTTAGGACTAGACCTAGGAATATTTTCAATAGAATCATGGTTGGTTTCATTAACAAGGAGAGATGTTAAATCAACCTGGTTTTTGAGTTTTGATTTGACAGGGTGTATGAAATATGCGGAGGTGATACAACATGATTCATTTCCCTGCAAGCATTGTTCATCACTAAAACTATTTGTGACCAAAACTCCATTAGGTAGCGAATCAGGAGGAGGATGAGAAATGTCACAAATAGTAATTTCCTTCTTGGAGGATTAAATTTGTTCCAGAATCGGAGAGATTGGAAACACAATATTAGGGAAAAAATCTGAACAATTAGTAACTTGAAGATTATCATGATTTCCATAAGGATCAGGATTTATTTTAGGATGAAGGTGTTGTAGAGAAACGAAAACCAACTGTTGAAAATTTTCAATTAAATATGCCCAATTGACATCTATGTCAGGGATCCAAAATCAAGGATGAAAAAAATCTAATAGAAAAATCTTCTAGAGATTCTTTATGCTTCATACCAATCTCATTTATCCTTATTAATACATCTTGAAAATTGTACCTGTGAAAAGCTTGCTGAAGCTCACCACTGAGTTTCTTGAACGAATGGATAGAAGTTGTTGGCAACGTGCAGAACCATTGCTTAACGTGACCTTCAAGGGTGAGGGAGAAAATAACACAAGCAAACTCCTCATCATAAATTTCGTAATATTCACAAAACTTAAGAAAATCATAAAGGTGCTCGGTTATGGAAATTCCATTTTCACCATCGAACTTTAACTGAGACAAGTGATATAGAGGCTCATCAGGGATTAAGCATTGAAAAATAGATAAATTAGATAAACATCTTGGGAGAAAAATTTGGGGACAATCCATTTACATATATGAGACTAAACTACAGGCTCCAAGGGCTCAACTTGTCATCTGGTCCTCCTTCTGGCGCCAATTATGTTGACGAGAAAAAATATACCACCAACAACAAGGGGGTTTCCCCAATGAGAGGTCCCAATTAAACCTCACACCATTTGGGATGGAAGCCCCATTCAATATGTGGGCCCAGTTGCCACCATAATTTTTTTTTCTCTTGGTTTTCATATGAGAGGGTGTCGAAGTGGGACAAGAGTGAAATGACTAGACAGTGAAACAAAATCAGCCCAAGATTGATAAACTACATACATGTATACAACCAAGTCTAAGCAGCAATAAGAATGGGCACGCCATGAGAGGGATCGATGAGTCAAACCCCAGTAAGACATACATGAACTAAAACATGCAAGAAGTTAATTTAAAAGTAGTTCACAATAGATCACTGACATTACAAGGAACATGTAAACACCGATTCGAAAGCAAAACATACATGCAACCACTATGAATCATTCCATAACATATTTCATATATGAAAGCACACATATAAATATAGTGATGTATCAGTAATTCGGATTTATGTAGGAACGCAATAATACACAGAAATAAACATAAACACAGAGATGCAATGGAAATAATATTTCATTTCATTAATATCAAAGAACATAAATATGCTTATAGACATAATGGAAATAAACTAGCTAGGGCGCTGGTAGCGTATCTCTGAGAAGAGATGTGGCGGCTACAGGCCTGTAAATTGTGTTACAATGAGGCTCAAAGGCCTATTTATTGTTGAGAAACAATGAAAACACTCAAAAACCAAAAACCTAACCCTAGGAGATGAAGCGTCAAAGTTGTGGGCCCTGTTTGGGTAAATTGGTACATCAATCTTCGCGGGGACGTAACTTTGGCTTACGATCTCTGTTTGATGCACTCAATACCTTGCTATAAATATCTATCCAAGGAATACAACTTTTTAGTGAGAAAAATTGGTCAATGGACCCATGTTGCTCCCATTTTTCCCAAAAAACTTCATTTAGGGCCTTAAAACAGCTTCAAAAGTTCAGGACCTGAAACACTGCTAAAAATAGTGAGTTGTGTTGAAAATGAAAAAATGAAAGAATTGATGGTGGGGGTACAAATGGAATATGTGGGTGGCCATCAATATCCACCTGGATAATTAGGGCCTCAAAATGGCTCCATAAGTTCAAGACCTGAAAACCTGCTAAAAATAGTAAGTTGTGCTGAAAGTGAAAAACTAAAAGAACCGATGGTGGGGGTCCAAATGGAATAGGTGGGTGACTAATATCCACCTGGATCATTCATCCCCCCTTAGGAAGAAATGGTCCCCATTGCATTGAGATCCTCCATGAGATGAGGCAAATTCTGTTGAACTGGGTATTGGATTTGTTGAAGATGTCATCGACCCACAAGGGGGCAATGCCGGATGTGTTCAGTAAATTTGGTTTCTTTATCAGCCTCGGACAGTACATGTGTGGATTTTTTCTGTGTGATCTTATGGGGTATGGAAATATCAGGCGGTTGTATGCCTCAGGTCAAATCAATGGAGTGCTTGACCTGACAATGTAGAGGAACCTCTGTGGGTGAGGAGAAAATGTCCTCATATTCCTCCATGCCTTTGTCCATCTGTTGTTGCCGTGCAGGGGAGCCCTATTTCGAGGTTGTGGCCACAATCTTCTTCTTTCCTTGTGGGCAAATGGTAATTCAAATAAATTTCCCGGTTTGGGAAACAATCTTACTGCGTTGTTTTGCAGTAGTCAAAGAGATGGGAGGAGGCATTGCTACCTCTGGTATCCTGTACAAGTTATTTCCCAAAGTAATAATAACAACACAAGGCCTAGACGCATACACATCATGTCACCCCACAAGTATGGTTGGCCCAATAATACATCAGACACATCAAGAGGAGAAACATCACATAGTACCTCATCCATGAATGGCTTGATGTTGTATGGAAGGAGGCACTGTTGGCGGACGTGGAGATCTCTTCTTTCATGAAGCCACACAATGGTATACGGTTGTGAGTGTGCTATGGTCGGTAGGCCAAGCTTCTTCATGACCTCTTATGAAATGAGGTTCTTTTGGCTTCCGCTATCGACAAGTAATTGCAGTGGAGAACCCTTCACCCACATCTATGAATGGTAGAGGTTCTCTCCCTCATTTGGATCCTCGAGATCCTCCCCCTAGATCTTGGTGGTGGAAAAAATGGCACTGGGATCTACATCAATGATCCTCTTCCCTTTTTCATTGCCCTTCTCTGGTTCTGACTCAGGATCAGAACATGCATCTGATTCGGGTACCTTTAGTTTGGCGACCAACGATTGTTTGGCCCAACACTCATTTTTGTTGTGAGTGGAGCTGTTATGAAATTCACATCACTTCCCCATGTCCTTCTTTAGATTTGTGGTGTTTTTTCTAAGTCGCCCCACTTTGGCCTTTCCCCTTGTTCTGCGGTTCGGGGGCGCCTTTCCTTGGCTTTGGATTCGCGGATCCAAAGTCCCGCTTCTTCTGCTTAAATTTATGCTCCATCTTGGCAGCATAGTGATATGTTGTGCCAAGTGAAGTAATGTCAAGGAACTCCATTTCCTCCTGAAAGTATAAGTGCAGAAAGTTGTGATAGTTGAGCATCAAATGTCTCTTTGAATCTTTAATATCCAGCTTTGTGCGTAGCGTATGGAACAAATTCGCCAGTTCGTGCACATCTGGATCCCTTTATTGTCGCAACGTGGTACATTGGATGTACTTGTCCTCATAGCACCCAAAAGGTTAATATTGTTCCTTGATGTCGTCTCGAAACAAATTCCAAGTGGGTGTGGCCGAGAACAGAGAGGGTTCCCTCGCGTCCTTTTTCTCGCAGTAGGTTTCCCACTAGTCTTTAACATGGGGGGCAGCTTTGAGGAGTGCAAAAATAATTTTTTCTCGGTCAGAGAAATCATGGACCAAGAAATACCCTTGCAACAAATTCAACCATATATCTATAATGTCTGCATCTATCTAGCCTTCAAATACAATAATTTCAAAATTGACTTGTACCTTGAAAGGAGAGGTGCCTCCAGAGTGGACGTTGAATGTAGATGTGTCGTCGGTGGGCAGTTGTTGAAGGATCTGGGCAAAGTTATCCATCATTGCATTCCTCTATTTCTCGAGGGCCTCCTCAAGCAATATTTTGATAGGATCTCCTACTCCCCCTTCTCTCTTTTCTTCTTCCATGGGTGGTCGTCGGGGTTTGTGAGGTTGATCTTGCAAGGGTTCAACCAAATCAAGCCCTAAATCCTTGTAGCTTGACCTTGTTGGGGACATGCAAAGAAAAACATAGAAAGAGAAAACCGCCCTGATACCACTGATCCGGATTTATGCAGGAACGCAATAATACACAAAAATAAACCTAAACATGGATATGCAGTGGAAATAATATTTTATTTCATTAATATCAAATAACATAAATATGCTTACAGACATAATGGAAATAAACTAGCTAGGGCGTCAGTAGTGTATGTCTGAGAAGAGATGTGGCGGCTACATGCCTCTGAACTGTGTTAAAATGAGGCTCGAATGCCTATTTATTCTTGAGAAACAATGAAAAAACCCTAAACATCCAAAAACCTAACCCTAGGAGATGAAGCGCCAAAACTGTAGGCCCTGTTTGGGTAAATTGGTACATCAATCTTCCCAGGGACGTAACTTAGGCATATCAGATCTCTATCTGATGCGTTGAATACCTCGTTAGAAAGATCTATCCGAGGACTACAACTTTTGAGTGAGAAACATTGATCTATAGGCCCATGTTGCTCCCAGTTTTCCCAAAAAACGTCGTTTAGGGCCTCAAAACGTCTCCATAAATTTAGGACCCAAAACACTGCTAAAAATAGTGTTGAGTCAATTTAATGTCTTAAATTGCTAACATAAATTATCGACCGGGTTTAGTAAACTGATGAAGTGTGGTGCACTGTATGTGCTTAGTTAACCTTTCTCTTACTTCGTTGTTTTGTATTTTATATTGTTTTGGGGATTTTTTTTCTATGATGTCTAAAAAGTGTTAATATAAAAACTATCAAAAGAATCAAATGAATTTAATGATTTTTAAGAAGGAAGAAAAGGAAATGTTCCTAAGTTGTCTAATTTACAAAAAAAAATACACCAAGAACTGTTGACTGGTTAGAACCTAATTTGGAAAACAAAGCCTCTATTTTATCTTATCATTAGTCATATTCCATGGATTTAAGTCTTAAAGCTAAGAATGAAATTGCAGTGCTTGAAAGTAAAGACAGAAAATGAAATCAACTAATTGTACTTCTAGTTACTCCAGCATTCAATTATGAGGTATGACCTTATTGAGATGATGTTAAGTAATTGTCTGCACTTAAACTTCTAATGTCCTAGAACAGTAAGCGGCGGAAACGTGAAGTTGGGTTACACTTTTGTGAGAATCGGGAGCAGAAATTTTTTTTCGGCAATAGTTCGGCCGAAAATTTTATAAAGTTCAGCCGAACTCTTGATTCCGTTTAGACTGACGGCACACTGACGGCACGAGCAAACATAATTTTTGCCTAGGATTGGAAAACCGGCAACAAAATTTCGGCCGAACTTTTACTTTTAAAAGAGTTCGGCCGAACTATTTTCTATAAATAAATCACCCGCGAATTGTTGTGGTTTACCGAGTTCATTGTTGGCGCGTTTACTGTCCCTGTCACTGCTGCTGTGTTCGCGCTGGTGTTCATCCTGTCCGTCCCGTCCGCGCTCTTCCGGCCGCGCTGGTGTTCGTCCTGTCCATCCGGAACGCGCTCTTCGACTCGCTGTGTTCGGGTATGTTCTAACTTGAGAATAACTTGATTTTTTAGTAGCACTATATCTGAAACAAAAATAGGTTATGAATAAATATAGTGAAATTATTTAACAATTATCTGCTGCCACATATTACAATAAGAAATTTTTGTATTTAAAATACATATGCATTTCACTAAGACTTCTATGTCAATAGTAATTTCTTTTATTTTCATACTGGCCTTTCATTTGACATATTCTCTTTTTGAAATATTATTTCAACTTAAGGCATTTCTATCTTAATGGTAATTTTCGTTAATAGTAATTTCTTTTATTTTTCAGATTCAGTTGTTTCCATAAATATAATGAGATTATATTTAAAACATAATTTATTTTTTTGCATGAGATTATATTCAGAACATAATTTTAGTAGATTGACAGGTGCGGTATGGCTGCTATGTCCAGTCTTGTTTACTTATTGGATGAGGCTGGCTCTGCTGCTATGTTTGGTCTTGTTTGCTTACTGGATGGGCCGGGTCCTGCATGGCAATCAAGCTCATTGTAAACTGATAAAAAATACTACTATTCATCCATGGCAGGGACTCGCTGCTGCAGCTTGTCTTGACTTGCTGCTGCAGCTTGTCTTGTCTTGCTGCTGCAGCTTGTCTTGCTCAGATTTTTATCTTAGTGAAGGACTCATGCGAGCTTATGAAATATGTCTCTCGTAACATTGTAGGTTGAAACTAATTTTTTGTATCCTTTTATATGCAAAATTAATATATATTTAGAGCTTATAAGGTTTGGTAAGTGAGGAAAATTAATTTTAAACCAGTAAGTCTTTAAGTTTTTCATTCATAGACTGAAACTGGGGTGGAATGACTGTAGCTGAAATCGGTTATATTTTTCATAACTATGACAGAGGAAACGTGTTCTAGTTACGATCTCATGAGGCCTATTTAACCATACCAATTTCTCATGTGAAGTAAAAACTTGCGCCCACAACATACCAGTACTAGAAAAACAACGACTGAATTAATCATTCCCTTAGTTAGGAGGGGATTTAGGCAGGCTGAATATAAATCTATACAAATAAACTTGGTGTTTTTAGATAATATCGGGTTCCTGAGGAAAAAAAGGTTCAATAACAGAGTGTTAATTATATCCTATAGTAAGAAAACATAATATTAATTACATGACATAGTAATCAAAGACACCTTCATTAGAATTCACGAGCAATAAGCATAGACGCCTTCATTATAATTCATGAGCAGAAGAAAAACATATCATCTACTCTCATGTTTCTATAGAAGAATATAAATCTATAACAAGGATATGGGTAATAAAACCATATCAATATAGATACTCTCTAGGGAAATAAAACTTGAAATTATAATTACATTAGAGATATCGATAGAGAGATGCTTAACCAGTTTTGAGACAACCTTCATGAGTAATAGCAGAAGATAAGTCTAACTCAGCCACAAATAATGAAAGTAACTATAGCTGAAACTCATGTATATTCAGAGTTCAAAAATATTTCATATGAAATAGGTACAATTCAGAATACCAATTAACCTAGAAGAGATTCATTTGTAAACAACACAAAACTGTTACTATGTTGTACTAGCTAAATGCTGAGTTAATATACCACCCTTAAAACTGCTTATTACTTTGCCTAGAGAACATAGTTTAAATAACACTATATACGGAATCACATATCGACAACAACAAACATAATAAAATATTTTATAAAAGACAAATACCATATAGGGTATAAACTCAAACAAAACAAAATTTACTTAGTAAATGAACACAATGTATGACCTTGAGTTATATATATAGCCATATCTAAGCTATATTTCATCTAAGTAGCTTTCAATTTAAACTTATATCTAACGTTAAATTATATAAAAGAATAACAGTAATCCAAACTTCAAAATAATATTTAGAACTTTAGTATAAAATGTGACATATAATTTTCCTGTGAGGAAAAACATAGTTATTGAGAGTTCAAAACTCATGCATTTGAATAGAAAGTGGGTATACGAATGAGCAAGTAGATTTTTTCTAGAAATGAGGTAGTGAAGGTTGATAGAGAGCCACACAAAATTGAAAATTCATACCTTAACAAAATTGTTAGATCCTTTTAAAGAAAATGTGTCATATAATCAACTTTCATCGAAATATATGATAAACTCAACCCAATTTTATGAAAAATAGTATACCATTTTTTACATTTCACATAATACAAATAGATAAATATTACTTAAGTATTGAACTATAAAGATTTAACTACCCATAGAGAGATGGCCAAGTAATTGAGACAGGGCATCATCACAATAAAAAACCAAATACAAATTGTAGTAATCCTAGAATCATGCTTTACATAAGGTAAAATTGGGGAACTCATGACTTGTACTATAGATAAAAAAACATTTACCCTTACCAAAAAATAGATGATAAAAATTGACAAACTACATAAGCTTAAGCTTAAGGGGATATAATCCTTCTTGCCTTCCATATAGATAATGAAAATGATTGTTCCAAGTCTCATGTTGCTTCTCATGTTATTTTATAAACCTTGATTGGAAAGAAAAATAGGAGGGCGGAAATGTAAGAAATATAAAACATAATGAAACACAACGTAAGAAATAGAGAACATAATGAAACACACACATACATATCTCTAGACAATCAACACAATTATTTTCCTAGGAAATCCTTATGGGAGACGAGCAACCCTAAAATGTAATGATGCTCTAGACTACTTTTTCCCTAGGAAATCCTTATGGGAGAAAAAAAACACTAAAATGTAAACATGCTCTACTCTCTCTTTTCTGGTATGGAAAATATGTGAGTACAAAGAAAGAGGTAATCTCTCTAGAGTTAGCTAAGACTTTTAGCATGTAAGGTTGCTATAAAAACTTAACTTCATACATTTTTCTCTCTAACTTCACACTCCCAGTTGTATTTTCAACTATGGAACAAAATACAATAACACAAAATGGAACTCTTATTCCTCCTAGTGGCCAAGTATTTAACCTAGTGTGATAGCCAACTAGGTGTAAGATTTGACTCTGTCAACCATTAACGAGGTTTTTGATTTTAGACCTTTTAGAGTCTTGTTAAAATTCCACATGTAGCTAGCTTGCTATGCATGAGTAATGGGGCTAAAATGACATTCTCTCATACCATGGTGGTCAACATGATAGGTCAACTTACTAAAGGCATAAATTTTGAATGAACTTCATTTGATGTTTTTCTTGTAGCATTGGATATGTATTTAAGTGTAGAATAATGGTCAAGATTTCGGCACAAGGGATAATCGTTTGACCCCCAGAAATGTCATTTAATACCTCAAAATGACTCCAAAAGGTTTTAGACCTGAATTCTCCACCCACCATTAAAATGACCCTACAAGTTGATTCTTTCAGTTTTTTCACTCTATAAGCATCAAAATATATGACAAATAATATAATTATCCAATCTAGATCATTTTTTAATAATTTGTTAAAATTATGAGTAAGATATACATCATGGAATTTAAATAAATAGCGTTAATTCATTGAACACCCTTGTACATTCCTTGGTGATACTTTGAAAGTAATACGTTTTGAAAAATAATTTTTTTATGGATTCTATTTTCCACATTCTCTCAACGATATCAAAAACCTTCTTGTAATATTTGAAACCTAAGGTCTTTCCCATACTAAAGTATGTTCTTTTAAAACATGTTTTCTTGGTGATATAGGTGATTTAGAAATGATTGGGAGAGCGAAATCCGTCATTTAATATACTGATATGTTGGGTTGGAAAACCACATGAAAGCAAGACTCCCAAGCATGAGAAGAGAAATTACATCCTATTTCTCCCCACTGGCACAGTGCAGTGCAGTTAGAGATTTAACATTAATGGATTTTACCTCTCGAATCTTGGAACCTCTACAAGGTTCGACTTGAAACATAGTTTTCCTTCGGTTTCTCCTTGGTCCTATGTCCAACGGATAACCTACAACAACATCCTTGTTTTTCATTTTTGTATCCTCTTGGATATGTAAGCATCTTGGGAATGAATTTGGCAACAAATATAGTATTGCAAATCCCTGGCTAAGTTAGATGAGGATTACATATGGTCTTGAATGACCTTTTGGACTCTTTAGATATATCTAAAGAGTCCAAAAGCTCATTCAAGACCATATGTAATACATAGCCTCCTCATCTAATATATAAAACTTTAATCCATGTGCTTAACCTTAACATTGACACAAATGGAATTTACAATTTTACTCACTGCTTTATGATAGAAAAATATGCGGATGAATATTGCCCACATATCCGAAGTCAAAAGGGATAGATTAAAAAGGGATGCTCCGGTCATCTATAAAAGATAAATTAAAGAAGCATGAAATATTAAAGTAATGTAAATTAGATATGCGTACCAATTATGTTCATATAACACAACAAATAGATGATTCAATACAAATGTCACATAGAAGTCATATTTATCTCATGGGCCTTCAACTTAAATTATATATCTAGCATAATACATTAAGCTATAGGAGATAAATCAAAGAAGCATTTGAATGTAAATTAAAAATGTGTAATAATTATGTCCTCGTTTAATATGTACAATATGTTTGGTTGAATCCACATGAAAAACAAGACTCCCAACCGTGAGAAGAGGAAATTACATCCTATTTCTCCCCCCTAGCACAATTACTAGTACAGTTAGAATTTAACAGCCCCAAACTGGATTTTAGTCTCAGGTACTGGAACCTCTACAAAGGTTCGACCTGGAAACATAGTTTTTCCTTAGGTTTCTCCACTGGTTATATGTCCAACTTGGATAACCTACAACAACATCCTTCTTTTCATTTTTTATATCCCCTCTTGGATAACCATAATATCTTGAAATGGAGCTAGCCAACTCAAATATAGTATTGAAAATCCCTGGCTAAGTTAGATGAGGATTACATATGGTCTTGAATGAGCATTTGGACTCTTTAGATATGCGTACCAATTATGTTCATATAACACAAAAAATAGATGATTCAATACAAATGTCACATAGAAGTCATATTTATCTCATGGGCCTTCAACTTAAATTATATATCTAGAATAACACATTAAGCTATAGGAGATAAATCAAAGAAGCATTTGAATGTAAATTAAACATGTGTAATAATTATATGTCATTTCTAGTTCAATAAATAGATAATAATTTGGCTCAACTATGCCTTGTACATGTTTTCCTTTAAACCTTTACTGTCATAGCACATTTTCATCAAAAATTTTATTTGTCAATTTTTTATTATATATTATGTTTTTTAATTAATTAATAACGGCCATTATTACCGAAAGGGATTTTACAAATTTATCTTTTATAAAATGAATTATGGGGGGCATATTGAGGTGGTTATCTCACTTTTTACTGATTCTTCTAATATTCCTAGAATTTTATGAAAGAAAATATGAATTTGAAATGTTTGTATAAATTTAATGAGGATACATGAGTTGATTTGGAGAATACCATCATCACTTATGTCTAGATTGAGACGGGGCATCATCACAATAAAAAACCAATTACAAATTGTAGTAATCCTAGAATCATGCTTTACATATAAGGTAAAATTGGGGAACTCATGACTTGTACTATAGATAAAAAAACATTTACCCTTACCAAAAAATATATGATAAAAATTGACAAACTACATAAGTTTAAGCTTAAGGGTATATAATCCTTCTTGCCTTCCATATAAATAATGAAAATGATTGTTCCAAGTCTCACGTTGCTTCTCATGTTATTGTATAAACCTTGATTGGAAAGAAAAATAGGAGGGCAGAAATGTAAGAAATATAAAACATAATGAAACACAACGTAAGAAATAGAGAACATAATGAAACAAACACATACATATATCTCTAGACAATCAATACAATTATTTTCCTATGAATCCTTATGGGAGACAAGCAACCCTAAAAAATAATGATGCTCTAGACTCCTTTTTCCCTAGGAAATCCTTATGGGAGAAAAACAACACTAAAATGTAAACATGCTCTACTCTCTCTTTTCTGGTATGGAAAATATGTGAGTAAAAAGAAAGAGGTAATCTCTCTAGAGTTAGCTAAGACTTTTAGCGTGTAAGGTTGCTATAAAAACTTAACTTCATACATTTTTCTCTCTAACTTCACACTCCTAGTTGTATTTTCAACTATGGAACAAAATACAATAACACAAAATGGAACTCTTATTCCTCCTAGTGGCCAAGTATTTAACATAGCGTGATAGCCAATTAGGTGTACAAGATTTGACTCTGTCAACCATTAACGAGGTTTGTGATTTTAGACCTTTTATAGTCTTGTTAAAATTCCACATGTAGCTAGCTTGCCATGCATGAGTAATGGGGCTAAAATGTCATTCTCTCGTACCATGACCTAGTCAACATGATAGGTCAACTTACTAAAGGCATAAATTTTGAATGAACTTCGTTTGATGTTTTTCTTGCACCATTGGATATGTCTTTAAGTGTAGAATAATGGTCAAGATTTCGACACAAGGGATAATCGTTTGACCCCCAAAAATGTCATTTAATACCTCAAAATGACTCCAAAAGGTTTTAGACCCCAATTCTCCACCCACCATTAAAATGACCTCAGTTTTTTCACTCTATAACCATCAAAACATAATATGAAAAATAATATAATTATCCAATATTATAATATTATACAATCTTATAATATTTGAAACCTAAGGTCTTTCCCATACCAAAGTATGTTCTTTTAAAACATGTTTTCTTGGTGATATGGGTGATTTAGAAA
Source organism: Pinus albicaulis (assembly GCA_034641835.2). NCBI lineage: Eukaryota > Viridiplantae > Streptophyta > Pinopsida > Pinales > Pinaceae > Pinus > Pinus albicaulis. The sequence goes on along the minus strand of CM076574.1, from coordinate 349,686,580 downwards.
TGATTGGAAGAGCGAAATTCCTCATTTAATATGTACAATATGTTTTGTTCATGCCACTAAGCCAAGAATTTTAAATTCAACTGACTTTTAATATAACCAACTAAATCCTGCAAAAAAAGAATAAAACAATGTATGTTAGGGTTGTGGATTCAGGCATTGAAACAACACGCCATGACATTTCAAATTTAAAAATAATGGTTTGAGTCCTAAGTAGCTTAGAATCCTATTTGTTTTCAAAATGAGGATGCACTCCCATTTTATTCTCATGATTAGGTTGTAATCATGAGGCTCTCGCTCAAGAGTGGACCTTCCCAAAATATTGTGACATCTTGTCACAAACAAAACCATCAAACTAAAAACACATCATGCAAGAAACATAGCTTGCTGACATATCATTTTTCTCCTTCAAAGAAAAAAAAAATCACATCATGTGAATATCTCCATGTACTCTTACATATTGGTGTACAAAACCATCAACCAAACACAAATTGACAAAACATGCCTCTTCAAACAACTGACTCTCAAGTCAAATAGTAGAGCTCAGGTACAAATTTCCATATTTGTTGCATTTAAGTGTGTCAACATTACTCTACTTTCAACATCTTGCTTCATGCAACATGCACTATACTTTGAATTTGCAAAGAAATTCATGAAACATCAAAATACATTCAAGGCCTTAATTAGATAAGAAATCTAACCATCTGTTAGCAAACCATTTCAATGGCGCATCTTTTAGCTGCACTTCATCATGTGAATCATCTTGACCCTCATCGATTATGGAATCCTCTTTTCCATTCTTGTCGTTATCTCTTTCCACCTTCTTCAAATGTTGTGGATGACTTGTTGGATACAAAGTCCAACACTTGTCCACAAGGTGACCTTTCTTATGGAAATGAGTAATAAACAATTGCATCTTATTTTCAACGTCATTTTCCTTGTCCAATGGGCCTTTGAATTTTTGCCACATTTATTTAGAAAGTTTCAATGTGTATGGATATCTTCTTCCAACATCTATAAACATTATGATTATTCAAACCACAAAAGGAAAATGTGCAAGTTCTTTTATATATCTTATGTGAATATTTACCATGTTTATCATAATCAAAAGCAATTTGATTAAAGGCAAATTTATACCTTGAACATTCACCATTGTTTCCTTCTTGAGGAGGTGAATTTGATGAGGTAGTGGCTCTCCTCTGAATACTAGCAATGAATTAAATGACTAGATAGAGCTTTCAACATCCTCTTCTTTTACATTCTCATTAGCTGCATGTTTATTAACATCTTCTTGCAAAGTGGGTGTCAAACTTTTCCAGTCATCATGAACACAAACTTCACAAGCTTGAGGTAATGAAAACCAAATAAAATTCCTTCTTGGAATAGCTTCATGTTCCTCCTTCACTTTGGAGCATTCTCCATGTTTTCCATAACCAAGACCCAAATAATTAGGCCCTTCCTCAACAACATTTGGCTCAACTATGCCTTGTATTAACTATGCCTTGTACATGGTTGCCTTTAACCCTTTACTTTCATAGCACATTTTCATCAAAAATTTGGACCTTATTTCTCTAGTGTGTCTTTCAAAAGCACGTACACATTCATTTTGAGAGGAAATTGAAGACAAAAACCAATAGCTGATTCTTCTAAATAACCTTGACTAAAATTAGCTAAATTGTACTTTGATACCAACTTGATTTGAATATGGACAAACTAGTTTTATTGGGCTATCTCCCTCATTAGTTAAATAAAAATGTGTTTAGGATCGTCTAAAGTTAGCCAATTGGGAAGGGGTTTGTGTCAAGCTTTAAGTGTATTTTGTGAGAAATTTATGAGTTAATTAGCTTTTAAAAACTCATGTGTACAAATAAAATGCAAAATTTTTATTTAAGAAATGTTTTTCCCTCGATCCAGATTCCGATCATTGGACATGTAAGAGGAAGAAAGAGGGAATTCACTTTTCAAATTCTAGACCTTGTCTAAACCAAAATAAACTAGAGGTTTGGTTTTCAAATACATTCACTTATTTGGAAAAGTTCTAACTACCAAAAGTACATATGCCAATCTACCTCCCAAGAAATACATTTAGTACACCATTGGTTAGTTTTTTGTCTTCCTATATTCTTTATCAACCTCTTCTAGTGATTCTTGAAAGGTGGATACTTAAATCCTTCCTAAAAATTTGAGCTCTAAAATGAGAAGAAATACAAGGTCATTTTAAGTCATTATTCTATCCAATTATAAAAAGCAAGTGAATATTTCTACATATTGTTTTCTGTCCCATAAACTGTACAATATATGTGGAGTTGCCTCGCCCTAAGCGAGATGTTTAACAAACATGATAATAGAGAAACAATTAGTGAAGTCACCAAAAGATGTAGCCTCTTCAAGGTATCATATCCTCTAATCAAGGTCAAGAATCTATTCACCAAAAATGTCCTATGGAAATGATGGTTTAAGAAACAAAACTAGATAAAAACCTTCAGTGAGAACAACAAAATCTAAAATCTCTTCGTCTTCAATCTGCTCGTAAAGTTAAATTACATGTCTTGATCCATATATGGTAAATAAATCAAATAGTTCTATCAATTCCACCTTGCAACTCTAAGAGACATTGAATTAAATTTCATCTCAAGACAGGGCTTTGAGAGGACACTCTCAAAGCCAACCTTCATTATGGCTTTGAAACACATGGTAAGTATCAAGACTTAGCAACTTTATTTGCATAATTTTTTCTAGCATGGACCTTAATGTCATAGCCTTCTTTTGCCTAAATGAATGCAAATTTCCTTGCCATTTGGCTTGCGAAATTCATAATTCATGCTCATGGAACATGATTGTGTTGCAATTGTGATAACATTTGCTGTATGCAGAAGCTAATAAAAAATGATCAAAAATGACATTTTTGCTCTGTTTTTTTGAAGATTTAAGGAAAATTACACCAAGTAGCTTCCAACCTCATATGAACATCATGTCAAACTCATATCAGGATACTGTCCAAGTAAGGGCCACTTAAGCAAGCAATCTAGTATACATGACTCCAATTTCAATTAGCAGCAATGACAGTTCTAAGTATGGTGCAAACATTGCTCCAGATCCTCAATGGGGCATGTTTGATGTCAATAATTTGGGGAGTGAGAGAGGGAGATGGTAGGAGAAAAATCAAGGAATCCTTGGGAAATTGAAAAATATATAACTAATAAGGTGGAAGACATTTGTAACCTAAGAGAGAAACCTGTGAGGAAATGGGTGAAGTTGGTATTACACACCCAATTGGACAACCTCGAGGAGAAAACATTTCTCCCACTTTATTTGTTGGCATAACCTAGTAAGTGTTGTTCACTAGCATGTATTTTGTAAAGGCCTTTCAACCTAGTTCCCATTCAACTCCATCCACCAGGTTGTAGAGGATTCCAAGCCTAATTTCATAAAAAGTAAGTTGGGGATGATCACATTGACTTGCTTGATGACATGTCTATGAAGATTAACTACCTTGAACTATTTTTTTGTGTAGGGAAAGAGACACATTCCCATGTCTGAGAATGAAAACGTTCTTTGATATTGCTAATGCCTCTAGTGTTTACTTCTACAAGTTCTATAGGCAGAGTCTGTAAAGGGCCAAGTAGCCTCTGGATCTCATCTTTTATGAAAGGTGACATATCTAGTAAATGCCCCTACAGTCAATCTCTAGAATGGATCTAAATAGAAGTTCTTCATTTTAATATCTGTAAAACACAACAACTTTAAGGTAAACTATGTACATGTGTCATTTCTTCCACAAACTAAAGTGTATAAGTAGTAAATTTTATACCAAGTGTGCTCCCACCATGTAAAGCCCAATTTGGTGAACTTATCATTTTTATAATATCTTTTTCGATTAAATTTAATTTCACACGTGATCAATTATTGCTTTGAAAGTTGTGTTCTACATAATTTGTGTACACTAAATTACAAATTGATTTTTTGAAATCTATTTTGTGTAAATGTCGACCAATAGATATATATCATGGAGGATGAAAGACGAAGATCAGTCGAATCCCATATGGAGGTTCAGGGATCAGAGGATGTTCACGGTATTTAAATATAATATTAAATCTCCATACATGTGTGTACATATGGAATTGATTTTTTTATTAACTTTGTGAGTGAAATTAGTTGTTAATAAGTTTCATATTTTAATTTTTAGGAGGCAAGAGGAGAAGGGTTTCTACTCCATCCATGGAGCATGGCCAAGGTTCAACCGGTCGAGGTATGAGTGGTAGCGGGTTGCGGGAAGGGGGTGATATTTATTCCCCCGAAGGCCAATCAACGGCTGCTGGTTCTCAACAGGGTCACTGTGGGTCTGGTTCTCAGCAGCGTCATTCTGGGGTTGTTTCTCAGCAGGGTCATGTTGGAGATGATGTTAACCAACAACATCAAGGTTGCCATCAATTTCAATATTTTTTCATTAAATTTGTACAACTTTTTTTACACGTGTTTTTTCTAATATACGAAATTTTATATATATTGATGCAGAGGCCAAAAATGTTCGAGCTAGTGGTCAAAATAGACGCAGGGCAGCTCGCTACATTCAAGAAGAAGGCTGTCAACCCAGCACAACTTATCCGACTGAGATTACTGATATACCATGGGAAACCAACATGGAGGAATGCACCTTACAAAGGTGTGAAAGCCTTCATGTAAAATTGCAAAGAGATCTCATGGCTTTGTCTCTACCTGCTAAGAGTAGACAAAGCCTTGAAATAGTTAACATTCATTGGGTGAAATGGTAAATGTGTACAGAAATTTGGGGCCAACGACTGATTCGTTTGTAGAACTGATGAGAAAGAGAAAAGAAACAGTGATAGGTCCCGATAAATGGCAGGACATAAAACAAAAAGTTACAAGAGCAAAGGCCAAGTCAATGTTTAATTATAAGGAAGGGCCAAAAAGAAAAATGTTGAAGGTGCAGTATTTCAAGCACCCAGACAAAGCTGCTTATTTGTATGATCGACATCTTGCGGCCTTTGGAAGGCTTCCATGGAACGATGAGGTTCATGTTTATTTTGCACAAATGTTTTATGCAGAATTTTTTTTGGGTATGAAACCCGACTACAATGACCTTCCTTCAGAATTTTTTGGCCCGGGGAGAGGTCGATTATATCAACGTAAGGGCGCTAAGCGAGATGTGGAGTTGCCTCACCCTGAGCCGCCATTGGTGAGTCGACCGTCTCGAGTCGAAACCCTGCGATCAGAGATGGATGCGACTTCTCAAATAAGTCGTGAAGCAAGAGATGTTATGATCGAAAATGCTCATAGCGGATTGAGTGGAGTCAATATTGGCTTAAATCGACAAAGAGCATGTGAAAATGCACGTGCCAATTTTGTTTATCATACAGATGAGGAGATTTACAACATGAATGTTGAAGATCTCCGAACATACGCAATAAATTGTCGCAATGGTCTGCAAGACCTAATTTTTCGTGAGGAAGAGGGCACCGGAACGGTATGTGTTAGTGACCTTAGGATTTGAAATTATATTTACATATACATGTGTACAATTTATAATAAATACATGTGTATGTACACATGTATACATTTATTTGTATGTGTACATTAATCTAACAAAAATGTATGATTATATGTTAAAACACCATTTGCAGTTCTCAGGCATGATGCGTGATGAAAATGTTAATATTACGTTTGAGACCTCCGGTTCAAACGATGCAGATGGGTCTGACCATCATGATATGTTGGCACATGTTAGTGTTTTTTAAGTGACTCTAAAATAAATAATTGTTGCCACACATGTACATGTATGTATATATATAATTTGATAAAAAAAATTAACAGGTACCGATTCCGTCTGATGTTTTTGGGATGGCGGTACCTTCTTCTTCCTTAGGAGATATACCTTCTACTTCATTGGGAGATGAGCCACAAGTATGGAAATTTTTTCACAAGTTTAAAATTTATGTTTAAAAGTTATATATATATATATATATTCTACCTCAAAAAGTTCCATTAAAAATTGAGATATATATATATATATATATATATATAGAGAGAGAGAGAGAGAGAGAGAGAGAGAGATCTATATTTTGAGTTATTTAAAATTTTTTGAATTTAGGTTCCTATAGAAGATTTCTTTAATCCGCGGAATCTAGCGACGGAGATAGGAACATCCACAGCATTTGAACAAGATGTCTTTAGTTCCTTTTTTTAATATTAAATTGAAAATAAGTTTATATATGTACACATCCATTTTCATTTGAAAGTTTTTAATTTATATAAATTATTTATATTATAATATATATATATATATATATATATATATACATATAAACACACACACACACACACACACACACACACACACACACACATATATATATATATATATATATATATATATAACTGTACATGTATATTGTACAGTTTACCACTGCAGATGTTCCTATGGGAGAACCTGTTCATCAAATGGAGAGGGAACCTTACGAGGTATTGCATGATTTTTTTGTTATATTTTGTTTTTTACATGAAGTTCTAGATATATATATTCTCATTCATTTTTAAAACTTCAAATTTTAATGTTCAAGTACATGTGCTTTGTGTATGTAGGTTTCCCATTCACAGGATAGGGCGCGAACAGAGACCCAGACGCTAGATCCTCCATTTGATGGACATGATTTACAGTATATTTGATTTCAAAATTTAGATGGTTTTAAAATTTGTTAAACTTGATACAGTTTGATACTCAAGTGAGATTTACAATTTTTGGACATGTATTTTATTACAATGTTATTATATAATTTGTTTTATTTAATTTTTGGATGGTTTTAGTACTTTTGGCATGTGAATGTGAAGTAATGTTGTCATCTGAAATACATTTGGCATGTGATATTTAATGTTAAATGTTTTTGTTGGATAGTTGAATTATAATTGGCATGGCATGTGAAGTTTTAAAACTCAAGTTTTGGATGGTTTCAATCTACATTTTGCATGTGATATTTAATGAACTTTAAATGTTTAATTTTTTAATGTTGCACAATATATAATCAAAAGGTTTTCAAAACTTAAAGTTTTGGATGGTTTCAATATAGATTTGCATATGGTAAATTGATATGTTACTTGTAACAGACAATCCCCATTGATTTCATTGTATGAGTTGATTTCGGTTGATATAACTAGTTTAATTTCATGTGATGGTACATTACTTGTAAAGTCATTGGATTAATAGTGTTCATTGATTTCAGTGTAAGCGCAAAAAATTATTGACAATGTAGAACGATTTTTGTGTTATAATAATTAAACCTAATAATATTGGAGAGCAAGAGAGACAAGGTATGGTGTTTACTACAAGGAGTTCGAGCTAAATATTTAAATGGTTTATGATTTATGATTTCTACTTTCTTTTTAATATAATCGATATGGAAAGATGACAAAACTAATAAGGGTGACAATAAGAATAGAAGAAGAAAATAGTTTAAGATTTATCACAATAAATGCTATTTGTAATTGATTACATTCTAATTATTCACATTCTATCATTCAATATTATTACATTGTCACTTTGCATTCAAAAAATTTATTTGATCATTTTCCATTATTAAAGTTATTCTACAATATTTATCATCTCAACAAATTGAGGTAACTAAGAAAATTTAAAATTAAAATGATTTGATAAATCTCAAACATATTTAGCATATTTAAAATGGTTATATTAATATTAGATGTATTTACATATTCTTGATAAAATTAATCATATGTTTCTCATATTATCAATAGTTTTTCCTTGGTTGCACACGACTGAAACCAACCTAGATCCATCTTAACTACGAATCTATCAAGCGCCGAGAGGGATCAAATCTCTCGAGGTGCAAACCTTTCCTCAAGTTTTGCACTCAAAAAAGAGGTTTGCACCTCTAGATATTTGATCCCTCTCGGCGCTTGATAGATCCATAGTTATGATGGATCTAGAAAAATAACTTTCTAAAAATAAGTAAGGGAAAAGCAGCATAGGGAACAATTAGGAGTAGATTTAGGGCATAGGGAACAATTAGGAGTAAATTTAGGAACATGTGATAGTTGGGTGAGATAAAATCATATTTTAATCAAATAATGGGAATTTGTAGGAGAGACAAATAGTGGATATGACATGTATTTTGGTGAATAATCAAATTTATGGAATTAAACAATTAATTATTTTTGTATGTGAAAACAAGATTCACACCTAATCCTCACCTAAAATACTAAATTGAACACATTATTATTAAGGGGATGAGGAGCTTTCTAGGTTTTGAGCTCCCCATTGTTAGATGAGTGTCGTCATGGCATTCCATGTATTTTTGTGAGAACTTATGATATTGTGATATTCTAATTAAGAAATAGTGATCTTGAGTACATGCTGGATAATGTAGTAGATAGGAACTTTTTGATAAGGGGAGATTAGGGATGTGACCAAATTCCTATCAGTGAAAAAATTTTCTTCACCTTCCTATAACTCTATTGTAGCTTTGGGGGCCAAAGGTAAGAAGAGTACCTTGGAATTTCTTGGGTGAAAAACCAAGTAGGTCACCAACTTTGGTCTAGTGCATTGGAATTCATTAAATAATTGGTCATTGGAGCTGCTTCAAGCTAGGAGTGAGCATCGTCACCAACCTACATTGAATATTTTACACTCCCTAGGGTGAATGATACTTTAAATTGATTGACAGTCTAAGACTTTTGAATTTTTCTGAATGCCAAATGATCTTACAAAGCTAGTATTTATAATATCTTATTAGGTCATTCGGTGACAACTTTTACCGAAAACTTGAAACAAAGAGAATCTATCCTTGGCTAGGACATCATGTAAGATGCCTGCCATAAACAGTAAAATTGTACTTAAAAGTTGAGATTCGGGCAAGTGGGGACAACCACTTGTTATCTCGTCCCTTGGAGGCTAGGCCATATGGGGACCGAATCTGACCTTACAAAATAAAGTGAAGTAATTTGTACCATACGGTCGAAAAATATATACAAGAACAATTAATATACAAGAACAATTAATTTCATTCTAGAATATATATATATATATATATATATATCCAATACATATAACATTTTTCATCAATGCACATGTATAGAAAAACTACTTTCAGTTGATACTAGAGCACGTGCTTGTACCCAAACAATTTGTAACATGTGCAAACCACAAATAACATAAGTAGCTCAATTTTTAGTTGAGTACTGGAAGTTCTAAAACATATTTAATCCAAAGATAATAAATTGTTGGACACTTCACTCAAAAAAATTCTAATGGAATTCCATACTCAATAATCCGTTCATGATCGGATTTTGACATTTTCCATTTCTTAATTTTTGATTTTTTCTTTGATTGAACTTCTATCAACTTTATGCGTGTTGCACACACCAAGTGACTATATTGACAACTTATGGAATCGGGTTCATAGTCTTCAAAGTAAACAAAGTCTCCACTTTGACGAGTTTGTTTGAAAAAATAACCTTTCAGTATAATAGACCCTTTGTCATACTGAAATCCGTGATCATTATAGTCTTGTAATAATTTCATTTTTTGTTCAGTGCAACGCATCAAATAATACTTCACATTTTCATCGTTGTTAATAGGTGCAATTACAGCAAAAACATCTCCTGCACAATAAAATAAATTTAACATTTAATTATGCATATTTAAATTTATTTCTAGATCTTTAAATCATTAGAAAGTAATTCAAATGTTACCTTGTCTAACAAGATCATAAACTCGATCACCATTGGATGATATTGTAGTTTCCTCTGATTGCATTTCTTCAAACATTGCAATAGACATTTTTCCCTTTGTATTTAGCTCTGTATGTTTCCAATCGTTCACATACATTTTGTTTTCACAGATGTCATTGGATTTTGTGTTGTCTATGCAAACATCACAAAAACAAGAATATTTTCTTTTATCCAATGCAAACACATTTCTGGACAATTTTGTTTGAATTGAATGCAATTTTGAGTCCCTTTTATTGTTTCAACGTCATTTCCAATTGATCTATCTGCGTCTTCGATTCCAATATGCCAGAAAAACCTTTATATGGAAAATTAGAAAAAGAATTTGTAAATATGATATCAAAATACAATTAAAAATAATCATTGCATGATAAATGTACAATGTTTAAAATTAGATTTCCAATATAAATTAAATTTAATCCTTCACACTTCTCTTGATGGGTTTTTCTCATGGCTTAGAGCAACGATGCACCATTGAACAACTTCTTCAACGTTCACAAGTCGGCGTGCAGAGTGGTTCATTTGATATCTTCGAAGTACTCATTTTATGCATGCTCCTGCACCGTCATGTTCTCCTTTTCCATGGCCAGTCTCAAAGAAATTCCAACAATGTTTAATGGAGGTTTTCTTATGAAGACGACACAACCAAAAAAATGATCGTGCAGATTTGAATTGACCTGCGCATCCGTCCGACCATATCCAATGTTCATTGAATGTTATTCCACGATTTTTCAATGAATCATAAATTTTTCCAAAACAATGTTGTACAAAACATGTATCATGCGTACGATCGTCACTGATATAAACATGATATTCTTTAATGATATGTCGATTTTCACTCGTGCTTTCTATATGATCGACATTTTGTTCAGCATGTCTATATAGAATATGAACGAGCATGGAGACTTGGTCAGAATGATAGTATTCACTCTGAATTTCTTTTTGTGGAACAAATGTGTAGTTTTCTGCAAAATCAATCACTGACAAAATGGTCCCTAGTGGAAAAACTTCACGAGATTTTTTGAATTGCAAGTCTTGCCATCAAGCTCTATGGGAATGCTTGGTGTATTTGTAAATTTCTACCTCAAACTTTCTCAAAAAGTCTATCAGAAAAATTTCGTCTTCTCGTAATTCGATTATTTTAACACTATTTGCACCTTGAATCAATGTACCGATATATTCATATCTCTTCCATTTCACTTTCATGTTGGACAATGATTGATCATTTATATCAATACGATATTTGTTTTGAAATTTAGTCAAATTTCCACAATCATCGCATTTTTTACCACCAACACATTTCTTTTTGTAATATAGTTCATCGCTTTCTCTTTCACATAGAATTTGAGATATGAATTCACGGATAGTGGAAGGAGGAGGTGAATCCTTCCATAATGTTCTACCGAAATCAAGGAATGTGTCATAATATAACTCAAATTCCACATGATAACGGCAACAACAAGTGTCGTGTACGGTGATAGGTTTTACATACCATGGTTTTTGTTGAACAAAAGCATTGAGTGAAACATGAATTTGATGATTCTCTTCTTTTAACTTGTTGAATAACTCTATCTGAGTGGTTTCCAAGAGATGTTTTTCATGTTCTTCGTACTGATTTCGTGCTATTCTTCTTCGCATCACATGTCTTGTAGTTGGTGAAACACGCGAATTGTTCTTCCAATATTCATATATTATTTTTTAAACATTTTCTCCAAGTCTATCTTTGTATGGTTGCCTACAAATAGCTCTCCAACAAGCGATTTCATCATTTACATCTATTTGTAGTCGAAATTTTCGATGTTTGTGCAGAGTTTTTCGCAAGGTTCCCAGTGCTCGTGCCATAGATGTTATCAAACGATTCTCTTGAGTACTTGGTGAAACCATTGCCATCTGTATTCCTCTACGTACATTTGAAACATATTTATCTCTAGATCTCTTAATTGACTTTATAGCACTACTCATATTTTTTATCACCTCTTCCTTCATTTTTTTATCTTTGGTTGATTTTCGAATACCCAATAGTGTCTTCACTTCTTTTAATTTCCTTGATGATAGGAGACCTTTCAACATTTGAGCCTGAACTGTCACTCGCTCATTTAAGAAATTCTTTTCAAAAATGCAGTTGACACGATATCGTATAACATGGTCAGGTTTTTTATCTCCATATGTGTGAGTGTCAACATTTTCTAATATCTCATGATCGATAGTGATTTCATCTGTACATATTCGAAAAAATAGTACATATTGAATAAATCACTAAATTAATAAATATGTCAATAAATATTAAGAAAATTTTAAATACATCAATAGATCATAATATTTACATTTACACACCCGCTTCAATTTCTGCTTGAGGTTGATTTTCTTCTTCAATATTTTGAGGAGTAGCTCTGTCTGTTTACATTAAACAAAATATTTTTCAAACTAGTTCATCAAATAAAAATTAAGCTTCACATTTTACATTAGGAAAATTTTAAATATATCAATAGATCATAATATTTACATTTACATACCTACTTCAATTTCTGCTTGAGGTTGATTTCCTTCTTCAATATTTTGAGGAACATCTTTGTTTGTTTACATTAAACAAAATATTTTTCAAACTAGTTCATCAAATAAAAATTAAGCTTCACATTTTACGTTGGGAAAATTTTAAAAATATATCAATAGATCATAATATTTACATTTAAATACCTGCTTCAATTTCTGCTTGAGGTTGATTTTCTTCTTCAAGATTTTGAGGAATATCTCTGTCTGTTTACATTAAACAAAATATTTTTCAAACTAGTTCATCAAATAAAAATTAATCTTCACATTTTACATTAGGAAATTTTAAATATATATCAATAGATCATAATATTTACATTTACATACCTACTTCAATTTCTGCTTGAGGTTGATTTTCCTCTTCAATATTTGAGAGGGCTTCTAACTTTCTTTTGCGAGATTGTCTAGTCTCTTCTCTACGTGCCTCAGGGTCTCTTTTTCGATCATATTTTCTCGCACAAGTTCTTCAATTTCCCATGATAATAGGTTATGAATTTCAAAAAATTTCCTTCAAAAAATTAGACAATAACTCAATTACAAAAAATATCACAAAAGATTTATTTTAAAAAAATTCAGTGTAAATTTTTTGCAAAAATTACATATTCCAATTCAAAACACTTACTTTAAAAAATTCGAGAGAAAAATGTCTTATAAAAATGAAACGAAGCTCAAAAGATTTACTTCAACTCAAAACACATACATACCTCCAAGAAATGTCTTTTGAATGTATGTCCAAGAAATTTTTTACAACTTTTGCCAAAATCACGCCACCTCTAAGAAATGTCTTCCAAAAAATTCTTTAAACCCAAAATTGTAAAATCAATCAAGAAATGCTCTTAAACCCAAACTTTGAAGAAAAGTTTTTGAACCCAAACCAAGATCTTTGTAAAATGAGAAGAAGTGTGCGAAATGTACGAAAATTGTGAATCATTTCGCGGCAATTTATATTGACACGAAATGTGTTTTAGTAGGGGGCTCCGCAAAAGTTTCCGGCCGACGAAGAATTATACAAGTATTCGGCCGAACTGTTGATCAAAATTTCAGCCGAACTATTAAGACGTTAGATTTAACGAGCCTTTGGCGGAAAACATAGTTCGGCCGAACTTTGACTAAAAGTTCGGCCAAACTAACGCGTCACCAATTACGCAAAAACCAGGCTCTGAATACGGTTCTGCAACTTTGGACTGATTAAACTCCATGAAAAGTTGTTAATTAACTGTTGGAACCAAGACAAGCATTTTCAAAATTGAATCTACTTTCATGAAATATAACTTTTATGGAATTTCATAAACGTTTATTAATTTTAATTATTTTTCTAATAAAATGGGTGCAAACAATTTCTGAGGGTCATTGTGATTCAGTGAAATCAAAATTTTGTATCTCCCAAAATACATTGTAAAAAAAATTGAAAAAATTATGGGGCATTACATTGGTCCGTCGTTTCTAATGGGTAGCTTTTATATTTTTAGTTTATAACTTATATGTTAAGAAATTTCTTGCGACGCAAAACATATCCAAAATACGCAGTTTTTTGTATTGGACTAGTTCAAAATTTTTTAGTAATTATCATATGCATCCATTGGCTTTGTAAATATGACGAAAACAAAGTAGACTCTATCTAGATTGTTGTAACACATTTTGTTTTTTCAAAAACACAAATTTTCAATGAATACAACATTGCGTCATAACATGACTTCTTATGAATCCTTTGATTGTTAAGAAACACACACTCAAAGAAACGCTAAGTTGACATATCAAATCTACATAAAAAAAATTCAAAAAATAAGTAATAGAAAGCTAACAAAATTTCTCACAACTTTTATTTTTATCGCAAAATGAAATTCTACACAGAAAAATTGTTATAGTTTGCAGAAAGTTGAAGAACCGAAAAAAATGAAAATTTTTTCTCAAAAAAGGGCAAAAAGTGTAACCGAGCTTCACATTTTCATTATAAGAAAAGAATGCAATGAAAACATCTAATGTATACTTAGTTACTTCCAATATTCAATTATGAAGTGTGATCTTCTTGAAATAGTGTTAAGTAACCAATTACACTTTGATGAACTAGAAAACTAAGTAAATTCTGCAAAAGGTAACTCAGTAATTGCACTCATTAAACATTCAACCATTCAATCTTGAAACATGATTAAATCAAGTTATTTTAGAATGATCTTTAGGAATATCAGTAATTGGAATTAAGTGAGGATCTAAAAGCAAAATATAAAAGCATGTAAGACTAACTAAAAACAACTAATGTATATTTGACTTTTCTGCAACATTCAATGTGAAGTGTTAATCTTCTTGAGATGAAGTCAATTATGCCTTAGTTTCTAAATTCCTATAAAGAAAATAACAATGTGCAAAGGAAAACTCAATAACTCTGTGAATTAGACATTCAAACATTTATTTTAGAAACATCTTCTTGAAATTACCTTTGATAACATCTGTTGACACAATTGATTGATAATTCTAATCTAAGAAATTAAATGACAGAACAGTAAAGAAAACTAGATAACCGTGATTTCTTATTGCTTCAAAGCAATCCAATTTTGGGAAAATAGATAAGGCACTACTTTCTTGAAATGCTATTAGGAAACATAAGATTAAACAGTGAAGTAAATCTACATCTGAAAATAAAATAACATTTGCAATGGAAAGCTAAACTATTTGCATGAATCTAAGTAAAACAAACTAATTAATCTTACAAATTTATAAAGGGATGCACATGGTTGATGGGGGCCCTTCCATTATCCAATAGCATTCCAACTTGCAAAACTTCACATTCTAAAACTCAATAATTGAAAATAACTTTCTTTATTGATAAACTCACAACTTTACATCCCATTCCATCTCAAACCTTGTTACAAAACATTATATAATTCTCTCTTCTTTTCCTATTTTTTGCATCCCTTGATAGGAGAAATATTCCCCTATTTATACAAAAATATGAGAATTTATCTCATTAATGAGAGTCCATGAATCGCTCCCTATATCTCTAGAGTTACAATCAAAATAGGAAATGATAAGACACATGTCTTCTTAAAGTTTCAATACAAATAGGAAATGAGACACATATCTTCTTAGAGTTTCAATACAAATAGGAAATTAGACACATATCCTCATGATCCCATGATCTTCTCCACTCAAATTCAATTTTTTTTTTGGGAGGCCACATAAAGGTCTTTTAGAAGCTTCCTTTTGACCTACACATGGCAACAATCTCATCCCACTTGTTAGGTATAAGCATATGCGCATTATTTTCTAATTTTAAACCACAAATTCACTTTAAAATGCTAAGAATTAATAAAGTTTGGAAAAACATAAATGTAACCCAATAGTGGTAATGGTAAGGTAAATGTAATGAAATAGAGGTGGAGTGAAGGTGATAATATGGAAATAAGTGAAAATGTAATGGAAGTGAATGACAATTTCAAAGCCCAACAAATAGAAGTTGTGTTGAAACTGAAAAACTGAAAGAACTGATGGTGGGGGTTCAAATGGAATAGGTGGGTGGCCACCAATATCCACCTAGATCATTAGGGCCTCAAAACGGCTCCAGAAGTTCCGGACCCGAAAACCTGCTAAAAATAGTAAGTTGTGTTGAAAGTGAAAGAACCAATGGTGGGGTCCAAATGGAATAGGTGGGTGGCCACCAATATCCACCTGGATCAATCAGATAGCTAATATTACCACCATGATAAATCATGCAATTCAGTGTCGAAAAATGATAATGTCTTAATAATGTTGTTGTAACCTCAAATACATATCTTGCAACTCATCAAAACCCAACAGTGGAACATGGACTATTCATACCAATGTTTGATGCAAAACCCTAGCCTCACTACAGATCCCTCTACTAGCTACCAAGAGCTTAGTTCCTTTAGCCCTCAAGCACAAATAAGCTATCTCGTCCTAGCCTCAATTCAAGTGCCAAAAGTATTTGAAATGAGGTATGAGGGCACATTTATAGATATGTGGTGACTGTTCATCTACCATGACCCTTGGTCTTCCCTCTGACCTTCCAGGTACCATGACCCTTGAACTCCCCTCGGGGCTCTTGAGCTTCTCCTCATGGCTCTTGAACTTCCTCGCTATTCTCTCATGCCTATTTTTCTTACATGATCCAATTAGTCTAAACATAGCTTCTAATAGTGTGGTGACCAATCATTATGATGAAGGAGAAGAGGAGGATGTAGAGGGTTTTTGGAAACCCTAGAATTCTTATTGCCCAAATGGTGCACTGATGCAGTTGTTAGGTCTTGAGATAGGGTTACTTTCTTGCCAGTATGCCTCAAGTCTTGCATTCATCCATCTTTTAGTGATGTGCCTTGGAGTTTATTGAGAGGTTATTGGGGCTTGTATGGGACCCTTTGGCTTGTTAAGGAAACCCTAGCCATGAAATATTCATGATGAACCCTAGTCCTTCAGCATAGACCAACATCTCACTTCCTTCCTTCCGCCTTAGAGCTAGTTATACTTCAATATCTGTTGTTTGACTAGGATCATGCATTTCTACAACATCAGCCCCTCGGGCCATTTTAGCTACCAATTTGGCTTAAGTGTCTTCATAAATGACGAGGATCTTCCTTCGCAGCTTCGATCCTACACATACACACAATAATTAATTAAGCATCGAGACAAATGTACTTTCATTAAATATAAGAAGTATATATCACAACTAATAATGATCAAGAATTCTTAGTCTTGAAATTTCTTGCAATTGCATGATCACAAATATGTGCGTTGATATGTTTAATATTTTGGCACCAACGTGACGCCAATAGTTGTATTCCCTTTCCCAAAATTCATAGGAGGGATCCTTCACGTCATAAACATACTAATATCAAAAAGTATGAGAGATTTATTCAGTGCACAGATGTCGCACTTTCGCCATTTAGAGGAGGTCGCAATTCTGGTAGCTTTCTTGAGGTGATATTGTGCGACCCCGGTGGCAGTGCGACTCATTAAAAGTTTCCCATTCGCATATTGGACAAATCTAAAATTTTGGCTGAGACGTTGTAACCAACCCGATGTCTTGAGGGAGAGTGCGACCTCCTGGAAGTCGTAATGTCGCAATGTAGTGTATGCGTTGGACTGCTTCTAAATCTTTGCGACTCAGCAACTGGTCACATTAGAATAACAGTCGCACCTTAAGTTGCCTCTCGAGCTGCGACTCAATGAATATTAAATTGAACCCTTTCTCAAATCTACTCCATGCATTGGCTCTTCCTTCGGCGATGCGGAATGCCTGAATATTACGACATTATTGGGATAATATCATCATTTGAAATTGTTGTAAGAAGTCAAGGAGCATCCATAAGACGTCGAAGTGCCTTCTACACCAATGTCGCTTCTCCCCCTCCGGGCACCCTCACGCTCCAATCAATACACCGAATGTCCCAACAGGGTCGCAGATGTGGTTGTAACTTCATAGGTCACAGATGGTGATTGCTTCAAAGCTCGGTCGCACTGGATAAGTCGCATGCCTGGTGTTGCAAGCTTGATATGCGACCTTGCGACTATAGGAGGTTACAAACTCTATATTTTCTTGCCATCTATGCGATCCCTCCCTCCTCTCCTCCGTTGATAGGCTTATTTTCTCATCATAACATAGTATCAATGAGTGGATGCCTGAATGCGTGGCTTGCGAATTCATCTAAGTCGCAGCTTCAACTCTTCAACGTTGTTATATATAGTCTGCTTCTGGATGCGATCCTAGTGCCAAGACAATGGATCCCATTCTATGCCTCTATACGAAGCATCACTTCGTGACAGCTATAGCGTGTGCCAAGGATTTGGATGTCAGGATTGAAATCGACTACTCCACATATCCAACATTTATCAAATGCCGAGAAAAACAAACTCATGTGTTTCACATAACATCATAGACATGATGTATGCCCCAACAAGTCTAACCCTTTGTTGTAACGATGATGCAGTTGGGTCTATTCTCCCTGGACACTACTTGTATGTCGGCGTGACATAAGAGCATGTTTTCACTTTTGGTAAATATATACAGTTGTTGTGGCGTGGGATATTCGCATTATTTCCACATTCATGGTGCATCTTTTCCAGCGTGTTGACACAATATATGACATAATAGATTCCCCCTTCGCAGTCCCCACACGATAGTTGTACGCATATCTTCCTCATTTGTAAAATATTGCACGCGCATTGGTTTTAACGCCATAAACACGCGACCGTGTTGTATTTGGCATGCTATCTCCGTCTGAAATGGTGTCATCACATCCTCAAAATAGTCAAATCCAGCCTTGATGTGCCCTCAACCAAGCATAGCTTCAACTTCTGTCCATGTGTGCGATCTTATAGCATTTTCCTTGCCTGTGTTGCTTGCATTCTTGGGTGCAGGAATGTCAACAGCTCCAACACCTCAACGCTTAGTGTAGATTATTACCAAGATCAAGAATTCAACGCAGCGCCTTTAATATGGGATGTGGTATTCTGTTGACAAGGTTTGTTCAAAGACACAGCTCGAAATAAACATTCATTTTGACCCAATATAACAGGAATGCACTGCTCACAGCCTCTAAATGTGTGTCAACATTTCTTTATACTTGTGCCTTTACAGAATGATCGGTCTTGACAATTTCCATATGGTTTTACACCGCCCTCATCAAGGAGTCCTCTTCGCATGGATTTTTGCATGTAAAATTAAACCTTTCCCTTTAGAAGATTCTTTCACCATGAAGACTTGGTGTATATGTGTGTGTTATCACCCTTTGGCTTAGTGCACCGATGTATGTAAACAAGTCATGTTGTATCATCATCATCCTTCATTTATATATATGTTAATTCTTTTACTTGTAATGCAACCCATGGGTGCACGCTATTATGGTGTGTGGTGCTTCCTTTGTAGGTTGGTATGTGGTGATTACGTGATGTACACATATACACGAACGATGCATCATGTATCACTTGTACATCTCAACATGGCACGTACCTCTTCCATTCAATTTATTCATGTCCATTCCTTTTTTATTTAATTTAAATGTCCATCATATAATATAGAATGTTATGGGTCCCTTTGATATAGGTGTCCCTTTGATGATCAGATAAATGGTTTCCTCACATTATTTTGATGCAATTCTCCAACATGGTATTCAAGGGCGTCTTTATGTAAATTCCTGCAAAGAAATAAAATGAATAATTATTCTATTAAATGCAGGGTTTTACAGGTGAACATGAAGTAGGGTGTCAAATGAAACCATTTTTTTAATCCATATGGGAGAGATATCCTAGCTTCAAACAACCAAAGAAAACTGCTACAAAATGGTTGAACAAGAGATGCTTGAATTGGGCGACCAACTAGACCATCTAGGTACTCTAAAGGATCTATAAGTTGCAAGTGGATATGGTCTACCATGAGGTACCTAACATGATGCTTCAATTGCAGTGCGATTATCCTAAAGAATTTTTGAACTCGCATCCGGAAGGAGGTGATAAATGCAAGGCAAGGTTGGACTCGTAATAACATAAGTATAAGGTTAGCAGGGTGTAAGGGAAAGATAGCTTTCTTACAAACCCTCATGTGCAGGTTGAGATGAGGACCCAATCATGAACCTAGGGGAAAATTCTTGCAATGATTCCAATCATGATGCCATGCAACTCTAATAATAATGTGCCCCAGGGGAATATGAATTAGGCAAAACATGAATGGGATCATTCTCTTAACAAATTACGGTTCCTGCCTAACCCTAGTATGGTCATCCAGATTGAAGCCTTGTTTTTTTGGGCTCAGTCTCCTTGCTAACAGATGTTGACTACTATGGACAACCTAGCTTCGAATCTACGGAGGAACTCTCAACTCTCTTTGAAGCAGCAAACCCCCAAACCCTAATGAAATCATGAGACAAAAAGACAAGTGAGTGTAGTGTTCATCACAGGAATGGATGCGGTGACAGGGTTTGGTAGTAATAGGTCATGGGGAGATTAATCGATCGGAGACCGGGTCGAAACCTTAATGGTAGAGCGAGCAGAGGGGGACCCAAATTTTGAAAATGTCAAAAATTTTGGGTGGTGTTGTAGCAGCTACAAGAGGTTGGAAATACATGGGAAATCCAAATTATGGTTGCTTGGTCCCACTTCCTAACACCATATACATCACTCCCCTCCACTCATGTATTCACATTCACCTATTTTCTCATTTGGGTCCACATGCGTCCACTAGGTCCACATAGGGTTAGCCTCCCCCTCCCCTTTTCCACACCTTGGATCGAGCCTAGAACGATGACCTGGAGGTTGACACAGTTAAAAATATTCACTACTCTCAACGGGAAATGTACCACAAAATGAAAAATATGGTCAAGACATAGATTTAGCACATGAGAAAAATCTAAACATGAGCTATGCCCCTTATTTATGGCCATCACCCTAGTTCCTATGGGCCCTAGATGAGCCCTTCCACATTAAGGAATCCATGATTGTCACAAACCTTGGTTGGAAATGAAATGTTGCACGTAAAATGGGGTATCCACTACTATATCCTATGCATCATGCTCTCATCCCCTAGAGCCCCGAGCAGTTATGAAGAAAAAACAAGCAAAGCCAAAGGTATATGAAGAAGGGTGGAAAAACAAAGGCCAGGGGTAACTCGTGTACCACGATTTTCTCCCTCCTACACTCATATACCCAAGTGTGGGATTCCTCATCATAGTCACCCTTGTACCATTACATGTGACCTAGAGCATTTCCCTTATCCCCACTTTGTTCCATCAGTATATCGTTTTCCACCTACCACCTGATGGATTTACCATTGACATGTCACCCCCTATAGAGGTTGAAACAACCTAATAGGGTTCTTTATTAACCCCCTTATTGAGCTTGGAGACACTTGTACATGTCAAAGCTTGTTATGTAAGGGCATTCCACCATGAAGTGCCCCATTGATTCCATGATTTGTAAGCTCATTTACTTAAATATTCTTATTGTTTGTTGTATTGGAGGGCAAGGGGACACATTGGATAATATGCAAGATTGTAGGTGGGTCTCCTTTTGGGGCTTGGTCTCCCTATACGGGGCCCAAGCCCTCCAAAGGGCCACATTGGCACTTGTAGGGTGAGAGTGGAGAGCCATGGGCCTCCACCATAGCAGATAGTACTTCATGGATCCCCACCACCACCCATTGATTACTTGTCTTCACCTTTTGGATGAGGATGATGCACCTGTTTCACCATGCCTAACCGACTCCACACTTGCACCATACACTTGGCCGATGTTCCAAGGTCCATATGACGAGATGTCTCATTGCAAGAGACAAATGGAGGGATTATGTCATCACCCTAGCTCTTAAAATGGTTTACGGGCACTTTTGATCCACTTGGAGACCCATGAGGATGTACTTGTGACCCCACACCCACTTGGGAGCACCACAATGACTTACTTGGAAAACAAGGGGAAAACCCCTTTTCCAATATGTCTAGAGTCCATTCTCTCACCGTGGCACACTTTGGACTTCATTATGCATTCTAAATGGCCCAAAAAATCATTATATTGATAATTTTGACCTCTTGGGAGGCTTATTTTTATGTTATTGAGTTATCTTGGTGGGCTTGTCACCAAGAGATGTTATTATTGCACATTACCTTATTATTTGGTGCTTAATTAGGCCAATTAGCCAAATCGAACTCAATAGAGATGGTATAAATTGATGAGAGGTGACTCATTTCTCTTATCATCATTTGGATCTGGAATTAGTAGCTACTTGGAGAATTTTTCATTCCCTTTTGGAGGATGAGTTTGGTTTCATGGATGAATTTTGATGTTTGGATGTTATTATCTTGGTCTTGGAGCTTCATACTTGATCTGATTTGATGATTGGATATACTCATTGTACATGTAAGTGATATATTTTCATGTTTATTCTTGTATTTATTGTATCACATGAACGTTGTTGGGGATTTTGCTACCTAGGTATGAAATTTACAACTACTTTATACGAAATGATGAAATTTTTGACCTATTGAAGTGTTGCATCATTGCATGTGTCATGCATGAATGATTGAATGTTCCTGGAGGTTATTTCTATTGATTATACCTTGATAATTCATCATCATTATACTTCTAATTATAAAGTCCTTGGGTAGTTTCTCTCATGCCCTAATTGCCATGCAAAGTTACCTAGAGGCCTCCTTGATTGGGTTAATTCTCTCCAAATCACAAATTCACCTTGACTCCATCTCTCCCAAAGGCAAGGCATTGATCCAACCATTGGTGGTCAACGTTAAAGTTTATTTTTCTCACCTCCTCTTTCTCTTTCTCTTTCTAGTCCTATCCCTATATCTCACCTGGGGCATCAATCAAATTCCATTCTTGCCATCCAATCACCTCTATTTTTTATACACTGCTATGTTGGGGTTTTGTCTAGAGGTCCTCCAAGTTTGAAGAAAATCAAACAGTGGAATCCCGAGATATAGAAATCCCTGACCACAAGACCAATTCTTTCCCTAGATTGACTTGGGTTAGCGTCTTTATTGGGATCATTTCATTCAAATCACAAAATAAAATTAGTCTTTTGATATTATTGTTGGTAAATTCAATTGATCTCGAATTACTTCATTAATTTACAACCAAGTTTCATGTACTTATGAAGTGTATGTGCACCATATATTCTAGGAATTCTATTTTTGGATGAAATTGGTCAAAGTATGGATAAATGTTAGACAAGATTAAAGAGTTATCACACACATGTTCTTCTCATTAAAGGTACTTCAAAGTCAAATGTTGAATTGAATTAAAAAATAATCTATGACTTGAAATCAAAATTTATTTTAATTGCAGAACTGAAGGTCTATTTCTAATTTACATAAAAGAAATTATAATGCTATTTATAGGAAATAAATCTTAATATTAATTGTAGAAATTAAATATTAACACTAATTGCAGAAAAGAATTAAATACTAATTGTAGACAATAAATACTAATGCTATTTGCAAAAATGAAATAACTTGCAAAAGGGAAATTATTCAAATTAAATTGTAGCTTCAAGTGATTACTAATGTGTGCTAATAAGCCCTGAAAACCATCTATTCATTGTCCACGAAATTTAACTGAGTTATAAAATTGAATTCTAAACTAAATGCATTCTGGAAATAAATCTTCTTCTTTTTTTTTTCAATGAGTGCTTTATTGACAAAACAACAGGAATTAGACTATACAACAAATGAAATGAAACTATCTATGTTAACAGAGATAAAACTATGAGAAATTTCAATTCAAATGAAAAATATCTACCCTTACAACCCTCCAGGGGGCCCTCCCGTGAGTGTAAGTTCGTCATTGATTCAATTGACTCAGTTAACCACACATTGATTAAAAACAACAAAGTATTATATTAATCACAAAGGTCTCTTGAACAAAGCTTGCGAATAATTAACAACAACAAAAATTGTATTTTTGGTTTCGCCTCATGACTTTTATACATTTCTTTATCAAATTAATAAAAGAGTCCTATGTCGAGAGGCAATTTAACTATTATGCCATCTAACAAATAATAGTAAATTGAAATTATATCTCCTCATGATTTTCTACTGGAAGAGAAAATCATGAGGGATTCTTATCGAACATATCATCTCCACACTTGCTTGATCTTCGCCATGATCTCCTACCGAAATTTGCTTTATTGATGGAACGTCATAGCCAGAATTGACTTCTACTTTGAATTATAGATCTTTCAATATATCTACCTTTCCAGATCATGAAGATAGGTGGACATTCATGTGTGGAACACTTTTAATCTACTGGTACCTTTAACTCACTCTTTGATGCACGGAAACCTGTCTAACCATGGAGATAGTTGCAGAATTCTACATTAGTTGTGAAATGATCAAGATTCTTTAGTTGTAGAGTTTTTTATTTATATTTCACAAATAAAAAATATATTCTAAAACATGGATGTTCAATACCTTTTAGATGTCTGAGTATGTCTATGATGACCTTATTTAGACTGAAACTGCAGCAAAATGGTCACAAAAAGATAGATAGGAAAAGGGGTAGTCAAAAAGAAAACAATTTCGGACTTCAACATTCCCCCACACCAAAGGTTTTTCATGTCCTCATGCATCAAAAATTCAAAATTGGTTCCTTCTTTCCTTCAGTGTATAATCTCATAAGCTTGTGCAAGCATATCTAGACTAGTGTTCTTATTTCTCTTTCTCATGTTGAATATTTCCCTTGGTTTATTCATTAGGATTTTACTCTATAACCCCCTAATTCTATTTTTGAGGAATCTATTATTCTCTTTCAGTTTCTTGTTCTTATTGTACCAGCGTCATAGATGCAAAAGTATATTATCATTTTTAGTCCTTAATATTTGATTTTGTATATTTGTTGCTTCTCATTCTTATGTAAGATGTTTATTGAGAACTTCTAACTCATATATATCTTGCTTCAGAGCATCCTCAATTCTGTACTATTTTTCAGGAGTATAATATGACAAATGGGTTTCATCAAATGTATTCTCTTAGTTCTGAGAACATATTACCTATTTTTGTGCCCTTTGTTCTAGGGACTCCACATAATCATAAATTTCTTGTTGTACTGGATCATTCACTGGTGTCTTCCTTGTAGGATTAAATGTCTAACGTGGTGTCAAGTAACCTTCCTCTTCGAGATCAACCATTTCTGGAGATTGTACATTTGAGAGTTTATAAATTCTCTTGCTTCTTCTCAGTTTTTTTCCTTATTCTTTAATGTTTTGGATATTTTTCCTTTTCTTGGTTTGTTCTTGTTTCTTATTTTCTGGCTCTTCATTTTCTTCAAGCAATTTAGTGCTTGAGCTGGTTTTATTTATTCTAACATTTTATTTTCCATTTTTATGTTTACATTTTTCCAAATACTGAGAAATAGGAGTGTATATTCAAGTGAGTCTTCTAGTGCCTTTGTTTCAGTCTGACCCAAATCTTATTTTTCGTTTTCTTTGGGGTTATGGTTTGAGAGTGACATGTGTCGACTTCTTTTAGCCCTTTTACTAGTTTCTTCTTCCTGAACTTCTATAAAATGATTTCGGACTATAAAATCATGCCAATTATCTCCTTTAGCTTCTAAGTGGGCTTCGATGAGGATTTTAATAAGTCCATGATGATAGAGCGAATTATCAAGGGATTTTGATTATCGCCACAAACTAGAGGCCATCTTTCTAATACTACAAAGCAATAAATATGGAAAAATGATTTCATTGCCATCAATAAACAACATTAGAATTCGAGCATGATAAAATAACATGGTTCTGAACCTTCCCTCACACGTTAAAAAATTATGAATAACTAACCATTAATTTCTTCATTTTCCTTTCAATGTTGTAACCAGAATTTAATTTTTAAAGATAGAAATGTCCATACATGGATCTTTGAGGAAGTTTACCCAGCCTCTCTCTTTAAATTTTATGTTCTTAAACCAACTCTCTTTGTTTTTGGGTAATTTTGTAGCTTCTGCCATGATGGACTTCGTCAGTACAAGTTTTATGTCTTCAATTTATGCCTCTACCCCATTAAAAGCTCGAGAAAAATATTTGGTCACCTTTGTCTCATGCCCATCAAACTGTTCAAAGCACCCGAGCCAGCCTACTTGTTGCAACTATTCCCTTACTCATTGGTATGCTTGAAGGAACTAAACTCCATTAGGTTCTGATCGGAAAATGACACCCATGGTGGAGAGAAGTCTTAGTCTTGAACTATTTCTTTCTTGAAAAAGGCGATGGAGGGTTGATAAGAAGAATGTAAGAAACATGGATGGTGATGGGTATGAAATGGAGTGAGATGATAATGAAATTGAGTTCTCGTGGGGTATTTAGCTTATGATAGGACTAAACTATTTTACATGATTTACCACATTTTTTAGATCCGATTTCATAGGATCAATAATATTTATACGATTTCAAATGGATTTGATGGGATATGTTATGTTATGATGATGGAATGGGGATATAACGGTTATAGTAGTGGGATATAATTTTTAGGTAGTTTGTAAGGTCCTTTAATAACCAAGTTTTTTAATGAAATCATCCAATGAATTAAAATCTAATGCTCATGTATGAAAATAATTTAACATTATACATACCTCATTATGATATTCCTTTGTTGTAGATTCTGTGAATGTAAAGTATTTAACTTGTTCTGGTTGTAGAAATTGGAATCAGTTATGGGATTGAAGATTAGCTGCAGAATGACACTAATTTTGTTGTTGTTTATTCCTTGATATTTGTTGCTCGACTAGAGGATAATTCCTTATTGTTGTTGATCCTTTGGTGATCATTGAAGAAGACTAGTTTTCAGAAGTGTTTCTTACCACATGTAAAGTTATTATAAAAAGAGAGATAAAAATAAATAGGGAAAGAATAAGGAAATCATGAAAATCTAAACCGCCAATACTCTTGGTTTTAAGTTAATATTTTTTGTATAAGAATGCCAACATTATTAGTTTGCATGCTTATACTTTTTATTTTTATTGGATGATAGGAAGAATTACAATAGAGTGTTGAGATTGCAACAAGATGATGAGCTTAGTGGAAAGAAGTCGCCTTCACTAAGTGGGCCCGCAGGCTATTTTTGGCGCAAAGTCTATTTTTAGACTATGTCTAATTTTAGACATGTGGATCATATTCTATGAGTTGCAGGATGCTATTTGTGGATGGTTGGTCAAGTCGGAAAAAATAGATGGACTTCTATTTTTAGACATATTGGGCAAAATCTATTTTTAGATTGCCATTCTAAAAATAGATATGTCGAATATTATTAGCTCTTAATAATATTTGGAATATAAACATTATCTTATTCTCTTGGAGCACTTCAGTTAAGTGCACAGATGTGGCACAGGAGCTGACAGAAGCAATTACGTTATTCCTGAGGGTTATGTGGAGCTATTGCATGGATACTTTAGTTAGAACTCATGTGACAGAGTTTGGTGGAGTTGATTGAGGAGTTAATGGAGTTGTGTTCAGTTTAACTAATCTAAACATAGTTGATCTATGTTGAATATTGCAACAAGAAACAGTGAAGGAGGCATCCTGAAACATCTTTCCTGATCCTAGTTGGAAAGTGATCACCAAAACTAGGTGGGGGCCACACAGGTGATTTTTGTCGCAAAGTCTATTTTTAGACATATGGATCACGGTATATGAGTTGCGGGATGCTATTTATGGATGATTGGTCAAGTTGGTAAAAATAGATGGACCTCTATTTTTAGACATTGGGCGGAATCTATTTTTAGACTGCCAGTCTAAAAATAGATCAGTCGAGTATTATTAGCTCTTAATAATATTTGGACTATAAACATTATCTTATCCTCTTGGAGCACTTCAGTTTGATGCTTGGATGTGGCACATGCAGCTGACAGAAGGAAATACGCTTTTCCTAAGGGTTAGTTGAGCTATTGCATGGTTGACTTCAGTTAGAACTCATGTGGCAGAGTTTGGTGGAGTTGATGAGACGGTTGGTGGAGTTGTGTTCGGTTTAACTTAGTTGAACTAGTTGTATTTAGTCTAAATGACAAATACACTAGTGATGAGTGGTGTGAATTAATTATTAATTAATTCACTAATTATTAACTCATAAATCAACTAAAGAACACATCAGTTAACTGCAATGCATGGACAGTTCAGTGGAGAACAGTGTTAGAGGTGGGTGAAAGGGTGAGTCTACTATCAGTTGTGACTATAGCTGTGCATGAGATTTGCACACACATTGATTGAGATTGCCAATGAGGATTGCGCAGTTGAAGCTAGTGGGATTTGAACTTGGATCTCATCATTATTCATCTTGGATTGCGCAGTAGAGGCAGGCAGACTTGTGGAGGAGATTTGAACCTGTGACTTGTTCATCTCAGAGCTAGTTTTGTGTGTAGCATGTGAGATAGTGCTGAGAGCTGTGAGAGCTTTGTGCTATGTATTGTTACATGTTCTCTATCATTATAATATACAGATATTTTGGGGTTTTCAGCTGTATGCTTTCCCCATTACATACTGTGTTATATGTGTGCTTGATTATGTTTTAATGTGTGCATGCGACTGCTTCTATTTCCGCAAATTGATGATCAATTGTAGAAGAGGTTATGTATTATTCATGAAGCTTAAATAGTGTGTAATCATGATAATCTCGGTGAATAATTCAGCTATTATTCAAATTTCTACATGGTATCAGAGCGAAATTGACCATCGGATCTATTACAGTGATTACAATTTATTTCGGTAGACAAATTCTGTAAGTGGGCCAAGTAGCCTCTGGATCCATCCTTTCCTTGAAAGGTGATATATCCAGTAAATGCCCCTACAGTCGATCTCTGTGCTAGAAATACTTTGTTCTCGCAGATCAGAAGCGGTTGAGTTTTGAGCTGGTGGAATTCGAATTTGCAGCAGTGTTTTCTTGGTGTCGAAGTCAAAATGTCTTATCAAGGATTGCGATTGGAGTATGCTCTTGAAGGCAGCTCGAATTATATTGCATGGAGAGATAGGATAGAGGCAGTGCTCGATGACAATGGGCTGAAGGAGTTCATAGATACTGAAGTTCCTAAGCTTAGCGATGCAGCCTTGGTTGAGGCTTGGCAAAAGAAGACAGCAAGGTGTGGAAGGATTCTGTTGGAGGGCGTAAAGGATCACATAGTGTCCAGCCTGCATGGAAAATCTTCTCCATACTTGATGTGGAAAGCGTTGACAGATTTATTCCAAAGCAAGAGCGACCAGAGGAAGTTGGCGCTCAAGGATAAACTCAGGAAAATAAAGATGGAGAAGAATGACACTATTCCGGTATACTTGACAAAGTTTTTCCACTGCAGGGATGAGCTTGAGAGTGTAGGAGTTAGTGTGGATGATGAGGACTTGGTGAGCTTGGCTCTCCTTGGGCTTCTGAAGAGTTGGCACTCCTATGAGGACTCTGTCAATGGTCGGGAGAAACTGCCAGGATGGGAGCGACTTTGGTCGGATCTTGTGCAAGAGGAGATAAGGCGGAGTACCAGGGACGGATCTTCATCAAAGGCATCTGATGAAGAGGATTGCGCTTTGAGCCTTAGCGAGGAAGGGGAAGGGCAAGAAGAATGCTTCTCAATCCGGTGCGGATGGTAAAGAGCGTGACATGTCCAAAGTGAAGTGTTTTCACTGTCACGAGCATGGGCACTATGCCACGAATTGTCCACAGAAGAAGAAGAACAAGCAGGCTGCTGGAGCTGTAGCTGGTGAGGCTCTTGCCTCGAAATTTGAGCTGGACTTCTCATTGATCGCATGCATGGTGTCTATTGCATTGGGAACAGGGTGGTATTTTAATAGTGGCGCTTCCTTTCACATGACGGGAGATGTGAATCTTTTCAATGACTTGGTGGAGAAATATCTCTAGTTGCATGTTGAGTTGGGCGACAATGGATGATACAATGCGACCGGCATTGGTACCATAACCTTTCAGAGGGAGTCAGGTAAACTCATTCTTTTACAAGATGTATTGCATGTTCTAGGTTTAAAGAAGAATTTGATCTCAGTCACAATGTTAGAGGATAAAGGGTATGAAGTTATCTTCAGTGAAGGAAAAGTTTTCCTCCGGCACAAGGCAACAGGACAAGTCAAGAAGGTTGGGATTCGAGCAAAGAATCTCTACAGACTTGAAGTAGATGGGATGTCTACGGAGCTTCCTACTGTTGGGAAGTGCAAGAAAGACATGCAATTAATGCTTGAGAGGGAGCAAGTTTTGCATGCAGGTGATAGTGAACCTCGGGATGTGGAGCAGCCACAAGAGGATCATGGAGTGGAAGAAACCACTCATGCAGAGAAATTTCGTGCCAGATGGGCAGAGGGAGTGCATGCAGCTATACCACCAGGTGAGAGGTGGGGCGACATGCATGAATAATCCCAAGAGGAGATTTCTGGGCAGGATTCATGAGATAGTGTGGATCTCATGAATTGAACCTGGCTACGAGGTGCCCACAGCGCAGCAGTAGCATGATCAGTTGGATTGATGCAGGCAGATCAAAGTGACAGTGTCGG
This sequence comes from Pinus albicaulis, assembly GCA_034641835.2. Classification (NCBI taxonomy): domain Eukaryota; kingdom Viridiplantae; phylum Streptophyta; class Pinopsida; order Pinales; family Pinaceae; genus Pinus; species Pinus albicaulis. The sequence goes on along the minus strand of CM076574.1, from coordinate 349,656,300 downwards.
ATACTGGAGCACGAATCAGAGTTGACAGCAAGTGCAGAGTGCATGGGTGCAAGAGTTCAATAGCACAGTGGTTCCTGATGACATGTGCAGTTGGGCCCAGCAAAATTCGAAGACTTTGATGATAGATGCATCAGATTGATTGAGTTTTTTGGAGCCTATTCAGTTTCGGAAGAGTTGCAGAGAAGATGCATGGAGTTGCATGGTGCTTGTAAAGTTTGCAGGACGAATGCATGGAGTTGCATGTCACATGCAAAGATAATCCTTTCTTATTGAGAGGGAGTGTTGAATATTGCAACAAGAAACAGTGAAGGAGGTATCCTGAAACATCATTCCTGATCCTAGTTGGAAAATAATCACCGAAACTAGGTGGGTCCCACACAGTGATTTTTGGCGCAAAGTCTATTTTAGACTATGTCTATTTTTAGACATATGGATCATGTTCTATGAGTTGCAGGATTCTATTTGTGGATGGTTGGTCAAGTCGGAAAAAATAGATGGACTTCTATTTTTAGACATACTAGGCGGAATCTATTTTTAGATTGCCAGTCTAAAAATAGAAATGTCGAATATTATTAGCTCTTAATAATATTTGGACTCTAAACATTATCTTATCCTCTTGGAGCACTTCAGTTCGAGCTACAGATGTGGCACATGCAGCTGGCAGAAGGAAATTCGAATTTCCTAAGGATTAGTTGAGCTATTGCATGGTTGACTTCAGTTAGAACTCATGTGGCAGAGTTTGGTGGAGTTGATGAGACAGTTGATGGAGTTGTGTTCAGTTTAACTTGGTTGAACTAGTTGTATTTAGTCTAACTGATAAATACACTAGTGATGAGTGGTGTGAATTAATTATTAATTAATTCACTAATTATTAACTCATAAATCAACTAAAGAATACATCAGTTAACTACAATGCATGGACAGTTCAGTGGAGACCAGTGTTAGAGGTGGGTGAAAGGGTGAGTGTGGCTATTAGTTGTGACTATACTTGTGCATGAGATTTTCACACACATTGATTGAGGTTGCCAATGAGGATTGCACAGTATAAGCTAGTGGGATTTGAACTTGGATCAAATTCATTCTCATCTTGGATTGCGCAGTAGAGGCAGGCAGACTTGTGGAGGAGATTTGAACTTGTGGCTTGTTCATCTCAGAGCTAGTTTTGTGTGTAGCATGTGAGATAGTGCTGAGAGCTGTGAGGAGCTTTGTGCTATGTATTGTTACATGTTCTCTATCATTATAATATACAGATAGTTGGGGGTTTTCAGCTATATGCTTTCCCCATTACATACTGTGTTATATGTGTGCTTGATTTTGTTTTAATGTGCGCATGCGACTGCTTCTATTTCCGCAAATTGATGATCAATTGTAGAAGAGGTTATGTATTATGCATGAAGCTTAAATATTGTGTAATCAGGATAATCTCGGTGAATAATTCAGCTATTATTCAAATTTATACAAGCTATTTGTATCTAGTTTAACTGATTGATACAATTAGTGAGAGTGGTGTGAATTAATTATTAATTAATTCACTAATTATAAACTCATTAATCAACTAAATAATACATCATTTAACTTCAGTGCATGGACAGTTTCAGTGGAGACCAGTGCAGAGATAGGTGAAAGAGCAAGTTAACTATCAGTTGTGACTATACTGTTGCATATTTGCAACTACCAGTGATTGGAGGAGCCCATGAAGATTGTGCAGTACAAACCAGGTGGTTTATGTTATTTAATAAGCCATCCTACAGCATTGATTACGCAATAGAGGCTAGCTATCAGGTGGCAGAGATTGGAGCATGTGTTTTGCTAGATCTAGCTTGATTAGTGTGTAGCAATTGGAGGTTGTGCTGAGAGCTTGTGAGGAGCTTTGTACAATGATTGTTACATGATCTCTATGACATATAATATACAGATAGTTGGGGGTTTTCAGCTTTAAGCTTTCTAATGAAATATTTTGTTCATATGTGTGATTGTTTATGGTTTTAATGTGCGCATGCGATTGTTTTTATTTCCGCAATTAATGATCAATGGTAGAAGAGATTCTGTATTGTGCATGAAGTTAAAATAGTGTGTGATTAGGAGAATCTCAGTGAATAATATATCAGTTATTCAATTTTCTACATAGAGTTGGATAATTGGGAGAAAAATCTCCCCTCTTAACCAACTTGAATTCAGAATTTTCTTGCAAATATTTAACAGACTCTTCCTTTGTTAGTGGTTTATGATAGAATATTAATCTGTGACCATCAGCAAGGAAGGTAACTTATTCATCATCAATGTTTTTTTATCTTTAATTCTCCATTTAAAAAAATATATATATCTATCTCATAAGGACCAACCCAATGAGTTTGAAACTTCCCTTGAAAATCTTTGAATTTGGAATTAAAAAGAAAAGCCCAGACACCTGGCTTGAAATTTTTAGATTTGATAAATTTGTCATGCCATCTTGATATTTTTTGTTGAACTATGTTAGTTCTATGGATAAAATCTTGTCGAATCTCATCTAGCTCATTCAATTGTGCTAGTATTTGTTTCTGAGCTTGTGATAGATTAAGGCCCAATTTAGCAGTTGTTATAAATTTCTCCACTTGAAACTCAATTGGAAGCAAAACTTGTTTCCATAAACAAGCTCATAGGGAGTATGTATATTTATATCTCTCCATGTGGTTCGATATGCCCATAGTGCTTCTAGAAGCTTTCTGCCCAATATTTCCTATGTAGATGCATAGTTTTGGTTAGAATTTCTTCAAGTACCTTATTGGTGGACTCCACTTGTCCATTGGCTTGTGGATTATATGGAGTAGACTTTTGATGCTTGATTTTATATTTCTCCATGATATTTTTCACCAAAATGGATGTGAATTGAGTACCTTGATCTGTTACAGTTTCTCTTGTAACACCAAAACGAGTAAAGATGTCCTAAAAAGGAAATGTAACTATAGCATTTTTAGTTGCAAATAAAAGAGGTTTAGCTTCTACCCATTTTGTAACATTATATATATATATATATATTCTGATTAGATGGAGGATTTATTGTCCCAAGAAAATATAGAGACCATTTTTCAAAAGTCTCTACAAGTACCTATGGTTCTAGAGGCATTTCATCTCATGGAATAGGCTTCCCCATTCTTTGACAACTATCACATCTTTTGACATATTATTTGGCATCCTTAAAAATATATGGCCAATAATATCCCAAAAGAAGGATCTTGTAAGAAATTATTTTGTCAGCAAAGTGTCCTCCACATGGCTCATCATGACAACCTTTCAAGATTTCTCATACCTCGTTTTCTTGAACACACCTTCGAATATTCAAATTAGGTTCATTTTTGTATAATTCTCAATCTATCCAAGAATAAGGTGCATCGGTTTTGATAACTTTTTTGTGTTTCCCTAGCTGATAGTTGTGGAGGTAATTTTCATGTAGCTAAGTAATTAGCAATATCTACAAACCAATGTGTTTTAGTAGATACTACAAAATTATATTCATTAGGAAAAATATCTTTTATGGGAAAATTATCATTATTATTCTGCATTCTAGAAAGAAAATCAGCAATTGTATTTTCTTTTCTCGGTATATCAAGAATAGTAATGTTGAATTCTTGTAATAATAACAACCATCTTGTAATTCTATGATTAGTAATTTGTTTGTTCATTAGATATATAATAGAATAATGGTTTTTATGAATGAAAGTTTCATAGCTAGTGATATAATGACGAAACTTATTAATGGCATGCACAACAACTAAAAACTCCTTTTCTGTTACAGTGTAATTTAACTTTGCTGGAATCAAATTTTTGCTTGTATAATAAATAGCATAAGAAGTTAAATATTTTTTTCCCAACGCAACTCCTAAAGTTTTATATGAAGCATTAGTGGAAATGTGGAAAGGAAGAGACCAATTAGGTCCTCTTAAAATTCATGCTTCAGTAATCTTTTGCTTTAATGTCTCAAATGCTTTTTGGCTCAGAATTCCAAATAAATTCACAATATTTTGTAAGAAGTTTGAAAAGTGGAGAGGCTATTTTTGTGAAATTTTCTATGATTCTTCTATAATAACTAGTGAATCCAAGAAAACTTCTAACATCTCTTTGACAAACAAGAATTGAAATTTTAGAAATTACTTCTACTTTAGATGTATCTACTTTAATCCTGTCACTTGAAATACGGTGGCCTAGAACAATCCCTTCATTAAACATCATAAAATACTTCTCATGGTTTAATGAAAGGTTTTCTTATTTACATCTAATAACAAAATTTTCCAAACTTTCAAGAGCTTCCTCAAAACTTTTTCCATATACAGTAAATTCGTCCATGTAAACTTCCACACAATCATGAATTAAATCAAAAAATATACCCAAACCTTCTCTTTGAAATGTTGCAGGTGCATTATATAATCCAAAGGGAAGTACCCTATAGGCACATGTTCCCCATGGACATGTGAAAGTATTTGTATCTTGATATTTTGGTGCTTTTTGTATTTGTTTATATCCACTAAAACCATCAAGAAATGAAAAATATTTCTTCCTTGCCAAGGTATCTAATACTTGATCTATAAAAGTTAGTGGAAAATGATCTTTCAAAGTAGCTCTGTTCAATTCCCTGTAATCAAGACACACTCTCCATTCCCATTTTTCTTTGGAACAATAACCAAAGGTGAAACCCATTGACTATTTGATATCGGATAAATGAAATTCACATTAAGTAACTTTTGTAATTCCTCTCAGATTAGGATGTATCCTTGTCTGATGTTGTCTAATTGGTTTGACATTTTCCTAGATATAAATATGATGCATACAAGTTTGAGGATCTATCCCTAACATATCAATGTACTCCCATGCATAAGAAGAGAAATTTTTTTGGAGCATATTTATCAATTTCTTCTTTTGAAATTATTCCAAGTTATTATTAATATTCAATGTTTTACCTGGAAAATTTTCTATTTGAGAATTGCCAAACTTTTCCATAGAATGTAAAGCCATTTGGTGAGATGATAAATATTCAATATTGCATTGTTCCTAAAAGCTTTGAGCTTGATCATAGTATAAAGAAGAATCATTATTATTCATTACATTTATCAATTGATATTCTTCATCTAATTCTGAAAGAGTAAATACTAGTTGCATATCATCAAAGTCTTCATTATCATCATCTATCCAAATATCACTTTATACTTTAGTTATTGCTTTTGCAAGTGGATATAATGTGAATTTATTAATGGAGTTTTCATTAGAAATATACATGCCACCGGATCTACAACTTATAAATGCATTAGTTCTAGCTAGCCAAGGTATACCAAGAATCAATGGATGGCCTCCTAAATTATTCTTGGGAGTTAAAATCATGAAATCAACAGGATATTCCCAAGAATCTAAAGAAACAGACAAATCTTCCAATATATCATTTGGTTTGATAATAGAGCTATCTGCTAATTGTAACAATGTAGGAGTATATTGAAGATTAGGAAGCTTCAATTTCTCTATTGTTTATTTAAACATAATAGTGATGGTTGCTCCTAGATTAATCAAAGTGTTTGAAATCTCAATACCATTGATATGAATTTTTACAATAGGGCTACCTAGATCTAGATATTTTTGAACAATCGGTTTCCCCATCATGACATCAGCATTTTTTCCTACCAATTGGATTCTTTTGACATCTTTTCTTTTTCTTCCTGGTTTCTTAATACATAGCTCCTTAATGGTTTTTTCAAATATTGATATTTCCTTTATATCTTGAAGAAAAGGAATTTTGATGCAAATATTTTTAAGTTCATCTAGCATATCATAATTTGGTAAAACAATTTCCCTTTCTATTCCTTTATCAACTTTGAGCCTTTCAGGAAAAGGTGAATCTTGTAAGGAAATAGAAGGTTGTTCTGCTAGAGGAACTATATGATCTTGTTTTATTTGCTCATGTTTTAATTGTATAGGAACATATTCCTTTAGAGGAGTCTTTTATTGATCAAAATTTGCATCTTTTTCATGAACTTCATCCTCTTTAGATTTTTGGATGGCAACTGTTGGAGGTTTCTTTTGCAAAACCATACCAGATCTAAGTTGAACATCATTTATACCTAATGGGGTTATCATACAAGCTTTAAAATTATGACCTTCAATATTATAGACAACTTCTTGGCTTTATTATTTTGATTTGGGAGCGGTTGGGCAGGTAGTTGATTGGATTTTTGAGGGAATGGTAATGAAAGTGTTAATTTGGATTTTGGAATTGAGGGGGTTGGTTTGGTTGAGGAGGATAATATTGTGGTGGAAAATAATAATAAGGTTGTTATAATTGAGGATATTGAGGATTTATGCCATAAGAATTTTTCCAATCTTGTGCCCAGGATGGGTTTTGAGGTTATGGGGGCCAAGGTTTTCAAGGCATAGATGCAGTCCAGTTATTTTTTGGTTGTGCATATTATTTAGTATTGAAACCTTGAGTCATAGTTGGTTGTTGATTTTTCCATGGAATTTTAGCAACAAAACATAGTGCTTCAACTTGGCTTGTTCTAGCCTCATTTTGAAAAACAACTTTAAGACCATGTATTGAGGAGCATTCCTTTGAATCATGACTTTCAACGCAGATTACAAAAAAAATTATACTATCAAGGGGACAACCTCTCAAGGTATGTGTTTTGATACATCTTGTACAAAAAATAGATAATGCAACAGTATTAGCTTTTTGCTTGTTTTGTATCTTAAGAGTATCTAGTTTCTCACTAAGACTCATGTTATCACTAAGCTAGAACCAATTAGGTTGTTCAAATATCAACCTAGCACAACTATTTCAAACCACTTTGGACTGGAAGTTAGCCCTTCCAATCATAGATGGCTCTCTCAAAGAAAACAAATGAATACTCAAGATAAGATCTCTATTACAAATGGCTAAATATTTTTTATGTTTTAAGTGATTTTGAAGGTGGAAGAGTGTATGAAGGCTACCATTGGGCATGGATTCAGCTAAGAGGAATTCAATTACTATCATATGCATTCATGGAAGCTGAATAAAATTGGCTTAAAAATTTAACTTTTATAGCAAAACCTAGCATATGAAGGAAATTGGAGCATAAAATTATGAATTCCAAGTGATCATAATACCAAGAAGCTAATGAAAATATAGAAAATCGGAAAGAGAAAGATACATTAGACAACAAGAAATTTCAGGTTTTGAAAGACAATTGTTGTAAATTGTATATTAGATAGATAGAGAAAAAATTACAGAATAGTCTCCTCATAACATTCATCAACCTCTTCAAACTCAAAAAATCCCTCATTTATAGAGTGAGGTCTCATATAATGGTCTGCCACCTAGGCTAGCCTCGAATTCCTAGTTAAGAGACCTTTTCCCAATTGAATTACATCACTTGGAGACTTCCTAGGGATATTTTCTATTTGGCAGAGTTTGAATACAAAAAGGACTCTTCTTTCATTAAATAGCTCAAAAAATATATTTTAATAACCCTTATAAAATGCAACAAACTAATTTACTGAATGTTCTAAACTGCTGATATGTCATCATGCCATGTGGATGCTGACCTTGTTGAGCAAGACCTCCACCAAGTCGAAATTCAAATTTCTGCACAAATCTATAAAATTATGTAAAATAGGCATCAAAGATGAGTACGTATTTTCCAAACCCTGATGGATATGCCAAAAATGAGAGATTTTTTTGTATATGGGCTCGTGTTTAAGAACAACCTCCTTCATATTTCCAAAATTCCTTTCCAATTTTTTAAAAAGTGGCCTTTAATTTTACTATTAAAACAGTCATTTCCAGAACTTTCGTAGCAAACTTTAGTAGCAAATTTCAAAAAACACCCTTTGCATAATCTTTAACCTTATTGGTTGTTCTAGGGTCTTCCTTGAGGCTAATAGGATAAATAAATGCCTTGATATTTTTTTTTCCTAAAAATTTTGCTGATGTTTACCCTCATGGAAAGCTACAACAACTTTCGTAGCAAAATTATTCCTTTAAGCCTAGGAGTTGCTACGAAAGTGCCTAGTTTCTAAGATTTTTTTTCCCTTTCAATATTTTTGCCTCAAAAACACTTCTAAAGCCTGTATGAGCATAATAATAGCATATATGAGCTTGTATATGACCAAACATGTTGATAAGCCATAGCATAAGAAAAAAAAATTATTTTAGCATTTTTATGGAGTAGCATCAATTTTAGTGACAATCTTGAGATATTTCTTCATAAGCTCAGCTTGTATCATTTTTATCGAACCAAACTGACTGCTAAGGTGTTGGATATTTAATGCACTGGAGTTAAGACTTCGTGAGCTTGAGTTTAGATGGTGAGTTGTATTGATGAGTTAGGATGCTTTGTTGACTTGATGAGTTGTCAGCCACATGGAGGTTGATTGTTGAGTTGTCCTCTTGAACAAGTGACATAATAATATGCATGTTCTTATCATGTGATTTATCCACTTAATCACTGCATTGACTGCCCCAAAATCATCAAAAACTCCTAACGTTGAAAAAAAAAACATAGTACAGGTACTTCCGTAGCAAATTCTGACCATTTTACACTAAATTTGTTGCAAAAGTTGGTAAAAGTATCGAATTCACCATAATGACCAGATTAACTTATGCACAAGAGATTTTTTGGATTTTTATTTGATAATGACACCTATTACATTAATGATGACCTTTCAAACTCACCAAAAGAACCCCACACATATCAAATTGTTTTAAAAATTGCAAATTTAAAGGATCCTATTCAACCCTAAGTAACTTACCCTAATCAACTCAAAACCAACCTAATGGTTATCATGGATAAAAATGGCTCCAATGGGGATGTTACACCTCTGTCATGCAGCAAAGAACCAACAACTCCAGTGCCTTATTCATTGGGTTGTTCCCAACCATTTTTCATATTCTTCAGCCTGCATCTTACCCTTGACATGCTCTTGAAGAAAAAAACATCGTACAAACCAAAACTTGCAACTAAAACCTTCAAAATAAATGCTGAAAGAGATGTTTTCCCATCAAGCTTATTTATGTACATACCAATCCTACTCTAACGGTTAAAAAACCACCTACTTAACTCAAGCAATATGAAACCTCTAGTATAACCATTCAAAGAGTTGATCCAACACTTGGGCTTCTTGATTGTGCTTGAAAAAAATCAGAAGTGGATCATCTATTGGCAACTTAGAATGAAAATTGAATACATAACCTGAAGTTGTAAATGAAAGAAACTCCACCTTCACATATGGTTGAAATAGACTTACCATTGGATCTTGGAAACCATGAAAAATCAACTTTTCTTGATGAGTAAAACCATGAGAATTGAATTCATTCATAACTGATGGCTTCTTTTGGAATATGTCTTCAATTCCAATAACATCATCAAATAAAAACGCAACAATATATTTTTCTTCCCTTTCATGTAAATCAACAAAACCATCCACGCATCCTTGAACATATTGAAACATGACATCCATATTATGTGTATCAAAACTAATATTTTGCTTATCAAACAAATCAGATATAGTCTTTGGTAGTTTTGCTTGAGGAATGTCATCTTGATTCTGAACACTAGCAAATCTTATACAAACAAATTTATGCATATCCTCATGTCCTTTTTACGATCTCCAAATAGAATATGTAAATTGTGTATATTCAACTCTTCATGTAGCTCAGGTTTACCTAAAAGTGAACTTTCATCACATCTTACCTCACTGTTCACAATTTCCATGTGCGTATTTTCAACAACCTAATCTTGAGGATTTTCTTCTTGACATAAAACCTCATAAAAGGAATGGGTAAAAAAACAATTTGAATGATTTGGCTCATACCTTTGACTGCATATAGATTAACAAGGCTGCAAATCCTCATAAATTTCATATAATATGACTTGACTTTCAAATTGCTGATCGATTTCATCTTCAAGCAAAGACAACACATTTTCTTGTTGAAAACCTTCTTGATTATCATGATAACTGACCTGAGAAGAGAATTCATAAAGTGACTCTATCATATCCTCATCTAATCACTCTCCATTATCACCAAGATTTTTAAGATATGGAATAAACACCTCACAAAAATCACAACATTCTTGTAATAGTGATAAATAAGAATGAGATTTCTCATAATATTCGAAGAACGTTCTATGGAAATCTTTAAGAGAGAACAAGCTTCCCAGCTGCAACCCTTCATACCATGTTCTAGCTTTATCCTCTAAGGTGGTCATAAATATTTTCATGAGCCAATCCTCAGGAAACTCAACTCGAAACTTATGCACATGAATATGGAATCTAACCAAGTGAAGGGCAGCATTATGTTTCTTTTCATCTTTAAATATAGGAAGATAAGTTAACCAATCAACTCTAGGCATAGGATTTGGAAAACTAGGGATGTGAGACCGATTCATTGGGGCATACATGGCATTCTTTCTTGCAATAGAACTCATGTTGGGAAATCTTCAAGCTATTGATATTCAAGCAATGGAGTCACCATGAAGCGATGAATTTTTTAATTCTTCAAGAATGGATTCGCGAAGGTAGAAGTACATCCTTGAAATGTCTGATCTCCTACTACCCTCAAGAGTTTAGATACTTTAAAAACAAACACCTAGGATAATACAAATTTAAGCCTCCCAGCAAATGCACCAAAATGTTATCACTGAGCTGGAACCACTTGGATTGTTCAATTTTCAATCTAACACATATATTCCAAACCACTTTGGACTGGAAGTTAGCCCTTCCAATCAGAGAGGGCTCTATCAAAGAAAACAAATGAATACTCAAGATACGATCTCTATTAGATATGGATAAATATTTTTATGGTTTAAGTGATTTTGCATGTGGAAGAGTGTATGAAGGCTACCATTGGGCATGGAGTAAGCTAAGAGGAATTAATTTACTAGCAGATGCATTCATGGAAGTTGAAGAAAATTGTCTTAAAAATTTAACTTTTACAGCAAAACCTAGCATATGAAGGAAATTGGAGCATAAAATTATGAATTCCAAGTGATCATAATACTAAGAAGTTGATGAAAATATACAAAATTGGAAAGAGAAATATACATAAGCCAACAAGAAATTTTAAGTTTTGAAAGACAATTGTTGTAAACTGTATATTAGCTAGATAGAGAAAAAATTACAGAAGAGTCTCCTCATAACATTTATCGACCTCTTCAAACTCAAAAAATCCCTCATTTATAGAGTGAGGTCTCATACAATGGTCTTCCACCTAGTACAGCTTCGAATTCCTACTTAAGAGACCTATTTCTAATAGAATTACATCACTTGGAGACTTCCTAGGGATATTTTCTGTTTGGCAGAGTTTGAATACAAAAAGGACTCTTCTTTCATTAAATAGCTCAAAAATTTATTTTTAATAACCCTTATCAAATGCAACCAACTGATTTTTTGAATGTGTTGGACTGTTGATGTGTCATCATGCCTGTAATATTCCAAAATGGAAATAGTAGCAATACAAGACATAAAAATGTAAAACACAGAAAATCTGAACATGACATAAGAGGGACCAATATGAAGCCATCATTTTATTAATATATTAGCAAAAATATACAAAATATATTGAGGGTCAAGCCACTTAAGCAATAAGAACAAGCCTCCAATGATCAGAACAATCAGCACACGAGTTGCTGCAACTGTATAGAATGTCGGAGAGCAGTGACAGCGTTGTCTATATCAGTGTAGTTGTTGTTGTAAACATACATAAATGGAATATGGCTGATAGAAACAAAATAAATGCCCAAAAAATAAGATGTGGGCTCTAATACACGATTTCTAGCCAACCTGGAAAATATTGCTAGAAAGACCAAGAAATATACAATGTGACAAATAACCCTGGTGTTAATATGCCACTGCAAACTAGAACCGAATAGAATGAGGCTATGATAGATTTGAAATGATGATGTCCTCCTCCAATAGTATTTCTAAATAGAAGGTTGATCCCTCTACTCAGAAATATACCCTCCCGATGAGCTCAATGAACCCTCCCAGCAACTGCCTCCAAAACTAACACAGTTCTGGTTTGTCTGCGCTGTGAGGGATAGTAGATGGTTGGTGTTAGTATGAATCCTTTTTCGAAGTGTACAAAAAAATACCACTTTAGCTACGCATAACTAATAGCCCTAACATCAAAAGTGGCTGCCAATATCTTCAGATCTGTAGTTAGTTGATCAAGACAAGAACTGCAAAAAACCAGATCTATACATAGAAAGACATTAAGCAGTACAAAGAAGGGTTTGCTCCATATATCCAATAGACAAGACAAGAACAATTTTTGAAAGAATTTTTGTATTAAGGGCACCTGGGAGGAAAACAAGAAGGCGTATCCAATTCTCCTCAATGAGATGGGTTCTTGGAAGTCCTCAACACTTCAGATCTAGAATCTCTCTCTCTTGTTGGTGTAGAAAACCCAGACAAAGATAGAACTCAAAGGGAGCTCACACAGCAAATAATGTAGAAAAAGGTGACCAAGTGTATAGATCCAGAGTGATCTAATAGGCAACAAAAGGTGAATAATGGTAGGAAAAACCCTCCTATTTATAACAAAATATTGGGTCATTCTAGATCTTGGTGCATGATTAAAATAATGTTAACCAAATCTAGATCCACCTTTTATGGGATATTTTATTATATTTTTTGGAGGGAAAAAGTATTTGACTTGGGTCAAATCGCTTTATTTGTTAATAATAAATAAATAAATGATTTATTTATCTTTTTAAGGAAGTGGTTGAAGGATAATTAAATAAATAATGATTTATTTAATTATTTGTGGGTGATTTGGTCATATTTAACAAGGAATATTATCTAAATAAAATTTAAATAATTATTCCTAGAAAATAATAAGATAAATAAAGGTTTATCTCATTAATTTCTTTGTTTTGGGTTAAACATGACTAGGAATAATAATTAAATTATGGTTTAATTAATTATTCCATGAGGAAAATCAAACAAATATAGGTTTGTTTAATATTTCCTTTTAGGGTTTCCTGTTTAGACCATAAACAACCTAATAAATGTGGTTTATTAAGTTATTTTACATAGTGAGAGCAATTTTACTTAGGGTAAAATTGGTCTTACATGGTGTACTTGGGTCCATCTAATGATGATAGGTTAGATGACCAAAAAATGGTGTAACAGATTGCCCCCCAGCGTGCGAGTGTTAGGAGCAAATTGTATGACCGAAGTACGTTGTAAGAACTCAATCACCAGACATCAAGAGGGAAGTTAGATAGAGAAATGTGAGGTAGTCTAAGGTGCTGAAGAACTAGACCCCGAGGAGACGAGACTTACAGGTGCAACAAGTCTCTTTTTATCAGAGGGTACCTGTGCTAAAGGCGGCGGGGGAGGCATACGTATGCCCGCCGAGACAAAGTACAAAAGAATAGTGTGTCCAGTAACAAGGGACCGAACCATAAAGTACAGCTGGCATAATCATGAGCCAGATAAAAATACAATGAAGAATCCCACATACATGTTGTGCCTGGGATAACAGCCAGGACTTATACAATAATATCTGAGTACATGAGATACACATACAACCCAAATGCCCCCTGTAAATGGGGAAGGGCTCTCAAAATATGACTGATACATGCAAATCAAAGAGGCGCTGCAAGCGGCTAAGGCCGACATCATCAAATATATGGAGTGACATCAAGGGTTGCAATGAAGAGGTCATCCAGGCATGTGGGGGGCTACCTGCAGGGCCACCCCCTCATGAGGGCTGAGACATCTCACACACACCCGGGAATCATCAAGAGCTGCTGCTGCATCACTGAACCATCAAGTATACGGATCTCGATCATGCTGAAAGGAGTTGGAGTGGAGAAACAATCAAGTCAAAGGGAAATGAGAGAGCCCTTTGCCTGATTCGAGGCATCGAACAAGAGTGGAAGCTGGAACCAAGGTACACTGCCCTCTAGACCTGTCTTCTGGAATGAAGGAGCTGATGTCGACAGAAGGAGGTCCGCCATAGGTGAGGCAATGAGAGATCCTCAATTACGGCACGAGAGAAAATAGTAGAGCGACGGACAGACTAATACCAATGATGATGTTGGAATGGAGGGGACTGAGTAGCGAATGGACGACTTCCCTTGCTAGAGCATAAAGGGCATGAATGACATGGCAGCGACTGACACAATATCAGAAGGGATAGGGGACAGTGGGACTGAAGGCCATAATGCGCGACACAAGAGAGAGACCGAGCAGTGAAGGATGGAGGGCTATAGCGGGGTACAAAGGGACTCGGGATAGACTCCATGAATGCGATGAGGACTGCACTTGGATGCTCTAAACAAGGGCGACTCGATGGTGCTGCCACAAAGTAAAGGTCCAAAGGGGGACCATGAAAACATGAGTACAATATGGTAACTCACGACGAACATCAACACGAGCATGGATAAGTATGGAGGCCAAATGGTGCCCCTAGTATGAGTGTTGCAAGTGAAGAAATTTGATTTTGAGGAGGGTTATGGTTGAGGGGCATAGGTGCCCCCAAGCATGGTGTGGTCATGCCAAAATGTATTTAGAAAAATGGGAATCTAAACACATTTTAATGATGTGGTGTGCCATTTGTTTTTGTTATGGTTATGCAGTTTGAGAAAGGAAATGGAGGATTACCAATCTCTTTGAGTACTGCATATATGAAGCAAATGGACTTTAAGTTTTCGGGTTGGCATACCTGGTATCACTATCCCAAAGAGAGGATTTGGAGATAATGAACTGATGCTCTCTTAGAAAATCCATAGGTTGGTCAACAACAATGTCTAAGATATTAGGTTGTTGATGGAAGATGAGGGAACGATAAGGGGTATCATCCCTAGAGTGATCTGAAGTGATATGGGACTCTAGCGGTTCTTCGAAATGTGGAAGAATAATGGTACTAAAGTCAACACGACCAGATACATTAGGAGAGTTTTGGAGAATTTCTTCTCCTGGTTTCTCGAATATGGGTGCCCCCTTACCCAAATATTGGGTTTATGTGTAATGGCCACAAGGTGCATGTGGTTCGAACGCATGGGTTCGATGTAAGGGGGAATGGATAAAGTCAGGGGTGGGGATTTCATCCATAATGTCGTCATCGTGATAGAAGATGGGGTGACTAGTGGGAGAAAGACCACCTGACGTGGCGAAGCTACCTAACTCATCATCATGAGAAGAGAGGGTCACATTCTCATCGTCACAGGGAGGATCTACCGATGTTGAGCCCAGGGTGATCGCTGAAGGAAGGTCAAGCGAAACAACAGGGGAGGATTTAGAGGGAATGCTCCCCGAGGGTCTCATGGATGATGATAGGTAGAAAATGGTGGATGAAGGCTCTGTCATCTCGACATCAGGAGGGGGAATGTCAATGGGAGCAGTCATGTCTGGTAGTTCTGCCGAAGAAAAACACGCAAATAGGGGAGAGGTGGACTCATTGCGCTTGGCCTCAAATTGGTGGACCGCAGCTAGAGAGGTGCGGAAGTCCTTGAGGCAGGGAAAAAGATGGGCGTAATGGACATGGAGATCACACAAAGCACAGGGGTGGTTGGTGTGAATAGTCTTGGGGTTCTTGATCGCGGTCGTGGAAGGAATAGAGGCTTCCGAGACCGTAGACTCAGGGAACGCGACATTAACCATGGGCTTGAGACGAGGCAAGTCAGGACATGAATGGGTGGTGTGACCGACAACATCACACAAAGCACACTGGATGGTATGCTTTGGAGGCCGAGGAGGGGCAGGGTTTTTTGGGGCAGCCTTGTCCTTTGATGCCCCCTTGCGAGCTTTTCCCTTCTTACCCGAAGCGGTTGCAACAGGAGGTGGTTCCTGTTGAGGTGACTGAGGCACTGTTGCAGCGGGAGAAGTCTTGGGGACCGGTTGAACCGGGGTCAAAGCAAGATAAGGTTTGGGTTGACCAGGCAAGGTTGGGGCTAGAGGATCAAGGTACCAGACGGGAATCCCAAGGGTCAGGTTAGGAAGAGAGAGGGTGGCCATGACAGGTACCGTGGACACTCCTGGTGGGGGAGCTAGGAACGGTATCTGACCAGAGGGGTAATGGCCAGGTGGGACGGTTCCTAAATGGCTAAGGCTTGGAGGAACCATTCTAGGAGGATAAAGAGGCTCATGACTACTAGCTGCAGGTGAAGGGCTAGGAGCAGGTTGCAGAGAGTGCAGTTGCTGACTAGCCGAAGCAGGTTGCTTGAGAGCAGCCCGAGACGATTGCATCATGCAAACATTCGATGAGCTAGGGTCAGAGACAGGAGGAGGAGGAAGACCAGGGAAGGTTCCAAGCAAAGAGGAGTCTTTGTAGATGCCAGGAGAGACAATGGTCAAGGAATCAACTGTTTTCTTATTGGCTACAGGAGAGATGGTCGTCTCAGGGGAGGTCCGAGATTCTGGCTCATGATATGTCAACTGGTCAATGGTGACTATCTTTCCATTATGAGGGAAAGACATCTTGCGGAAAACCGCGGATGGGAAAGCAGACATGGCATAGGTGTAGCTCCGCCCGAAGAGAATGTTGTAATCTAGAGGGGCGTCAATGACTTCAACGTCAACGCAAACAGTCTTGCGCCCCGCAAGAGTGATAGGACAATTACGGAATAGGCCAATGGGCTGGGAGGCGTGGCCATCCCACGCTCGAAGGGTGATCGTGGAAGGGGCCAACTCAGGAGAACCGAGTTGTTTCCAAACCGAAGCGGACATCACATAGGTGGATGCCCCCTCATCAATGATACACCGAGAAACGTTAGCATTCCAGATTTTGACTGGGATTTGGAAAGCGACGGAAGCAGGAAGAGGAGGATGTTCTAATTGATGGGCGTCGAAAAAAATCAATTGGTCAGCAGCAGGATCTACAGCGCCCAGGGCAGATAGTAGAGCCTTCTTTTGAGAAGGGCATGACTGGAGGAGTTCCAATGTAGAAATGGCAGCAGGAGACTGCGCCAACTCATCTACTATGCTATACGACTGAGCAGCTCGACCAGAAGCAGCATTTTGGCGTAATGGTCCTTTAGGAATATTGGTATGAACCTCAAATTTGGGTTGAGGGATAGGCAAGGGACCATTGGATGTCGAAAGAGGCTCTGTAGAACCTGAAGAAGGTGACTCGGGGACAGACGGAGCGGGAGGTTTGGTGTACTGAGGGGCCCGAGTTTGAAGGTTAAGGTCGACGATTGGAGGTGGAGCAGAGTTCATCATGAGGATCTGGTAATTGGAGGAACCAGAAGGGGAAGGTTGAGTGGCCACCTGTCCGTCAGGTGGTTGGGTAGCCACGAATCCCTGTTGTGCATCCACCTACGCTTGAGGGGGCGGTGACTGCTGTTGCAGGGGTTGAGAAGGCAAGGGAGGCAGAGGTGTTGATGCTGGAGGAGCTGGAGCACCAAACGGCGAATACGAATAATAAGGGGGTTGGGTAACAGTATGGTGAGCAGGAGGTTGGGCCAAAAGAGGAGGTATGTTGTATCCTAGATACGTGCTACCAGGAGGGGGACAAGTGTGGGAGGTGCTGCCCCCTCCCCCGGGAAAACCATAACCCATGGGAGGTTGGGCATATGGATGAGAGAGAGTTCCAACAATACCGTTGGCGGCATGAGGTGCCCCCTGTGCGTTGACACCACCGGGTCTGGGGAGATCAAGTAGAACGGTATAAACATAACCTGTCTGAGCATAGATCAAGTCATATTTTAACGCCAGTTGGAGGGCGGCTTCTTCGATTTGGGGAAATGCGACGCAACATCTTTTCGGATAGGAGGCAATAGAGATCTAAGGAACCAGTCCATGTAGACACGGTCTTCAAAAGTAGGGGATTGACATAGGCTCTTTCATCTCTGCCATTCCTGGAAATGATCGGATAGGTGGGTCGCAGATGATTGACAGAAAGAAGTCAAAAGTTCGATACCAGTGTCATAACGAAGGGGAAGCTGGAAGTAAGATAAAAAAGCCCGGGCAAGAGTTGCAAAGGTGGTATGAGAAGAAGGGGGCTGATCAACAAACCACTTAGAAGCCGTGCCTGTAAGCGTTCGTTGGAACAACCGAAGACGGACAGAGTCATCGGTAATGGAGGTAGATGAACACCACATGTGGAAAGATCGGACATGATTGGAAGGATCTTCTCCAGCAAGGCCTTCAAACTTTGGGATGTCAGAAGGGAGCTTTGTCAGCATAGCGGGCCAACTAGCGTCATGGTGTATAGGGTCATTTTTCAACCGGTCCAAATCAAGAAGGTTGAGGCCTACCATGAAGGGGAGCAAGGGCACAGCCGAGGTAGTTCCTATGGCGGTTCCGCTAGTAGCAGTCTCGGCATTAGGGCTGGGATTACCGCTAGCATTAGGCCCTGGACCAGACATAGTGAAGGTGACAGGGGGAGAACCGGAAGTAAAAGGAGAACCCTATGAATCAGAAGAGGAGTCTGAATGTAGACTCGGAGGAAGACTGGCTCGACGACGGCGGGACGGAGCAGGTCGATCGACCGGAAACTGAGGGTGAAGGCCAAGAAGTCTCCGGGAAGCGTGCCTTGGGGGCGCAATGATGGCAACACAAACACGGCACGAGGAGAAGAAGAACGACCGACAGAGGCAGGGAGGTGCAGAATCAAGTGATTACAATGTCGAAACAAGGGCAGATAGGTGCAGTGTCAATTAATTTTAAATTCTTTGCCTGGCGGTGTAAACCAGGCTCTTCTTCGCTTAGGGTGAGTGTGTGGCGTGCGTTAATTTTAATTTTTAAAACCTTTTCGTTTTGAGAGCAAGAGAAAAAGTGTGCTGCGTAACTGAAAATAAATCTGCAAAGAACAATATATAATGCTAAAATAACAGAAAATTAACAGCTACTATTGCATCGATTCAACCCAAAAAGGCGGGTCTCTCAAAACTAATCTAAAAGAGGGAAAAAATCTAGTCAAAACACACTAAAAAGAGGCTAATAGATCTAGGGTCAAAAGGGACAGGGATCTAAAGGAGAAATCTGCTGAAAAGAGGTGCAGATCACAGCCAAGAGGCAGAGGTAAGGTGGCTGGAAAAAAGGAGGAAATCAGCAAAAAGCAGAAGGGGCAAGGAGGAGGCCCTAAAGGTAGATCCAAACAAATCTTCAGGAGGTGATTTGAAAGGGAGAAGAGCTGATTAAAAGGGATCTAAAAAGGAGGTATCAGATCTGAAAAATAAATGGTTGAAAACTCTGAAAATTTAGACACTTACAGCAGCTAAAACTCTTCCACAAAAAGTGGAGGGTACTAAGGCCCTAGGGGGCTAGATTCCCACTTAGTTGAGTAAAACAGAGTAATAATAGGTCTAAACAGGCGGAGACAGAGGTTCAGACAAAACCCAGAAAAATTTCAAAAAAATTCCATAAAAAAGTCCAGGTCGCAGTTTTTGACCTGTTTTTCGCTCAGGTAGCAGGTTTTGGGCTGTTTTCCGCTTCCCAGGTCGCAGTTAATGGGCTAAAAAGTGCGACCTGGAGTCCAGGTCGCAGTTTCTGGGCTGAAAAGTGCGACCTAAAGCTCTGGGTGTCCCGGCGGCAACTTTCCGAAAAAGTTGTCGTCTCAGTTGCAGCTGATGTCTGTCACCTGCGCAATAGGGCCAGAAACACGCGGAAGTTAGAAATTTTAATGTTTTAGGGGTTTATGTGAGAAAAAAAACATAAAAATAGGAAAAACAAAAAGCTGAAAATAAACCCTAGGGTCTAAAGTAGCTCGATATGCAGGAATATGAAAAACGACAGCGGTCGTAATTGAAAACCCGTGTGGAGTCGCCAATTGTTAGTATGAATCCTTTGTCGAAGTGTACGAAAAAAGACCACTTTAGCTACGCATAACTAATAGCCCTAACATCAAAAGTGGCTGCCAATATCTTCAGATTTGTAGTTAGTTGATCAAGACAAGAGCTGCAAAAAACCATATCTATACATAGAAAGACATTAAGCAGTAAAAAGAAGGGTTTGCTCCATATATCCAATAGACAAGACAAGAACAATTTTTGAAAGAATTTTTGTATTAAGGGCACCTGGGAGGAAAACAAGAAGGCGTATCCAATTCTCCTCAATGGGATGGGTTCTTGGAAGTCCTCGGCACTTCAGATCTAGAATCTCTCTCTCTTGTTGGTGTAGAAAACCCAGAAAAAGATAGAACTCAAAGGGAGCTCACACAGCAAATAATGTAGAAAAATGTGACCAAGTGTATAGATCCAGAGTGATCTAATAGGCAACAAAAGGTGAAGAATGGTAGGAAAATCCCTCCTATTTATAACAAAATATTGGGTCATTCTAGATCTTGGTGCATGATTAAAATAATGTTAACCAAATCTAGATCCACCTTTTATGGAATATTTTATTATATTTGTTGGAGGAAAAAGTATTTGACTTGGGTCAAATCCCTTTATTTGTTAATAATAAATAAATAAATGATTTATTTATCTTTTTAAGGAAGTGGTTGAAGGATAATTAAATAAATAATGATTTATTTAATTATTTGTGGGTGATTTGGTCATATTTAACAAGGAATATTATCTAAATAAGATTTAAATAATTATTCCCAGAAAATAATAAGATAAATAAAGGTTTATCTAATTAATTTCTTTGTTTTGGGTTAAACATGACTAGGAATAATAATTAAATTATGGTTTAATTAATTATTCCATGAGGAAAATCAAACAAATATAGGTTTGTTTAATATTTCCTTTTGGGGTTTCCTGTTTGACCATAAACAACCTAATAAATGTGGTTTATTAAGTTATTTTACATAGTGAGAGCAATTTTACTTAGGGTAAAATTGGTCTTACATGGTGTACTTGGGTCCATCTAATGATGATAGGTTAGATGACCAAAAAATGGTGTAACAGTTGGCCTGATGCCAAATATGTAAAAATATGCCCAGGAGCCCTCCTTGCTAAACCTCCAATGGATAGGCTACCTCTCCACTGAAAAACAAGCCCAGAAATGGCTCTATGTGATCCTCCTTTGCTGCACCCTGCAACACAACCCAACTCTAAATAGAAACTGTGTTGTAGCTGAAGGAGGTAGCTTGGCCAGAATGTTAGAATGAGGAAATGCATCCCAAAGAACCTCTCCTTCCCTGAGGGTTAGGTAGGGATTCCCAATCAGGAACACCCTTGTGCTAAACAGCACAACAACCTTGCTAAACATCAAAAGTATGCAAAGTCTAAATAGACCAATATCAATGATAATATCAAACATGAATAACAATGGTTTTCATCCCCTCCATATATAGTGTGTGAGCCTTCTCACATTGGGTCCCATCCACACTTTCCACTAAGATCATGCAATTTGTCCTACACTAAAACTGTGTTGTCTCATCATGAATGCCACTCCTCCATGACAGCTTGTTGACTTGGTCAAAGTTGACCTTTTCAACATGGATCCCCTCCAATTCACACCCAAAGGTTCTTAATCCATCTACTTATTCTTCCTCCTTTCACATTAGGAGTGTTATTATTCCTCCTAAAGAGCTTTATGGGCCTCCCCACCCAGTTATTCACCTACCTAGTGATAAAACAAACTATAATATTCCATTTAGCTGAAGGCTAAATTTTTGAAATATTACAGTCCTCCCCTCCAAAATGTTTCTTGTCCTCAAGCAACTGTAAAGGTGGAGAAAAATTCCTCCCTTCCTCCTCTTGTGATCTCCTCATCAATAGTCCCCACCACTGCTCAAAATAATCTGCAATAAATATGCCCTCCAATGGTTCTTCCCAAGTATGCAAAACCAAATGGCTCACATCATGAGAAAGTGGAAGGTGTAAGTGCAAACCTTCTTGCTATCCAATGGCCTCCTCAAGGTAGGAGTGATGACCAACATAGGGGATCATATTCCTAATAAGAGACTCCCATACCCATGCTATCATCCAAATGAAATGAGCCATTCTAGGTAGCTCATCAAATAAATCCTCAACCCCCAGTTCATGCAATTGATTGGGGTTGCATGGAGAGATTAAATCCTTCCACCCAATTTGTTTCTCTCTCCATTTATGGTATGTATGGGTCTGCTGCTAATCTTGGGCTGAAATTTCATAGCCTCCAAGAATGGCCCAAGTTACCCCACCCAACAAAATATCCATGAAGTGCCTCTCCCAAGAACTCAAGTTCTCCAAATGGCTCCTCCCACATGAAGACAAGAGATGTAGTGTGGAAATCATGGTTTTCCCATGGTCTCTCCTGAAACATGAAATATATAAAGTATGGAGAATCATACTCCCAATGGACACCTTCAACTCTTGTTTCACTCTCCTAATACATCTTCCCATAAACATAAGAACATCATCAATATATGGAAGCAAAAACAAATGAAAACAAGTTTCCACATGACAACCGGGAGGTGGATCATAGTTCCACATATGGAACCAGTGTATTGAAATCCTTTCCTACCTCAAAACAAAGTATAACAAGTGTCTTTTCAGCCACTTATTTTCTTCCACAATCATCCTACAAGATGGGATCATAAAAGTAAAATTTGGTGCCAATGGTGCACACCAAGAATCATGTGGCATCCCCCACAAACCACCAATATAATGGCCAAAATCATTGCTACAAATGGCCTCAAGTACATTACAATACAAAATATAAGAAGGAATGATCCTCCTTGGTACAACATGCTGCTCACAAAAAGTAAATAAGTACAAATCAGCATGCATAAATGTACATCCTCTACTATGTACTTTGTTCATTGAGCTTAAATGGCTCAACTGAAAGTTCTCCCTCACTTTCAATGGGTAGGGAAGTGGTTGTGACAACCTCTCCATCCTCATCAGGGCTATCCATCTCTCCATATTTTGAAATACATATTTCTGGATGCCCTCCCAAGTGAACTTCTCCATCAAAGAATGAAATGCATCAAAGTGCATGGAAAGAAAGTCCACATGTGTTGCATGTAACAGTTTCTCCTTGAGCTCAGAAGCTCTAGTCAAGAGGACTTTGTCTTAAGAATATATGACCTCATCATCCACCATGTATCTGTCATCTCCCTCCAGGTCATCAATAATCATGCAAGCACCAAGATCCTTGGAGTACTCTACCAAAAGTTGAGACCTCCAATATGGATCAACCCTCCTAAGAGACAGTGCTGAAGATCTGAAATGAAAATCTCCCCACATGTTTTTGTCGTTTCCTTTGACATCCCTCATGCCAAAGTAATCCTCCAAAGTGCTGCCATGCCCATTTTTTATCATAATCCGCTTCCTGTAAAAATTTCACAGGCAAACTGGCTTATACACCTCAGATCCCCTTTTACAGCCTTAGAAAAATCATTTTTATGACTATCATTGCCTTTCCGCCCACAAATTACATTATAAAAAGCCACAGATCGTAAATCCGAAAATCTATCAGGCCTAGCCCCTTTAGCCAAGCCTCTCCTCCTTTCCCCCACGAGACCAAAAGCCAAAACTGAGCGCAAAATAACTAGGCGCTTATCAATCAAATACCCGAGCGAAATATTGGCCGTCGATCTTTGCAAGATCGGATGGTCTTCACGAATCAGCACTGTTCTCGTGGCCCATTCTATTCATCACCCAAATCGTTTGTGCACCGTCCGATCATTCTGCCAAATCAACTGTTCGTGATGCATCTGCTCCTGGTGGTCCCCACGCCCGCTCCCATTGCAAAACCGGGTGGTATGTATCGCACTGCCTTTCGGTGATAGGTGGTAATTCTCCTTGGGCCAGCGATTCCATACAACGCTCACCACATGTCCCCACGTACGGCCCGAATACCGCCCTCCATCGCGCATTAATGTTCGGTCAAAGTCATGGCGCGATATTCATGACAGCCGTTCGATGTGGAGGTCTTCATCTGACGGCCATCGCGCTCCGAAGCTGCACGAGATTTAGTCCAAGGCCATCGCGCCCCTGGCCCACCATCTCATTGCCCTCCGATGTGTTTTTAACCGTCGATCTCGCCGGGAGATCGAATGGTCCAGACCATCTACATACTCTGCCATTGATTCCATACCACCACGTCACCCTTTCCATATAGTTTGTCGTACGTCCACCTGTCAACGTTCCATGTGTTTATCGCAATTTTCCTCCACTATTTATACATTACATTAATATGTTATATTTTAATTTCCCGCATTATAAACTCTGGCCAGCCATTCCGCCATTATTTCTACTGCATTTCCTTCGTCACCACCCCGGATATTTCCGCCGCTTCATCATGTCGCTCTGTTACACAGTCGCTTCCATTGCATTGTCGTCCCCCATGCATTTTTTTTCTTCACAACTTTGTGTGTTTTGCAGGTTTAAAGTGACAGGGAATTATCATCATTCGCAGCATCCATGACAAAATCTGGGAACGCGTCAGAGGACCAGTTTTTCAGAGGCGAAATTTATGAAGAAAGTCCTGGGTAGCTACTGTGACATGACATCCATTAAAGAAACAGGGTTTTACTTTGGCAAGCTTCCCAGTGTCATTCAAGGCACCGATTTCACAGATGGAAACATTAATGGAGCAGCAGAGGATGATCAGTGGATGATTAAGGAATTCAGCGTTTGGCGTTGAAGAATTTAAAGCTTAATTCAGGATTGGGAAGGCAGAGGGTAAAATGCACAAAAAACATTACCCTCCAGGTTTTATTTTAGTAGATTTTTATTTCAGAAAAGGACAGAATGTTTATGAGATTGTAATCGATTCCGTGTTTCTGAAGAGATTTTCACCCCGAACATTTATTTCAGAGAGCAGGCCACAGGGTACAAACAACACAGCACAGCCATTCAACAGTATGGGCGCGAATGTTTTCGCCATTTTTCCTTAATTATGCAAATTAAATGTTCATCATCTACCTCTTTTACTAGGTTTAGGTTTCTCCTATAAGAACCATGAAGAAACGCATTGTAAGGGTTCCAGATTTTATCAGAAAATTATGCAGTGAAAGGCTTTTTGTAAACATTTTGTAAAACTTTGGTATGAATGCACAAAGCCCATATGGTCTCAGTGAGGAGGAGTTCTAACTGTCAAAGAGGATTCTGGTCTTTGGTATTTCACAGTCTGTAACTCTCTTTATTGTGTTATATTAATAGAACATTTCATTTCATCCATCTTCCTTGTATCATGTTTTGGAATGCGAGTGGCTCACTTATTTTTGGTATGGATTCATCCTAGTTGATTCCCATGCTCAGGTCAGTCAAGCACTTTAAATATGGCTCATGCATGATATTCTGTTCCATTATTCCGCTAAACATACTTCTTCTATATTAGTTGCTTTGAGAGGGTGCTTTTAAAATGTTATTATCATGTATGGATTCTTAGATTAGTAAGCCCACACATGGTGGTATTGTATATCTGGGTATCAGCTCAATGTTAACTAATATCTTCTCAATATTTCTTTCACTACATACACCTTCTGATAATTTATGCCTGTGAAGTATTTCTAAATCGGCCCGCTTTGCAGTAAACTGTCTCTGAATTGTCTGTTGCTTTTGTATTAGAGTTCTGCATCTTGCCCCTGTAGTATCTCTTTTCCTGTGTCAGTTTCTGAGAGTTTGGTCCCATTCAATTTTATTTCCCTGTTTACAGGAGATAGCATGTGAGCTTAAGCTGAAAACTTCACACATTATCTTATATGCTCCTTGCTATGCTAAGATGTCCTAGGAACTGGTCTATCACAACTCTAGGCTATCTCTAGGAGCGACAACATCTTTCTGGCGCCGTTGCCAGGGATCTAATTTAAGAATATCAGAATCCCTAGGCCTCAACAAAATTTTATTCACTCTTCAAGTAGGTGGGCACGGAGAGTTGAGAGTTGTAGATCCCTCACCTTGGCGACTCCACATTTGTTATTTGATAAATCTATTTGCAGTCCTAGCTCCTCGTAAGCCACACCTGAGGTCAGATACGTCTAAGCCAAAGACACCTTCAGTGTTTGACCCTGACCATATTATAGATAGAAGAAATTGGAGGGAAAGTAAATCATCCCGTTCCGAAATTCCTGAAGTGTCTGTAGAATACTTTCCATCCTCTTCTTCTCAAGAAGCTCAAGTTCCAGATCCCGACTCCACTGTGGGAGATCCTGATTATTATTATTCAGATAGTCCACCCCGAGAGGGTATCAGAAATAAAAACAGTCTTCATCCTACTCCTGAGGTTGAAGAGGTCAAGGAAGTAACCGAAGTATCTGCTGTTAACAGACCTTTGTTCCCTTCAACCCCTCAAGCTGCAGTTGAGTATATTCCTATTATTATTCATACTCCCTTTCCACCTCCTCCTCCTCCTCTTACTCATAAAACTATTGCACTACCTCCACCTCCTCCAATGGCCAATGTTCTGACCTTCTTGATGAATAAATATGCTCCCCTGGCATTACCCCAAGTGTTAAATGATATGCCCCAGGATTATCTGAAGATCTTGACCAGATTCAATGGGGAAAATGAGATTGATGCTCAAAAACATCTTGAGACTTTCTGCTCTTTTGCAGAGAAATTTAATGTTGAACATTTAGATGTGGTCTTAAGACTGTTTGTGCAATCTCTAGATGGTGAAGCTCGAAAATGGTTTAAGAAATTGGTTGGTCGTTCTATTACCACTTGGGATAACATGGAAGACACTTTTCTCAGGAAATGGGGGGAGAAGAAAGACCATGGAAACTGTCTCATTGAGTTCAATACACTAAAGAAAAGACACAATGAAGGAGTGTCAGAATTTATCAAGAGATTTAATAAATTGTATATGAGTCTCCCTTCTGATATGAAACCCCATCAAACTGCTGCTAAAGTTGTTTTTGTAGCAGCCTTTGATTCAGAATTTGGTTTCTCTCTCAGAGAAATAAAGCCTGCTACTCTGGATGATGCTCAGGTAGATGCACTAGAGTTGGAAGCAAACTTTGCCTCCACTGGCAAATCAAAAGGAAGATCTGAACAAGATACCAGAAGAAGGGGCAAAGAAGAGGTATCTACCTCTAACCAAGACAGAGACTCAGCTAATGACAAAATTGAAGAAATGAGCAAATTGATTAAGAAAATGGTCAAGCTTGAATTGGAAGCCAAGAACACAGCCTTCAAAAATTTCCAGAATGCTCCAAACAGAGGTTACAATCCTCAATATAGGAAACCACCCTTGCAAATATTGCCAAGGGAAGCAAAGGAGCAACATGATCAAGTGCCACACCCGTTGTACCTAGAAGGTCCAGTAGATGATTCTACTGAAGACACTGCCTACAGACTGGAGGATGCAAATCTTGCCTTTTCAAATAGTGATGGAGAAGAGTGCCCTTTACAAGGGAATGATGAAGTTGGGTGCTCATTGCAAGAAGAAGAAAAGATCAGAGACACAGATGAAGCAGAATTTGATCATTATTGTAAACAATTTGATGATTTCATGCAAGCACATTTCAATAGAATATATGATCTCAGATCTTCTAGGAAGAGGACTCATACCCAAGAGCAAGAAGAAGAGCTATCTCAAAAGGAAGCACCTGTTCAGGAGGAATCAACAATGCAGAAAGCCGCAGACAAAGGTAAGCAACCTCTAAACAAACCTTTGCAGTCTAATGATCAAATTCCTTCTTCTTCAAAAGTAGTCACTTCCCCTTGTACCAAATCTGTGTCAAAAGAAGTCAAGCCCCCAATTGAAAACAAAGAGTAAAAATAGGTTGTGATAGAAAAGTCCCCTCCTGCTTTTATTCTGCAGAAAGAACTTGAAAAGGTCAAAATCCCAATCCCCTTGACGGAACTGTTGAAACAGCTAGCATATCAATCTCAAGTCACCTCCTTCATGCTTCCTCCAGAAGCACCCATCATCCCAGATAGCCTCAACCTTCAAGAAGAAAGACCCATGGTATTTTTTGGCCCACATGTTGAGGAGATAGATCCCTCTACTCCTCCCTTCTATGTGTCTCTAGTAATACATGACCTGCTATTACATAACTACACGTTAGATTTTGGAGCTTCTCATAATCTTATGCCTCTTTCAGTCATGAAACAACTAGGTTTGCAAATCACACGTCCCTACAAAGACCTCTACTCATTTGCTTCCAAAAGAGTTAAACGCTTAGGGATGATCAAGGATTTGGTGGTCAATTTGGCCCAAATCCCAGCAAAAAGTGTGGTAATGGACATAGTGGTAGCTCACATTCCAGCTTGTTTTGGTATGTTGCTGTCAAGGTCCTGGGGAACAAAAATCGGCGGATCACTCAAGATGGATCTAACATATGCCACCATACCATTTTTTGGTGGCCAAGAGAGAAGGCTATACAGGGAGACTAGATTCGTCAAGATGGTGACTAAGGCCGACAGTTCTGTAAATTCACCAGTCTACAGTAAGGAGGAAGATTTTCATGTTTGATGCTGGAAGAAGATCAAGATTATGCTCATGAACCATCCTTTCGCCAGATCAAGACTGAGCAGCCTATTGCCTTTTTCATTCACGTGCTCAGTGATGCAGAATTAAAGTACAACATATTGGAAAAGCAAGCATACGCCCTAGTGAAACCCCTCAAAGCATTCCGTGTATATATCTTATAGTCCCACATCACTGCATTTGTACCTGCAGCCGCTGTAAAAGATATCCTTATTCAGGGGGATAGTGAAGGAAAAAGGGGTAAGCGGATCGCTAAAATACAGGAATATGACTTAGAAATCCGCCCTACTAAGCTGATCAAAGGACAGGGGCTTGCCAAAATGTTATCTGAATCAAACTATCAAGCCCTGCGCATAAATTTGTATATTATAGCAGGTGAGGAATCTGAGGAGAAAGAAGAACAACATGGAATTGGGGTAGCTACTCCAGAAACACATATAAAGTACCTCACCAGTCAATGGTACAAAGAGATAGTAGAATATCTCCTTACGCTCAGTTGCCCCCCAAGTTGTGATAAAACTAAATACAGAGCACTGAGATTGAAATCACAGAGGTACATAGTCGCCAATGGCCGGCTATACTGGCGAGATCCTTTAGGCATCTTACTCCTGTGTCTCATAGAGAATGAAGTCGAGAGTATTATAGCATAATTTCATGAAGGGATCTGTGGAGGCCATTACAGCTGGAGGGCCATGGCTCATAAAATTATGAAAGCTGGCTTCTATTGGCCAAAAATTTTTGGAGATGTTTTTGCCAAAGTAAGAGCATGTGATAAATGTCAGAAATTTGTTGAGAGACAGAAATCAGCACCATTTCCCCTGATTCAAGTGCATGTGGATGAACCATTAAAACAATGGGGTATTGATTTTATAGGTGAGATACATCCCCCATCAAGTGGTCAACATAAATGGATACTAACAACCACTGATTATTTCACTAAATGGGTGGAATCCATACCTGCAAGGAACGCTACAGATACTGTGATCATAAATTTCATGGAGGAAAACATCATATCCAGGTTTGGCTGTCCTGCTAGGATAGTGACTGATAATGCACAGGCCTTCAAGTCTGCAAAATTTATGGATTTCTGCCAACAATACAATATCATACTGAGTCACTCTACAGCTTACTATCCACAAGGAAATGGCTTGGCAGAGTCTTCAAATAAAACTCTGGTGAGGGCCTTAAAGAAGACTATCAATGAAAATCAGAAGAATTGGGATTCCCAATTGAAATTTTCTCTATGGGCGAATAGAATCACCAACAAGAGAGAAACTGGGAAATATCCCTATGAATTGGTATATGGACGAGCAGCAGTTTTTCCTTAACAGCTAGATTTACCAGTGGCCCGCTTCATGCAAGAAAGCCAGGAGGAACCTAATGATATGATCAGGAGAATCAATCAATTGGTGGAATTAGAAGAAACACGGGGCCAGGTGAATCAGAGGTTAATAGGATATCAAGAGAAAATGAAACACATTTTTGTTTAGCATGCAAAAGACAGGAAGCTACAGATTGGTGATTTGGTGCTCAGATGGGATATCCAGAGAGCCAAGAAGGGAAAACATGGTAAATTCGACCGCCTCTGGTTTGGTCCTTTCAAAATTGTGGAACAGGGGGGCAATAATACTTTCAGGTTGGAGAATTTACAGGGCGACTTGCTGGATGCCCCTGTAAATGGTCAATTCCTCAAGCCCTACTTTCAGTTCTGATTCAGGCAAAGGCAGCCTGATGTATCATATTGTAAGATAGTTTTATTTTTGTTTTTGTTCTAATAAGGTGGGTGTTGTAATGAATTATAAAGTGGAAAACGGAGGTGCTAGAGAGCAAAGTTTGCTTACATAATGATCAGGAAGGTCTGTGAGTTCTCAACACGTCCGAGGATGAACGTGTCGTCCCCAGGTGGAGCCGATGTTGATCATAATCCGCTTCCTGTAAAAATTTCACAGGCAAACTGGCTTATACACCTCATATCCCCTTTTACAGCCTTAGAAAAATCATTTTTATGACTATCGTTGCCTTTCCGCCCCAAAATTACATTATAAAAAGCCACAGATCGTAAATCCGAAAATATATTAGGCCTATCCCCTTCAGCCAAGCCTCTGCTCCTTTCGCCCACGGGACCAAAAGCTAGAACCGAGCGCAAAAGAACTAGGCGCTCATCAATCAAATACCCGAGCGAAATATTGGTCGTCGATATTTGCAAGATCGGACGGTCTTCACGAATCAGCACTGTGCTTGTGGCCCATTCTATTCATCACCCAAATCGTTTGTGCATTGTCCGATCATTCTGCCAAATCAATGGTTCGCGATGCATCTACTCTTGGTGGTCCCCACACCCGCTCCCATTGCAAAACCGGGTGGTATGTATCGCACCGAGGCGGTAATTCTCCTTGGGCCAGCGATTCCATACAGCGCTCACCACGTGTCCCCGCGTACGGCCTGAATACCACCCTCCATCACGCGTTAACGTTCGGTCAAAGTCATGGCGCGATATTCATGACAGCCGTTCAATCTGGAGGTCTTCATCCGACAACCATCACGCTCCGAAGCTGCACGAGATTTAGTCCAAGGCCATCGCGCCCCTAGCCCACCATCTCATTGCCCTCCGATGTGTTTTTAACTGTCAATCTCGCTGGGAGATCGAACGGTCCAGACCATCTGCATACTCCGCCATTGATTCCATACCACCACGTCACCCTTTCCATATAGTTTTCCGTACGTCCACCTGTCAACTTTCCATGTGTTTATCGCAATTTTCCTCCGCTATTTATACATTACATTAATATGTTATATTTTAATGTCCCGCATTATAAACTCTGGCCAGCCCTTCCGCCATTATTTCTACTGCATTTTCTTTGTCACCACCCCGCATATTTCCGCCGCTTCATCACGTCACTCTGTTACACAGTCACTTCCATTGCATTGTCGTCCCCCATGCATTTGTTTTCTTCACAACTTTGTGTGTTTTGCAGGTTTACAGTGACACGGAATTATCATCATTCGCAGCATCCATTACAAAAGCCAGGAACGCATCAGAGGACCAGTTTTTCAGAGGCAAAATTTATGAAGAAAGTCCTGGGTAGCTACTGTGACATGACATCTATTAAAGAAACTGGGTTTTACTTTGGCAAGCTTCCCAGTGTCATTCAAGGCGCCGATTTCACAGATGGAAACATTAATGGAGCAGCAAAGGATGATCAGTGGATGATTGAGGAATTCAAGGTTCGGCGTTGAAGAATTTAAAGCTTAATTCAGGATTGGGAAGGTAGAGGGTACAATGCACAAAAAACATTACCCTCTAGGTTTTATTTTAGTATATTTTTCTTTCAGAAAAGGACGGAATGTTTATGAGATTGTAATCGATTCCGTGTTTCTGAAGAGATTTTCACCCCGAACATTTATTTCAGAGAGAAGGCCACAGGGTACAAACAACACAGCACAGCCATTCAACAGTATGGGCGCGAATGTTTTCGCCATTTTGCCTTAATTATGCAAATTAAATGTTCATCATCTACCTCTTTTACTAGGTTTTGGTTTCTCCTATAAGAACCATGAAGAAACGCATTGTAAGGGTTCCAGATTTTATCAGAAAATTATGCAGTGAAAGGCTTTTTGTAAAAATTTTGTAAAACTTTGGTATGAATGCACAGAGCCCATAGGGTCTCAGTGAGGAGGAGTTCTCACTGTCAAAGAGGATTTTGGTCTTTGGTATTTCACAGTCTATAACTCTCTTTATTGTGTTATATTAATAGAAAATTTCATTTCATCCATCTTCCTTGTATCATGTTTTGGAATGCGAGTGGCTCGCTGATTTTTGGTATGGATTCATCCTAGTTGATGCCCATTCTCGGGTCAGTCAAGCGCTTTAAATATGGCTCATGCATGATATTCTGTTCCATTATTCCACTAACCATACTTCTGCTATATTAGTTGCTTTGAGAGGGTGCTTTTAAAATGTTATTATCATGTATGGATTCTTAGATTGGTAAGCCCACACATGGTGGTATTGTATATTTGGGTATCAGCTCAATGTTAACTAATATCTTCTCAATATTTCTTTCACTACATACACCTTCTGATAATTTATGTCTGTGAAGTATTTCTGAATCGGCCCGCTTTGCAGTAAACTGTCTCTAAATTGTCTGTTGCTTTTGTATTAGAGTTCTGCATCTTGCCCCTGCAGTATCTCTTTTCCTGTGTCAGTTTCTGAGAGTTTGGTCCCATTCTATTTTATTTCCCTGTTTACAGGAGATAGCATGTGAGCTGAAGCTGACAACTTCACACATTTTCTTATATGCTCCTTGCTATGATAATATGTCCTAGGCACTGGTCTATCACAACTCTAGGTTGTCTCTAGGAACGACAACACTCATCATGCAGCTGCTCATGCTCAAGCAGAAGTGGTGACCTTTGGAATTTGGCCTCCCATGAGAAGCTACCATCCAAAAAGAATCTCCTGATCTTGGCCAATGTAAGCATGAGTGGCCTCCATCTGCTCCAATATGTGGAGGATTCCTTCCTCAAGGGAAGTACCCTTTGTTTCTCCAAATCCATGGACTGGTCTCCTCGCACCATGGTGGTGCCATCCTCCATCACTGCAGCAACTTCTGTCAGCGCAGAATATGTAGTGAGAGTGGGTAATGCTGAAAATAGGAGAATGCCTCCCTCTTCCTTGAGTCTATCCCAAACTCTCTGCGTTGTACTAGACCCCTCCAAGGCATCCACCCATCTGGGATCTAAGAGTGGTGAACCAAATGGCAAGATGTTTCTCACTAGCTCTAGATCTGGTGGCTTCCCAGGTGGAATGCCCCCATGTAGTGAGACATCAAGATCTAAATCATACTGTACATATGACTGGACTGGTTTGTCCCTCTCTTCATTATGCAATACAGTCTCCTTATTTTGTGTAGAAACCTCCTGAAATAGATCAGGGTGAATGCTCACCATCCCTTGATGTTGATCCTTCTTCTCTTCTTCTCCTCCTATCTCACAATCCACAAAAACTGATACATGTTGCTCCGAAATTGTGCTTTGATTCCCACATTTTGGATCATTTGGAACTCCTTGCAAAGGCACAAGGGATCCTATAATGGAAGCAAAGGCTCCCTTTCCACCTTCATGTGGTGATGGATATCCTCCTGATGGTACAACGTTGTTAGCTCTTCTCTGCTCATCCTCTTCATCAATATTTGAGAATGCCTCATCATCAATGAGAGACCCTTGATCTTGGTCTTCGCTTGAAGGAGTAACCTCCATGTCTTCATCTATAGAAGAGGGCTCTTCAAGAAGTGGGTATATTTCCCTTGGTAATGCATCATGCATGTTTTTATCCCCTTAAACATAAATGTGGAGTGGAGTTGGAAAAATAGATCTCTCCAACACATGCAAAGGTTTTGAGTTTTTGGGTTCAACAACAGATGTTTCACAATGTTTAATTTCAAATCTTCTCACTAATTTCTTAGTGAACCCTGCATAATTATCTACACTTTCATGATGAAATGAAGCAGAACTATCAAACCCCCAATCATGGGCCATACCTTTGAGGTGCAGCGCTGCTACTCTAATGGCCTCCTTTTCTGAAACTTGGTGTAGCTGAAAATAGGAATCTAGCTCCTTCACCCAAGCCTTGGCTTTGCACTTTGTTGATCCATCAAATTTGGATAGAAAGATTATACCTCTCCTGCTTCTATTAGGGTTTTTGGATCTTCTGTCTTCCTTGAGTTGGAAAAACCCTTGGAAGTCCAAGTGCTCTTTGAATCTCCATGATTGAGACCCATACTCCTAAAGATAGTCACTCAAGGTCTCCTCCCTTGGTGCATCTTCTTTCTCCATCCTTCTTGCAGTGAATGTGGGCAATAAAATGCGTTGTGGATCTACATGTGTGGCTAAATGTCCACACCCATCATGTGAATATCTAGGGATTTCTTCACTTTCAAACCCTCTTAGAGTTTTTCTACACCTCTCCCCTTTCATCTCCTTGAGATCTTCCTTGATATTTCTCACAGTTTAAATGAAGCTAGGGGATCCTCTCTTCCTTCATTTCTCCAAATAATGGAGTCATGCCTTTGCTTCTTCTTTATAACTTCTCCTTTCTATGAGAATATTCTCCTTCTAATGGCATAATGTCTTGAATGCACAAGCTGAGCCAAGATTATGCTCTGATACCACTGTAATATTCCAAAATGGAAATAGCAGCAATACAAGACATAATAATGTAAAACACAACAAATCTGAACATGACATAAGAGGGATCAATATGCAGCCATCATTTTATTAATATATCAGCAAAAATATACAAAATATCTTTAGGGTCAAGCCATTCAAGCAATAAAAACAAGCCTCCAATGATCAAAACAATCAGCACATGAGTTGTTGCAACTGTATAGAATGTCGGAGAGCAATGACAGTGTTGTCTATATCAGTGTAGCTGCTAATGTAAACATACATAAATGGAATATGGCTGATATAAACAAAATAAATGCCCAGAAAAGAAGATGTGGGCTCTAATACATGATTTCTATCCATCCCGGAAAAGATTGCTAGAAAGACCAAGAAATATACAATGTGACAAATAACCGTGGGGTTAATATGCCACTGCAAACTAGAACTGAATAGAATGAGGCTATGAGAGATATGAAATGATGATGTCATCCTACAATAGTATTTCTAAATAGAATTTTGATCGCTCTACTCAGAAATATACCCTCCTGATGAGTTCAATGAACCCTCCCAGCAACTGCCTCCAAAAATAACATAGTTTTGGTTTTTGATTGTGCTGTGAGGGATGGTAGATGGTTTTCCTGATGCCAAAGATGTAAAAATATGCCCAAGAGCCCTCCTTGCTGATCCTCCAATGCATAGGCTACCTCTCCACTGAAAAACAAGCCCAGAAATGGCTCTATGTGATCCTCCTTTGCTGCACCCTGCAACACAACCCAGCTCTAAAAAGAAACTGTGTTGTAGCTGAAGGAGATAGCTTGGCCAGAATGTTGGAATGATGAAATCCAGCCCAAATAACCTCTCCTTCCCTAAGGATGAGGTAGGGATTCCCGATCAGGAACACCCTTGTGCTAAATAGCACAACAACCTTGCTAAACAGCAAAAGGATGCAAAGTCTAAACAAACCAATATCAATGATAATCTCAAACACATCCCCTCCATATATAGTGTGTGAGCCTTCTCACATTGGGTCCCATCCATACTTGCCACTAAGCTCATGCAAGTTGTCGTCCACTAAAATTGCACTGTCTCATCATGAATACCACTCCTCCATGACAGCGTTGTTGACTTGGTCAAAGTTGACCTTTTCAACATGGATCCCCTCCAATTCACACCCAAAGGTGCTTAATCCAGCTACTTATTCTTCCTCCTTTGACATTAGGAGTGTTATTATTCCTTCTAAAGATATTTATGGGCCTCCCCACCCACTTATTCACCTACCTAGTGATAAAACAAACTATAATATTCCATTTAGCTTAATGCTAAATTTTTGGAATATTACAATGCCACGTGGATGCTGACCTTGCTCAATTGGACCTCCACCAAGTCGAAATTCAAATTTCAGCACAAATCTGTAAAATTTTGTAAAATAAGTGTCAAATATGAGTGTGTATTTTCCAAAACCTGATGGTTGTGAAAAAATTTAGAGAGGGTTTTGTAGATGAGCTCGTACTGAAGAAAATTTTCCTTCAGATTTCCAAAATTCATTTCCATTTGGTCAGAAATTGAACTTGAAGTTGAGTACTAAAACAGACATTTCCAGAACTTTTGTAGCAAACTTTAGTAGCAAATTTCAAAAAACACCCTTTGCATAATCTTTAACCTTGTTGGTTTTTCTAGGGTCTTCCTTGAGGCTAATAGGATAAACACATGCCTTGAGATATCTTTTTCCTGAAAATTTTTCTAATGTTTACCCTCATGGAAAGTTATAACAAATTTCGTAGTAAATTTATGCCTTTAAGCCTAGGAGTTGCTACGAAAGTGCCTAGTTTCTGAGATTTTTTTCCCTTTCAATATTTTTTCCTCAGAAACACTTCTAAAGCCTATATGAGCCTACTAATAGCATATATGAGCTTGTATGTGACCAAACATGTTGATAAGTCATAACATAAGAAAAAATTGTGATTTTACCATTTTTATGGAGTAGCATCAGTTTCAGTGACAATCTTGAGACCTTTCTTCATAAGCTCGGCTTGTATCATTTTTATCGAACCAAAATGACTGCTGAGATGTTGGATATTTAATGCATTGGATTTAAGAGTTTGTGAGCTTGAGTTGAGATGGTGAGTTGTATTGATGAGTTGGCATTCTTTGTTGACTTGCTGAGTTGTCAGCCAATGGACGTTGATTGTTGAGTTGCCCTCTTGAACAAGTGACATAATAATATGCATGTTCTTATCCTGTGATTTATCCACTTCATCACTGCATTGACTACCCCAAAATCATCAAAAAATCCTAACGCTGAAAAAAAAGAGTACAGGTACTTCCGTAGAAAATTATTTCCAGTTTACACTGAATTTGCTGCGAAAGTTGGTAAAAGTGTTGAATTCAATATAATGACGAGATTAACTTATGCACAAGAGATTTTTTGGTTTCTTTTTTTTACAATGACACCAATTACATTAATGATGACTTTTCAAACTCACCAAAAGACCCCCACACATGTGAATTTTTTTTTAAAATTACAAATTTAAAAGATCCTATTCAGCCCTAAGTAACTTACCCTAATCAACTGAAAACCAACCTAATGGTTATCATGGATTACAACTCCCAAGGATATATGTTTTGAAATTATCAAGCAAATTTCCTATTTCAGCTCTACTTATTGTTCTAGTTGCAAATTTACTAATTCTAGACATAACAAGATCTCTTGGATTTTTACCAGTTCTAGCCTTGCCCCTTTAAATATGTTTACACAAATCATAGATTTCACAGAATTAAATTTGAGAAATATACCCTTTTCCCATTAACTTAATAAGGTCAATCCACTACTCCCTTATGGATTTCAACAAAAGAGCTTTTAATGTCTCATTATATAGTTAATGCATCCTAGCCCTTTTAACATTATAGGAAAATATTTTAACTAGGTATTCAAGGCTTTCATCCTCTTTTTGCATCATCTTAAATACTTCATCATTAAGGTTATGGGGCATGCAATAATCCTTATATTTTTCTAATAACACTCTTTTCATTTCTTCACATGCTCTAATAGTATGTGTTTCTAGTCCCATGAACTATTTGAGTGCTCCATCCTTAAGAGTGGTTGGAAATAATTTCAATTTATGAGTAGCAAGTAAGTACTCATAAGACCTACATAAAACTTCAAACTCAAAAGAAATGTTTGTAGATCCTCAGTTCTTAAACCATGGAAATTAGGGAGGATAGAAGGTGAAATATTCTTCATTGTGTTTATGATATCTTCATCAAAGATATTAAATCCATAAGGATCAGGTTCTCTTATTCCTTCTCTACCACCTTATCATCCACCTCCTCCTCTATTTACTCCTTTGCCTCTTCCACCTCCAATTCTATGTTCACCATTTACATTGTGTACTTCTCCTTATCCTTCCCATGCCATTATATATTCTTCAGAGCTAATGTAAGGTTCTATGGTAGGAATATCTAGCTCTTCTTTTGGTTCCTCTACTAATAGTATATTAGAATAAATTTCCTCTTCTTAGATAGGTACCTCTAGTTCTTGCCTTAAGAGTTGTTCTCCTATTAAAGAGAGAAATATTACTCCTTTTTTTGTGGATGTAAGTTCTTCAACTATAGCTTCAGTAGAATAATTTTGTGAATCTCTTGGTTGGATTTCAGACCTATGCACCTGAGGAAGTCTATGTCTACCTGCTATGGATGGAATGTGATTGTCAATGGATGGAGTGGCACTATGAGGTCTAGCAGGAGTGAGTGGCGATGTTGGAATTGAACTTATTCCTCTACTTACAAATATACCCTATAATACCTTTCTCTATGCATAAATGATTTTTATCATGCTTTAATTATACATCTACAAATTTAAAAGCATCTAAAATGATATGCAAACCAAGAATGGAATCCTATATACACTTCCCCCACAAAGACGCCAAAATGTTGGGTAATTTAATTCTCAAATTACTTCATTAATTGTCAACCAAGTTTCATGTACTTATGAAATGTATGTGCACATATATGCTAGGAATTCTATTTTTGGATGAAATCAGTCTAAGTATGGATAAATGTTAGACAAGATTAAAGATTTTTCATTCTCATTAAATCTACTTCAAAGCCAAAGGTTGAATTGAATTAAATATTAATCTATGACTTCAAATCACAATTTATTCTAATTGTGGAACTAAAGGTCTATTTTTAATTTACATAAAATAAATTCTAATGCTATTTGCAAGAAAGAAATATTAATACTGATTGTAGAAAGAAAATCTTAACACTAATTGCAGAAAAGAAATCTTAACACTAATTGTAGAAAAGAAATACTAATTCTATTTGCAAAAAGGAAATAACTTGTGAAAGGGAAATGAATCAAATTAAATTTTAGCTTCAATTGATTACTAATGTGCATTAATACGCTATGAAAACCATCTATTCATTATCCACGAAATTTAACTGAGTTATAAAATTGGATTCTGAATCAAATGCATTTTAGAAATAAATAGTTTTGATGTTTTTTTTATGAGCGCTCTATTGACAAAACGAAAGGGATTTAGACTAGAAAACAAATGAAATGAAACTATATATGTTGACAGAGAGAAAAATATGAGAAATTACAATTCAAATGAAAACTATC
This sequence comes from Pinus albicaulis, assembly GCA_034641835.2. Lineage (NCBI taxonomy): Eukaryota > Viridiplantae > Streptophyta > Pinopsida > Pinales > Pinaceae > Pinus > Pinus albicaulis. The sequence goes on along the minus strand of CM076574.1, from coordinate 349,617,251 downwards.
TATGTTGATAGAGAGAAAACAATGAGAAATTGCAATTCAAATGAAAACTATATACACTTACAACTCTCCAACGGGCCCTCTTGTGAGTGTAATTTCATCACTGATTCAATCGACTCGTTGAACCATGCAATGATTAAAAACAATAGAGTATTATATTAATCATAGAGGTCTCTTGAATAAAGCTTATTGATAATTAACAACAACAAAAATTGTCTTTTTGGTTTCGCCTCACAACTTTTATACATTTCTTTATCAAATTTATCTAAGAGTCCTATGCCAAGAGGAAATTTAACTATTCTACCATCTAAGAAGTAATATTAAATTTAAATTCTATATCCTCATGATTTTCTACTGGAAGAGAAAATTAGGAGGGATTTTGATTGAAATTATCATCTCACGATGGAACAAATCATCTACACGCTCGCTTGATCTTCACCATGATCTCTTGCCGAAATTTTCTTAACTATTGGAACATCATAGCCAGATTTGGCTTCTGGTTAGACTTCTAGATCTTTCGACCTCTATATCTTTCTAGATCATGAAGATAAGTGGACATCCATGTGTGGAATAATTGTCATATATATATGTACCTTTCATTCACTCTCAGGTGCATTGAAACCTATCTAACCATGGAGATAGTGCAAAATTCTACATTAGTTGTGGAATGAGCAAGATTTTTTTGTTGTAGAGATGTTCTCATTATATTTCACAAAGAAAGAATATATTCTAAAACTTGGATCATCAATACCTTCTGGATGCTTGAGCATGTCTATGATGACCTTTTTTACACTGAAACTGCAAAAAAATAGTCACAAAAAGATAAAGTAGAGAACAAAGGGTAGTAAAAAAGAAAACAATTTCATACTTTAACACCTATTCCCTACCCTAATTAGGTCAAACCCCCCATTGGTTTATTAAGTCCATACCCTTGACCTAGTTATGGATCCACTTAGCTCTGTGTGGTCCCGCAACATTGTAATTCCAATTCCACAAAGTTTACATAGAAGGCATATCCTCTAAACCCAAGCTCAAGAATCCTCTCACCCCTATCGAGAGAGCCTATAACCTAGTGTTTGAAGCAAGCAATCTATCTAATTTAGCCCCTCTTGTGAATAGGCCTTAAGAATCTCTCTCTATCCATTCATAGATCCATACTTCCTAGTGATTCCCCTTATACTAGGTCTCCTCCCATGGTTAAAAGTCTGTAAAGAGCAGGGAGATTTAGATTAGGTGAAAGTAGGATATTTCTGCATTATTTCCCCTTGACCTATTAGTTTCTCCATAGGATACCCTCCTAGAAACCCTACCAGTTTGAGCAGTGAAATTTTGGCGTAGTTGTCAGGGACACAAGACGTGTGCCTTGTTCCTCATATGAAAATATCAATATATCATTCTTGGCGACTCCATTGGAAGAAAGAAGCCCTATTTCTTCATCAAAATTCAAATTTAATTCTTGTAGGGTGAAGCAATCATCTCTCAAGTCATTTCAAATTCACCCTAGTGAATCCAAATATAGAATCTTATAAAATTTTCATTGCGATAAATGGATGATTGGAGAGGCCTATTTTATATGTTTCAAGATGATGACCCTTGACCCAATGATCATGAGGAGTTTGATTCCCCTCTTGATGAATCCCTTGGGAGCCATGAAATTGAGGAGCCTTCTCAATGCCCTGAAATGGGGTTATGGTTCTTTCCAAGATATGATGATTTTATTCCACCTTTTTCCTTCCTCGATAATAAAGATGATGTGATTGTGGATGTGTATGAGCCTTCTACCTCATCATGCCACAAGAAGGATATGTCTTAGCTTGTTATTCAACGGAAATTTATGATTTTGTTTCTTGAGTTCTCCATATTCTCGTTGCAAGAAATATTACATGAGTTGGATTATTATCGTTCCTCCTCATCCATGACCCTTTATGCATGGTGTTCAAATGTTCCCGCCACCCACCCTTACCATTCATCAAGAAAATATTGCAATGGGAAAAGTGATATTTGGGTCCCCTGCATCATGATGATTCATAAGGGAAAATGTTTTTATATTGATTTAATAATATGTTGGCTACATTGGTTATATTATTACACCTAGAATTTGCATAATGTAACATACATGGTAGGGTAGGATGCATTGCATACTAATTTTTTCATAGCTACAATCATCATATGATATTCTCATGATACATTAGCTACATTTAAATTAAAATTTCATAAAAAAAAAAAATTCTTTGTTGATTGTATGGACTAATACTAAGCATGGGTGATCATAAGAAACCACAAAAACATGTTTCCCTGTAGGCTTGGTCCTTGATATGTGTAGGTAATAGGTTTGCGGTCCTAGGATATTGTCATGTTCTCATGACCTCTCGTTCGAGTACATTCGTGCACTCTTCTGAGAGCTTATGTCCCAGTTGGAGCCAAATGTTACCCACCACCTATGGGTAGTATGCATACGAGAAATATTTCCTCTTAGATGGTCTATAGTCGGTAGCCAACATCCCTTTGTAGCCACTAGGTATCTCGATATGCCATTATCTCCACCACCTGAGTCGACCATGTGGTTCTTTTCCCATTTGTTATGATCATATGTTTGAAGGTGGGCCTCCCGACCCCGAAGGTATGGATTTTCATTGGTATAATTGTGTAATTTTCCTTACTTGTCATGGACACTTTTAGGCATGGGTTGGTGGGGGGGAATCGGTAGAAAGAGTGGGCTAGGTTTGTGCTCTTGTCTCCTCTGCCTGATTTGGTGGTTAACCTTGTCTCCTAGTCCCATGAGATCTCCTTTATTGGCCATTAGATTTAGGGTTGGAACTACATGGGAAATATTGATTCTGGTTGCATGGTACCACTTCCCGAAACCATATACATCACTCCCCTCCACTCATTTTTTCCCATCCAGGTCCAATATTTTCAACTGGGTCCACATAGGGTTAGCCTCCCCCCCTTGCCACACATTGGGTCACACCTGAAATGATGCCCTAGAGGTTAATGCAGCTAAAAAGAAAATAAAAAGCATAATTTTTCCCCTCTCAACAGGAAATGTTCCACAAAATGCAAAATATGGTCAGGGCATACAAATTTAGCACATGGGAAAATGCCAAGCATGAGCTATAACCCTTATTTATGGCCATCATCATGGTTCCTATTGGACCTAGATGAGCCCCCTCCACATTAAGGAACCCATGATTGTCCCAACCCCTGGCGGGCAATGAAATTCTCCACCTTAAAAGGGGGTATCCACTGTTATATCTTATACATCATGCTCTCATCCCCTGGAGCCCCAAGCAGTTATGAAGAAAAAACAATCAAAGGAAAAAGGCATATGAAGAAGGTGTTGTCCTATTCAACAACCCCCCCATTTTATTTTTATAATAGTTAATATTGTAGTAATAAATGGGGACCCTTTTAAATTTTTTAAGAAAAATCTAGCAAGAAAGAGTATTTCCCTTTAAAAAGTGTTAAGCAATAAGTCACTTAAAACTAAGCGCTTATCGCAATATCGCAAATCGCAGAATCCAAAGGTAACACAAATAATCATCAGTTAGAATCCGCGATAAAGCGATCAATAAACCCATTTTTAAATATTAAGTGATATGTTGCGCCTTTTATAAAGGCCTTTGAAATATTTCTAAAAAATCATAAAATGCAAAGTATATTTCATATAAAGGAAAAAGTCGCTCAAAGAACACATAGCGCATCGCAAATCGCAAATATAGAAATAACATTCGAAATATAATAATTTTAATCTTACGATATTGTGACAATGCGACATGGGAAATATTGCGATAATGCGACATGGGAAATCTTGCAATAATGCGATATGACGGATATCGTGATCTTGTGATATTGCGATAATGTGATATCACAATATTGCGAAATATTATCATTACAAGTTGTGATCTTGTGATCTCGCAATTTTTCGATATCGCGATTTATCACAATTGCAAAATCGGCATTTCACTTAAATCTTAACATTCTGAAATATCACTCAGGTTTGCTATGCAATATTGTGACATGACTTGAACCAAATCACATGAAAGACATAATGGGTAATTATTGAAAATCAAATGCATTTACTCTTTTAAAGGCTCGAGGATATTTTTATCTATTTTACTTGTGCTTGCAATAAAAGTCCCATCCTTATCGAATTAATTGTTTTAATTATACCTCTGCTATTATCTTTTCTTTATGTTCATTTTGATTTATCTATTGTTCATCCTTAGGGAATAACACTCAGAGATGACAAATAAAGGAAAAAGGACAGCAGATCCTTCTACCTCTGAATATACAGACATGTTGCCCCTCTTTAGCAATACTACATGCAACAAATATGGCGGAGCTACGTCGTGGGAAGCCATGTATAATCTGTCTGAGGACAAAAATCCAAAGGTGTTGGTAGTCAGAGTAACGTTCGACGCTAAAGTCTCATTTGAGGCTTCCTATTTTGAAGCATCCTTCTCTTTCTTACACAGAATAGTTGTGAGACCTAAAATCATCCCATACATAGATATGGTGAAGTGGATTATCGACAATTTGGATATATCAAACAGAACGTTCAATAATTCAAGACAAGAGGTCATGGGGTCGTTTTTTGCAGACAATTTTCACAGAATGTATCATCTACCAGAACCTCAAAAGGTTTATGATAGAGATTTCCTTGACTGTTGAAGAAATACAAAAGTATATTTTCTTGGGATTATTATGATATCAAAATGTATGATACCTCTGTTATACAACACACCATACCCATGATCTCTAATGATAGACCAGTGCAACAGAAATTAAGGAAAATTCATCCAAACCTTGAAAAGCAAATCAAATCAGAACTGAACTAAATTCTCAAGGCCAAAATCATTTTTCCTGTTAGGCATTCAAAATGGTATCCAATTTAGTGCATGTTAGGAAAAAGAATGGTGATATTCGTATATGCATATATTTTAGATATTGAATAAAGCATGTCAGAAAGGCAATTTTCCACTGCTAACCATGGAACAAGTACTGCAGTCAGTAGCTGGTTCTGAGCTCATGTATTTTCTTGATGGATTTTCAGGATATAACCAAATCCTGGTTCATCCATATGATAGATTAAAAACCATGTTCAAAACTAAATGGGGAACATATGCTTATCAAAAAATTCCTTTTGGTTTGATTAATGCAAGCACCACATTTCAAAGAGCTATGGATATAGCCTTTAAAGGACTCATTAAAAAATCAGTTTTTATTTACTTGGATGAATCAATATTTATTCCAAGAAAATAAGAATCCATTTTAACGACCTTAAACAAATCTTTGAATGATTTATGAAATATGGGATTTCGCTAAATCCAAAAAAAAATTATTTTGCCTTGAGTGAAGGTAAGATTTTAGGATTCATCGTATCAAAAAAGGGCATTTATATAGATCCAGAAAGGGTTAAGGAAATTGAAAAAAAACCTTTACCCCATAATAAGAAATCAATGCAGTCTTTCCTTTGACAAATAAATATTGTAAAAAGGTTTGTCCCTGAATTTTCACAAATAGTTTTACCTTTACAGAATATGATTAAGAAAAAATTGGTTTTCAAATGGGGTCACAACGAAAAGAAAGCCTTTGATTTGATCAAACAAGCTATTATTAACGCTCCATCCCTGACAACTCCTAATTTTTCTAATCATTTTGTTTTATACACATTTGCATTAGAAACATCATATGTTGTCATTTTAACACGGCTCAACGATCAACAAATAGAAGCACCCATCTCATTTTTTAGTTTGAATCTACAAGGTGTTGAATTAAATTACTACGCTGTAGAAAGACAGGCATTTACTATCTTCGAGTCAATAAAAAATTTCAAACCATTCCTCCTCAAAACTCATACTAAAATCATAGTTCCATTTTTAGCAGTAAGGCAATTACTGATGCAAAGAGAAGTAGGATAAAAAAGAGAAAATTGGGTAATTGCATTACAAGAATATGATGTTGAAATAAGACCTGCTCAAAATTGTTAGAGGTCAAGGTTTTTGAAAAATGTTAATAGGATCGTCTAACTTACCAGAAGAAGAACATTCAGGTGATGACATTCAAATATCTCATGTAAGCCTCAACGATACTACATCTCAATATGTTGATCTCATTTTTTATTTAAAAAATGGATATGCCCCTATAGAACTCAGTTACAAAAAGAAAAGATCTTTGAGATTGAAAGAAAAGCAATATCAAATGGTTGATGATGTTTTATTCAGAAAAAATTATGATTCTATTTCACTCAAATGCCTTGAAAAATCTGAGGCAGAAAAGGTGTTGTAGGAACTTCATGATGGATTAGCTGGTGGACATTTCGGAGGAGAAACAATAGCATATAAAATAATACATGTTGACTATCACTCGCCAACCTTGTTCAAAGATGCACGTGAGTATGTGAGGAAATGAAACATTTGTTAAATTTTTGTTGGAAGACAAAGGAAACCCACATTCCCATTAGAGCCATTCAATATTGAACAACCATTTGAGCAATGGGGATTGGACATAATAGGTGAGATCGTTCCTCACTCTTCAAAGCAACATAGATATATCCTTAAAGCAACCGATTACTTTACTAAATGGGTGGAATCAATTCCACTAAAGGTAACCAATTCTGAAAACATTATCGAATTTATTGATCAATTTATCATTACCAAATTTGGATTACCAACTTCCTTAATGTTTGACAATGCATCTTATTTCTCAGGCAATGCTATGATAGAATTTTCTCTCAAAAGAGGTTTCAAACTTAAATATCCTGCTAACTATTATCCTCAAGGAAATGGTTTAGCATAATCAACTAATAAAAACCTCATTAAGATCATTAAACGAAGTTTTGAGTAGAGTCAAATAAATTGGCATAAATCTTTAACATTTTCTCTATGGGCAGATCGGATAACACATAAAGCCTCTATAGGTACTTCTCTGTTTAATCTAGTTTATGGGAAAGAGGTTGTTCTTCCTAAAAATGTATTTATCCCCTCTCTATCCTTAGTTCAATTTATAGAAGAAACTCCTTCTTCTTCTTTACAATTAAGACAATCACAATTTATCAAACTTGAAGAAGTAAGAGAGAAAGCCAAAATAACCCATGCTCATCATCAACAATGAGTTAAATCTTCCTTTGATGCAAATTTTGTTAGTTCAAAATCATTTCAACTTGGAGACCTTGTATTTACATGGGATAAATCATATGAGGAAACAGGTAAACATACCAAATTCCAAAGAATGTGGCTTGGACCATTTCAAATCGTAGAAAAAATCGCCCCATCAACATTTTTATTGCAATATTTATCAGGCAAGAAAGACTCTTTGCCTGTGAATGGGAAAATTTTGAAAAAATGTTTTTCATAGGAGATAACCTCTCCTATCCCTTGTACCATATTGTCTTTACTTTTCCTGGGAAAAAAAAAAAGTTAAATAATATAATTGTCGGCCTTGCAATAAAATATCTTGAAATATTTTGAATTTTTGCTTGTATAAATAGAAATTGTTAAGGAAATAGTTAAAGAGGTTTGAAAAATAATTAAGTTCTATCTCTCTGGAATTTTCTTTTTCTACCAAAGTTGTTTATTCTTTGAGAAACTCCAAAATTTTATAAAATACTTGTGTTCTATTATCAGTCAAGAAAAATATCTTAAATCAAGTAAAAGACTCTTAGTAGACAAGCATCTTTAACTCTATAATTGTCATCCAAAAATCTTAATGAACCAATGATTCTCCCTATCCAATAAAATTTTCTCTTTTTAGAGTGTAATCCTAAGTAATGTGCTAAAACTTAAAATATAAGAGGTCTCATCAAAGAGCCTATTTACCATATTCATAGGGAAATAATAAGACTGAAATTACCACTACTGTAGACCAAAACAGGGTAATGGCTTGAGATTATCTTAATCAAAAGACAAGGTGTCTCATCACGAGCCAGCTTGTTCAGTTGAATTACAACCAATAAATGGCATTGTCATTATTTGGCCATCACACCAAGGCAATGGATTTTAACTAATAAAAAATGAGATTTATTTAAAATTTAAGAAAAAGTACATTATTGTGGATTTGTCTTTATGCATTCTTACATGGATAGGATACATAATCATTGTTGGTTAAGAGGTAACCCTGTCAAGGCTATAGACACCTGCTGGCAGCAAAGGCTCTACCTATGACATATGAGTTTATTTAAAAAAGCTAGTCTACTAAAGCCTGCTACTTTATCTTTAATTTTAGTAATGATTGATATAGGCATGAGTATTTTCATCTTTAATCGGATATCAAAAGAATTATAATTAGGAGAATTTGTTTTATTATTCAGAGAAATGTTACTTATTTAATTTTGCATCCAATTTATGTTTTCTGAACTATTTTTATTTTGAAAGTTCTAGGAATTTCAAAATTATCAGAGATAATTGTTTCTTCCAGTGAATCGCCAATTGTTGTACTATTCAACAATCCCCCCCCCCCCAATTTTATTTTTATAATAGTTAATACTGTAATAATAAATGGGGACCCTTCTAAATTTTTTAAGAAAAATCTAGCAAGAGAGAGTATTTCCCTTTAAAAGTGTTAAGTAATAAGTCACTTAAAACTAAGCGCTTATCGCAATATCGCAAATCACAGAATCCAAAGGTAACACGAATAATTATTAGTTAGAATCTGTGATAAAGTGATCAATAAACCCCTTTTTAAATATTAAGTGATATGTTGCACCTTTTACAAAGGCCTTTGAAATATTTCTAAAAAATCATCAAATGCAAAGTATATTTCATATAAAGGAAAAATTCGCTCAAAGAACACATTGCGCATCGCAAATTGCAAAGATAGAAATAACATTCAAAATATTATAATTTTAATCTTGTGATGTTGTGATAATGCGACATGGGAAATATTGCGATAATGTGACATGGGAAATCTTGTGATAATGCGATACGATGGATCTCGCGATCCTGCGATCTTGCGATAATGCGATATCACAATATTGTGAAATATTATCATTACAAGTTGTGATATTGTGATCTCGCTATTTTGCGATATTGCAATTTATCACAATCACAAAATCGAAATTTCACTTAAATCTTAACTTTCTGAAATATCATTCAGGTTTGTGATGTGATATTGTGACATGACCCGAAACGAATCACACGAAAGACATAATGCGTAATTATTGAAAATCAAATGCATTTACTCTTTTAAAGGCTCAAGAATATTTGTATTTTTTTTACTCGTGCTTGCAATAAAAGTCCCATCCTTATCAAATTAATTGTTTTAATTATACCTCTTCTATTATCTCTGCTTTACGTTCATTTTTATTTATCTATTGTTCGACCTCAGGGAATAACACCAAGATATGGCAAAGAAAGGAAAAAGGATAGCAGAGCCTTCTACCTCCAAAGATATAGGCATGCTGCCCCTCTTTAGCGATACTGCATGCAACAAATATGGTGGAGCTACATGGTGGGAATCCATTTATAATCTATTAGAGGACAAAAATCCAAAGGTGATTGTAGTCAGAGCAACGACCAACGCTAAAGTCTCGTCTAAGGCTTCTTATTTTGAAGCAGTCTACTATTTCTTACACAGAATAGATGTGAGACCTAAACTCCTCCCATATGAAAATATGGTGAAGTGAATTATCGAAAATGTGGATATCTCAGATAGAACGTTCAAGAATTGAAGACAAGAGGTCATGGGGTCATTTTCTATAGACAATTTGCTCAAAATGTATCATCTACCAGAACCTCAAAAGGTTTATGATAGAGCTTTCCTTGAGCATTTCACAAAAGATAATGAAGAACCATTAAATTCCATGTAGGCTCGAAGATCCGGCTCAAGAAAATTCAAACGGGAGAAAACTGGTATGTACCCAATTACACCTCTATCGGCTCCATATAGTTATGTAGCGGCTATGATGTGTAAGCTGTTTGGGAAAGCTGATAGTGCTAATTTTTCTATGGAATGGATTCCATTGATTGATGCGGCAGTCAGCTCCATGGCTATGAATTGGGGTAACATTTTATCTGAAAATTTAGCTATGGCTATTAGACAGTATAGACAGTATAGAGTTGTTTCTACTCAGGTCATCCCTCCGTTTTTTATGAGTTCTTATGTAATGGACACCATCTGTTTTTGTAAAAAAATTCCTAATATGGGTTGGAACTGGACTCTTAGGGACCCTACTCCTATCCATGTGTATCGTAAAATGTTGTGGGAATCTCAATTTTTTCCCCATTTTTATAATATTTTTCAAAGTATCATGCTGCATATATATTAAACTATTTTTGATACAAAATCCCCTAGGCTTTCAGAAGAAGCAAAGATAGATATTTTTCCAGTGGAAGGATGGTTTGGTGAAGAAAATTTTACTTATATTAGATTTTTCGGGAGTATTTCCACTCCCCATGTTCTTCCGTATTATGTTCCAGATAAGTTATTGGCTAGAGAAATTGCATACCAGACAGTAGGGGAAGGTCTGACCAAAACCCTAAAAGAAGCAAAGAAATCTATCTAGCCAACTTTTTTGGTTCAATGTGGTTCTTTTGCTTTATTTTATTTTGGACACGCAGTCAAAGAGGTGCAGAATATTTCATGCTTGAATCTGGCCACAATTCCAGGGAGACAATATGATCCCAACAAAGTCGCTCAATACTTTACTGCTTTGATTAAAATTAGACAGTTCATGCATGAGAAGGATGAATTTGATGACCTATTTGAAAAGGCCGAGACTTTCTCACAAGTCTTTCATTTTTCATCAATCAAATTGGCTCCGGATACCCTCAACCTTTTTCATATTTACAGACACAAAATATTGGCAAGGGTTCCATTAGATATGTTGCACATTGAGGAATCAAGAGAACCCACTCCCAGTATCAGTTTAGAAGGAAATTATGTTCACAATTCTGATCAAGAATCAGTTGAGAAATCCAGTCATGGGTCAGAACTTTCTGAGCATCAATCTCAAAATCAAGAAGAATACCCTAAGGAAAGTTTTGAAGAGACTAGAGAGAAAAATAATGGAGAAACAGCCAAAGAAACCTTGGTTGAAGAACAACTGAACATTAATTCTACACAAGATCAGCCACAGACAATCATAATAGATGACATGGATAAATAATGGGAGAAGTTCAAAGAAAAGCTCCAGCTATCACCAACAAACACAGGAATTAGAGGAACTTCTGATTTTCAGACTCCTAAACATACCTTACAAGTTGTAAATACAGAAACAGATGTTGAAATCATCCCAGCCTACCCAATGTCACAAGTTGTTTTCAGAATTGAAGAGATACCTCCTTTAGATATTTTTTATGGTCCAACACATAAAGCAGTGGTAAAAAGACAAAGAAAGAAAATAAAACTTGATTTATCAGCAGCAAATCCAGAGAATGAACCAATGGAGGTTGTCTGGAAAGACAACCCCATTAATCCATCAGAAAATTTGACAAGACTGTCACAATTTGCAGGTGCTTATGCAACAGCTACAGTTGATAAGGCAGTAGAGGTTAGTCTTTTGCATAAAGATAAAGATGCATGAATTCAGCTGTTGGAGCAACAAATTGAATAGGAAAGGCAGAATGTCAATAAGCAAACAGAACTGCAGATGATACAATTTCAGAAGGACTTTGAGCAGATGAATTTGCAACACCAGGAAAGCATTACATAAAAGGATACACAGATTCAGTTAATACAAAGTGAAGTAGATAAACTCATAAACTAGCATCAGATAGAAGAATTAACCAAAGAAACACTTGAGTTAAATACTCAATTGTCAAAATAGCAAGAGATATTCTCTCAAATAATCTCAATGATTAAACCTTATTGTGAAACAAGTGATTCATTAGTCCAACAAATGGTTGATCAGAGATTATAATATGAAGATGTTGATAAGAAGATCGCAAAGTTTATCTCCTGGAAAAAATCTGAAGAATGAATAAAATTTGATTTTTCAAAGATTGAAGAATCCCATAGAGATATATTGTTCAAAGACTGGGATATGCAATTGAAGCAAGCAGAAAGGGCAACAGCTAGAGCCGATAATATAGCAACAAAAGTAATTGAAGCTGTAAATGAAAATCTTTATAATATTAATCTGATTAAAGAATGCAAGCCTAGAGTGTTCCCATATATCAAACAATTGGAGGGACAGTGGAAATAAACTGCTAAGAATAAAAATGAAGCAGTTAAGAAGCTATATAAGCTTGACCATGAATCTTATTGGCAGTTTCTAGTAAAACCATAGAGTCAGCAGATGGGTTTACGTTGTCTAACCAATTCCACTCAAAATATGGTGCCACCTCTCTCTGATGTTGTATTTACGGGACATCTAAGATCCAAAGTCAGCCAGCCATTCCAAGTGAAACCAATGTTGGATATCTGCGAACTAAAAAGCTCAATGGAGAAGGACCGTTCAACATGATCAAGCATATCATTGTCTTTCTTTTTAGTTTCTATCTTTTATTTTATTTTCAGTATTCTGAGGAAGTTGTTTGAAACCTCCTCAGCGTTTTATGTAATATTCTATTTTTGATACTTATGTAACATTATTTAAACCTCTCTCATGCATTTAGAGAGGGGTCCAGGATTTTATCGAAAAACACTTTGCAAAAGATGGAATTATTGTACTTTTGTGATTCTTTTGATGAAATAAATGGAAAAATATTTTATTTTTATTGAATCTTGAAGCATACTCTACTGAAATTACATTATTGTACTCTTAGAGTGTATTTGGTTGAAAAGGAGGAAATATCAACGTTGCTGATTTATGAGTATAACCTCTCATATCTGGTACTATTATCTTTATGATCGAGTTCTATTTATGATTTAGCAATAAATTTCTTTATATTCCATTGTGTATGAGATCTGGATTATGGTTTTTCATGAAAGTACTATTGCTTGATGTTTCAATTGTAATTCTTGTTTGAGTATATAATCAATCGATATATGCAATATAGTTTCACAATTATTTTGCCTAACTATTTAGTCAAAATAATTATATTTAAATAGTTTCATCTCTTTTAAGCAATTGAATGATCTTTATTATATTTTGCTTTAAGATATCTTTGTAGATCGCATAAGTAAATTATTCTTGGGCATAGATTAAGTTAAATAATTAGACTAAATATATGTATGTGTTTGTTACAAAGATAGATTATTTCCATTAGTTTAAAAGCCATTTCCATTTCACCTCGTATCAAAACCATCATCATCATATCAATTTTTTTGTTGGGAAACTGGTCCCATTATCCCCAGTCGAAGCCACTATACCAAATGGAAAAGGAGTTGCTTTAAGGTCTGGACCAGGTGGTTATCCCCCATGTTGTTGCAACGGAATTCCAGGGTTTCAACAGAAGGGTGGAAAAACAAAGGCCAATGGTAACTCAAGTAACATGATTTTCTCCCTCCTACACTACCCAAGTGTGGGCTTCTCTCGTCATAGATACCATTGTGCCATGACATGTGGCCTGGAGAATTTCCTTGATCCCCACTTTGTTCCATCACTATATAATATGCCACCTACCACCTAATGTATTTACCATGGACATGTCACCCCCTTTAGAAGTTGAAACTACCTAATAGGGTCCTTAATTAACCCCCTTATTGAGCTTGGAGACACTTGTACATGCTAAAGCCCACAGTCGAAGGGAATGCCACCATGAAATGCCCCATTGATTCCACGATTTTTAAGCTCTTTTAAATAATTATTCTAATGATTTTTTTGCATTGTTTGGCAAGGGAATGCATTGGATCATATGCAGGATTGCAAGTGGGTCTCCATTTGGGGCTTGGTCTCCCCATACATGATCTAATCTCTCTAGAGGGCCACATTTTCACTTTTAGGGTGAGCGTTGCGAGCCATGGGCCTCCACCATAGCAAAGAGTGATTCATGGATCCCCACCACCACTCATTGATTATTCATGTTCCACCTTTTGGATGAGGATGATGCACCTGGTTCACCTTGCCTAGCTAGCTCCACACTTTCACCATACACTTGGAAGGTGTTATAGGTTCAAGATGAGGATTTGTCTCATTGTAGGAGATAAAGGAAGGGCTTATGTCATCACCCTAGCTCTTATATATGGTTTACAGTAACTTTAGATCCACTTGGAGACCCATTAGGATGTCCTTGTTCCCCCACGCCCACTTGGGAGCACCATAATGACTTACTTGGAAAATAAGGGGCAAACCCCTTGTCCAATATGTCTGGAGTCAATTCTCTCGTTGTGGCACACTTTAGACTTCATTAGCCTTCTCAATGGCCAAAAAACTTATTATATTGATCATTTTTCCCTCTTGGGAGGCTTATTTTTATGTTATTGAGCTATATTGGTGGGCTTGTCACCAAGGGATGTTATTATTGAACATTATTTTATTATTTGGGGATTAATTAGGACAATTAGGAAAATCAAACTCATTAGAGATGTCATAAATCAATGAGAGGTGATTCATTTCTCGCATCATCACTTGGATTTGGAATTAGTAGCTACTTGGAGAATTTCACATTCCCTTTTGGAGAACAAGTTTGGTTTCATGGATGAATTTTGATGTTTGGATATTATTCACTTGGTCTTGGAGCTTCATTCTTGTCATGATTTTATGATTGGATATACTCTTTGTATATTTAAGTGATCTCTTTTTCATGTTTATTATTGTATTTATCATATCACATGAATGTTGTTGGGATTTTCGCTATCTAGGGGTGAAATTGACTGCTACTTTATGTGAAATGATATAATTTTTAACCTATTGAAGCGTTGCATCATTGCATGTGTCATGTATGAATGGGTGAATGTTCCTAGAGGTTATTCATATAAATTATACCTTGATAAGTCATCATCGTTTTACATCGAAGTATAAAGTTCCTGGGTAGCTACTCTCATGCCCTAATTTCCATGAGAAGTTACCTAGAGGCCTCCTTGATTGGGATAATTCTCTCTAAATCACAAATTCACCTTGACTCCATCTCTCCCACAGGCAAGGCACTAATCCAACCATTGGTGGTCAATGTTAAAGATTATTTTTCTCGCCTCCTCTTTCTCTTTCTAGGCCTAGCCCTATAGGTCACCCGGGGCATCAATCAAATTCCATTCTAGCCATTCATTCACCTCTATTTTGGTCCAATGTTGTGTTGGTGTTTTGTCTAGAGGTCCTCCAAGTTTAAAGCAAATCCAAGGGTGGAATTCATAGATATAGAAATACCTAGCCACAAGGCCAATTCTTTCCCTAGATTGACTTGGTTAGCATCCTCATTCGGATCATTACATTCAAAACTCAAAAGAAAATTAGTCCTTTGATCCTATTCCCTAACCTAATTAGGTCAAGCCCCTCATTGGTTGATCAAATTACCCTTGACCTATTTTTAGGTCCACTTGGCTTTGTGTGCTCCCACAACTTTGTAATTGCAATGCAACGAATATTACATAGAAGCCTCTTATCCATAAGGATCCTTAAGTCTAAAGGCATATCCTCCAAACCTAGGGTCACGAAACATCTCATCCCTTCCTAGAGAGCCTATCACCTTGTGTTTGAATCAAGAAAGTTATCTAATTGAGCCACTCTTGTGAATATGCTTTAGGAATCACTCTCTATCCATTCATAGATCCATCCTTCCTAGTGATTCCCCTTATACCGGGTCTCCTCCCATCAGTGGAAGTCCATAAAGAGAAGGGAGATTTAGCTGAGGTGATAGTGGGATATTACTCCATTGTTTCCCATTGACCTAGTAGTTTATCCATAGGATCCCCTCCTAGGACCCCTTGCAGTTTAAGTGGTAATATTTTGGCACTGTTGTAGGGGACACAAAACGTGTGTCTTGTTCCTCATACGAAAATATCAATCTCATTCTTTGCAACTCCATTAGAAGAATGAAGCCCTATTTATTCATCAAACTTAAAATTCAATGCTTGTAGGGTGAAGCAAGCATCTCTCAAGGCATTTTAAGTTCACCTTGGTGACTCCAAATCTAGAATCTTGTAAAAATTTGCATGGCGATAAATGGATCATTGGAGATGTAACAACCCTGGTTAAAAATCCATGTAAAAATTAATAAAGGCAAAATAATAACCATGGTCATGGGAAATGTATTCCAAGTTGAATGTTGATAAAAAGCATCTTAGTGGGTGTCATTGGTTTATTATGGCTATGGCAATTGGAAAAGGAAATGGCTAAGGCTTTGGTAAGGAAAAGTGGCATTTATTGGCATTTATTTATCAAAATAATGGAAATTAGGAGAAAAGGACGGTGAAAGGTCACAAGTTGCATGTGAGGATTAAAATGAAGGAAAATAATGGAAAATGAAGAAAATAGAGGCCACATTAATAAAAAGGCTTCTGAGGAAGAGTTCATGGTTTTTTATCAGTTCAGTTTTGGAGCCCTCATTTTCTCTCTCTCTCTCTCATACTCTTGAACACTTTGAGTTTTATTGGAGCACTCTTGGAGGAGTGTGGCATACTTGTAATTTTGGTGCCAGAAGGTAGAGGAAGAGCAAGAAAGTGCAAGAGGATATCGAGATTAGCAACTACAATGGGTTTTTCTTGTAGGTACCAAGTTGCATGTATGATTTCCTCACTAGTTTTGGCATGCATGGCATATGCATGTGGTTATTTATTTATGATTTTTCATTGGCATGGAGGATTGTCTGGATTGAAAGTGGTTTTTCCTAGCCTTTCCATTTCCTGGATAGCCATGGTGTTGTGGATTTTACTTTTGTTTTCTAGTTGTTTTTCATGTTCCTTTGGTTGTGGGTTTATTTATTAGTTCCTGTAAGCCTCGGTTGGATAAACGCTCTGGAAGCCCTATAACATCTTAGGTTGAGTTACTAGTCCTGGAAGCCTTGGTTGGACATACGCACTTGAAGCCCTTGGTGGGTTGAGTTACTAGTCCTGGAAGCCTTGGTTGGAAAAACACTCTGGAAGCCCTGGTTGGACAAACGCTCTGGAAGCCCGGTGGCAGCTATGGATTGAGTTACTAGTCCTAGAAGCCCTGGTTGGAGAAAATGCTCTAGAGCCCTGTTAAACTTCAGTAGAGACCAATCTGGTGATGGTTACTGATGTCTGACCATGAGGTGGAATCACTGGTTGAGGTCATTGGCCTCTGGAAGCCCTATTTTGGTTTATTTATGTGTTTTATAAGATCCCACATTCATGCTTGGAATATGGCACAAGGGTGATTGGCTTAAAGAGAGATTTTGTTCATCCACGTCTATGGTAGGGTGGTACGTGAAAGTTCCAGACTTGGTTGCATTTTTCTTATGGAAATACAATATTTTTTCCTCTTGTACTGATACATAAATATTCTTGTTATTATGTGGCTTATATGGTTGTTTTATGCATGTCATTTATGTTGCTTATATGTTGGTTATGAAAATGTTCTATGACAGTGATGAAGTATGGTTCTCATCATGTTTTGATTTGTAAATGAATGAACAATGAATCTATGACTTAATATATGATAATGCAGCTAATGTGATGAGGCATTAATGCTTCTTAGTTATTCTCAGATAATTATAAGACCCATATGCTCAGATATGTTGTTTAAACCTATAGATTACATTTTTGTGACATGTTTGACCAAATTATTATCATTTCTAGTAGGGGTCCATTCAAGTCCTTGTTCAAGTAATTGCATTTGTATCATTTTTCTATTGTTATCATTCATCCCTAGAAGTGTCATGGATTTATGGGCAGTGACTTGGGTCCTAACCCTAAAATTTATCCTTAAATCCCACAGTCGTTGGAATAGCACTAGCAAAAAAATGTTGCAGTCACACTCATCAAGGCTCATGAGAGAGACTGGGACTCTTAGTTGCTTATAGGGCTTGGAAAGGGAGCGAGTGGGGGATTAATGTAGAAAAAAGTTAATTTGTCTTAGGGACTAGTCACCTGGAAAGTTTGGATGGCTCATGGGGGTTTTGTTGCAAGTTAAGAAGGTATGTGTTATTGTGTTCCATCGATTCCACTTACTTAACTGACACATAGGGAGTTGAATCATATCATAGTAAATCTTCATCACATGTTTACCCCGGTTAGTAGGTTACTTGGGTAGATGTGGGAGGAGGGTGTTCTAGAGTGGTATCATAGCATGGTTCACCCCTCAGACTGGATGGGAGGTGTGTTGGTCATGCATTCATGTCGGTTTCATATGTGTTCCTTATTGATCCAGGTCTGTCAGCTACCAGACTTACCCATGATCTTTTACTTCTGTGATGTATTAGAATTACATTTTGAAATAGCATAAAAGAACACATATGCAGATAAAATTAAGAGGAAAACATGTCAACAATCACACAACAAAACCCAAGACGTTTAATAGCGGAGTTCGTCCAGTGTGGACTATGTCTCCGGGACTCGGTGTCTCGATGGTCTTGGCTACTTCATTCGGTGCTCGAAAATGTGATGATGTACATGGACGTTGTTTACTTGTCATAAAAGGAAATGTGTCCTCGACATGAGTGCCAAAGTATCTCCACTATACGTTCCACTACAAGGAACTCTCACTCATAACAAACCTCCTATCAGCATGACAACCTCACACATGGTGACAAAGAGTATCCCGCCATCAAGGCAACAAAGGGATCTCAGAACATAAATGACCATCAATGATGAATACATAACACATGACATAAACATCAAGATTTTTCACCATACATCAAGCAAGAATCAACACGACATAAAACATCTCACAACAATAATTAATGAAGTACATGGAAACATGCTACATATACCTCACTCTGATGTTGGATGAAGAATAGGCTACTCAGTGGTTGGATCTAAATGCACCATCGAAGTCGTGGCGTCGAATGGCATGAAATCGATAGTCCACACTCTTAATTCTAACACCTTCATTCCAATCTCAAAAATGGTCGATAAATTGAGACCTCTGTTGTAGAAACAAACATCACCATCAGATTCTCGTCACCAGGAGGTGTAAAATCCATATAAAATTTGTCCAATTTGGACACCGGACAATTATGGCCCCTCTAGAAATGTGGCTCAGATCATGGTTCAACTTCCTCCCTGAATGGCTTAGGGTTTCGTTGCCTCGAACTAAATTCCAGCCTGTACCTGCAATAAAATAATAATAAACTTTGAATTTCATGCTAGTATGTTTCGTTGCTCCGCCCTTTCCTGCCCCGTGCAAATGAAATTCGGGTTTAAATATAAAACACTAGCGAAGATTCCCAAGAGACACCTTGGGCATGTTGGTTGCGGGTGGAGTTGTTAAGGCAGAGGTGGGGGGTTCCAACCTCGCCGACCTTCCGCCTTTGGTGCGTTGTTACTACAATGTTTGTTTTGTCGTGTTTTTTTTTTATTTGGTGGGCGGTTTAAATGGTATAGAATGGTTAAAATGTGGGTGGTTGTGTTTTGTTGTAATATGTATTAAATATGGTTTGATTGGTTTTTAAATGCGGTTATGTTGTTGCGTATTGAGTTGGGTCGCCCATGGAGCAGGCTAGCTTGTGTGGCCGGGCGGGTTCAATTCCCGTCGGCCCACATTAACATATAGCTATATATGTGTGTTATTTGTTATAATGGTCATGGCGGAGGGTGAGGGGTCCGCTCCATGCGGCCCCAACCCAAACTTTGTGATTACCATATGTAGTTGTTGTGGCTAGTGGGTTCCGACGGGGGTGACAGGGTTGATAGTCCGCCCCAAAAAAAAAAAATTTAAATTTTTTTTATAATATGACATGGTTGGAACTTCGATCGGGGGTGGTGGGGGTCATGGCCCGCCACCTTTAATTTAATATTTTTTTTTCGTTTAAACCAAACTGGCCTTTTTTTATTTTAACGAAAATAAGGGTCATTGGGAAAATTAAAGAGGCCACAATTTCACCCATTTTTGGGAGCTGGGTTCCCTGCTGGTTGACGGTGAATTTGTGGGACACTTAAACCTAATCCCTGCCCAACTTTGACTAAAACTTTCACTTGCTCTAACTTCTCCATATGGGCTCGGATTGCAGATTTGTTCACACCGTTGGAATCAGGGCGATGAGTATTTCAGTATGAACCTAGTTCGAGAATCATTTGACCACTTTGAATTTTGACCTATCATCAGCCCTCATGGTCTCCTAATGGTGTCTAGAGCCACCTGGATCAATCCTCCCCACAGAGGAGCTTTTGGTCCACTAAAAGAATGAACATAATCTGCAACTGCTTTGTACCTTGTCTGCACCAGAAGTTTCCTGAACAGTCACCCTTCATTCTCCTTCACCTTTTTCCTTCGAAGCCATGAGCGATGAGCTAACACCTACATCCTCTGCAAACCTGTAGTACAGTATTTTTCAAATTACATAATTGTCTAAGTGACCAATCTATGACCCAAGCATCCCATACTTGCCACGAGTTTATAACACATACTCGGTGGTCAAGTTTACATCAAATGGAATCAATACCCCAGCTATCAATACAAGGCCAAAACATCGTTGTTGCTTCATAAGTGATGGAAAACATATCATCACTTTTACATTTTAAATTGAAACACATGATTTAAAACTATGGCCAATACATCTAGAAAAACTATTTCTTACTCAACAGAGTGAACCATGATGAATGTGATGGATTTTCTTGTTGAGCATTTCACTCACTGGTTTTTGCATGTGCGCTTTGTCCTTCAGACGTTGCTCTAGATGGAGTCCCCAACACATGGCTCTTTGATGGCCACTTCAGTCGCAATAACTACAATGAGTATTCTTCCTCCATACCTTCTTAACAAATTTATTTCCATGCTGTAGAGAAGGCCTTTCACGCCTTATACTCTTTTTTGTTGCCATTCTCTTCCAGCACTTAGCAATGACATGGTTATGTAAACCACAAAAATGACAAGTTTTTCTACGCCATGACTTATGTCCATGATTATCAACATGATTATAATCAAAATAAACTTGATAATATCGGGACTCGTTATACCTTCCCCAGTGGTTTTTGGTGCAATCATGGTGACAAGAGTTTTCCTCGGCTCTTTCACTATCATGTGTGTTGTCATAGGATGATGGGGAAGTGTTCCCATCAATCTCTTTCCCCAATGGTTTCAACCATGCATTGGAAGCTTCTGACACCTTCGAGTACTGTTCTTCAATGTACCCCAAACCTGCTAATCAAGGTCTTTGCACGACCTCCACTTGTTGAATAATGCCTTGGCCATTAATGGAAAATCCTCCTCCCTTATATCCCATCTTGGTGAGGAGTCTCATGCTCATTCCTGTAATGGGTATCTCCACATTTCCCACAGAAATGACAGTATGTGAAGATGAAACTGAAGAAACATCAACATTGTTTACCTCAGATTTCGATGCAGAAACAGCTGATGATGGTTGCTTCAAGTCTCTATTACGCTTAAATTCCTCCAAAGCCTCTTCTGCGACTCGCAACTGAAGCTAAAATCTCTGCTTCTCTACTTTGTCTTCTTGGAGAAGCCTCCTTAATTCAGCGTACTTTGCTTGAAGGCTCTAGTTGTTGCGCTTCAGTTCTTCCAATTCCTTTTTCATGGCTTGCAATTGAAGTTGCAATCATTTCTTGTCCTCCTTCTCCTCTTCTAGAAGTGTTTTCAACTCAGCGTTATCTGCTACTTGTTCCTTATAAGCTTCATATAACATGTCCATCCTTTCGGACGTCCTCAGCATGGCCTTGTACATGTCTTTGACATCCTCCATTGCTGCACATTCAATGGTTCACACTTACAATTCACATCAGCAAGAAGACCGTTCTGATACCACTTGATCTGGGTCCATCAGCTACCGGATTTACCCATGATATTTTACTTCTGTGATGTATTAGAATTGCATTTTGAAATAGCATAAAAGAACACATATGCAGATATAATTAAGAGGAAAACATGTCAACAATCACACAACAAAATGCAAGACATTTAATATCGAAGTTCATCCAGTGTGGACTACGTCTCCAAGCCTCGATGTCTCGATGGTGTTGGTTGCTTCATTTGGTGCTCGAAAATGTGATGATTTTCATGGACGTTGTTTACTTGTCATACAAGGAAATGTGCCCTCGACATGAGTGGCAAATTCTTTCCACGAGACATTCCGCTAAAAGGAACTCTCACTCATAAAAAACCTACTATCAGCGTGAAAACCTCACACATGGTGACAAAGAGTATCCCGCCATCAAGGCAACAAAGGGATCTCGGAAGCTTAAATGACCATCCATGATGAGTACATAACACATGACATAAACATCAAGATTTTTCATCGTACATCCACCAGGAATCGACACGACATAGAACATCTCACAACATTAATCAATGAATTACATCGCAACACGTTACATATACCTCACTCTAATGTTGGCTGAAGAATAGGATACTCAGCGGTTGGATCTGAATGCACCATCAAAGTCGTGGCATCGAATGGCATGAAATCGACAGTCCACACTCTAAATTCTGACACCATCATTCCAATCTGGAAAATGGTCAAGAAATCGAGACCTTTGTTGTAGAAACTGACATTTCCATCAGATTCATGTTTCCGAGAGGTGTAAAATCCATATAAAAATTGTCCAATTTGGACACCGAACAATTTTGGTCCCTCTGGAAATGTGGCTCAGACATGGTTCCACTGCCTCCCTGAATGGCTCAGGGTTCCACCACCTTGAACTGCGTGCTCGCCTGTACCTACAATAAAACAATAATAAACTTAGAATTACGTGCTAGTTTTTTCCTCTAGTCCGCCCTTGCCTGCCCCGTGCAAATGAAATTCGGGTTTAAATATAAAATGTTGGCAGAGATTCCCAAGAGACACCTTGGGCATGTTGGTTACAGGCGAAGTTGTTAAGGCGGAGGTCGGGGGTTCCAACCCCGCCGACCTTCTGCCTTTAGTGCACTGTTACTACAATGTTTGTTTTGGCACATTTTTTTAAATTTGGTGGGCGGTTTAAATGGTATGGAATGGTTATAATGTGGGTGGTTGTGCGTTGTTGTAATATGTATTAAATACGGGTTGATTGGTTTTTAAATTTGGTTCCGTTGTTGCATATTGGGTTGGGCCATCCTACGTGGCTGGGTGGGTTCGATTCTCACCGGCCCACATTAACGTATGTCTATATATGTGTGCCATTTGTTCTAATGGTCGTGGCAGAGGGTGCGGGGTCCGCTCCATGTGGCCCTGACCCAAAATTTGTGATTACCATATGTAGTTTTCATGGCTTGTGGGTTCCAGAGGGGGTAGTGGGGTTGACAGCCCGCCCCCCCAACAATTTTATTTTTATTTTTTATAATATGACATGGTTGGAACTTCGACCAAGGGTGGCGGGGGTCATGGCCCGCTACCATTAATTTAATATATATTTTTGTTGTTTAAACCAAATTGGCCTTTTTTTATTTTAACGAAAATAAGGGTCATTGGGAAAATTAACGAGGCCACAAATTTCACCCATTTTTGGGAGTTGGGTTCCATGCCGGTTGAAGGTGAATTTGTGGGACACTTAAACCTATCCCTTGCCCAACTTTGACCAAAAATTTGACTCGCTCTCACTTCTCCATACGGGGTCGGATTTGAGATCTGTTTGCGTCGTTGGAATCAGGGCAACGAGTACTTCAGTATGAACCTAGTTTGAGAGTCATCCGACCACTTTGAATTTCGTCTTATCATTAGCCCTCTTGGTCTCCTAAGGGTGTCTAGAGCCACCTGGATCACTTATTCTTGTGGTCTATGTGCTTGTTGGAAATGCATGGTGTTGGTCATAGTTGCAGTGATGTCGCCATGTGAAGGTTGATGGGGTTGTTGTGGAATGTGTCATCATGAGTGTATGATTGGTTATGCGTTGCTTATGCATGTCAAATGCTTAAGTGTTGTTAAGTGTACATTGGTATGGTTGTTGTTGTCATGCATGTCATCATCTTATGTGAATGATATGGTCGTGAATTGATGACTGGATTATGGTTGGAATGATGTTTATATGTTGTTTTATCTATATGATACATATTTACATGTTATTATGATTATGTTTATACATGTTTTACACTGATTGGTTGATCTTGCAAGAGATATCCTCCCTAGATGATGCTAAGGTAGGTTGGTTTGTTTATGATTTGGTTTATCTAACATATTATTCCATGCAAGAAAGAGATCAAATATGACTAGCAAGATGGTAGATTATAAATATTATCCCTATGAATCATATGAGTAGAATGGTGTTGGGTACTCTTCTGCATTAACAGACACATTGAGGATTTTAAAGGAGGAAATAAGGATTTTCAAATAAGATAAGGACAAAATCATGCAAGCACAAGAGAAACAAGTAGAATTCAATGCAGTAATTCTTCAAAGCTTGTCATAATTGCAGAGATAGGGGCCACTTCAGATCAGTTATGGATAGGAGAATGGGACTAATGGGGTATATGGCAGTAGGTCTCATGGTGATCACAGGGCAGATAGAGAAGATACAAATAGAGATGGCAGGTTCTTGGACACTCTAGATAGGAGAGATGATAGGAACGGGTACTATTCTAGTTCTCGTTCTAACAGGCACTATGATCGTCATCATTATCATCCTTATAAGAGGAGTGAAATGGGATATTTTATCGATGAGTTTAAGAAATAAAATCCACTTACATTTGATGTAGAGATTAAAATATAACAGGATGCAAAATAATGGTTTCTTTTAATGAATAAGTTCTTCAGGTTACATGATTACTCAGAGAACATGAAGGCCATAATAGCTACATTTAATCTTAAAGATAAAGAATATATCTAGTGGGAAGATGTAAATAATTTCAGATATATTCATGAGATGAGTTGACTTGGAGTAAATTCGAGAGACTATTCAAGAAGAAGTATATATCAGAGAGATATTAGGACGACAGGGCAAAGGAGTTTTATGAGCTTAAGATGGGCTCTATGACTGATGAGGAGTACACCAGCAAATTTCTAGAGTTATTAAGGTATGTGCCTTACCTCAAGGAGGAGAAGGCCAAGATTCAAAGATTCATCAGTGGGTTTTCGATAGCATTCAAAGATAGGATTGAGTTTGATGAGCCTGTATCATTAGAGGAGGCCATTCGGAAGCTAAAGCATTGTTACGAGCAATCAAAATGAAAATTTGAGACTGAGCAGGACTGGAAAGGTAATAATAAGAATAAAGGGAAATGGGATAATAAGTGAGCAAGACCTTTGAATATAGGTAACAAAGAGAATGTAGCACCACACAAGAAGTTCAATGCATCTGACAAAGGGCAGGGATTTCAATTTGAGGAGCAGAACAAGGGTGCAGGCTAGAAGCCTATATAGTTTTGGACTTGTGGCAAAGATCATCGCAGGAGAGATTGTCCAAAAAATCATGGTGGTAGACCGCAAATCTATAGTGCTCAGGAGGCACAGAAAGTGGGAGATGTTGGACATAGTATTCCTAGGATCTATGTAGTGCTGGATAACAAGTGGGCGGATCATCAGGCATCTATCATTGAGATGGACGGTAAGATTTGTGATCAATTTGTTTCAACTTTGATTGACCTTGGATCTAATTATAGTTATGGTAATCCTAACCTGGTGGATAAGTGTGGTTTGAATAAAGAAGTGCATGCAGAATCTTGGTTAGTGAAGTTAGCTACAAGTACCAAGAAGAGAGTTCATCATTGGGTAAGATCTTGTGCATTTGACTTGAATGGTATGCCTACATTAGCACATCTGAATGTATTGTCATTGGGATAGTATAGAATGATTTTGGGTATGGGTTGGTTGTATCTTCATATGATAAAGGTAGATTTTTATGACAAGGCTATTGAATGCTTGGATGACAATGGAGAACAAAGAGTCTTGCGAGGTAAGAAGAAAGAAACATCGGTTAGGATGGTGACAGTTATGCAGGCCAAGTGTAGTCGCAGGAAAGGGTGTGTGTTATTTACAGTGCACATTTCTAGTGACAAAAGTAAGGAAATTGAGGATGTGGATGTGTTAAGCAGGTAGCCCTTTCTACAACAGTTTGAGGATGTATTTCCCAAAAATATTTCAGAGTTGCCACCTCACAGGGAAGTGTATTTTTCTATTAAGTTGGTACAAAGGGCAGCACCAGCATCAAAAGCACCATACAAGATGAATACTCCAAAGTTGGTAGATTTGAAGTTGCAGTTGAAGGAAACGTTTGACAAGGGATACATTAGGCCAAGTGTATCACCTTTGGGTGCACTGATATTGTTTTTGAAGAAGAAGGATGGTACCCTCAAGTTATGCATTGATTATGGACATCTGAACAAGGTGACCATCAAGAATAGGTATTTGTTGTTGAGGATTGATGATTTGTTCGATCAGTTGAAGGGAGCAACAATGTTCTCAAATATTGATCTGAGATCAAGATATCATCAGGTACGCATTAAGGAAGATGACATTCACAAGACAGCTTTCTGGACTGGGTACAAACATTATGATTTTTTTGTAATTCAATTTGGTTTGATTAATGCTCCAACTACTTTTATGTGCTTGATGAATAGTGGGTTGTGTCCTTATTTGGACAAGTTTATTATTGTGTTCATTGATGATATATTGGTGTATTCTAAAAATGAAGAAGAGAATGTCCAACACTTAGCAGCATTATTAAGACTGTTGAGGGAGCATCAGTTGTATGTTAAGCTCAACAAGTGCAGTTTCTTTCATACAGAGGTGCATTACTTGGGACATGTGGTTTCCAAGGAAGGAATAACAGTGTATCTAGAAAAGAGAAGGGTTATCATGGAGTGGGCATCACCTAGGAATGTGGATGAGGTGAGGTCCTTCATGGGGTTAGCAGGTTATTACAGCGGGTTCATCAGGAACTTCTCACAGATTGCATATCCTATCACATCATTGCAAAGGAAAGGTAAGAAGTTTGAATGGACAAATGAATTTGCAACAAGTTTTGAGCACTTGAAACAGTTGTTGACAAATTCTCTGGTGCTAAAGATTGCAGATCCAGACAGAAATTTTGTTGTATGTATAGATTCTTACAAGAGAGGGCTTGTTGGAGTCCTTATGTAGGAAGGATAGGTAGTATGTTATGAGTCACGGAAATTAAATAAGCATGATCAGAACTAT
Organism: Pinus albicaulis; assembly: GCA_034641835.2. Taxonomy (NCBI): domain Eukaryota; kingdom Viridiplantae; phylum Streptophyta; class Pinopsida; order Pinales; family Pinaceae; genus Pinus; species Pinus albicaulis. Next base: position 349,590,252 of record CM076574.1, on the reverse strand, counting down.
CTGACACATGATCTTGAGTTGGTATTGATCATTCATGCTTTGAATATGTGGAGGCACTATCTTCTGGGAAGACGATTTGTATTGATGAGTGATCATAGTGGATTTCGATATCTATTTGACCAACCGAATATGAACACCAGAAAAGTTATATGGTTGGCCATGATTAATGAGTTTGACTTTGAGATCAAGTATATTAAAGGTAAATAGAATAGGGTTTCCAATGTTATTAGTAGGTGGATGCAAGTTAATCATATATCAGTTATGAGTTCCTATGGGATGGATCGACATGATAATATCTTGTAGGCAGGTCAACAGGATGTCAGGTATATGGAGCTTAGATTGCAGTAGAGTACAGATACAGGTATAAGTATAATTAAATGTAGTGGTATAGGTACATGTATAGGTATAGGTGCATAATATGTGAACTATCGTCTCACAGCAAATGGCTTGATCGGGTTTAGAGACAAGATATATGTTCCAGACAACAGTGAACTCAAGAAAGGCGGTCTTGAGGAAGTTTCATGTGAAATTGTATTTAGGTCACCCATGCTATTAGAAGATGCTGACAGTAGTAAATAATTTTTACTATTGACCAAATTTTAAGAGAGACGTAGCAGAGTTTGTGTCTAGGTGCTTAGATTGTCAACAAGTTAAATCATAGTGTAAGCATCCAGGTGGACTACTACAATCGATTTTGATTCCAGAGTGGAAATGGGAGGTCATTTTCATGGACTTTATCATAGTTTTACTGAGTACATCTAGACAGCATGATTCCATCATGGTTGTGGTGAACATGTTGGCGAAGGTAGCACACTTCATTCCAGTGCACCATACATACTCAGCGAATGATGTAACACAGGTATTCATCAGGGACATGGTCGGATTGCATGGTGTTCCACATAATATTATGTCGGACAGGGATGTGAAGTTAACTTCCAAGTTTGGGAAGGATTTTTTTGTAGGTTTGGGCATAGAGTTAGCCTTCAATACAACTTATCATCCATAGACAGATGGACAGATAGAGAGGGTCAACATGATATTGGAGGACATGTTGAGGATTTGTGTTATGCATTAGCAACGAAAGTGGGAAGAGTATCTTCCACTAGTAGAGTTCGCTTACAACAATGGGTATCTGAAATATTTGAGGATGAGTCTGTTTGAGGCATTGTATGAGCAGAGTTGCAACACTCCCATCAGTTGGAGTGATCCAATTAATAGGGTGTTGATAGGACCAGATATGTTGGTAGAGATGGAACAAGAAATGCAGGTAATAAAGAATAGTCTAAAGGTAGCACAGGATAGGAAAAAAGAATATGCAGATCGTAACAGGTTATTTAAGGAGTTTTAGGTTGGGGAACAGGTGTACTTGTGTATCAAGCCCAAGAAGAGTTCCTTGAGGATTGGATCATGTTCCAAGTTGGCACCTAGATTTTTTGTACCTTTTAGGATTCTTGAGAGGATTAGGCCAGTAGCCTATCGACTTTCACTACCTCCGAAAGTGAAAGTCCATGATGTTTTCCATGTGTCATTGCTTAAGAAATGTCTTAAATATGTTGATCATGTGATTGACTAGTCTGTATTGCAGGTAGATCTAGAAGGAGAATTCCAGCCAAAACCGCGGTGCATTTGCAGAGAAGGAATTTTGGCTCAATGAAGCTACATGGGAGATGGTGGATCAAATGTGGGATATGTATCCTTCTCTATTCGTTGGTTGAGTGAATGTTTTGGTATATGTTTTTGGTACATGCTTGATATGATTTTTTGGTATATGTACATATGTATATTAATGTAAATACCACCATGAGTTATGTTATAAAGCTCCAATAAGCGGTATGGGTATCATGTCATTGTGATGTTATATTTGTCATGTTATCATGTTGATTTGCTTCTCAGTAGGATGGTCATTGTAAATACTGCAATGAGTTAAGATATAAAGCACCATGGGTGGTATGTTTTCCTTACAGCAATATTTTTGGTTGTAGGTGTCATTGAACACTGACGGCGATGTTCCCCCAAGGGGGAGGGTTCTATAACAACCCTAGTTAAAAATCCATGTAAAAATTAATAAAGGAAAAATAATAACCATGGTCATGGGATAAATATTCCAAGTTGAATGTTGGGAAAAAATATCCTAGTGGGTGTCACTTTGGTTTATTATGGCTATCGATATTGGCAAAGGAAATGGTTAAAGCTTTGGGAAGGCAAAGTGGCATTTATTGGCATTTATTTATGAAAATGATGGAAATTAGGAGAAAAGGAAGGTGAAAGGTCAGGGGTTGCATGCGAGGAGGAAATTGAAGGAAAATAATGGAAAATGAAGGAACTAGAGGCCACATTAATAAAAAGGCTTCTAAGGATCAGTTCATAGATTTTGATCAATTCAGTTTTGGAGCCCTTGTTTTATTTCTCTCTCTCATACTCTTGTACACTTAGAGTTTTCTTGGAGCACTCTTGGAGGCATGTGGAATACTTGGAATTTTGGAGCAAGAAGGCAAGGGAAAAGCAAGAAAACACAAGAGGACATTGGGATCAGCAGCTATAATGGGTTTTTCTGATAGGTACCGAGTTGCATGTATGATTTCCTCACCAGTTTTGGCATGCATGGAATATGCATGTGGTTATTTTTTTATGATCTTTCATTGGCATGAAGGATTGCTTGGATTGACAATGGTTTTGACAAGCCTTTCCATTTCCTGGATAGCCATGGTGTTGTGGGTTTTATTTTTGTTTTCTAGTTGGTTTTCATGTGCCTTTGGTTGTGGTTTGAGTTATTAGTTCCTGGAAGCCTTGGTTGGACAAACGCTCTAGAAGGCTTATAATAGCTTTGGTTGAGTTACTAGTCCTGGAAGCCTTGGTTGGAAAAACGCTCTAGAAGACCTTGGTGGTTTGAGTTACTATTCCTAGAAGCCTTGGTTTGAAAAACACTCTGCAAGCCCGACGACAGTTGTGGGTTGTGTTACTAGTCCTGGAAGCCCTGGTTGGAAGAAATGATTTGGATCACTAGAGAACTTCAGTAGAGACCAATCTGGTGATGGTTAGTGATGTCTAACCATCAGGTGGAATCACTGGTTGAGGGTTGAGGTAAGTTGGCCTCTAGAAGCCCTGGTTTGGTTTTGATTGGTTTGTTTTATGAGATCCCACATTCATGCTTGGAATATGGCACAGGGGCGACTAGCTGAAAGAGAGATTTGGTTCAACCATGTCTATGGTCGGGTGGTACGTGGAAGTACCAGACTTGGTTGCATTTTTATTATGTCAATAAGAGCTTTTTTCCTCTTGTATTGATGGGTAAATATGCTTTTTATTATGTCGTTTATATGATTGTTCTATGCTTGCCATTTTTTTTGTTTATATGTTGGTTATGAATATGCTCTATGACAGTGATGAAGTATGGCTCTCATCATGTTTTGATTTGTGAATGAATGAACAATGAATATATGGCCTAATAGATGATAATGCAGCTAATGTGATGAGGCATCAATGCTTCTTAGCAATTCTCAAATAAGTATAATACCCATATGCTCATATCTCTTATTTAAACCTGTATATTACATGTTTGTGACATGTTTGACTAAATTCCTGTCATGGCTAGTAGGGATCCAGTCAAGTCCTTGTTCAAGTAATTGCATTTATATAATTATTTTGTTGTTAAATTTCATTCCTAGAAGTCTCATGGAGTTCTGGGTAGTGACCTGTGTCCTAGCCCTGAAATTTAGCCTTAAATCTCACAGTCGTTCACACCGCACTAGTAGAAAAGGGTTGCAGTCACACTCATGCAGGCTCATGGGAGCGACTGGGGAGCGAATGGGGCTCTCAGTCACTTGGATGGATTGGAAAGGGAGTGACTGGGGGATTAGTGTAACCAAAATTTATTTTTTCTAACGGGTTAGTCACCGGAAGGTTTGGATGGCTCATGGGGGTTTTGTTGCATATGTAGAATGTTTGTGTTGTTGTGTTACATCAGTTCCACTTCCTTAACTGACACATAGGGATTTGAATCATATCATAATAGATCTTCATCACATGTTTACCCTGGTTTTATGGTTACTTGGGTAGATGTGGCAGGAGGTTGTTACAGGAGAGGCCTATTTTATATGTTTCAAGATTATGATGCTCGACCCAATGATCATGAAGAGTTTGATTCCCCTCTTGATGAATCTCTTAGGAGCCATGAAATAGAGGAGCCTTCCCAATGCCCTAAAAGGGGGCTATGGTTCTTTCGAAGATATGATGATTGTAGTCCACCTTGTTCCTTCCTCAATAATCAAGATGATGTGATTATGGATGTATATAAGCCTTTTATCTCCTCGTGCCACAAGGAGGATATGCCCGAGCTTGCTATTCATCGAAAATTTATGAGCTTGGTTCTTGAGTTCTACATATGCGCGTTGAAAGAAAGGTTATATGAGTTGAATTATTACCTTCCCTCCTCATCCATGACCTTTGGTGCATGGTCCTCAAATGTTCCCGCGCCCCACCCTTACCATTCATCAGGCAAATCTTGCTATAGGAAAAGTGATATATGGGTCCCTGCATCATGATGGTTCATAAGGAAAAATGTTTTTATATTGATTTAATAATATGTTGGTTACATTAACTATATAATTACACCTAGAATTTGCATAATGTAACATGCATGGTAGGGTAGGTGATGCAGGAGCATCATGGTTCCAATTTTTGTACATTTAGTAGAATATAGGGGGTCTTATGTTATTAAATGCAGTTGGTTTCCTAAGTATTTAATTAATGTAATTTTCAATTTTTTGAGTGATTTTATGTGAGACATTTAAAATAGGATTTAATTAAGTATTGTGAGGTATATTTGTAAATGTTCTCGAATGTAGGAGAACATGAGAGATTTAGGCTAGTTGAGATTTCAAAGGGATTGTGAATCCTAGACTTACGAATTAGTTGATGATTTTTTGGATTTAGAGGATTATTAGGATTTAGTTGAGAAGATTGAGGATCTGAACCAGAATTGGTTGCAAAACCTTCTGTATATATTTGTAATTCTTGAAGGCATTACGAGAATAATTCTTAGATAGGCAATAGAGGAAACTTGATTGTAAGCCTACGGGCATAGAGAGAGAGGAAGAGAAAAGGGCCATGTAAAGGCACATCAAGCCAAAGACAAACTGTAAACAGGTTTTATTTGTATATGTACAGTTTATTTAATTAATGAGAAATTGAGTTCATTGCGACTGTATTTTTGTCTCTCTTACGAGCTGAGTGATCCGTAATTGAACAAAATCTTATTTGTGTGTAATAAATTATTGTTACATGAATTCTAATGGGTGTATAAGTCTTTTACTGTGTAAAAAGGACTTACTGTAGAAGAAGTTGGGTAGAATCATTATGTGATTCTAGTTCTAGAGAAATTCTCTAAGAGTGAAGCTAATGGGAGTGAATGAGTGCAAATAACCTTTGTGCAGATCAGAAGTGAAACAAATAAGATATTTAAAGTCACGGGCAGTGATTCGAAGCGAGCCTGTGAAGGATTGTCTTGGACACAGTGTGCAAGGTGTTGCAGCGAGCGTGATAACTTTGGATAAGATCCAATAACAAGAACAAAGCTCAGGAGGGAGATAATGTGTGGATACAGAGATGAAGTTACAGTAAGGTGGTAGTCAACTAAGACAACAAATGTTAAGTTTTTCCCAAACCCTTAAGAATATTTCCGGAAGGAGAACCATCGATGGTGCAGATTAATTCGCAAAGTCCAGATCAAATATCGACGACCCAAATTACTTCGCAAGATAAGTTGAGAAAGTTGTGAAGTGGACACGTGTCGGGCAGAGTAGCCAAGCGCATATCACACATCTCATGTGATATGGGTTAACAGTTAACGGTATAAATCTAAACTTACGAAAGGTTGATTTTCGATGAAGCGCTAAGGAAAAGGTTTGGCGATGAGAAGCACTAATGAGGTAAGTTTGTCGAAGTGAAATAAGATATTTCGGTGATCGAGGAATTTAAGATTTGTGAAGTGTGATATGGATCGGTGACGCATTTGCAATGCCACGTATGCATTGAGTAAGGTAAAGAAGGTGGCCACGGTATAAGGTAAAAAATTTATTATATGAGCTATAAACTCGAAACCACTTTCAAAGGACCCTCCCCGAAATCATATGAATTTAATTATGAAGAAAGTGGGTTTCTAAAATTTCTTAGATATATTATGACTCTATCATCGGGTTTTGTGCATACTAAGACTTAGATTCTGCGTATGTGGGTATTTGCGACCTTATGGCTGCATCAATAGGGTGCATTTCATACTAATTTTTGCATAGCTAATATCATCATATGATATTCGCATGATAGATTAGCTGCATTTAGATTAAAATTGCATAAATTTTGTTTTCTTTGTTGATTTTACGGCCTAATACAAAGCATGGGTCATCATAAGACACCACAAAAACATGTTTCCCCTTGTGCTTGGTCTTTGATATGTTCATATAACAGGTTTGTTGTCCCAAGAGATTGTTGGTGTTATCATGACCTCTTGTTTGAGTACGTTCGTGCACTCTTCTGAGAGCTCATGCCCCAGTTGGAGACAGATGTTACCCACCACCTGTGGGTAGTATGCATAGGATAATTTCTGTCTCCTAGATGGTCCTCGACTGACAGCCAACATCCCCTTGCATCCACCAGATAGCCTCACGACCCCAAAGGTATGGCTTTTCGTTGGTATGGTTGAGTAATTTTCCTTACTTATAATGGACACTTTTGGGCATGGATTGGTGGGGGCATTCGGTGGAAAGAGTGGGCTAGATTTGTGCTATTATATCCCCTACCTGATTTTGTGGTTAGCCTTGTATCCTAGTCCCATGGGGATCTCCTTTATTGGCCATTAGCTTTAGGGTTTGCACTACGTGGGAAATCTTGATTCTGGTTGCATGGTCCCGCTTCCCGGCACCATATACATCACTCCCCTCTAGTTTTTTTAGCCCCATTCATCTCTTTTCCCATCCGGGTCCACATGTGTCCATTGGGTATACGTAGGGTTAGCCTCCCCCTCCCCTTGTCCACACATTGGGTTGAGCCTGGAACGATGCCATAGAGGTTGACGCAGCTAAAAAGAAAATAAAAAGCATGATTTGGCCACTCTCAATAGGAAATGTACCACAAAATTCAAAATATGGTCGGGACATACATGAGCTCTACCCCTTATTCATAGCCATCGCCTTGGTTCCTATGGGTCCTAGATGAGCCCCCTCAACATTAAGGACATTTTTTGAAGACATGAAAAGTAATAAAATCATGGCTCAATATTTTTAACACTATTCCAAAGAGAAAATTGACAAATCTTAAACTTTAAAGTTCAACAATCAAGAATAAACATTTTTGACAATGAATAAATGTAATTATAAGAAATCATTAAGTGAGGCTTGAAATTCCATGTAGACATTACAATAAACAAAATCCCAGTTTGGCATTTTCAACACTATTGCATTAAAAAAAAAGTGATCAATATTAAATTAGAAATTCATAGATCATTAGCACAACAATTTCAAAAATAAAGAATACAACTCAAAGAAATCATTCGCTATATTGAATCAAAATCATTGGGAACAAATGATAAGGTCCAAGCTAGTGATATTATAACTCATTGATAATACCTTCAAATAGAACCATTAGGGAAATAAAATTTGATTCTAGGTTTAGCAATGGAATAACAAAATTTGAATCACAACCGCAAAGAAAACAACCTTTGATTCTAGGTTGAGTGGTGGAATAAGAAAACTTGAAATGCCACCACAAAGAAAATGAATTCACGCAAACTAATGACCTCAACAATTATATAGGAGGGATATCTACATCCAAACCATTGACTAGAAAACTTACATACATTTCTCTCACTTAAGGACTTATCATCGTGTTGTAAAAAGTGATGTGTATCAATAAAGGTTTGTCTCCTATCATTATTTATTTCCCTCCTATATCATAACCTAGATTCTTGGAGCAAGAAGAAACCCAATTCATTTCCAATTGTGGAATATATTCTCTCATTTTTGCCTTAAATAGGTGGCATAACACAATATTTAGCTTGATTATTCAATTGATAAGAGTTGAAACTAACCCTTAAAGTTGTACTAGATAGAGCAACTTGAACCCATAGATTCTTTATGCTCAAGTGGGCTAAGGCCCACCCTATTCTTATCTTTATTCATGTTTGGGAAACATTGTAGATTGGTATTTCATCCTAGGGAAGATGTGGTGCTAGGGGCTCCCGTGTTAAGGGGCTAGCTTATGAATGGTCACACCTCCACTAAGGTTTTGGCAAACCATTCTAAAATATTTATCCAATAAATTATTATTATTAATCTCCATTTAGAAATATAAGCACATTGGACAAATATGTATATTTTTGTTGTTAATTATTCATTGTATCTATATGGTGAAGTGAAAATGATTATTTGTGATTAGTTGATTTCCATGGTTCTATATTTGCATGTTGATTTCTATTGTGTGTTATTTGTGTGAGACTTTATGAATGGATGGTATGCTATAATTTAATATTTCATTATAAATAGCACCAATTATAAGCTCTTGTTAAAGAATTTGTGTGAATTGGTAACAAGTTAGTCAAGCTTGGCACATGACAATGTAGTATGAAAGATTCAATAAGTCTTTTATGTGAATGACAACTAGAGTAATTCATATTAGCATTAGTGTTGAGTCTTTTTGGAAAAGAGGAGGTCTATGTATAATTCATTAAATCAATTCTAGTGAAATGCATTATTTTACAAAAAATATTAAAGGTCATGCTCTAAGTCAAGAGATTACCCATAGTGGTATTCTCTAATTTTACAATTCACTAAATCAAATCGAGTCAAAAAAACATTATTTAAGAAAAAATAATAGAGAACATACCCTAAGCTGAAACATTTTTTTTATGTTTGCTAGGTAAGGTGAGTCTTGAGATGACTGACATGCCTAATCTATGGCTTGAATAGCTGCATCACAGGGGAATCTAAGCTACTAAAATCTCTCAGAGGTTACACCCAACCTGGGCCACAACAGCCCTTAGCATGACGAGATTTTTGCACCCGAAGTTTTGAACCAGTAATATTTACACCACTAAGTGTCTTAACAAAACACCTTGTCACTATCCACTCTACGCTTCATAGGCTGTCCTAAATTAAAACATTATACATAGTGATATTTTTTAATTTTAAAACCAACCGCTACTTTTTATATCATTTAAGTAATTATTTACAAATTTATTTATTTATTTAAAGTTTAAAACATTAAATTCAAATAAATATAAATTTTATAATAAAATAATAACTTTACGCTTACAACGTATTACCCAAATATCTCTCTTGAAAACAAGTGATCTCAAAATGTAAGGCTTTTATCCCATGGTCATGTAAATGGAACATGACAATCCTAACAAGGAAGCATAGTTAGCGTTCCTGCTGCTCAGTTTAATTATTGACTTTTGAAAGGTATGAACTAACTGCGACATTTGAATAGATTTGAACAAGGGCTACACTTTAGCTATTCTCCCTTTCTTTAAGTATAGTTAAATTGGAGTAAAAAACAATGAAGACATAGATGAATGGGCGAACAAAGTGATTTTCAACATAGAGTATTGTGAATGATCTCAAACTTATATAGTGTGTAGACATTCGAATAAATCAACGCTAAATATAGTTTAAAGGCAAGTGGACAAAATTGTGAATGACCTCAGACTTATATAGTATGTAGGCATTCGAATAAGTAAACGCTAAATATAGTATAAAGGCAAGTGGACAAATTAGTGAATGACCTCAGCCTTATATAGTATGTAGACATTCAAATAAATCAACACTAAATATAGTTTAAAGGCAAGTTGAAAAAATTGATCTAACCTAGAACACAACAATAAATATTACGTACCAACTTCCTTGGCAATATTTTATTTATTTAGACAAATATAATGAGTATGTTGCTTCTTAGACAACCATGAAAAATATGTTGTGACTATTTGTAATGCAATTAAACCAACAATTATATAACTATAAATTCTACCATGTAGTAAAAATTTATACTAATGTATTGCAATTTACTCTTGAACTTGTTGTTTTGATAAAACAATGTCTTTTTCAACATTTGAAGCTATTGTTGTAGCCTCTCCCTTTACATTAACTTTTTCCAACTGGTCATGGTGATTGAGCCATGATTTTTATGAAATGAGGAAGGCGATAGACCCCTATAGGAAAAAACTTGATTATTGGTAGACAAATCCACATGCACAACATTTGGAATCCCTTCTAACACCACATAATAACCCTCATCTACACTCCAAAACATCTGACACCTCCACCTTATTGAGTGAAATGAGCTCAAATGAAAACTAAAACGTGTATTTATGGCTCGCATACATTTTTTTAGGGGGACATGATGAGGGCATGTGTTGAACATGTGTTTGCTAGGTGTCTTGTGAACATGACACATACCAAACATGTGTCAGACACCTATCCTCACGTATGTGTCCAACATGCAAGATACAAGACATAGGCCCTGTTTGGGGTATCTTGTTACTTAGTTTGTAATTAGGTCAACCCTAAGCCAAGGTCAACCTATTTATTAGATGGAAGAACGATCTACTCGCAATGATTGTTATCAGTAGGATTGTGTGAAGCTTGGTCGAGGTTGGACACCCCACGGGATAGTTTAATCCACCCCAAAAGTGGTTTCAATCTTTAACCCCTCCCCATGAGGTTTGAACCTAAAACCTATTGGAACTAAATTCTACTTAAACCAAAGGGTGTACACCTCATGGGTATTTATGTTCATAAGTTATTAATGATTTTTTTAGAAATGATAGTTTTGTTTTTAATGACAATGAACAAAAATTATTTGACTCTAGCTAAGTGCTTTATAACTCAATGTGGAGAAAATGTTGGCATGTAAAATTGGCAATGAAAAATAAATAATTACATATGTATATGTACATAGGTCCAAGACAACAAAAACAAAACTCTAGTTAACATTATTTTTTGAAAATAAATTAAGATAAATCCATTTTAAACTTGTATTTATCCAATATTTAAAAAACTATTTTTTTTAAAAACTATTTTTTTATTATTTAATATAAAATTAAATGATTAAACATTTATACCATATGCCTTCACTAATAAATCCAAATTTAAAATAATACTATTTTAATATTAAATTAACTATCCAAGCCGTACTCGTACACGGACTGCATGAGTTGACTTTTGTAATATTATAACCTAAATTTTGTCTTATTGTTACAATAACTTTATGTCAATAACATTAATTAAGTATATCCTATGGGGTGTGGGTGGAATATATTTGATGTATATATCTCATTGGATCGTTGAAACCTCCCGTCACCCGTGATAAAGCAGCATAAATAAAGCTCCTTGAGTACACCTCGTATTTCACTTTCTGACACGTTGAACACCAGATCCGTACCTAAATGCCATGATTAGAAAATAAGACTCCATCGATTTCAGCCAATCAAATAAAGGAAAAATAAAAATAATAATAATTTCTTTGTATAATGTAAACGTTATAGAATACAATTTAATTTTTGGTCTAACAGCAAATAATTCATGGTCAAAATATTATCGAATACGTAATACCTGCCAGCCGCAGGACAATAACATAAAATGAAAATAATATGAACATCTAATTCATATTAACCAAACATTGATTATCCGTTCTCGCATCTAGTATACTATGGATATATTTATACGCACCAACCATGTGATGGATTACAGTGATGGTAACCAAATGCCTTGAGCATTAAACCAATTTATAAACCGGATCAATTATTTCAAAAAGGAAATTTAAATTTGATGAAAACCTATTGAATCCTAATAAATCAAAATATCTTCTTAGGATCAGTGTAAAAAATTTAACAAAATTATATATTGGTATGGTATTGACTTCGATTTGGGATAAGCTTAACAAAAGCATATTGGTATGGTATTAAATTAGATTAGATAGTTAATTTTTATTTTTAATTATTTATAATTAAAATATATAATTATTATTTTTTATTTTTAAATTTTTATTTGACTAAATCAACATTACTTTATATGCTTTACATATTTAATGTTTTACATAATTATATAAAATGAACATAAAATTATTTAAAATATATTTCAAAGAGTAAATTTAAATTTTATGAAAACCTAATGAATGATAATAAATCAAAATATTTTTTTAGCTTAATTAATAATGTAAGAAATTTAACAAAATATCATTAATATGTTATCAACTTAAATTTATTTTATATTTTGATCTATTAAGCATCGAGAGAGCGATCAAGTATAAAGTTAATTATTTATTTAAATTATATATAATTATTGTTTTTTATTTTTTTATTTTTAATGTTAACTAAGTCGACATGACATCACATTATATAATACATCACATAACTAATTTTTTTTTTTTTTCAATTGAAGAAATCGTGCCTAGAGCAGCTCTCAAACATACATAGTCTTGCCTAGGATTGGACCACAAGACCTATGGGGACTAAACCTCCCCACATAACCGTTGGACCATACTAGATTGTAATGATCATAAAATCATTTAAAATACATTTTTGAATATATGAATTATTCACCCTTGATGGGGGTGATCATTCCTTGTATAATGAGGCCTTGGGGCCTCATCCCCTCTCCACACGTCAAATATGAACCACGCCAAAAATGGCATTTATTAGTGAATGTTATGGATGAAAAATCCTTTAGAGGCTAGACATATTTATGATACAGACTATGCGAAGCGAAATCGGTTTTGTGAATTCGAAGATGAGTAGGGGAGCCATTGTTTGGGTTGCCAAGAAGGATCACATAGAGAGCCGAATGACCACCAAAATTCTGGAATAGGAAAAGGAGTTGGATTTTCAGCCCCAGGCCATATATCTGGGATCCTGGAGCATTGCCTCCCCACCTTGGGAATTTTCCTCGACTTAGCAATATCTTTTGACAGCGGAGGCGTCTCTCAAAGTGGCTGGTCTCCGACCGACAAAGAGTGCTACAAATTCCAGGTATATATTATCTCTAGCTTGTGGATTTGACATTAGAAATGGGTATGGATGTTTAGGGAGAACTGGTCTCCATCCTAGGGGCTCTTGTTGGTTAGAGGCAGGGCTCCCCTGTCAAGTTCTGAATTGGGTGTTTTTTTAAGGAAAAGTTCCACGAAAACCTTTCTCAAGTTTACACTCGAGTCCTCAAGGTAGTGTTATGGTATAAGGTGTTTGTCCAAATGTTCAGTGATCAAATGTACTCTTTTAGATTTTCTTAGTAGTGGTCCTAGGTAAAAATTTCATGTTTCAAGTCAAGTTTCAAATAAAATTTTGTTCACTAAATGTCTATAGGTCTCAAATGCTACTCCCTTCACTCCATTCATGGTCATCATCATCTCATAGGTCATGTAATCCATTTATCATCTAGGGTCTGAGGTCCTTCATCACACCTTCATCTAGGTCAAAGTCTAGGTCCCATTTGTTTCGCCACCATTAGAGTCAATTATGTCATAAAAGAAGGTGAACAAAATCTCATTTTCACCATACAAGTCATTTGCATATGGAGTTAGCAAATATAGGGAAATAAATAAAGAGCTCCTCTCTTCTCACCATCATACTCCACAGTTGCCAAGGATTGAAGAAAAATAAGCAAATTTGTGCCAACACTACCTGCGCTACGCTTTTGGTGCACTGTGCTACGCTTTTGAAGGTGTTGTGCTTTTGGTATTTGAGCTCCAAATCAGTTCTCCAAGGTTTCAAACCACTACAAAAAGATTGATACACCTCAAAAACTAGTAAGTGGACACCCACCATACCTCTCTCAAGTCAATTCATCAGCAAAATGAGTGGTTTCCTTCATTAGGTTATCTCCGCTACGTTTTTGGTGTTTTCATATTTTACTTGTTTCAGGTGATAAAATCCTGCTCTTGCCATATAAAACCTTCATACAATATCTATACATCATAACCTAACATTCCCTATCACTCACAGCCCTCTTTACCATTATTTTCATTAAAACCCTAGTTTCCCACTACATTTCCACAAGAAAACTAGGAAATTCCTGTGTTTTTAACTTTTGGGCACCTTCCTCATGCCCATTTCCAAAAATTCCACTTGCATATTGTAGCCAAATCATCACCGTACCTCCCCAATTTTTTTATGATTTTTCCCTGACTTCCTTCCATCCCATTTCTATCCCTCAAATCACCCTATCACTATCCCCTATTTTCCTAATTCTACACCTACCCTACCCATTTCATCTAGCTAGGGTTTTCATCTTGTTGACAAACACCATGGAGGGAGAAAATAAGATTCATAAGAGAGGTCATCATTCCAGGTTTGAGCCAACTCAGACCCATGGCATCATTTTTAGAGCTTCGTGATCATTTTCTAGGGTTTACATTGAACACAAGGACAATCCTACTTCAAATTTTCTTTTTGAAGACATGAAGATGAATTTTACAAAATTGAAAGAGATTTTTTTCAATCATAGGCCAAAGAACAAAAACATCCTTCAATTTATGCACAAGTGTTACGATTTGAGAGAAATGCCAAAAATACAGTTGCTCTAGGTCATTTTCTGCACTTTTGAACATGTTCTCTTCAAGTCAATTTTTCAGGGGTTTGCAGTGGTTGATGACTCCATTTTGTAGCAAACATCCTAAGATTTCCAAACATACCACTTTCATCCCAAAAATCCTCTGGGAAGGCCTCCAAACTCCCTATCAAAGTAGGTGCGACGCTTTTGCTCTAAGTGCACTACGCTTCTGCAAATTTTTAGTGATCAACTTCAAAATTGGATTCTGAGGAAATGGGAAACTATTTTCGAAAACTGGAGGAAATTTTGTTCACAACATACCAAAGAACAAAAACCTTACTCAGTTGTTCAAAAAACGTTATGGTTATAGAGATATTGATCCATTGTTAAGCCTTTTTTTGCAGAAAATTTCTTGAAAAATCTAGAAAATTGGTCTTTACAGAAGCATCGCGATGCTTTCTCTTAGAGCACTCAAATGAAGAATGGCTTATGTTTTTGGACGCCTTTTGACTTCTACATTCCAAATCATGTCCTATTTTTTAAAGAAACCCCTTGGTTGTGGAGAAAAACCAAAAAACTGCCTCTTTTTCATGTTTCTACCAGTGTTTTTGACCAGGCGTGGTGCTTCTGGAGTGAGGTTGGGAGATTTAAGTTTTGGAGGTCTTCCTGAGGGTGTTTTCTCAATTTTTAATGTGCATTGGAAATTAGACACATAGGGATACTCATCCCAACCTTAAGACTTGCAATTTGATGCTATAAAGTGGGTCAAAATAACCTTTGAACAGGCATTATGCTTCTACCAGATAGCCATGACGCTTCTGCCAAACAGGCACAACGCTTCTACCAGACAGGCACGATGCTTGTGCCAAACATGCACGATGCTTCTGCTAATGGCGCTACGCTTCTGCATTAGAATCCCTTCAGACAACTGTCAAGCCAATAAAACTTCAGAATTCGATGTTAATATGTCCCATGAGGTGTCATTTGAGTATTTGAGCTTTTTTTTGCCTCTTATGATGAGGAAAAATGTAATTTAATGAAGGAGACACACACTCCTAGTCTTTAGCTACATTTTAGGTAATAGTTTCTAACTTCCCTAGATTCTAGGAAGTGAATCGTCTTATGTAATTATGATGCTTTTTGGATAGGATTTAGACCCTATGAGGTGTCATGACTCTTATTTTACTATATGCAGTCCAACTCAAGCCATTTGAAGGCTTGGATAGTTATTATTTGCAGTGGAGCTAGTGTACAAGCACTTTTCTGAATGAAATCAAAGACAGTGTTACAGACATAGTGTTGAGACTCCAGTGGTATGCCTTTGAGCATTTGTTTTTCTCTGTAAACCTATCATGTTGAATGTTATGTTATCCACATTTCACATATATGCTTCTTTATGTTAATATTATCAGTTTATAGACATAAATAATGCATTTCATGCTTTGTTTTTATAAGATTTACATGAACATGTCTCTACTCTTCTGATGAATGAATTCATTTTAATACTCATTTTGATTTTCTCTATGTTCACCCTATACACACTGGAAAATTAAGCATGCTTCTAAGCTTTCCTACCTGGCCTCATCCTTGCCTCTACAATCTAACCTTTGAAATCTGACCTAAACCCTAGACCTAGTTCCCTAATTGTCATCCCTATCCAAAAAAACTTCAAAAAAACAAAAACCCTAATCTACTAAGCATCATAACTAGCCTAAGATCATTGTATCGAGTCATCTCATTAGTTGCAAAGTGACATTGAGAGAGCCCTCTCTGGTCTTGGTATGGCTAGCTACCTGACCTAAAGGTTGGTTTGTGGTACCTTCCTTCAGCTCCATTCTCAGCCTTGGGAAGCGGGGGGGGGGGTGATAACATAAGGAAGGACATCGACCCCCAAGGTCTATAATTATTCTTTTTTATGTTCTTGTGATCCGCACTTATGTCGGAACAAAATAGAATACATATATAAATAGAAACACATAAGTGTAGTAGAAATAAAATTTCATTTCATTAATATCAAAGAACTAAAATATGCTCACATGCAGAATGGAAATAAACTAGCTCAAGCGATGGTAGCTTATCTTTGAGAAGAGATGTGGTAGCTACATGCCTCTGAACTATGTATAACGAGGCTCAAGGGAATTTTTATTATTGAACAACAAGGGAAAACCATAAACAACCAAAACCCTAACCCCAAGAGATGGAACACCAAGAGTTTGTGGGCCCCGTTGGGGTTAGTTGGGAAACCAACTTCCCAGGGTCGTAACTTAGTCATATTATATTTTTTTGGTGCATATGATACATTTTCAGAGATCTCTCTCTAAGTACTACAATATTTTCCCCACACCCTTGCCTATGGCTATCGGTTGGCTACGAACCTCAAAAAAACATCGTTTAGGGGGTTAAAACTACTCCAGAAGTTTAGGACCTGAAAAACTTCTAAAGATAGTAAATGTTGTTATAAACAAGAAAATTTATTAAACCAACTAGAGGTCTAGGTGGAATAGGTGGGTGGCCACCAATATCCACCTGAAACAGTCCTCCCTCCTTAGGAAGCCATGGTCCCCATTGCATGTAGAGCCTCCATGAGGTGAGGAAATTTTTTTTGAACTTGGTCCCTGGTGAAGGAGTTGGCCTGCTTTGACAACTCGATATAGCTAGATCCTTTGTTGTTGTGTGTGCTTAATATGTGTGTCCCTGCTCTAATCAGTTGTGGCCTGTTCCATGCAGTCCGGGTTTAAATCCATGGGTGTGAGTTGTTCTGCAATGTCGGATGTGTCCAATAATGGTGGAAAGTATGGTCGAAGGCAGTACACATCGAAGACTGGGTGCAGACCAAGGAATGGTGGAATGTTGAGCTCGAAGGAATTTTCCCCTACATCCTTGGTGATTGTGTACAACCCATATCAGAGCAGGCGAAGCTTGTGGTGGGGTCCCGCGAAGCGCTCCTTCTCCAAATGTAGCCAAACTTTGTTGCCCACCTGGAACGTGTGTGGTACCTGATGTTGATCATGTCACTGCTTTTACTTAGCATTAGATTTTTCCAATATGTCATGGACCTGTTGGCAGATGTGTTGTGTTAGGGTCCTATAATAATAGGGATCATAATTTTGAATTGGCTATGTTAATTATTGTAATATTTTACATACCTTTACATTTATACAAATGTTTTCCCATATTAAAAAATGAAAAGGAGGTATGTCCTAAAGAATAATCAAAGGAACAAAAGAAAGAAAAATGAAAAAAGATATAAAATATGAACCCCATAAAAAGAAACAAAAAAAAAAGTCTGAAAGTGTTGCACATTCAAATGCCAATATTCTTAGTTTACTTTATGCAAATAAAATTGTGTGCAGCTTGTCCAAAATGCCACAATTCATGATGATCATGAAATCTAATCATGATCATTCATGCCTTTAAATTTTATGTCATGATACTTAGTGAATAAATATTTGACCAAACCATTTAATATTGGCAGATCAGTAGTTAGGTAGAGAATAAAATGAGATCATAAATTTAATCTAAGCCATTGGAAGATATAAGGTTATAAATAAGTTAGGTTGCTTATTAAAAGAAAATAAAAGGGACGGCAATCTCAAACGCACCCACTAAAGGACATAAAAAATGTTAGGATGAATAAAAGGGTAGGTAGAGTACTTTTCAAAGATTATATAAGCCTCATTATGCTAAATCCCTTTCTAACACCTTCCCCTTGCTAAATCCATTTTCCTCTCTTGGAAACCATTTCCCCTTGCTAACTCCCTTTTTCCTCTCTTGGAAACCATTTCCCCTTATCCTAAATTCCCTTCCCATTTCCTAAAAACCCCTTTTCCCCTTTGAAAACCCCTCTTTTCCCCTTGACTAACTTTATGTTTTCATAAAACAACAAAAACCACTTTTTCAAGTTTAAAGCGCCAAATATTAATCAGGCCCACTTTTCATTTAACACCCCCCCCCCCCCCCACTTAATATAATTCCCAATCCACTTTGACAAAGGTCTCAAATATTTCAGACTTTCCTCCCTGAATCAGCTCAATTTCCTAAAAGCAACCTATCATATTCTGCTACCATATTTCTAGAAGGAACCCAGAAAATTATAACCATGTTATCCTGTATTTTAGGATATTTCACTTATGAGCATGTAGATGAATCCATCCTTGGTTTCCTCTCTATCTTTTTCCCAGGTCAGCCTCCATCTTTACTCTTCAAATTTGCCCAATTCTTGGCAGATGCAATGCATGATCAACTGATCAAACTGCCATAAGAATGAGTGTTCAAAAACTCCTCAGTTTTATTCCATTTGTTCATATATTTTCAGACGGAAAGGTCTACCTAATCCTCTAGTAATAAATGACAAACTCATGAAACATGAAGATTATGATAAGAAGATGAGGGAAGAAACCAAAGAAACTTCCAACAATTCCTCAATGAAGGGCATTCCCACAGGCAAGGTGCTCCTTCAAAATTTAGAAAAATTCTTTTACCTCTGACATGAGGTAAATCACCTTTTTGTAAATAAGCCTACGTTTGCAAAATATACAGAGGCAGATGGGATTTACCGTATGATAATGAAAACCAAACTCCTAGATGAAGAAACATGGGAGAAATGGTGTGATTTACTATAAAGGGTGAAAGAAAAAGACAGATGAAAGAAACAAATAGGTAACAGTAATCACAGAAATCAGGGCCAGATATTAGTTAGTTGGAAGATGTCACTATATTTTTGCAAAAATATATTTTATTTTCTTAGAATAAATCCTAGTCAGTTGACAGGATATTTTGGTAAAGTTTTTTATAAATACTTCATCATTCGAAGTATAAAGGGTCGGTCAAGTGTGGACTTCTGAACATTTTGTTAGCTGACTGATCTCTTGCCTGTGGGTTATTGTACCAATTTCCAGTCGACAGACTGAACAAGTTATAAAGAAACTTTTTTACAAGATTCATGTCATGAGCTATCTCAATGAAGTATAAATTTCAATTGGTCATGTTCTCTTTCTAAGTATTCCATAAACTTATATGTGTTCTGAATTTGAATGTTAGAACAGGAGTTTTATTGCAGGATTTGTTTAAATATTACACTCTTATTTTAATTGTTATAGATTTCTATGTTTTCTTTTGATATTTGGTTTAGAGAATTATTAATTTCCATCTGATCTCGATTAACTCCTTCATCCTTATTCATTATCTGGTTTAAGGAATTCTTAATTGCTCGTTGATCCCAATTGAAAAATCACTTCACCATTCAGCCTTGAGATCTAATATTTCTCACCTATATTTCCTTGTAACACTTTCCTTTTAATTTGATTCAGTTATGTTTCAAATCACATTGACTCCATAGCCCAATGGAAATTTGATAAGCACCTATTCATCTAAATCATTAATTCCACCAACCAACCAAAACCAATCAAAAAGCAACCCAACCAAGCATACATAACTAGCCTAATATCCATTGATTAAACAAAGTTAAATCATATAGAGAGAGCCCTCTCTGAGTTTAGGAAGTCTAGATCCTAAGCCCCAAAAGTGGTTTGTAGTTACCTCTGATATTTTTTTTAACCCAAGAACAACCTTTAGAAATTTCAGAGTGATAACTTATTGGCAACCATACTAAGGAGAACCAGTCCCTAGTTTAAACAAATCTTAAAAGAAACAACTTTTCTCATTTTTTGCATTAAGATTTGAAAAGTTTGTTTGAATTTATCATAGTAAGTTAAAAACCTAGCTTCTAAAAGAACATATTATACCAGGGCTCATCCTGATCCACAGCCAGCTACAGTTTTTGATGATCCTGACAGAATTTTAAGAAAACCTAAAAAAGTAGAAAGTCAAGGAAGTAGTAGTGAGTTAATCAAATCAAATTCACTTCCTAAACAGTTATCAATCATAGAGGATATTCAATTTGATTTATCATTTGAACATTCTTTATTTCGTACCAAATCTGAAAACTCAGTCCATGATATTGTAATAAACACCAATTTTATTCAATTTATTGAATCAAAGAAGGACACTATACAACTTGATGATAAACAGGTTCTAGATACTTTTGACAAACTTGATGCTTTAACCTCAACTTTGATAAAAGATATAGACGAAGCCTATTTGCAACAATCAGTTGAATTAGCTTCCTTAACTGCTACTACCCCCAAGCTCTCTATAGTATCTTTAGACACTGTAAATACAGATCCATTTACTACCACCTCATCTATAATATCCACCACAATTCATTCCATAAAACCATTCATATCGAAAATTCCTCTCCAACCTAACATTTCAATTTCCTCTTCAAAAGTTTCAAGTCCATCTTCAAGAACCACTACTTTACCTCCCAGTCGAGCTAAAATCTTAGCTATGGCAGCCAGATTTTCCCCTTTGGTCTTACAGGCCCCTTTACATGCCATGCCACAAGATTACCACAGTAAAAAATTTCAATTCAATGGTACTGGTTAGTATACTGCTCAACAACATGTAGATAAAATGACATACTTTTTTGAGTTACATGAAATTGATGAGGATGATGTACAAATTAGATTATTTGCACAAACACTAGCAGGAGATGTTAAAAAATGGTTTAAAGCTTTACCTGCTGGCCATATTGCTGATTTAGCTGCTTTCCACCGATTGTTTATGAGTAGACGGGAAAGAAAGAAAAACCCTCTCCAGATATTATCTGAATATGAGAAAATTAGAAGAGCTCCTAATGAATCTGTTCAGGATTATTGTATTAGATTTAACAACATTTACAATGCAATTCCAGTGAATATCAAACCTCCACTAGACTTAGCCCTAATTAAATTTACAGATGGTTTTGACACTAATGTGTCTTATCAGTTAAGAGAAATAAACCCTCAAACTTTATAACAAATGCAGATTAATGAAGTTAGTGTAGAAGCTAACTTACTGGTTAAAAGAGCTAGGATGAGGAATGAAAGGAGAGTGACCATTAAGGAAGAACCATCCACTTCAGATGTTAAGATAGATATTGTTGAGCCCCAAAGATGTCCTTTTCTCTCACCAAATTTCACTTCATTTCCTTTGTCATTTATCAATTATAGGCTTAAAAGATCAATAAGATTGGTTAAAGTCACTTTAAGAATGCATACAATAACTGACTTACTAAACTTTTGTGGTCTTGTTGTTGTAGTGATTTTTGACTAGACTTAGCTACAGAATGCAGCCATTCTATAGCTAGTTGCATATTCCGCAGCTATCTTCATGTTCACACAGGTTACAGGTGTCACTCAAAGGAAAAACGCATATGGTTGAATTCCAGAACTCACCTACATCATTCCTTGCTCTCTACGAAGTCTGAGCAAAAATCTGCAAGTGGTTATGCACGTGGAGGAAACCAAAACTAAGAAGTAGAATTCTACCAGGACAAGGACTCTACAGATGTCTTCAGCAAGGAACGAGGCCTCAAACAGGAGTTCTAATTCGATTTTAATTGAAAAAGACACCTATCCCTATTTCTTCTCAATGGCAGTTATGTATTTTTCTTATAAGAATAACTCGGGGAACCGAGAGACAGATAGCTAGTTGATGTTTTGTTGTTAAGTTGTCCAAGACTGTAATACTCTATTTTTTTGGAGCGTTTTCCTTGAATGAAAGAAGTACCACTTTAATGCATGATTTGAAGTAATCTTGAGGAGATTTGTGTGCTAATCTGACGGTAGAGGGCCCCTACTGTCCGAAAGGCTCTGTGCATATTGTCTAGATAACTGACTTTAGCTCTATTTCATTCTTAATTTAGGAAATTTCCTGAACTTCATGTTTTATGCTTACTTACATCGAATAGTGCAGTCAATCTTGTTCTCAATAATTGTTCCAAAATATCACTAACACTGAATGAGATAGAGTTGTAGTATTTCGAAGGCTAATTGCGTATTAGTTCAGTTCTGTTCATTACATTTCAAGTTTTATTAGCTAGTTGTATTCTAGTTCTGTTAAATTCGACTTAAAGGCCTTCTTTATTTACAAAATGCTCTTGTTCTTAGTCTCTTCTAACTCATTATTATCATATGGAAAAGAATTAGTAATATCATTTTGAGGTCTTAACTGTTTTGCAATTTCTCATAATTTTACAAACAACCTTTTTCCAAAGCTATTCCAAGAGATCTCTAACCCTTGAATGAGGCTTAATAGTAACATCTTGAGTTGTAGAATGGGTTGATTTTAGTGTCATAAGTTAAATTAGCATAGAGTTCCTTACTATGTTGCAGATAATATTTTCTCAATGTGTTCCAACAAATTTCTAACTATAGATGAGATTTTCTCTGTGATGTTGTAAGTTGTTGTTTACTTAGAAGAACCTCATTGCATTAAACTTATCCTTTTCTCAAGTTGTTCCAACATATCTCTAATAAAATGAATTGGACTGAGTTCATGTTATAAGTTATTTTTCTTGTCAAATTTTGCAATCTGTGAATTAGCCTTTTCTGTTCTTAGGTGCCATACATAGTTTAGAGTAGATTTTGCTCTGTTTTAGTGTGACCAATAACTTCTCTTTGCCAACAATTTAGTTGTTTTCCTCTTAGCACAAAAATACAAAACCAAAAACACTAGAAAAACACTAAACACAACGAAGTAGGAAGAAGATACCTAGGCACATATAGTGCACTTCACTTCAACGGTTTACTAGCCCTGGTTGACAATTTATGACATCAATTTAGGAACACTAAGTTGAGCAGACAGATATTTTAGCAAAAAATGTAGCAAGACTAATGGATGGAATGGAAAACATGGAAATAAAACCTCAGTGGTAAAATCAACTTTGTCCCCAAATTAGAAACCCCAACTTTAGGAAAAATCCTAATACTGGTAAATTGAGAGAACTAGTACCCAATCAATAGATTAGACCACCTTTCCAAGAAAATTTACAATTAGAATCTGGAGAATCCTTTGACTACAAACAAGGCTATGAATCTGCTATCTACGAAATTCATAAACAGTATAGCCTTAGAAGCAAAAACAACACGAAAGTTCCTATTAAGAAATCATTCCATACCCAAACTAAGAAAACAATAGAAGCTCCTGTGACCAAAGTTCTACAAATTCTCTCTAGAGAAACTCAGAAATCTTCCACCCCAAAGATTGTAGACATCACATCAACTGCTACTCAAACCATCCCAGACAAGGAAGTTGAAAACAAAACAATTGACACACAAACTGAATTACCAAGTGTTAATAAAGAAGACAAAACCACACAAACCACAATTGGTAAAAATGAAATGATCAAATCAGACAAAACTCAAATGCCATTCAATATCAAAACTGAGATAGAAAAATTGAAAATACCAGTTCCTTTAATAGAGATGGTGAAAAATGACTCATACAAGGCACAAATTACTGTAACATTAAGCATAGCTGAAGGTGAATATGTTGTCAACCTCAATGATGATCAACCTGAGTTATTATTTGGTCCTGAAGTAGATGGAAACATCAACAAGGGGGTGTCCCTCCATTCTATATTAGCTTAAACATTCATGATAAAATCTTACATAATGCTATGTTGGATTCAGGAGCATCTCATAACTTAATGCCTAAAGCAATCATGGAAAAATTAGACTTAGACATCACCAAACCCTACAAGGACCTTTTCTCCTTTAATTCTAGTCAAGTCAAATGCCTTGGCCTAATCAAAGATCTATGTGTAACTCTTGTCTAGTGCCCAACAAAGAGTATCGTTATGGACATAGTAGCTGCTAATATCCCTCCCAAATATGGTATGTTATTATTTCGCTCATGGGGAGCAAAATTACAGGGATCACTACAATTGGACATGCCATATGCTACCATATCTGTGTTTGGTTAGCAAAAGAAGCTATATAGAGAAAATTTGATGAAATACATGGTAAGTAGTTTAGAAAGACCACAAAATTTCCCTCTCTATTCCATGCATTCTAATCTGAACTCATTTATCTTATGTAATTCAGACAATGACAAAGATAAAATCACAGTTGTAGAAAAAGAACACAAAGAAGTCGATTATGAAAATATAACACGTGAATATTTGTGGAATCTAGATTTTGATGGCTCTGTGAATAGATTAGGATTAGGTGCTAGAGTATGGATCTACAGTTTAGAAAATGATCATTCAGAAGGACATGCTTTCAGATCAAATTTCCAATGCACTAATAACATGGCAGAATATGAAGCATTGGTGCTTGGCCTTCAAATCGTAAGAAAAATTGGAGCTAAAAGAGTTTCCATCATGGGAGACTCAGAACTCATTATAACACAAGTCAAGGGAGAGTACCTTGTTAATAACCCTAGACTTAGCTGTTACAGAGAATCCATCATGGACTTAATAAGATGTTTTCTTGAGACTAACTTTGTTGTCATTCCAAGAAAGAAGAATATGCAAGCACATAGTTTATCCACTTTTTCCAGCACATGCAGGTTACCCTTTCAGCCAAATCATCAGTACACGGTTGAGGTAAGACATATGCCAACCATACATGATAATTTTAAGTATTGGCAAATCTTTTCACAAGACTCACAAATTTATGATTTTATGAATTATGAAGGAGAATTTCAGAACTGTAATATAGACACTGATTGTACATTAGATTATACCATAAATAATGAAATAGATGTAAATGATGTAAATAAGATAGACCCAACTAAATTCACTAAATTAGAAATAGAACAATTAGAAATAGTAGAAATTGAGGAATTAATCAATGATGAATCAAAAGTTTAAAACCTCAAAGACAACATTTTGCCTAAGGGATTAGCCCCACTAGAAGACCTCTTTGACTCCAATGATGTAGCTAGAAAACCTAAAATGGAGCCTTTAAGGTCAGATATAGATGAATGCAACATAGAAACAAAGGAAAATCCCAAGCTTATAAGATACCTAAGAAATTACCTCCAGCTGAAAAGTTGAAGTACATTATCTTGTTTAAAGAGTTCCAAGACATCTTTGCTTGGAGTTATGAAGACCTCAAGTCTTATGATACCATCATTATCTAGCATAAGATACCAATTAAAGAAAATCAAAAGCCCTTTAAGTAAAAGCTAAGGAGAATTAACCCTATTCTTATGCCATTAATAAAGAAAGAAGTTCAAAGGATGTATGATGCTCAAATCATAGCACCCATCAGATATTCTGGTTGGGTCTCTAATTTAGTCCCCACTAGAAAGAAAACAGGAGAAATCAGACTCTGTGTTGATTTAAGAAACTTGAACAAAGTATCATTGAAGGATAACTATCCCATCCCTAAAATGTACCACATTCTTCAGAAGGTAGTAGGGTCATCTAGAATTAAATTACTTGATGGATTTTCTGGATACAACCAAATCCTAGTCCAACTTGAAGATCGAGCCAAAATTGCATTCACAACTCCCTGGGGAACTTTCATGTACTTGAAAATGCCCTTTGGACTGATGAATGTTGGAGCAACATTCCAAAGAGCCATGGACATTGCCTTTGCAAAGGAAATCCATGACTTTTTAGTCATTTACCTAGATGATATCACAATGTTTTCCAAATCATATAATGAACATCTAGATCATCTGAGAAGAGTATTCATAAAATGCAGAAATTTGGTATATCCTTAAATCCTAAAAAGTCACTTTTTGGATTAGAAGAAGGAAAACTCCTGGGACACATTATTTCAAAAGAGGGCATTAGAATTGATCCAACTAGAATAGAAGAAATCCTAAATATCAGTCATCCTAGGAACATTAAAGAGTTACAAGCATTTTTAGGAAAAATAAATTTTATTAGAATATTCATCTCTAACTTGGCAGAACTACTTAGAAATTTGAATAACATGTTAAAAAATGATTCAATACTTAAGTGGACAGTAGAGGCTAAGCAGTCTTTTGAAGCAGTCAAAGAAGCCCTTACTAAAACACCTGTCCTCATAAGTCTTAATTTTAACAGAGATTTCATAATTTTTTCATTTTCTTCAGAACACACCATTGCAGCAGTCTTGTTGCAAAAGAACAATGAGGGTTATGAACAACCCATTGCTTTCTTTAGTAAATCCTTCAGGGATGCAACACTAAAGTATAATATCATGGAAAAACAAGCCCTTGCTTTAGTGAAAGCCATAAAATATTTCAGAGTATACATTCTATACTCTCACATAATAGCATATATTCCAAACTTAGTTGTAAGGGACATTCTAACTCAAAATGATCCTCATGGAAAAAGAGGCAAATGGATTGCCACAATAATAAAATATGACATTGAGATCAAGCCTACAAAATTAATTAAAGGCCAAGGTTTGGCCAAACTCATGGCTGAATCGAACTGTCAGGCCTTAGACATAAATTTCATTTCTACCCTAGATGATTAGGAAGAGATGGCGACTCCACAAATTAGTGAATCTTTCATAGATTCACCCTGGTATGCAGACCTTATATTTGTTTTACTCAACTTACAAGCTCCTCCTAGTTTATCTAGAACTAAAATTAGATTCTTAAAAATGAAAGAAATGAAATATTGTATCTTAGATAATGTTCTATTTTGGAAAGATCATGGTGGCATCCTGTTAAATTGTTTATTAAAAGATGAAGCTGACAAAGTCATGCAGGAATTTCATGCAGGAGATTGTGGAGGACACCTATACTGGAAAACAATTGCTGACAAAATCTTGAGGGCGGGTTTTTACTGGCCCACTCTTTTTGCCGATGTTCGAAAGTATGTGACCTCCTGTCACAAATGCCAAATATTTGAAGGGAAGAAGAAACTCTTACCATTACCCCTCAAACATATCTCAATAGAAATACCATTTCAAAAATGGGGTTTAGACTTCATTGGTGAAATTCAACCACCCTCCTCTGCCCAACATAAATGGATATTAACAGCCACTGATTACTTTACCAAGTGGATAGAAACCATCCCTTCTAGACAAGCCACAGACTCTGTCATTATTTAATTTCTTGAGAACAACATCCTTTCTAGATTTGGATGCCCACAAAAGTTGATTACTGATAATGCTCTTGCCTTCAAATCCAAGAAAATGATAGATTTTTGTAACCGATACCATATCAACCTACACCATTATAGCTATTACCCTCAAGGTAATGGACTAGCAGAATCTTCAAACAAAAGCCTAGTCAACATCATCAAGAAGTTGTTAGACGATAACAAAAAAAACCTGGAATAAAAAGTTGGTGAATGCCCTATGGGCAGATAGACTAACTACTAAGAAATCTATTGGTGCATCTCCCTATCAATTGGTATATGGGATGGATGTTGTTTTTCCATCTTCATTAGGAGTGACAGTGATGAAAATGACTCGAGAGTTGCAAGTAGAACCAAATGACATCCAGAGGAGGATAAACCAAACAATTCATTTACAGAAAACCAAGGAAGAAGTTTATATCAAAGCCCAAGTAATTCAAGAAAAAATAAAGAAGATATTTGATAAGAAAACTAAAGAAGATGATTTCTTCATAGGTGATCAAGTACTCAAATGGGATTCCAGAAGGGAAGATAAAGGAAAACATGGGAAATTTGACTTTCTCTGGAAGGGCCCATACATTTTTTGTGGTTACAAAGGTAACAATGAATTTTTCTTGAAAGAGTTAAATGGAACAGATCTACCAGGTGGACCAGTCAATGGTCGAATGGTGAAGCACTATTTTTCACCAGAATAACCAGTAGTTAATTTGATTCTATTTTACTCATTGTAAATATCATAGCAAATTTTAGATTGGAGTGGATGATTATCTTGAAAAGTTGAAGCCAGAAGAAGGCCCTAAGCTTTAAAAGATATAACATCATATGTTTGAATAAAGGAGATCACAGAAAGCAGTTACAAGTAAAGAAAAACCAAATTTCCAAGGCCACTGATCAGAAATTTCTTGACATCTCACAAGGATATGCATCCCCAAGTGGAACCATTATTAGGGTCTTATAATAATAGGGATCATAATTTTGAATTGGCTATGTTAACTCTTGTAATATTGTACATACTTTTGTATTTTTGAAAATGTTTTCCCATATTAAAAAATTAAAAGAGGGTATGTCCTAAAAGAATAATCAAAGGACCAAAAGAAAGAAAGATCAGAAATGATATAAAATATGAAGCTCATAAAAACAAAAACAAAATAAAATAAAATAAAAATAAAAAATCTGAAAGTGTTGCACATTCAAATGCTACTCCTCTTAGTTTACTTTATGCAAATAAAATTATGTGTAGCTTGTCCAAAATGCCACAATTCATGATGATCATGCAATCAAATCTTGATCATTCATGCCTTTAAATTTTATTTCATGATAGTTAGTGAATAAATATTTTACCAAACCATTTAATCTTGGCAGATCAGTAGTTAGGTAGAGAATAAAAATGAGCTCATAAATTTAATCTGAGCAATTGGAAGATATAAGGTTAGAAATAAGTTAGGTTTCTTATTAAAAGAAAATAAAAGGGTTAACAATATCAAATGCACCCAATACAGGAAATACAAAATGTTAGGATGAATAAAATGGTAGGTAGAGTACTTTTCAAATATTATATAAGCCTCATTATGCTAAATCCCTTTCTAACACCTTCCCCTTGCTAAATCCCTTTTTCCTCTCTTGGAAACCGTTTCCCCTTGCTAACTCCCTTTTTCCTCTCTTGGAAATCGTTTCCCCTTATCCTAAATTCCCTTCCCCTTTCCTAAAAAACCCTTTTCCCCTTCGAAAAAACCCCTTTTCCCCTTGACTAACTTTATGTTTTCATAAAACAAAAAAACCCACTTTTCCATAGTTTAAAGCACCAAATATTAATCGGGCCCACTTTTCATTTAACCCCCCCCCCCCTGCTTAATATAATTCCCAACCCACTTTGACCTAGCCTCCACCTAATATACTTATTAAACTTTCTAGTTAATATGTTTCATAAACCCCCAATTTCATTTTACAACTCCACATATATACTCCCCGTCCCACTTTATTTCAAACCCTCCGCCTATCAATTACCCAACCCACCTCTCTTTGAAAACGCGCAACTTCTACCTATCGCCTGATCACCACTGATCAAATCAAACAGTCTCTGATCCCTTTCTCGCTCT
The DNA here is from genome assembly GCA_034641835.2 of Pinus albicaulis. NCBI lineage: Eukaryota > Viridiplantae > Streptophyta > Pinopsida > Pinales > Pinaceae > Pinus > Pinus albicaulis. Next base: position 349,560,709 of record CM076574.1, on the reverse strand, counting down.
CCGCTATTCGAATTTAAAACAGAGGGGGGGTGCGAAATGGGTGGTTTCATTCCCCCGCTCCCCTACCACGCGTCACTTCCACATTCTATCACACCCCCCATTCCTAAACCACTAAACCATCTTTCGACGTGTGATAAACCACCTGTGCCATAAAATAAACTACCAAGTTCAAAAATAATAAAACCTTGCCCTCTTCTGTTATTTTCCTATTTTCTGTTGATTTGTGAAAGAGACCAAAATCCATTGGTAACCAGAATTGAAGCCCGTCGCTGCCGCCTGGACCCTTCTACAACTTAAACTTTGGTACTACAGGTAATTCTGAGCACCCATCACCATCAAATAATATTATTAATTCATAATTGAACCAAATTGATGGCTTCCCAAAACGTTCAGACAGTAAACCCTCTGCAACCAGCCCTGATAGATGTCAACCACACTCCTTTGGCTGATAAAGACTTTAAAATAAATGACATTGTGATTGATAGCAACCTTTTGGAGCTTCATTACTTGAGCCATGACAAATTTGCTTATCAGGCGGATGATATTCATTTTTGGAACTCTAACTTTCCCCAATACACATTTCCACAGACTTACAAATTCCCTGAAGTCATCAGACTGTGCCAACTCAGCTATTTTCCAAATGAAAGAGCCATAGTCACCCTTGACCAACAAATCCTGATTACAATCACTTCTCAATCCATTAATCAAATGCTGCAAATTCAATCACAACCAGAGGGAGTGCCTTTCTCCATTAAGACTCTCACTAAGCTTTACTTGAAGTTAGATTTCCCTAAAAGGTCTCAAATCTTTCAGACTTTCCTCCCTGAATCAGCTCAATTTCCTAAAAGCAACCCACCATATTCTACTACCATATTTCTAGAAAGAACCAAGAAAATTATAACCATGATGTCCTATATTTTAGGATATTTCACTGATGAGCATGTAGATGAATCCATCCCTGGATTCCTCTTTATCTTTTGCCCAGGTCATGTTGTAATCCTATAGGAATCCTTAGGTTTTATGTTCAGTTAGGTAGTGATGTTTTTTAAGAATGTAAAATTAGTTTTGGGGAGAAGTCGTGCTCTGTGCGGCATACATTAGAAATTTGTGCCCTTCCTCTGTCATTAACAACATAACTCCATATGAAATGTGGTACAGTCATCTTCCTGCTTTTAAACATTTCTGAATTTTCGATTCTCAATGTTATGCTTTGATTCCCAAACATAAAAGGAATAAGCTGAGTGAACGAAGCAAAAAATGCATATTTTTAAGGTATTCCATGACTTCTAAGGCATACCGATTATATGATGAAGCGAACAAAAAGTTTATTTTGTCAAGAGATGTCATTTTTTCTTGAAACTAATAAAGATTCCCTCGTTGTTGATAGACAACTTAATCAAATAGAAAAGTTTGTGCCTCAAAAGTTTTATTATGAATCAGATAATATACTTCCCCATCTTGAAGGGTGGATTCCTATATTAGATCAGTATATGGAGTTTCCTTCTCTCAATGATGAGAAATTGGTTGTGGTTGATGATGATAATTCCATTGTTCCTAATGAGGAATTAGTTGATGCAAGTGTTTCTACAGAAACAATGACAGAAATGGAAAGAGTTGAGCTAGATGAAGAATATGAGAAACTTCCTGAACAACTTCCTACACAACATTTGCGAAGTTCAACTCGTCTTCGAACATTTCCAAATAAATATGATGAGTTTAAGGCTGGAAGTTCCTCAGGTAACTATTCTCATTGTGAATTTAATTTTCCTGTGGATTTTGAACTTACTTGCATTGAAGAAGTTGCTAGTTATGAACAGTGGAAAGATGCAATGCAAAAGGAATATGATGCTCTCATTAAAAATGGCACATGGAGGTTGGTGGATCCTCTTGTTGGCATCAAACTTATTGGTTGCAAATGGATTTATAAAACTAGGTTTAAAGTTGATGGTTCGCTAGACAAGTACAAAGCAAGACTTGTAGCGAAGGGATATGCACAGAAAGAGGGTATCGACTATATAGAGTCTTTTTCTCCTACAGCTAAATGGGGCAATATTAGATCTTTGTTTGCTATTGTAGCTTAAAAAGAATGGAAAATTAATCATATGGATGACAAAACTTCCTTTTTAAATGGAGATTTGAAAGAAGATGTTTACATGTTTCAGCCAGAAGGTTTTTCTGTTAAAGGGAAAGAAAAAAAGGTTTGAAAACTAATGAAGTCTTTGTATGGCTTGAAACAAGCGCCACGAGCATGGTATGAGAAGCTAACTGAACATCTTCTTAAATTAAACTATAAACATTTTGACCTAGATGATGCAACTCTTTTCGTTAAGAAAGTTCGCAGATCAGTTGTATATCTAGTTGTATATGTTGATGATTTGATGATCACAGGAAACAATGATGAATATATATCATCTATAAAGAAGGAATGAAAAAGGTTTTTGATATGATAGATTTAGGTTTACTTCATTATTATCTTGGAATTGAAGTTGATCAAAAACCACAACATATTTTCATCTCTCAGAAGAAATATGTTGATAAGTTATTGAATAGATATAGTATGACGGAATGCAATCCCATTGCTACTCCAAAGGAGCAGAATTTGAAACTCACTTCCGAAGAAGGAAATCCGTTTGAAGATCCAACAAAGTACAGGCAACTTGTTGTAAGTTTTATTTATTTGTCTATTACTCGTCCTGATATAACCTTTGTTGTCGGAATAATTTCCAAGTTTATGCATCATCCTTGTGAGGGGCATTGGGTAGCATCAAAAAGGGTTTTGAAGTATTTAAAAGGAACTCAAACTTACGGCATCAAATATTCCAAATTTTTAGACTTCCATCTTGTTGGTTATTCCGATTCAGATTTTGATGGAGATAAAGAAAATGGAGTCTCAACTTCTGGATATTCAATGAATCTTGGATCAGCAGCCATCAGTTGGAGATCACGCAAGCAATCTATTCCTATTGATTCTACCACCGAAGCCAAATATGTTGCAGCATCTCAAGCCACTAAGGAAATCATTTGGCTTCGAAAAATACTCGAAGATTTGCAGGAGAAACAAAAAGCTTCAACCCCTCTATTTGTCGACAACTCTTCTGCAATTCAGTTGGCCAGGAATCCAAAGTTTCATGGTCAAACCAAACATATCAACACAAAATATTATTTGATTTGACATCATGTACAGGCCAAAACAATTCATCTGACACATTGTCCAACTTCTAAACAAATTACAGATATTTTTAACAAAGCATTAGGACGTGAAAAGTTCGAAAAAATTAGATCTTTACTTGGTATGTCAGATGTCCCTTCGAATTAAGGGGGGAAATGTTGTAATCCTACAGGAATCCTTAGGGTTTATGTTCAGTTAGGAAGTTAGTAGTTAGTGATAAATAATTTCTAAATGTAATCTAGTTAAATGAATGAATTACATAAATCACATGCCTATTATTTAACAGGTCAGCCTCCATCTATACTCTTCAAATTTTCCCAATTCCTGGCAGATGCAATGCATGATCAACTGATCAAACTCCCAAAAGAAGGAGTGTTCAAAAAATCCTCAGTGTTATTCCATTTGTTCATATATTTTCAAACGGAAAGGTCTGCCTAATCCTCTGGTAATAAATGACAAACTCATGAAACATGAAGATGAGGGAAGTAGCCAAAGAAGATGAGGGAAGTAGCCAAAGAAACTTCCAATAGTTCCTCAATGAAGGGCGTTCCCACAGGAAAGATGCTCCTTCAAGCTTTAGAAAACTTCTTTTACCTCCAGCATGAGGTAAATCACCTTTTTTTAAATAAGCCTACGTTTGCCAAATATACAGAGGCATATGAGATTTACCGCAGGATGATGAAATTCAAACTCGCAGATGAAGAAACGTGGGAGAAATGGTGTGATTTACTATAAAGGGTGAAAGAAAAAGACAAGTGAAAGAAACAAACAGGCAACATCAATCAAAGAAATCAGGGCCAGATATTAGTTAGTTAGAAGGTGTCACTATATTTTTTCATAAAGATATTTTTATTCTCCTAGAATAAATCCTTGTCACTTGACAGGATATTTTGGTAGAATTTTGTATAAATACTTCATCATTCGAAGTATCAAGGGTCAGTCAAGTGTGGACTTCTGAACATTTTGTTAGCTGACTGATCTCTTGTTTGCAGGTTATTGTACCAATTTCCAGTCGACAGATTGAAAAATTTATAAATAAACCTCTTTACATGATTCATGTGATGAGCTATCTCAGTGAAGTATAAATTTCAATTTTTCATGTTCTCTTTCTAAGTATTCCATAAACTTATATGTGTTCTGAATTTGAATGTTATAACCGGAGTTTTACTGTAGAATTTGTTTAAATCTTACACTCTTCTTTTAACTATTATACATTTACATGTTTTCTTCTGATATCCGATTTAGATAATTCTTAATTACCCTCTGATCCCGATTGACTCCTTCATCCTTCTTCATTATCTAGTTTAATGAATTCTTAATTCCTCCTTGATCCTGATTGAAAAATCACTTCACCATTCAGCCTTGAGATCTGATATTGTTCACCTATCTTGCCCTGTAACACTTTCCTTATAATTTGATTCAGTTTTGTTTCAAAGCACATTGACTCCATAGCCCAATGGAAAGTTGATAAGCACTTATTAATCTAAATCATTAATTCCACCAACCAACCAAAACCAATCAAAAACCAACCCAACCAATCATACATAACTAGCCTAATATCCATTGATTAAACAAAGTTAAATCATATAGAGAGAGCCCTCTTTGAGTTTAGGAAGGCTAGATCCTAAGCTCCAAAAGTGGTTTGTAGTTACCTCTGATATTTTTTTTTTTAACTCAAGAATAACCTTTGGAAATTTCAGAGTGATAACATGTTGAATACACTCAATGAATTTTTTCGCACTGTCAGCTTTGAACTGGACATGAGCTGAATCTGCTTGAGCGGCTGCAAATGGTATGGCCACATCAATGGGACATATTGGCTGGAATCCCAACCCCACCTGAAATGGGTTGTGGCCAGTTGAGCTATGGAGAGCTTATTTGTAGTTATGATGGACATAGGGGATGATTTCATCCCATGTGCATGGATGCTTCGAGTTGTAAATGCACCGAATGTGTACGATCATCTTGTTGATGACCTATTTTTTTCCATCAATTTGGGGGTGGAAAGCCATGGACTTAGTGAGGTTGGTAGCCATCATTGACCAAATACTAGAAAAATTTTTACTTAGGAATCTGTTGTCCCAATCTGAGATAATGGACTATGGGATCCCAAAGTGTACCCACACTCATTCAAAGAAAAGTTTAGCAGTGGATTTTTCTATGATACTCTTCTTGTAGGCCGCCAGAATGGCCATATTAGAGAATCTGTTGATGACCACAAAAACATAGTGATTTCTATGCTTGCTTGAAGGAAGGGCCAACATACAATCCATGGAGATGGATTCCCAATGCTGAATAGGGGTTGGCAGTAGAGTATATAAGGCTTTCGTCGTGATGGTCAGTTTGGAAACGACATAGGTAGTGGAGGATCTGATGAACTTCCCAACATCCTATTGAAGGTTTGACCAATAGAAATGTTTCTGTAGTATTGTCATTGTTTTCTCCACCCCAAAATTTCCAACAACCCAACTATAGTACGCTTCCCAAATCATCTTTGTTAATTTTTGCAACTAGGGTCAAATTCCACCTTGGAAAACTTAGATGGTCGAGATCATAATTGAATTAGATTCCTCTTTTCGAGAGGACCAAAATCTACCTATAGATTAACATGTTCGGTTAAGCGGAAGTTAATATTTGAATTATTTTATTCATTAAAGTGTAATGGAATGGGTTGGCCTAGGCACATGTGGAATTAGTTAAGTCAACCTCAACCCCAAGTGGACCCTCACGAAAGCCTATAACTAGAATCAACCTCAAGCTCATTCTCAAGCATTGCTCATGCGATATTCTATTTGCATTCTTTGTCTTGGTTCGTAAATTTTGTCTTGGCTCGCACAGGTTTGGCAGAAGGAGTTCGCACAAGGTTTGAAATCACAGGTGAGAGGCTCACTCTTATCTAGGGATTTCTAGATCATAGCCGCAGGCTTGATACTAAGATTTTTTTACCATAGCAGCAGGCACAGAGTGTCCTGCCTGCGGCCAGGGTGTCATAACTGCAGGCACAAAGAGTCATGGTTGTGTCTACGGCTTCAGAGTGTCTTACCTGCGACCAGGTGCCATAGCCGCAGGCATAGAGTGTCTTGTCTGCAACCAGGTGCCATAGCTGCTGGCACAAAGTCTCAAGGGTGTGGCTAAGGGGTTTTAAAGCAGATATAGGCTAGATAAACCTCAGTCACTCGCACAGTGTTTCCTGATAACATCCACACAGTCACAAATGTTGGAATAGTGAGTTATGCTTGCCTCCACGAAGTTATAAACACACAGAGTCATTTTTTTGGTGGTTTCCTATATTCATATTTAGGATTTGAGAGTTTATTTCAGTTGGCTTCAGTGATTTTTTGGATTTGTGTTTCCTATTGTTGTAGATTTGCATATCTATATATTTGTTTTGTATATTTATATTACATATGTATTGGGATCATTGTACTCTCTGCTGAAAAATTTTTATGACGTTCTATTGAAGAAGAAGATTTGAAAGGGTTTCCTCCTTTTGGGTTTTTCCCTGGTCTTGGACCAATTTATTGTCTCTTATGGTTGTGTTGTTGTCTTCTTTATCACTACATATATTTTTCTATCTGTAGTTACAGTTTATGATTGATTACACTACTAATAATTGGATACATTGTTTATAAAGAAGTAATTTTCTAAAGTAATTGATACAACATATAAAAATCTGGAACTTTAACATGGAATGGGAGTCGAGGTGAAGGAGAAACCTAAAAGAAGACAAGCATTGAAGCCCTCATTTTCAGAAAGCAGATCTACTAGCCAAGGTCAATATGTCTTCCTATACCTTCAAGGACCGTGAAAATTTCGGTGATGCATCAAGCTTTGATGCATGGAAATTTAGGTTGGAGATCATAGCTGAAAGCAATGATGTTTTTGAATACATTCAAGGAAGGATGCCCAAGCCTCCAGAAAATGCTTTCGCTTCTCTCAAGAACAGGTACAAGAAATGGGATTCCAAAGCAAAGAAAATTATAGCTGACGGTTTACAAGATAATTTACTTGCATGTGTTGGGAATTTGTGAAATTTTAAAGACATGTACGACAAGATAGTCAGCATGTATGAAATCAACAATTTTAATGAGATCATCACCTTGAAATATCAACTCAAGGAAATGAATATGAACAAAGGAGAATTTGTTCAATCATACATTATGAGGATCTCTTGTCTTAGAGATCAACCGCAAAGGGTTGGATAAAATGCATCTGACAAAGAAATGGTACTCATGAATCTTATAGGTCTCCCTCCTATACGGGAGACCTTCATTACAACAATCATAAACGACAATGTCCTCCTGTATACTAGTGTATACCCTTATTGTTACTGTTAGTGTAGCCCCCTTATTGCTATTATTTTGCCCATGTAGTCCCCATTTTGTTATTATTGTGCCCCATAGAAGCCCACTATTGTTATTTTTGTGCCCTTACATTGTTATTGTTATGTCGGCTAGATTATATTGTGACCCCTTGGAATCCTATATATAGAAAGGAGGTTTTTTCATTCGTATCATCCAATAATTGTTCATTTATGTAATGTAAAGGAGGTTTCCCCCTCGAAGAGGCTTATTTCTAAGTCGTTGATCTATCTTTTCTTCTATTTTGAGAGTTGGTTTCATAACATTTGGTATCAGAGCTTTGGATTCTAGGGTTTCGCAGCTGCAAACAGTCCATCATAGCATTTTCACTATAACATTTTTTCTATGAAGTTTTAGAATCCTAAAAAAAAAAAATTGAGCCGAAAACCTGAGGAACTTCGTGTAATAATTTCAGATCTTGGTTCACCATATTTTCAAAGATATGATCTATGGAATTTAGGGTTTTTTGAGGCTCTGGAATCTCATCTCAAACAGATGACCGAGGAAAAATCATCATAAATTTTGTTTCATGCATCATATTGGAATTATGTAAGAAGTGACCACAAGTGCATAGAATTTTGTTTCATTTGTATCTATTTCAGAGCCGAAGGTTGCAACAGTGACATCTGGCACTCAGTACAAGTTCGCTCTACTGAACCAGCCCATAGTTAGGACATTGTGGGAGATCTAGTATATCTTGGCCATGAAGAATCCAAATTAGATTTGACCTGTGGAATTGGAAAGAAGACTTAGAGGGATACTACAGGACTGAATTTCAGACATTGAAGATCCAAAATCACAAAGGTAATTCAGGTTCAATATCGACCTCCTAAAAAGCAAGAAAAAGTGTGTATTTTTTTTTAGTTGCATAACTTTTGTTTGAAAAAGAAGTTTGAAGTGAATCCAAGGGCATATTGAAGCATATATATAAGTATTAGATTATAAATTCCTCCCAAAAATAATTCCACACCCATTAAGTCCTCAAAAAACTCTATTATGACACTTGAAGAGGAATAAGTAAAACATGATATATCAAAATTACGAGACTAGGTGCAACAAATATCACTCTCACAAAAAGTAACCAAAAAATAAATGGAAGCTAAAATGGATGGTTTGAAGAAAGGCATGAAAGCTAAGATGAATGGCATGGAAGCTAATAGGGATGGTCTGAAGAATGGCATGGAAGCTAATATCGATGGTATAGAAGAAAAACTAAAAGTAGACATGAAAGGCTTGAAGGAAGATTTGACTAAGTTGCTACAAGAAATGATTCCTAATGAAGAAAAGGTAGTAGAGGAAACTCATAATGAGAACGAAATAAACGTTAATCATGATTTCATAAACTATAATGCTGGATTGAAGACCCACCATATTCAAAAGATCAATATGAGGAAGTTTGATGGCAGCAATCTCGTAACATGGATACTACAGAGGAGCAATATTTTGATCTCCATAACGTGAAAAACACACAAAAGGTACGTATTAAAACTTTATATTTAGAAAAAAATACATTTTTATGGTATCAATGGCTTTGCTCTCGTAAAAAAATTGTCACTTGGTCAATTTTTACAGAGGAAATGATAGCACATTATGAGGATGAAAAGAGCAAAACCTTCTTTTGCCAATTAATAAATCTCAAACAAAAGGGTTCAATGGTGGAGCACATTGAGGACTTCCAAAAAATTGAATATAAGGGTAAACTAATATTCCAGAGGAACACATGATTGATGTATTCATATGGACTTTAAAGGATAAAATCCAACATGAGGTGCCCCTTTGGGAACTTGATTTATTGGAGAAGGCATTCAGGTTGGCAAGAAACATTGAAAGCAAAATTATGGCGATAAGGAAGCCTACCAATCACAACTATAAAGATGGAAGTATTGCTACTCTTAAACTTCCACAACCTACAAGGTTGACACCACAATAATTGGAAGAAAAAAGAGAAAAGGCTTTTCTATAGTTGTGATAGAAAATACACTAAAGGTCATAAAATGTCATAAGTGTGCTGAGAAGAAATTATTTTACATAGATTGTGAAGAGGAGGAAGAAAATGAACAAGAAACTTCAAAAGAAGAGGATATACATCAGGAACCAACCCTAGAGAAAGAATAAATGAATCCAACCATATCTTGTAATGCATTGGCAGGAATTACCACTCCTCAAACTCTCAAGATAGAAGGACATATCAAGAAGAAGAAAGTAATAATGTTGATTGATTCAGGTAGTACCCATAATTTTATTCATTGTAAGGCAGCCAAGGAATTGAATTGCTTTCTATATCCAGCAACAGAGTGTCAAGTGATGGTTGCAAATGGAGGAACTATAAATTTCTTTGGAAAGTGCCATAATATCAAGCTAACCATGGGGGAATATGTATTAAATAGTACAATACTCTCCATTCCAATGGGTAGTGTTGATGTTGCACTAGGAGTACAATTGTTGCAATATTTGGGGACAATAGCTTTTAATCTTCAAGACCTTTTCTTGAATTTTTTTTGGAAGAAAAGGAAGTTGAATTACGGGGCATCACAGGGAATCCGAGAAAGATAATAAGCTCTAATGTCATGACAAAGCTTCTGAAGAAAGAACAAAAAGGAATAATTGCACAATTATGCTCACTAGAGGTTCAAACATCAAAATCATATATTTCTATAGATCTCCAAAAAGCCTTGTACAATCATTCTAAGGTGTTTGAAACTCCCAAAGGGCTCTCACCTATTCATGATCATGAACATGCTATTCAATTGATTCCAGAAAGTGTTCCTCCAAACATCATGCCTTATAGATATCCCCATGCCCAAAAAAGTGAGATTGAACGTATGGTTGCAGAAATGCTAGAGGCTAGTATAATTCAACCTAGTCAAAGTTATTTCTCAGCTCCAATAGTACTGGTACAAAAAAATGATGGATCATGGAATATGTGTCTGGATTATAAGGAGCTCAACAAGCTTGCTATTAAAGATAATTTTCCCATCCCTGTCATTGATGAATTATTGGATGAATTACATGGATAAATTTACTTAACCAAGTTGGACCTTCGTTCTGGATATAATCAAATTAGAATGAAGATTGAAGACATTCTGAAAATAAAATTCAGAACTCATGAGGGTCATTATGAATTTTTGGTCATGACTTTTGGCCTTGTTAATCCACCGTCCACATTTCAAGGTTTGATGAATTCCATTTTTGAACCCTTGCTTAGAAAATTTGTGTTCGTATTTTTTGATGATATACTAATTTGTGTCATATTGTATCTCGGGAGGGTGTTAAGGTAGACCCTAACAAAATTAAATCCATTAAGGAATGGAAAATCCCTACAACCATAAAGCATCTTCGAGAATTTAGGGGTTAACCGGGTATTATCGCAAGTTTGTTAAGAATTATGGTAGAATATAGACACCTTTAACATCATTACTAAAGAGAGATGCATTTTCTTGGACTCCAGAAGAAACTAAGGCCTTCAAACATCTTAAAGAGGAAATTTTCCAAGCACTAGTCTTAGCTACGCCAAACTTCGCAAAAACCTTTACTGTGGAATGTGATGCCTCGGGAAATGGAATTGGTGCGGTTTTAATGCAAGAAGGAAGAACCATTGCTTTTGAAAGTCATCTAATTAAAGGAAAGTATTTACTCAAACCTATTTATGAGAAGGAAATGTTAGCAATACTACATGCACTAAAGAAATGGTAACCTTACCTAATGGGAAGACTCGTCAAGGTAAAAACAGACCATGACAGTCTTAAATACTTTTTGGAACAAATATTATCTTTAGAAGAGCAGCAAAAATGAGTAACAAAGATGTTGGGTTATGACTTTGAAATAATCTACAAAAAAGGGAAGAAAAATGTTGTTGCAGATGCACTCTCAAGAAACGATGAGGATGTGGAAGCATTTCTTTGTGACATTTCTATTATCCAACCTGAGTGGATAATTGAAGCAAAGGATTAATGGAAGAATGATGAAGAGGTGTGGACAGTAATTCAAAAGCCGCAGAAAGATCATAGTACATCTGAAACATTTGGCTAGAAAAATGATTCATTATGGTACAAAGATCGATTATATCTTTGTAAGAATTCCCAACTCAAACAAAATATGCTTTTGGAATTGCACACCTCTCCCTTAGGAGGGCACTCATGATTTTTAAAAACTTACCACAGGGTCAAGAAGGAATTTTTTGGGATGGCCTTAAATCTGATATTCGAAATTTTGTGGCAGAATGTTTGGTTTTCCAACAAAATAAAGTTAAGACAATTAAGACCCCAGGTCTGTTACAACCTTTATCCATTCCAAGTCAAAGTTGGGAGGGGGTTTCCATGGATTTTATCACAAGTTTACCCAAGTCCGAAGGAAAAAATTTCATCATGGTGGCAGTTGATAGACTCACCAAATATGCACACTTTTATGCATTGTCTCATCCATTTAAACCAAGTATAGTTGCTACTGCATCGATGGAAACAATTCAAAAGCTACATGGAAACCCAAAGATTATTGTAAGTGAAAAAGATCCCATTTTTACAGGAAATTTTTAGATGGAAATATTTTCTTGTTTGGTTACTCAATTAGCTCATAGCTCATCATATCATCCTCAATCTGATGGGAAAAATAAGACAATGAACAAATATTTGGAAGGATATCTTCGTTGCTTTGTATCTGATAAACAAACACAATGGGTAAAATGGTTACCTCTAACTAAATGATGGTATAACACTTCCTTCCATACTACAGCAAAAATGACCCCATTTTATGGCACTTTATGGATATCATCCACCCTCCATCACATCATCATTAAGAGAAAATTCTAAGGTTCAAGCAGTGGAATATCACATCGAGCATCAACAATAAGTTCTCCGACTATTAAAGGATAACCTCACCTTGGTGAAGAATCGAATGAAACAACAAACATATCAACATCACAGCGAAATAAGTTTTGATGTAGGAAACTGGGTATTTTTACGGCTACAACATAAAAACAAATGTCCCTCAAGCAAGCTAAGAAGCATAATAAATTATCACCAAAGTATTATGGTCCTTACAAGGTGTTTCAAAATATTGGTACTGTGGCATACAAATTGGAGCTTCCTGCATCTTCTCGAGTGCACCCAGTTTTCCATTTTTCATGCTTAAATAAGGTTATAAGTGACAAGCTCCCAGTTCAAACAATATTGCCAGAACTTGATGAGGAAGAAAAAATCATATTAGAACCTAAAGCAGTCATGGAAACAAGAACTCAACAACTATGAAACCAATCAATTTCAGAGTATCTCATCAAGTGGAAGAACTTACTTGCTGAAGATTTGAAATGATAGGATGAAAATTTTATACAGAAGCATCCAGAACTACTCAAGCATTGAGGACAACACTTTTTTGAAGGAGAGGGGCATGCTAGGTCCCTATAATAATAATGTATACCCTTATTGTTATTGTTAGTGTAGCCCCCTTATTGTTATTTTTGTGCCCATGTAGTCCCCATTTTGTTATTATTTCTTGGACTCCTATATATAGAAAGGAGGTTTTTTCATTTGTATCATCCAATAATTGTTCATTTATGTAATGTAAAGGAGGTTTCCCACTCGAAGAGGTTGATTTCTAAGTCGTTGATCTATATTTTCTTCTATTTTGTGAGTAGGTTTCATAACAGAAGTTTACCATGCCATGTTCCATGATCAAAAGGTGCCAAAGTTTATGTGGGTTGAAGCCACACATGTTGTTATATATGTTCAAAATCGGAAGCCTCATAAAGTATTAGAAAAAAAGACCCCCGAAGAAATATTCATGGGTGTCAAGCCCGATATTAGCCATCTTCGTATATTTGGATGTACCGTATACTTTCATGTGCCAAAGGACAAAAGAAACAAGTTGGAAGATATAAAAAGAAAAGGTACGTTTGTGGGTTATTGTGAAAACTCTAAACCATACAGAATATATTTTCCTAGTCAAAGGAAGGTCGAAATTAGCAGGGACGTAACTTTCGATGAAAACACAACTCTTGGTGAACCAAGAGACTTTCCTCCGCCTAAGGAAGAAAATGATGACTGGGAAATTGTACATGGTCCTTCTATACCTGAGTCCGATGATATTGATGATCCCATGGAGCATATGGATCCTTTAGATCCACCTCTCAGTGATCCTCCTACCAAGAAGAGACCACTTTGGCTTCGTTATTGTTGCACTGAAATTTGTCACCATGACATTTTAGTACTCCCTTAGAAGTCTACAACATCAAAGTTCCTAAAATCAAGCCTTGAAATTGAGAGAAAAGCTCATAAAAGTCTTAAAAACACTTGTACCGCACTTTCTCTTAACATTGCCTGCGGTGCCGCACCTTTTTGTTCTAAAGCGTGCGGAGCTATACACACTTTTTCTTCATTTGTAGGTTTTAACCCTGAACAGAAATTATCTACACATGAATCTTATAACAAAAAATAAACAATAGCGAGAGCATAAAACATAAAACAGATAAACATAGAGATTTTCCCTTGGATCCCAAATCGGGACAACCAGCTTGATTTTTCATTATGTTCCTTTTAGTGTTACAACACATATATATACATGCCAAAGCATACATGAACCCTAATCCATTAACCCTGGATTAGAACATAACCGTAGTTCCCTTGACCGGATCTACAAAAATACCAGGGGCCGAAAAACCATCGTACCCCAAAACCATGTGCAAAACCATGCACAAAACCATGGACTCGGACTACCCACCGGAAATTAAGGACCAAAAATTTTCGTCGGGGCGCTACCCCAGACCCCGACAAGGGGGGCTACCACCCCCCTTGTGACCCCCCCGCACGTGCTTAGTCATGGAAAGAATATAACACATACCCAACATTCTCCCACTTGTTGTTTTCTTTCCACAGGGGGCCACAGGAGAGCTTAGTCATTGGCCCAATTCTTCAACACCCATTGTTTCTCTACACCAAGAGAACTTCTGAGTGCTCACAGACTTCGTCAATGCATCTGCAACATTCTTCAAAGTGTCCACCTTTACCGGCAACACCCTTTTAGCCTCAACCATATCTCTAACAAAGTGATATTGAACATCAATGTGCTTTGTCTTTGAATGGTAAGCAGGGTTCTTAGCCAAGAAAATTGCACTTTGGCTATCACAGTCTATCCTTATAGCTTGCTATACCAACCCCATACTTGAACACAATCTCTGCAACCAAACTGCTTCCTTGCTTGCATGAGTGGTTGCTATGTATTCTGCCTCTGTAGTTGAAAGAGCCACTACATACTGTCTTTTACTCATCCAACTGACTGCACCTCCAAATAGGCTAAACACATACCCACTTGTAGATCTTCTTTGGTCCAGATCTCCAGCCAAGTCTGAATCAACAAAACCACGAATGTCCAATATTATTTCTAATCCTGGTCTTCCTTGGTAGCACAAGCCATAATCACTAGTGCCACGTAAATATCTGAAAACCCGCTTCACTATTGTCCAATGCTCCTTCCCTGGGTTTGACATAAACCTGCTCAATACTCCCACTGCATGTGCAATGTCTGGTCTAGTACATACCATTGCATACATTAGGCTACCCACTGCACTTTCATATGGAACACGGGACATATACTCCTCTTCTTCTTGTGTCTTGGGACACTGTTCAGCAGACAGCTTTACACCTACAGGAATAGGAACATTCACCGGTTTACTATCCTGCATATTGAACCTCCGCAATATAGTCTCGACATACTTCCTCTGGTTTAACCAGAGCTTCCTCTTTGCCCGATCTCTCTTAATTTCCATGCCCAAAATATAGTTTGCAGCACCAAGATCCTTCATGTCGAACTTGGAGAACAGTTGGGTCTTCAAATCTTGGATAATTTCTTTGTCATTTCCAATCAACAACATATCATCCACATACAAGACCAAATAAATAACACGGTCACCAATTAATTTAAAATAAACACAAGGATCCTCCTTGCTTCTGGTGAAGCCAAGTCCCCGTATATAGGTATCAAATTTCTAATACCACATCCTTGGTGACTGTTTTAACCCATACAGAGACTTCTTCAACCTGCATACCAGTTCTTTCTTACCCTTCACCATAAAGCCTTCAAGTTGCTTCATGTAGATCTCCTCTTCTAGATCCCCGTGAAGAAATGTTGTCTTCACATCCATCTGTTCTATCTCAAAATCAAATGCAGCAGCAACAGATAAAAGTAATCTGATAGAAGTAACCTTAGCAATAGTAGAAAAAATATCACCAAAATCAATTCCCAGCACCTGGGAATAACCTTTTGCTACCAACTAAGCTTTGTATTTCTCCACCTTGCCTTCTACATTCATCTTCTTTTTAAACACCCATTTTCTCCCGATGGGCTTCCTTCCAGCCGGAAACTTCACCAAATCCCATGCCTCATTTTTATGCAAGGATGCCATTTCATCAACCATGGCCTCCTTCCAGAGTTTTCCATCCTCTGAATCTACTGCCTCCTCGACACTTCTGGGATCGTCATCAGTTATATTTAAAGAAAAATTTGAACAGAAAGAAGATGGACTATACCTTTCTGGTTGTCTTCTTTCCCGAGTTGATCTTCTCACAACTGGAGTTTGTGGCTCTTCCTCTTCTGAGTCTTCTTCTGTCGTAGAGTCTGATTCATCCTCCTTTAGCTAAAACTCTATCTTCTCGGGTTCCTTTGGTAGGACTTCATGTTTAACAACATCTTTCACCTCTCTAAACACCACATCTCGGCTGTACACAACCTTCCTTGTTTACGGATCCAAAGCTTAACCGGCTTTAAACCATCCTTATACCCAATAAAATTTTTATATAATTATTATCCAACTTGGTTCTTTTCTCCTTTGGAACATGTACATATACATCACATCCAAATACCTTTAGATGTGAAATAGAGGGTTTCTTACCGGTCCATACCTCATGTGGAGTCTTATCCTCCAACGCTGATGAAGGAGATGCGGTAACTAAGTAACATGCGGTCTCCTTTGCCTGCGCATAATTCTTATCCTAGCCGGTACACGCAGGCATGCTTCTTGCCTTTTCCATCAATGTTTGGTTAATTATTTCTGCAACTCCATTTTACCGAGGTGTGTATGGAGTAGTCTTCTACCGTGATATACCACACTTCTTATTGAACTCTTTAAATTCCTTCTTACATAACTCTCCACCACTATCTGTCCTCAATGCCTTTATCTTCTTCTTTGTCTGATTTTCCACCAGAGCCTTAAATTCTTTAAATCTGTGAAGCCTTAAAATTTCATCCTCAAGAAATATATCCATGTATTCCTTTAGAATTCATCAATGAATTAAACATAGTACACATAATTTCCTAGTGATGGAACTGACATAGGTCCAAAACCATCACTGTGCACAAGATCTAATATCTTGTTCGCCCTCTTAGCACCAGAAGGAAAAATCAAATTATTCTGCTTACCATATACACAATGTTCACAGAAATAAAAATCCAGAGAGAAATTAGACATACCTTCTACCATACCATTACCATGCAGTATCTAAAGGCCTTAATATCCAATATTTCCAAGCATTTGATGTCATAGCATTGTGTTTTCTCCAGAGACCACTAGGATTTCCGCTCCACTTTCAGGAACCACAAAATTGTTGCACCCATCAATAATAGTGCTACTTTGTAGCTTGTACAGAGTTCCAGTCCGAACTCCCCACATTAATACCAGTGCTCCTCGAACCATCTTGCAGGAATATTTCTCGAACACTTTTTTTACACCTGCATCATCCATCTTGCTTACAAAAATCAGATTTATGGCTAATGCAAGAATATGCAGAACATCAGGAAGTGTTCTAATCCTTCCACCTTGCAGCTTTAGCTTGACCTTTCCACATCCGACGATTTTGGCCTTCCTATCATTCCCTAGGAAGACATCACCATCATATTTTTCATACTCGCAGAACCACTCCCTATGGGGAGTGAAGTGAAAGGATGCACCTGAGTCAATCAACCATGACTCATGATCTACATGTGTATTTGAAGAAGAAGCCAAATACACATCCCCACCTTCATCTGAGGTGGTTTTTTCCTCTGTAGAAGGAGCATCATCAGATCCCTTTCCTTTCTCAGGAGCTTTAGATCTATAGTCCTTTTTTTAATGCCCTTCCTTTCTGCATTTCCAGCTCACCTTTACATGCTTTCCTGGAGAGTTAGATCTCCCTATATATTTAGATCTCCAAGTCGAAAACTTATTTTTGTTTTTGTTTTGGGACCTTCCTCGTACAAATAAGGCATCTCCATTCTAGCCCTCCATATTTCTCCATCTCATTTCCTCAGAAAACAAAGTGAGAACGATGTCATCAAAAATTCAAGCGAGTTGTATTGCTACCTATTGCAATAACTAGAGCGATACGAGTGCAGTAGAGAACACAATAAGGCGATGCACTTATCTTCATACGAGATTTATATAACGGATGACGACTGACTTGATATTGAAAGCGTTCAAATGCTCATCCTTTGAGTCTCCATCCTTCATCCTCAGGTTATACAAATTTTTCTGCAGGAACAACTTATTCACCAGAGACTTAGATTGGTACAAAGTCCCAAGTTTTTCCCACAAATTCTTCGCCGTAGCTTCCCCAGATACATTCAACAATACTGAATCTGAGACACACAATAATATTGTGCTCTTAGCCTTCCGATCCAGTTTATTGCAATCTTCATCTGAAATTGCCATTGGTTTAGTGCCTTGATCTACCGCGATTCACTGATCTTTATCCACCAACGGATCCTCCATCTTGAGCTTCCACAACTCAAAACTCTGACCATTAAATTTCTCTATCTCTATCTTTCTGCCTCTCATCATCTTCTTTCACCACAAGAATCGATCCCGCAGATCTCCCACTGAACAAGGTCTACCTCAGGCCTGAGTAAAAACCCTCAGCAACAAAGGCGTCCCCTTGAAGCCGAAACAACTTCGATACCAAATGTAGGTTTTAACCCTGAACAGAAATTGTCTACACATGAATCTTATAACAAAAAATAAACAATAGCGATAGCATAAAACATAAAACAGATAAACACAGAGATTTTCCCCTGGATCCCAAATCGGGACGACTAGCTTGATTTTTCATTATGTTCCTTTTAGTGTTACAACACATATATATACATGCCGAAGCATACATGAACCCTAATCCATTAACCCTGGATTAGAACATAACCGTAGTTCCCTTGACCGGATCTACAAAAATACTAGGGGCTGAAAAACCATCGTACCCCAAAACCATGTGCAAAACCATGGACGTGGACTACCCATCGGAAATTAAGGACCAAAAATTTTCGTCGGGGCACTGCCCCGGACCCCGACAGGGGGGGCTACCGCCCCCCTTGTGACCCCCCCGTGCGTGCTTAGTCATGGAAAGAATATAACACATACCCAACATCATTAAGGGTACAAACCCCTGTAAAAGGTAAAACAAAGGCGGAAAGTAACATTTAGAAGCCTAGCAGTCAAATCTGGAAGCTTCTAGAAGCAATTATCTGGTCGAAGGTTTGCTCCTATCATGTATGTTCATTCCTCCATTATGGGAGCCTACCCCTTGATTTATGGAGCCCAATCCTTTCAAAAGAGCATTCTATCCCTTCTTATGTGAAACCATAACCTCCTCTCTTTTCCTGTAAATTGAAACCATAGTGCAGCTTCAAATGTTAGAGTTAGTGAGTTAGACTTTGAGAATTTTTGAGGAGAAATGTTGTAGATACTCGTACTCTCTTAACTGATCATTATGTGGGAATGATTATACACCCATGTGAATTTTAGCTGAGAGAGTTCAAAGCTTGTCGGAGTAAAATAAATGCCTGTTTCGGACCCCAGGAAGGCCTGCACGACATCAAGGCGGACATGATTATAAGGCTCTTCTTTATTAAAGATAATACGAATGAATATCGTTTTCTCAATGAGTTCTTTAATTAAGTAGCTTGTTATATCATGTTTTATCAATGAGCTATTTAATTAATTATCTTATTTCTTGAATTCCTTGATCATCTTGATAGATATATGATTCGTGAATTAGTTTATACTATGCAGGTGCTATTGATTTTTTCCATGTTTGTGATTGCAGATCTTTGAAGATGACTTTTTCAAGCAACTGGAAAGAAGATTATTACAAATGGCGTTGGACTACAGGTAGGTCCTCAAAACCCATGTTGTAACATTAATGAATCGAATATTGTCTAAAGAAAATAGTTTTTATTTTTCTATTTGTTGCTAGTTGTCAGTAGGACACTTGGGAGGTCTGTCTTGTCTGCAAGAATGACTTATCCGTCCAAAAAAATGGCGACTCCGCTGGGGAATGGATCTTGAACTTTTATTTCTTTTATTTTTGACTTGTAAATTTATTTTTTCTGATTTTGATTGATTTATACTGGCTTGGGTAGTTTATCCCTGTAGAATCATTGAGAAATGTTTTAGAGTTTTTTATTTTTTTCTTTTAGTTTTCTAGTATCTGCACTTTTCTTTTAGAAACAGTGCGGGCATCTCCGCTCTTTTCTTGTATAAACAGTGCGAGATCGCACTTGTTTACACTGAATCCTATGGACCTTGTGAAAATTTTTAGAAATCTTAAAATATTCTTTTTTGGATTAGTTTGTTAGATTCTCGATGTATACCCAAACTTGTATCTTCTGTCAGAAAACTTTGATTAAGAGTTTATTTCAGCATTTTTTAGTTTTGAATTATTTTCTGAAAGATCTACATATTATAGTGATTTTTGCTTTGTCTTTATCCCGCTCAAAGATTAGAAACCTTGGTATACCTTTAGATCATTGGTATTTCCTTGCTTTCTTGCTGAGTTTGACATTATAGCAGAAATTGTTTTATGAGATTTAGATCCCATTTTCTCATTTGCAAATCTTTAAAACACTGTTGTTGATAAGTTTGAAATTTCACTTAAAAAACCAAAATTGTGTGTTTTTTGAGTTATTGCTGATCCAAGAAAAGAATTTCTTAGTTAGATAACAAGCTAAACAAGACATCCTCAAAATATTTAAAGTTTTAAATCAGATTTAGTTTTTAGAATTTTTAAATCTCAAAATTAGTGTTTTTAGTTTTGAGTGTTATTTCTAGAAATTATAGTATTCTTTTGAAGAAAAACTTTGTTTGTAGTTTTGATCTTGAATGATAAAGGGATTTCTTATTGAACAATAGATAATTTTGAGTTCTCATGAAATAAGATTTCTTTTCATTTATTCTTGTTTGAAGGAAAGAATTGTTTTAAAAGATTGCATTTCTCAACTCATCCTTTAGATAGAATTCATTGAAAGGAAAAGAATTGTTTCTCATAATAGGTGCATTTTTAGTGTGTTTTGAGTCGGGTCACTACATATCATCAGTTTCACTTTCACACCTATTTTCCTAATAAACAACCTATTAAAAGCAACGCTTAAATTAAAATCAATCTAGTAATTTTTTATTTTCTAGGGCTCTTTTCCACCAATTTAGCTTAGGCTAGTACCTTGGAGTAGGGAGTAATTAACTCTCCAAGACAATTAAAAAAAAAACAAGTAGTTTATCTTGTAGTAGGAAAAATCCAATAGTCGCTTGTATGCTCTGGGAAGCTCCTCTTAAAGGAGTCAAGCACGAGGTCATATATGAACCAGTGGTATCATCAATTATATCTCATTGGGAATGATAGAAGATGTGCTTGTATTAACAACGGTAAACCTCGGATAGACCATTGTCGAGGAGCCTAGGGTCACTTGTTGGTATACCTTGGATTATGTCAAGGAGACTTCAAGGGGATTGAGCTTTGTTACTCTACCCTTGCGCGTATGTTGGATCGCAGATTGTTCCCCCAGGTATATTAGTTCCTGTTGGTAGCCATAGTGGCCATAATATTTATGGTTTTTTCCTAAGGTGACAGTGGAGGAAAGATCCCACTATACCTGGAGCAGACATTTACTAGACTCACTTGGATTCTCCAGCGGGTTATCTTCACTTGAGATGGTTTAAGTGGAGAAACTTGCACCGGTCTGTTTCATTAAGCAGGTTGTCAGGGTAACTATTCCAACCACCCTTTCTACATTAAAATACTACGATGTTGGATTTCATCACCAACTAGTGTTTTTAGTGTGGGAAATTACTATTTGTGTGTGGTTTGATCTCCTATATTTTTAGGCACGTGATTCATTTGTTTGTTTCCTTAGAAACTCTAGGAGTTTTCATTAAAAATTTCTTTGATTGCGTGTGATTAATAATTTTTAATCATGGCTGACTTACCAAGACAATCGCGTAGACTCCAGGGGAAACCCCCTGAGTATACACCAAGCCAACTTGAAGGGCTGCGAGCTCTAGTACCACATAGTGTTAGTAGAATTAGATCAACAGAACCAGGAGAATCATCTATAGTTATTCATCCTGATCATCAATCACAAACAACATAATATATTCAAGAGCCAATTTCAATTTCCGAAGTTACTGGTAGTATTTCTCCAACCAGTGAATTAGCTGAAGAGCCTAAAATTTCTTAGCTTGACACTAAACCTACTGTATTGGAACCATCTTCAGGATTTGTTACTCCGACTTCTAGTGATCTTGATTCACATGGGGTAAGACATCGCATTACTGAAAATCTTCCTTCTGATCTCATATGTATTGAAGAACTTGTTGGTCCAGACAAAGATGTAACTCTTCCCGAAACCCAAGAAACTTTGAATATTAGGGAGCGTGAATCAATATTCTATAGTCCTTTTAGAACTGACGCTTGGTATTTATCATTGACATGTTTTTTACAAAACGCGGGTCTTACTTATTCACCACCCCGAATTCCTTTTCATCCTACACCGAGAGGTTATCATCCTTCATCAACTATGTCGGGTGAGTCATCTATGTTTTTTCCAATCTTCGGAAACATTTTTATACGGTGGTCTGTCTGTTCCTTTGGGATACCAGTCACTCTCTAGTACCTTCTTGGGAGAAACTCCTCAACCAATTGAAAAAGTGTTATCATTTGGTACAAATGGAACTAAAACTGAAATGTTGAACGCAAAACAGATTTATATGATGTCTGGCAATATTCCCAATCCTCAACCTTAAGGAAGTCAGCTACCACCTGGGGGCAACCTCAAGGAAGTCAGTTACCACTCGGAGGGCAACCTCAGGGTAATTTTTTATCAGTTCAAACTGTAGGAAAATATTATTTACCTGGAGAACAACCTCAAGGATAGTACATACCTCAAGGTTATCAACCTCGGGGACAGTACATACCCCAAGGTCAACCCCAGACTCAGTATATTACTCAGGGTCAATATCAACCCAAGATTTAGTACATGCCTCAAGGTTATCAACCTCAAGGTCAGTACCCAAATTAAGGTTTCCAATCTCCTTCCGATCAACCATTATTACAACGAGCTGGAAATTTTTCAGTTAATTATAAACCCTACGTTCAACCAGGTTATGGTCCTTCATATGCACAACCTTCTATGGGTCAATAATCCGAAATGAATATGGTGTGGGATCCATCTAAAATTCAACAAACTATGCAACCCAATGTGCAGATACCTAATCAACCTGGACAGTCCATAGGTTCTAGTCCAACCCAGCAACCTGTCCAGCCTACCGTTCAAGTCCCTGCACCTGGTTTTGTTCAGCAGCCTGGGCCTAGTACACCTCAAACTTCGCCTCAGAATTCTGTTATTGTTGCAACTTCTGTTCAACCTAACACACAAATTTCTGAAGTATCTATAGCTCTGGTTTCTTCTATCCCTGCATCAGTGCAAATTCCTCCAGTACCTGTACCACAATCAGGACCTACAATTCAGACTACGGTCCAGATGCCTACAGGACAAGCTGGTACTAGTACGGTTGTTGCTAGTCAACCACAATTTACTTATCAACCGTACCAGGGACAACATCAATTTGGACAGGCTACACAAAATCCAGTATATTAGTAGCAGTTGTACCTTGGGTATACTTATCAAGTACCTCAACAACCCCAGTATGGTCCTGTTTACCCAAGAGGTTTCACGATTCCAAATGCACATCCAATTCCAGGGTATCCTGGATATCCTCCTCCTGGAACTAGTTTGATCACACAAGGTTATCAAGACCCTAGCCATCGATTACCATTTATAGCAACTTTAGATTTACCAGATCTATCACGCCTTACGAACGATCCTATATTTTATCTTCCATATTGGCCACTGATGCCTAACATGTTGCCTAGTGATATTCCAAAGTTTGAGGGTAAGTCGAAGAGGACCCATCTAATCACATTATGACTTATCACCTCTGGTGTGCATCCAATTCACTAATCGATGATTCAATTTTATTGCGTCTTTTTCAAAGAACTCTCATTGGTCTAGCTGCCAAATGGTAAATTGAGTTACCACATGGCTCTTTTAATAATTTTAATGCACTAGCTACTAATTTATTAAACCATTTTCAGCTACTTGTCAGATACGACAACGGCACACAATTGCTAACTTCATTAAAACAGTCTACGTCTACGTACATATCCGATCACATTCACGAATGGAGACGCAGAAGGCGTTTAGTGAAGGTCTTTATTTCGAATCAAATTTTTCCTGAATGGTTTATTAAATTGTTATTGCCCAAAATTACTGAATATGTGGCCAAAGGAGGCATTGTTACAGAAGAGCAAGTCATTGCTCAGGCTCAGTACCTTGACCTTGTATATACACAGTCATGTACTCTATATGATAAAATCCCTGATTTACCAAGACCTGGTCAATTAATTACAACTCCTTCCAGCTCTCATGCCACTGATGGCGTAATTGGTTCTATTAGTACTGATAAAAGTAAGAAGAAATCTTCCAAGACGAGTTCTCCTATTATCACTTTACCCGATTCACCGAAAGGAGATTATTCTATTGAAGCTTCCGCCGATATTCATGTTGTAGAATCATCTACAACCAAACCTAAAACTGGTGGTAAGAATAAAGGTAAGAATAAAAATAAAAAATATTCAAAAGATAAAAACGATACACCTGAACCAACTGACGAAAAATGAAAACCTCAATATCCTTGTCTGATATGTGACGAGGATCATTTTACAAAAGAGTGCCTGCATAGAGCCAAGGTATCAAACTTCGTTAAGAGTTCGCCCATGCCTGTTGTCTTGAAGGATCCCTTTCCTGCTCAAGATAGTAACATGGCTGGATCTTCCTCAAATGCGTTAGATATTATCTTGATGGTTGCGACGCGATCACAAGATTACGGTAGTAAAAATCCTGATAAAGAAACAGAAACATCTAATTCAGCATCAACTACATCTCCCTCGACTTCTGATCCATTATAGATCGAGAAACAAAATCTTGACTTAGTAATCAAACCGCCTGCTAAAGGTGTACTTCGTAAATCAGCTTTCAATCCACATGCGAGAGCTGCTCAGAATTACAATATT
The DNA here is from genome assembly GCA_034641835.2 of Pinus albicaulis. NCBI lineage: Eukaryota > Viridiplantae > Streptophyta > Pinopsida > Pinales > Pinaceae > Pinus > Pinus albicaulis. The sequence continues at coordinate 349,535,822 of CM076574.1, read as the reverse complement.
GTTGAAGACTTGGCAATTCCCCCTTCAGCAATGTCAGCTTTGGAAGTGCTGCAATCATGCCTAGCCCAAAGAAAATTGTTTTTGTCAGCCTTAGGAGCCATATACCTCCAGGATTCGAACCTCATGATCTTCGATTTAGAGAATTTTACACCCCGCCTACCCCATCAAATGGCTTTTCAAATTCCGGTAATAGTAAAAAAACAATTGTATCTTTTGTACTATTGTTGATGAAGGGGCTTCTACGTGTATTATGTCATTAAAATGTTGGAAATCACTTGGTTCTCTGACAATTAACCAATCACCGACTATTCTCAAAGCTTTTGATGGAAGAGGTTTTCAGCCGTATGGTATTTTACAAGATCTACCAATAGAGGTCGAAGGTAAAATGGTTAACCTAGATGTGGAAGTGGTTGATGCCCCTTTAGATTACAACCTTCTCCTGGGTCGCAGTTGGTCTTATGCCATGATTGGTGTTGTATCATCGATCTTTCGTCTCATCATGTTTCCTCATAAAGGAAATATTATTAAAATAGATCATCTCTCATATTATTCATCCGACCCAGCCTCTACTGATAGCATCCAGCATATCGGAAAATCAACTATCCCTTATAAGGATGTTGGGGTAGGGTTAATTAAATATTCTTCTTTATTAGGAACTTTTTCCTTGCCTGCTCCCAACGTACAACCTCCTATTGCTAATATCAATATGATTACATCAAGTACTATTTCCTTTGATGATCCTTGGATAGTACCTTCAGAATCAGAATTGGATTCTTTCGATGGTGCGATGCCTTTGAGTCCTTTTGAGTTAGCATATCAGACTGTACAATAATTTTCTGATACTCCTTCAACTGAATCTGATCCAGTGAATGTGATCAATGAGGAGTCACTTTCGATATCGAGCTTAGCTTCGACATCAATTCCGGATCTTGATCAACACATATTCAATACTAATGAACATATTCATGAATTATTTTCTGTTGATGAGTTACCATGGGAAGATCTTCATCATAGGTCTTCATTTTTACCTGATCTCGATCATTTTGAGAATGATTTTTCCTCCATTTTTACTACTGGTTACGTCAAAGAACCTCAAAATCCTCTCTCACATTTCGATTCTGAATTGAATTTAGAAAATATTTCTACAACGGTTCCCCTTGACAATTCAATAAAACCCAGAATTGTTGAAAACATTCATATAGGTGCTTCTTGTACGACTGATGAAATTCAAGAATATAAAGCCCTATTTCAGGAATTCTGCGACATTTTCGCCTGGTCATATGAAGAAATGCCAAGAATCGATCTGTTGATTGTTTTTCATGAAATCAAGACATACCCAGATGCTAAACCTATTAGACAGAGATTACGTCAGATACATCCAAGAAAAGCTACTGCTATTAAAGCCAAAGTTGAAAAATCACTTCGTGTAGGTTTTATTTATCTGATTATGTTAATGGATTAGGTATCTAATATTGTTCCGGTCAATAAAAAACAAGGAACAATACGAGTGTGTATCGATTATAGGGATATAAATCGAGCTTGTCCAAAGGACAATTATCCAACCCCTTACATCGATCAAATTATTGACGATTGTGCTGGAAGTGAAATGTTTTCATTCATGGATGGATTTTCCGGCTACAATCAAATCAACATACTCCCTGCAGATCAACCTAAAACAACTTTTATTTGTCCATGGGGGACTTTTTGTTATCGCAAATTACCTTTTGGCCTTAGGAATGTTGGCACCACTTTTGAAAGGGCAATGTCTTATGCATTTCATGATATTAAACACATTGTGCAACCCTACCTCGATGATTTGCCTGCTCATTCTTCATGCAGAGCAGATCATATCACTCATTTACGAGCCATTTTTATACGATGTAGGCATTATAAGATTCGTCTGAATTCTCACAAATGTGTTTTTTGCATACAATCTGGACGATTTTTGGGATTTATTGTCTGAAAGGCAGGCATTCGTGTTGATCCATCGAAGGTTGAGGCAATCATCAATTTACCTCCTTCTACTCTTCACCAACTCCAAAGTTTGCAAGGGAAAGCAAACTTTTTACGTCGATGCATTCCTAACTATGCCGAGTTAACGAAAGGTTTCACTAGGTTGTTAAAACAGAATATTCCTTTATTTTGGGACGAGATCGCTGATTGATCTTTTTATGCTCTGAAACACGCGTTGCCCCATGCACCATTACTGCATCCTCCCAATTACAACCAGGATTAATTTTTTTACCTCGCCGCTTCTGATTCCATGATAGGGATGGTTCTAGTTCAGGAAGATGAATTCCATGGTGAACATGTGATTTACTATCTTAGTCGCAATTTACATCCGACTGAAATCAAATATTCACATGTGAAGAAATTTGCCTTGGAAATTGTTCAAGTTGTCCAATGTTTTCATCATTACATACTTTTATGCAAAACAACAATGATTTCTTATTGTAACCCTATGATGTATATTTTGACCAAAAAATTTCTAGGGGGAAAATACTCCAAATGGATTTTTATCCTACAGGAGTTTGATTTGGAATTTGAAAAGTCCAAATCAAAGAAATCATTGATATTTGTTGAACTTATGTGTGACTTCCCACGTACTGATACAGAAACTGTGGCGGAACAACCAATCGCGGACGAATCCTTGTTTCTTATTATTACCATTGTTCCTTGGTATGGAGATATCATTGTTTATCTTCAGACCCAATATTTTCGGCCCGAAATTTCACGGTCACAACGACGTAAAATCCGTTTCCAGTCTCAACAATATCATATTGTTGGCGCACACTATACCGTTGTGGTGCGAACTCTGTTTTTCGACGTTGTCTCACCCATGAAGAAGCCAAAAAAGTTTTAAATGACTGTCCCTCTCGAGCATGTGGCGGTCATATGTCTGGGTATGCCACAGCCCAAAAGATATTGCATGCAGGTTATTTCTAGCCGTCCTTATTTAGAGATTGTATTTATGTAGTTCGAACATGTCATAATTGTCAAATATGCGAATGAAAAATGCGTGCACCACCTACTCCTCTTCACCCTATAATTTTTGTCGGTCCTTTTGTTAAATGGGGCATTGACTTCATTACATGTAACCCTCACTCGGATGGGGGGCATGGGTATATTATTCTAGTAGTAGATTATTTTACCAAATGGGCCGAGGCGATGCCTAAATTTGCGGAAGATGGAAAAACTACAGCTACTTTCGTGTTCAATCATGTGATTGCTCGTTTCGGTGTACCCCAAGCGATAATTACTGATCATGGGAGCCATTTTCGAAACATTATATGCAATAGATTCTAGTGTGATTAATGGATATTTGCGATAATAAAAGCAGTAAATAAACATTCGATAACATGTTGGACAGGTAGCTGAAAATAGTAGTATATCATAGCATAGATTAGTGTTTCAAAAAATAGTACATCATCCTCAATCATAGGTTCAAAACGCCTTATGATCAGGAAAAAAGTGATACAAAAAATGATAAGAGTCTATACAATCGATCATCCACTATCTGTGGTAATGATCATGATAATATACTACAGCTCACGCCACCCTTCTCAAGAATCTCCTGAACAGTCCAGGAACACCAATGACATATCTCTGTAAGCTAAGAGGAATGTCATCTATAGTAGTCTCTGGGATGTCCAAAGTCAGTCACTCCAAATGGTGTTCCAAATCAATCAGGATTTCGGCTGTCTGATCCTGTGGTGGTGCTACTGCAGCTGCATCCCTTTGCCTCCTATCAAAGGGGCAGAGAGTGACTGGTTGACATGGACCCACATCTGCATTTGAAATTTTTGTTATCAGTTTTGGACGATTTTTTAAAAACAAAATAAAAATTAGAAATTAGAGCGTGTCAAAGAGATTTTTTACCTGACTCATCCCACTGAGCTCCTGGAGGAAGTGGCATATCCTGATCTCCCCGGTAATCCATCCCAGCATAAGGAAAGTCCTCTATAACAAAGATTTGGTGTTCTAACCAACAGAAATAAGCCGGGGGAAATCGAACAATCTCTGTGCCCTTACTGTGACGGGCCATCAAAGCAACCCATCGGACCATCCGAGGCTCTCGGACTCTACTGTCATCAACAGGAATATGTTGTGGGGCTAATAGAGGAATCCTCTCTAAAGCAAAAGTAACCACGATAGATCCATATCCGAAGTTATTTAAATTCCCATTTTTTTCTCTAGTTAGTTGGCCTTTGACATTAACCAACACTGCCTCGCACTAGTTGAATATAGTGCCTCGAAATCAATCCACTGCAATCCGCATTTGAGATCCAGTAGCCACATGCAAAGCTACACTTCCACATAACTTGGTAACGGTAAATGCAACTACTTTTAACTTGGGACGGATAATGGTTTTAATATCAATCTGTTTGTCTTTTGGATTAGCCTCATCAATGCAGAACTCTAATTGCAGGCTAGCAACAAATTGGCCAACTGGTCTAGCCCCAAATAGAGAAAGTGGTTCACCTCTTTTAGACAAACCAGTCAAAAAATATATGTCCTCCAGCTCAATTTCGAGCCGGTTGTCTCCAATCACGAAACACTGGTCCTGAACATCCCACTTGTTTACTAACCAAGTGAGAAGGTCTACTTGAGCTCTCATGCCGCATATAGCCCAAAATTTGAATAACCCACATGCTTTCAGAACTTGTAACGTAGGTGGATGAATCATTGCAGCTTCGTCCACCTCCTCATGTTCACATTCCTGCCAGATGAGCATTGTAAATATCCTACAATGAGCAAAATGAAAGACTAGAATCATTTTAAAACAAAAATTTTGGGTAATTTGGGAAGAAATTATGTTTTTAAATTCTTCACGGCACCCCCGCACTTTAAGGTCAGAGACAGTGCATAGCTCCGCACGGGCTCTGTGCTAAAAGTGCAGGGCCACATCATTTTTCTATGTAAGAAAATGTCGGGGTCTGCAGGTACTGTGTATCTTACCTGCGGACCCCTGAGGGCGGAATTTTGAACCTATTTCCTCTCCAAAAATGAATTTTAAACCCTAAATTAAGGAAATGAATGGATGAAAAACAAGGAAAAGAGGATGTGGATTACCTGGAGTAGACGGTTTTCGATTTCAATGGTCGGTTTGTTTGAAATCTTCTCTGGAGCATTTTTTTCCAAAAGCTCTCAAATCTTCACTCTGAACTCAAATGGTAAAAATGAATTTGGAAAACTCCTTTTTATAAGTTTTTTCAAATAAATGAAATTTAAATTTGTTTTTTTTTCACTTTAAAAAGATGGGTTTTCAAAATATTTTTATTATTGAAGCAGGTACGTTTAATTTTTTGAGTTTTTTGGGCAGAATACCGAATTTTTCAAGTGAAATGGTCATTTTTTACGAAGAGTATACTTTTATCACTTTTTCAGGGTCTTTAAAATTTACAAAAAAGCGAAATCATGGAGTTCTCTTTTAAGCCCTTTTCAGACTCTCTAAAGATGAAAAGATTTCCGAGTACTTGACTATTCGAACTCATTAAAGGAAATGAACAATTGTCCCTTCAGTATAAGTTTACCCCTTTTCCGGACTGAAATGGACTATTTACAAAAAAGGTATATGTTGACTAATCATGGTCAATAGAGTTCTCTCCCGCGTTATTTTATCCTTTTTTGGGCCTAAGAGACTAAAATTACGAAAAAGTACACCCATGGAGTTTTCTTAAGTTTTTTTCTTCTGACTCCCTAAAAATGAAAAACATTGAGTTTATCCTATACTGGACTCGTTAAAATTTAACAGTAAAGGACCTGTCGATTACAAACAGGAACGGACCACTCCTTCTTAGGGTTCGATTTTAAACTAAGTTGGACTCACCCAAAGGATGAGCTTATAAACAAGCAAATGTTATCCTCCTCAAGCTTTTCAAAAATAAATAGGTACTTGCGAGAAATGGTGGGGGAAAAGAAAGAAAATAAATTCATTTGTTACAATTTGATTTATAAAAGCAGTATACCACTCTTGAACATGAGACTTTTTTTCACACTTCTACCTGGGTTGGGAAAATCCTTTGCCTATCTATTAATCAAACCACATTGAAGGTCTTCAGCCGGTTTCTGGGTCTTAGCTTAGGGAAATTGTCACCAATCCGTCTGCAGTGTCGTTATGTGTTCAAGAGGACAGTCAAACAAACCATTCATCTCCAAACATTTGTCTCCATTCGCGTTGACCATCCCTGAGTCAGTGCTTGCAAAAAATTTCTTCAAAACTTGATCTATGGTTTCGTGTCGTGAGCTTGCGTACGGCGGATCACTTTATATCAAAGATAGCTCATCATCTAGGAAGTTGATCTAGAATCCGTCAGTACCTTGGAATTTGCATGCCTTAATGGCAGGTTTCTCGCCTTCGACGACAGGTTGCATCATTGATCTTCGATCGAACGATTCCATGAAATGTTTGACTTCAGATCACTTATTCACATTTCATGGATTGTACTAAGTACTTTGAGAGCCATTTTCATTATTGGTGGTTTCTCTCACACTTGTTAACAGTTCACATCATTAACTGGTAATCAAGTGGGTTCTACCATGTTCGACTTCAACACATTTAATCGCATGGATAGAATTGTACTAGTCAGGTAACAGAAATCAAGACCCTGGATCTAGTTTCCACCATCCACGTTGTGAGGAGTTTTATTATTCATTATGCAGTAGACTATTCAAGACAGATGGTTGCGTCCATGCTTTGTCTACATTATTGATCTAATGTTAAAATCATTCCGTATCATAACAAGTTTAGTTAGTTTTGATCTGAGTATGGGAATGCCTATCTCAGTGATGATATATATATATATATATATATATATATATATATGATTTGCATTGAATGTTTTTACAGGGTTCCGACTGGGGTGTCCACAGGCTAATATTTGAAATGATAAAGCACATCACTCTTCGAATGCTCTCAGAATTCGCACTTTAGGGGGCAATTTGTTTCACTGAAATTTGTCACCATGACATTTTAGTACTCCTTTAGAAGTCTACAACATCAAAGTTCCTAAAATCAAGCCTTGAAATTGAGAGAAAAGCTCATAAAAATCTTAAAAACACTTGTACCGCACTTTCTCTTAACATTGTCTGCGGTGCCATACCTTTTTGTTCTAAAGCGTGCGGAGCTAAACACACTTTTTCTTCATTAAGGGTGCGGACCCCTGTAAAAGGTAAAACAAAGGCGGAAAGTAACATTTAGAAGCCCAGCAGTCAAATCTGAAAGCTTCTAGAAGCAATTATCCGATCGAAGGTTCGCTCCTATCATGTATGTTCATTCCTCCATTATGGGAGCCTACCCCTTGATTTATGGAGCCCAATCCCTTCAAAAGAGCATTCTATCCCTTCTTATGTGTGGAACCATAACCTCCTCCCTTTTCCTATAAATTGAAGCCATAGTTCAGCTTCAAAGGTTAGAGTTAGTGAGTTAGACTTTGAGAATTTTTGAGGAGAAATGTTGTAGAGACTCATACTCTCTTAACTGATCATTATGTGGGAATGATTATACACCCATGTGCATTTTAGATAAGAGAGTGCAAAGCTTGTAAGAGTAAAAGAAACGCTTGTTCCGGACCCCAGGAAGGCCTGTACGACATCAAGGCGGACACGGTTGTAAGGCTCTTATTTATTAAAGATAATACGAATGAATATCGTTTTCTCAATGATTTATTTAATTAAGTAGCTTGTTATATCATGTTTTATCAATGAGTTATTTAATTAATTATTTTATTTCTTGAATTCCTTAATCATCTTGATAGATGTATGATTCGTGAATTAGTTTATACTATGCAGGTGCTATTGATTTTTTCCATGTTTGTGATTGCAGATCTTTGAAGACAACTTTTTCAAGCAACTGGAAAGAAGATTATTACAAATAGCGCTGGACTATAGGTAGGTCCTCAAAACCCCTGTTGTAACTAATTAATGAATTGAATATTGTCTATAGAAAATATTTTTTATTTGTCTGTTTTTTGCTAGCTATCCATAGGACACTTGGGAGGTCTGTCTTGTCCGCAAGAACGACTTATCCGTCCAACAGCTACAATCTATAGGATAATGAAATAAATGTTCCCATTCGTAGATCATTCAAAGAAAGAAAGAAACCATGCAGGGGTCATGGATATGTAGCTACCATGAGCACTATGATTCAAGCCAAACCATCCTCATTTGAATAAGTAGTCAAAGAACAAGTTTGGAAGGACTCTATGGCCGAAGAATATGAATCTATTGTGAAAAACAATGTATGGGATGTTGTTTCAAGACCATATGGGAAGTTTGTTGTGACATCAAAGTGTCTATTTAAGATAAAACATGGAATTGATGGCAGAATTGAGAAATACAAAGCAAGGTTCGTAGCTCAAGACTTTTCTCAGAAATATGGAGAAGATTATGATGACATATTTTCTCCTATGGCTCTATACACAACCATTTGTTCGATAGTTTCCATTGCTGCTAGTCAAGGATGGACTCTTCATCAGATGGACATAAAGATTTATTTCCTTAATGGCATGTTACAAGAAGAAGTATATGTTGAACAACCACAGGGATTTGAAGTGGAAGATCACAGAACGCATGTTTTCAGGTTGAAGAAGGCATTATATGGTTTAAAGTAAGCTCGCCGAGCTTGGTATGCACACATTAACAATTATTTAATGAATATGGGCTTCATAGGAATCAATGTTGATCCCAACCTCTATTTTAAGGTTTTCCATGGTATGTCATTGATTTTTATTCTATATGTTGATGATATATTCTTCACTGGAAGTGAACGTCTGATGATTGAACGTAAGAGGGATCTAGCCTCTGAATTCGAGATGAAATACCTTGGACTCATGCACTACTTTTTAGGCCTTGAGGTGTGACAAAATCTTGGTGATATATTTCTTTCACGGGGAAATTATGTAGTGAAGCTACTATAAATATTTGGTATGACTGAGTGAAAATCTATGGCTATTTCGATGGAGATGAACTTCAAGAAGTTGTGCAGAAAAGTAGTTGGACCTTATCTAGAAAATCCATCTGATTACAGCCAACTAATTGGGGCTCTAATTTTCCTTGTGAATACCCATCCATACATATGCTATGTAGTAAACCTATTGAGCCAATTCATGATTGAGCCCCTCCATTCACATTGGATCGCTTCTAAACATGTATTGAGATATTTACATGGGTCGATCACACTTGGTCCGAGATATTCTACCAGAGACATTCAACTTCATGGATACACGGATGTTGAATGGGCAGGAAATGTTATTGATAGAAAGAGTACATATGGATGTTTCTTAAGTCTTGGATCTACCATGATATCATGGATGAGCAGGAAACACAATTTTTTAGCATTAAGCATTGCCAAAAAAGAATACATTATCGCTAACATCGCTAGTTGCAAAGCAGTTTGGTTGAGGAATCTCTTTGGAGAGTTATTTGAGTAGGTCTTAGACACTACAATGATATACTGGAACAACAAGAGAGGGATCCATTTGGTATATAATCTTGTGTTTCATGACAAGTCCAAGCACATCGAGATTCGATATCACTTATTCGAGGCATGGTGCAAATAGGAGTTGTTAGACTCCATCACATATCGACAGATGAGAAGATAGTAGATATCATCACCAAGGAATTACCGAAAGGAAAGTTCTTGGCCTTCAAAGAGCAGCTTGGAATGATGTATGTAGCCCCTATGGATAAGGGGCAACACTGATTGAGGACATTGCAAAAACTCTTCCTACATTTCTTGAGCTCTCAGGGTGAGGAATTGAGATAGAGGCCTCCCGGGGTTAAGGGATCTCTGGACAATAGGGTACTCCCCTATCTATTACCCATAGGGTTGAAGATGTTGCTCCCCTCTCTTTATAGGGTCAAATGATGTTGCTCCTTTGATTGGTATTTGCAGAGTATACCCCATTGGGCATCATACCCTCAAGCCAGGCTTGTTTGGAACACCGCTCTTTGTTTGGCCAACGAGTTAAGAGTGTACTTGGGGTGTACAACCTAAGTTATTTATGATGCAGGTGTTCTACCACGTGACTATTGAGATTCATTGATGGGAAGATCAGTAGGCAATAGGATTGGGTTGAGATTTTCTCCGCTATTGAGATTCCAGGGTCGAAGATGTGCTCCTCTATATGATGTGTTATAATATTGCTTGGTATGGGTGGAATTTATTGCTCCTTGATTCTTCTTCTTCTAGATCCAAGAAATTTTCAACAAATAGAGTTGAGCAGTGACAGTATTAGCATGATGACACCATGATGTTAATATCTAAAGGCAGATGTTAACAAGTGGAATTCTTCCTATTTGAGATGGATTGTTAATTTTTGAAACTAGAGTCAAATTCCACCTTGTACAACTCAGGTGGTCGAGATCATAATTGCATTAGATTCCTCTTTTCAAGAGGACCAAAATCGACCTATAGATCACCCCGTTTGGTTAAGAAAACGTTAATTTTGAATTATTTTATTCATTAAAGTGTAATGGGTTGACCTAAGCACATGTGGAATTAGTCAAGTCAGCCTCAACCCGAAGTGGACCCTCACGAAAACCTATAAATAGAAGCAACCTCAAGCTCATTCTCAAACATTGCTCAAGCAATCTTCTATTTGCATTCTTTGTCTTGGTTCATATATTTTTGTCTTGGCTCACACATGTTTGACGGAAGGAGTTCGTGTAGGGTCTAAAATCACAAGTGATAGGTTCACTTTGATCTATGGTTTTCTGGATCATAGTCGTAGGCTTTATATTGAGATTTTTCGTCCATAGCCGCAGGAACAGAGTTTCCTGCCTACAACCAGGTTGTTATACTCATAGGAACATAGATTCAAGGTTGCAACTAGGGCTTCAAAGACTGATCAGGCTGCACATAGCCATAGTCGTAGGCACAGAGTGTCTTTCCTACGGCCAGGGCGCCATAGCCGCCAAAACATAGTTTCGAGGGTGAAACTAAGGGTTTTTTTAGAAAATATAGGCTAGATTGACCTCATTCGATCACACGATGTTTCCTGGTAAAATCCGCGCATTCATAGTGTTGTGATCAATTTAGTGTTCCTAAATTGAGGTCATAAATTATCAACCAGGGTCAGTAAACTGCTGAAGTGTGGTGCACTATATGTGCCTAGGTATCTTTTTCTCACTACGTTGTGTTTAGTGTTTTTATGATGTTTTTAGTTTTATGATTTTATGTCAAGAAGGAAAAGAACTAAGTGTTGGTAAAGAGAAGTGGATGGTTACACTAAAACAAAGAAAAACCTATTCTAAACTATGTATGACACTAAAGAACAGAAAATGCAAAGCTTGATAATGACTCCTAGTAAGGGAATAAATCACAATCATGAACTCAATAACTCATAGCATGAACTCATCCAATTCATTCATTAGGAATATGTTGGAATAGTTTGAGAAAAGGACAAGTTTAGTACAAATGAGGCTCTCCTAAGTACACAATCATCTTACAATATTACAAAGAATCTCATCCATGGCTAGAAGTTTATTGGAACACAATTGGAAAAAGACTATTTGTAACACAATAAGATTTCCACTCTGAATTAACTTGTCATGCTAAGATCAATTCATTCTGCAGCTCAAATTGTCACCACTAAACCTTATTCAAAAGTTAAAGATTTTCTAAAATAGTTTTTTTGGAAAGAAAGGTTTAATTGTGAAATTGCAAAGGACTACATAACAATCAAGGCCTTAAACTAATATCACTAACTTATTCCTGTTCATATGATGATACATTAATAGAAAGTCAGAACAAGATTAGTTTGTAAACATTGAAGGCCATGAAGTCTAATTTTGACAGTCAACACAACTTAAGGAACAATGGATGACACTAAACTAGAATGCAACTGATCAAACTTGAAACACAGTGATCACAACTAAACTAGGATGCTTTTAGCCTAACTTTGAAATACAGTGAACTGGAACTGAACTAGAATGTCAATAATCTAACTTAAAGTACAGTGAACAGAGTTATACTAGAGTGCCATTATCAAACTTGAAACACAGTGGCAGAATTAAACTAAAGTGACATCTACCTCCAGAGTACACAACTAGACTAAAGATGCAACTAATCACTAAAATGTCTCAGCTCTGTCTTATTCGGAATTAGTGGTATTTTGGAATAGTTTGTAGAACAGGACTGGCTGCAACATGTTATGTAAATGAGCATGAAAGCATAAAATTCAACGAAACACAACAAAGCTCTAAAACACCACAGCTATGTCTCATCCGAAATTAGTGATATTTTGGAAGAGTTTATAAGATCATGACTAGCTGTAACAACTGATGTAATTGAGCATAAGAACGCAAAAATAACTCCTATAATACTACAGCTACACCTCATTCGACATTAGTGGTATTTTGGAAGAGTACGTAAGAACGATACTAAACTGTAGCATCCAATACAAGTGAATATAAAACGCAAAGTTCAGAAAGTCAATTGAACTAGGAATGAAACGAGACTAAGTTACTTATCTAAATCATATGAACAAAGCTCCTCAGGTAGCAGGGGCCCTCTACCACTGGAGTAGCACGCAAATCTACTCAAGATTGACTCAACTCGTGCAATAAAATGATGTTTCTTTCATTAAAGGAGAAATTCTTCAAAACAGAGTATTTACGGTCTTCAAAGATCTAGCAACAAAACAAAATCTAACCAACAGTTTCTCGGTCTCCCGAGTCATACTTATATTGAAATTACATAACTACTCTTTGAGAAAAATAGGGATAAGTGTCTTTCCCACTTCTAATCAAATTAAAACTCTTATTAACAGTCTTGTGCTTTACTGTGGACATCTGTAGAGTCCGTGTTTTGATAAAAAACTGCTTCTCTTCTACGTGCATAACCGCTTGGAGACTTTAACTCAGACTTCGTGGGGAGCAAGAGACGATGGGGAAGTGTTGTGGATTTCACCCATATGCCTTTTTCTTTGCAGTGACACCTGGAACCTACGTAAACATGAGGATGGTTGCAGAAAAGACGACTGGCTACAGAATTCCTGTATTCTGTAGCCGAGTCTTAGTCAAAAATTACTATACCAACAAAATCATGAAAATATAACACGTTAGTCATTATATAAATTCTTAAAGAAAATTTAATTAATCTTATTGATCATGTAAGCCTTTAATTGATGCGGGACAAAGAAAATGAAGTAGAATGTGGTGAAAGAGAAGAACATCTTTGGGGCTCAACATACCCCCACTGCAAAATTTTTGCATGTCCTCATGCAACTACTCCATGTACTCTGAGACCTCTGCTAGGACATCCAACCCTCTTCTTCTGCTTTGTCTGACAGTCAATGGTCTTCTGGGCTTCCTTATAACTAACTTGAATCTTAAATTTGTAAGTGCCCCGATTAGCTTTTTGTTTTTCTTCTTCAATTTTTCACTGGTCTTGTACAATTTCTCCATTTGTAGAGACAGAGTTGAATTCATATCACTTTTTAGTTTCACCTGCTCCCTCAAAATGCCATTCTCATTCTTGATATGTCTATTGAGTACTTCTAACTCATACTTATCTCTTCTTAGCACATCAATTTCAGATTTTGGTGGGCTGGGAGTTCTGTCTCTACTTTCTGAAGCTCTCCTCTCTAATGACTCAATATAATTGTAAATTTGTTGTTGTGCTGGGTCAATTTCTGCAGTTTCTTCATCCTCAATGTTTATGATCCCTGTTTGTCTAACCTTTTTTTCTTTAGTATTCCTCTAAGTCTGTGGCTCCGTCTTGGTTGAGATGGCCCTTCTCCTCTGTCTTTGGCATATTTTCTTATTATTCTCTCCTTCTTAAGCTGCTTCTTTATTTGAGCCAATTTCTCAGAAATAATCTCTTCACTATCCTCTTGAATTGATTTACCAGTTTCAACTTCAATAGCTTTGGAAATTTCCCTTCTCCTGCTTCTTCTTGTAGGTTTGCTTTCAGGTGGAGATTCTTTGGGTTCCTCAAAATGGTTCCTCACTAGAAATTTTTCCCAATTATCTCCCATTTTCCTCAAATGATGTTCAATTAAGATTTTGACTAAACCATGGTGATACAAAGTTGTTTCTAGAAATTGAACCCTTTTTTGAACATTTGAGGCCATTCTTTTCAGACTATGAAGTAGAAAAAAGGGAAAATTAATTTCCTCATCTAAGAAATGCATCATTAACCGAATATGATAGACATAGAGGGTACCAAATCTGCCTTCACAAGTTATAATTTTTTGTAAAATTAGCAACATGTTCCTCCACTTATTCTTTAATGCCGAGCTAGGAATACCCTTTTTAAAAATGGAAACATCCATACATGGAGTCTTAAGCATTTGTCTCCATGCTTCGTTATGGAATTCCCTATTTTTGAACCACCTTTCTCCTTGTCTAGGTAATTCCATTGCCTCTGCAATGAAAGCCTCTGTAACAGTGAATTTAATATCTCCTATTTCGACCTCTGCTCCATTGAAGGACCTTGCAAATGTTTTAGTCACCTCTTTGTGAAAACCACAAAATTTCTCCAAAAATTGCAACCAACCAGCCTGCTGTAGCATTTCTTTGATTTTTGGATAACCTTCCAAGTACTTGGCTCCAACTGGTTCAGTCCTCACTATGAGACCCATAGCTTCTCTTTTCAACCTTCAAATTACTGCTCCTCTTCTTACGGTGAAAATGGTTGTTAAAGGGTTGTTTTTTCCCCATAGATGCTTCCTCTGTTTTTACAGACCGGAATGGCTAAGTACTGGCTGTGGAAATGAATGATATGGAGTGGTTTTGAAGTGAGTATAATGCGGTGAGGTGGTTCACGGAAGAAAATACCACGGAGATATTTCGTGAGAAATTCAAAAATCATCATTAAATACTTTGGCCTAATGACGTGACTGATCAAATCATTTCAGTATTTAACCGTTAAGTTTTTAAATGATGATCGGATATGGCAAGATGGAAGGGTTTTTGTGTCTAAATTTTTTATGATATGGTTGATAGGCATGATCAACACGACTAATTAAAAGAACCTTTTTGAATCATATATAACATAACTGTGCTAAAATTTTCATGATTTGTCACCATAATAATTTCATACCTTTGCCTTTGCTTTGATTTTCTTTGTGGTTTTGATATGCCTTGTCCTCAATCATTGATCTTCAGTTCCTCATAACTCCTTTGATTTTGCTTGTTGTCTTGAATATGCAGGATCAATTTGTTGCTAAATCAAATGATTACTGGATAGTGCCTTCCTCTGTGGTTCTCGGTCAGAGAATGTCCGTCTGGTCGTTAACGTTCTAACAAGAGAATGTCCTAATTATCATGAGAATGTACCTGTAGAAGTCTTGAAACATGAAACGAAATGGTTTGAAGCATGAATAGAATGATAGAATATTGTATGAAATGAGTTAAAAATGGATCATGGAATGAAATGAATGAAGTATGGAATGAAATAAAGTATGAATGAATGAAGTGAAATGGAGTATGGATGAATGGATGAATGAAAATGAATCATAAGTGAACTTATGGGTTTGCACTTATGATCTTGTAGTAGCTTCTTGCAAAAAAGAACAAAATGGAAAAGCTAAAGTGTCAGAAAGATTCTGATTTTCACTCTATCTTTTCTGTATAAACATGCTAATTAGTGATTATTTTTCATGTTTATACTTCTTTATTTATTTTCAAATATCTGACTTCAGAAAATTTAATTAAGTTGATGAAGAAGAAAAATTCTTCTTCATTAACTTCACATCACTGTTTTCCTGGAATCTTTTGACAAATTCTTCTCTTGAAAGTGGCTTGTGATACAGCTTCAATCTATGACCATTCACAAGAAAAGTTACCTTTTCTTCATCTATTGTCCTAATTTTTATTGCTCCATTGTCAAAAATTATCATAATTTCATATGGTCCAAGCCAATGTGTTTGGAATTTACCTTGAAAATCCTTGAACTTTGAATCAAACAAGAGAGCCCAATCACCTTCTTTGAAATTCTTTTCCTTGATGTACTTTTCATGCCATCTAGTCCTTTGCTGTTGGACTATACTTGTTTTCTGAACTGCATATTGTCTGATCTCATCCAATTCATTAATTTGCTCCAATCTATGATTTTTTGCCTCTGATAGATCAAGTCCTAGATGAACTGCCATTTTGAATGTTTGAATCTATAACTCTATGGGAAACAAAACTTGCTTTCCGTAAACAAGTTCATAAGGAGTATGGCTTGTTGTGCTTTTCCATGTAGTTCTATAGACCCACAAGGCTTCAAGAAGCCTATATGCCCAATCTCTTCTATGCAAATGAATAGTCTTTGTTAGGATCCCTTCAATGACCTTATTAGTAGATTCCACTTGACCATTTGCTTGTGGATGATAAGGAGTAGATTTTATATGCCTGATTTTGTACCTCTCCATCATTTGTTCCACTAGCCTTGATGTAAATTGAGCTCCTTGATCTGTAACAATTTCCCTTTGGACACCAAAACGAGTAAAAATATCTTCAAAAAGAAAAGTAACTATAGATGCTTCATTAGCAAAAAGTAATAGCTTGGACTCTACCCATTTAGTAACATAATCAATGCAAACTAATATATATCTCTTTTGTCTTGATGGAGAACTAATAGGTCCTACAAAATCCAAAGCCCATTTTTCAAAAAGGTTCAATATGTACCTGGGGTTGTAGTGGCATCTCACCTGAAGGAGAAGGTTTCCCTACCCTTTGGCAACTGTCACACCTTTTGACATACTCTTTATCATCTTTAAAAAGGATGGCCAATAGTATCTCAGTGAAGGATCTTATAAGTCGTTCTTTTTCAAAGAAAGTGTCCGTCAGTTGGTTCATTGCAGACATGCCTTGAGAATCTCAAAACATCTCATCTTCCCGAACACATCTCCTATATATAAAATCGGACCCGTTTTGTATAACCTATTAGCAACCCATGAATATTTTTCACCGTCATAAATGATCTTTCTTTTGTCTCTGCATTCATTATTGATGAAATTTCTAAACTAGAAATAATTAGCAATGTCAGCAAACCAAGGAGTTTGAGTAGAAATTGCAAAAATATATTCATCAGGGAATTGATCTTCAACTGGAGTATTGTCTTTGATGTTTTGGAGTCTAGATAGGAAATCAACTACTGTGTTTTATTTTCCAGACCTATCTAGAATGGTAATGTTTAATTCTTGTAAAAGCAATAACCATCTTATGACTCTTCCATTAGTAACTGATTTGTTCATTAAATATCTAATTGCAGAGTGATCTATGTGAACAAAAGTTTCATAGCCTGTTATATAGTGTCTGAATTTGTTTATGGCATGAACAACAGCTAAAAACTCTTTTTCAGTTACAGTATAGTTTAACTCTGAAGGAGTCAAATTTTTACTGGTATAGTAGATGGCATAAGGAATCAAGTCTTTTTGTCCCAATACTGCTCCTAGAGCTGTATTTGAGGCATCTATAGAAATATGAAAAGGTAACTTCCAGTTAGGTCCCCTTAAAATAGGTGCTTCAGAAATTTTTGTTTTCAGGGTCTCAAAGGCTAACTGGCAATCGGGATTCCACTTGAATTCACAGTCTTTGGTAAGTAATTTGAAAAGTGGAGATGCTATCTTGGTGAATTTTTCTATAAACCTTCGACAATATCCTGTAAATCCTAGAAAACTCCTAACATATTTTTGACAACTTGGAATAGATAAGTTAGAGATGACTTCAACTTTTGACTCATCAACTCTAATCCCATCCCCTGAAATGTGATGTCCCAAAACAATTCCTTCAGTAAACATCATAAAAAACTTTTCATGACTTAGTGAAATATTTGCTTCTTTACATCTCTTTAAGACTTTTTCCAAGTTTGCTAAGGCTTCTTCAAATGTGTTTCCATAAACTGTGAAATCATCCATATATACCTCTACACAATCATGTATTAGATCTGAAAAAATTCCTAGTACTGCACTTTGAAATGTTGCTGGTGCATTGCATAGTCCAAATGGTAATACTCGGTAAGCATAGGTACCCCAAGGACAGGTAAATGTGGTTTTGTCTTGATCTTCCAGTGCTACTTGGATTTGATTATAACCACTAAACCCATCTAAAAATGAGAAGTACTTTTTGCCAGGGAAAATTTTAGGGGCGAATTTTAGCCCATGGGCGAAATTTAAGGGATTTCCTATTTTGAAGGGGCGAATTTTTAAATTACATTAATTTTCAATAGATCAATAATTAGCCCAAAAAATATCCAAAAAATAATTTATTATTATATTTTAGCCCATCAAAAAATAGGGTGGATAAACCTTCCCAGCCCTATTCGCCTTGTTTGTTTGTAAAATTTTGTTCAGATCGCCCGATTTCTCCATGTTTGTTTGTAAAATTTTCTTCAGATCGCCCGATTTCTACAAATGGTACTGGTTATGGGAGACTGGTTATAGGTATTTCTCCCTCTTCGTTCCTTGAATATCAAGTTCACCTTGTATTTGTATTTTAGGGCGGCCCAGGCGTTGGCAGTTTGTTCTTGAAAGATTAATTTTCGCTACATTTTAGGCTAGAACAAGGTAGAAATCATGGTGAAGGCTTGATTTCCTACTGGATTTTTCATTTGCAGGTTAAGAAACCATGGTGAAGGCTTATCCCACCGTAAGCGAGGAGTACCACCGTAAGTGAGGTGTACAAGGCTGCCATTGACAAAGCCAAGAGAAAGCTCCATGGTCTCATTGCAGAGAAGAACTGTGCGCCGATCATGGTTCGAATCGCATGGCACAATGCTGGGACTTACGATGTCAAGACCAAGACCAGAGGGCCTTTCGGGATGATCAGATACGGGGCCGAGCTTTCCCATGGTGCTAACAACGGTCTGGACATTTCCGTGAGGCTCCTGGAGTCAATCAAGGAATAGTTCCCCATAATCACCTATGTTGGTCTTTATCAGTTGGCTGGTGTGGTGGCTGTTGAAGTGACCGGAGGACCTGACATTCCATTCCATCCCGGAAGAGAAGACGAGCCTGAGCCTCTAGAAGAAGGTCGCCTTGCTGATGCTACAAAAGGACTTGATCATCTGAGCGTTGTTTTTGGTCACATGGGGTTGAGGGATAAGGAAATTGTGGTCTTGTCTGGTGCCCACACCTTGGGGCGATGCCACAAGGAGAGATCTGGTTTTGAAGGACCATGGACCTTGGACAAGACTACATGACTTTCTGCACTGACTTGAAAGACGTTATTTCTATGAGGTAAGAACAATATTTCCTGAAATATTGTATGATATTTGACAATAAATTTACATATTTGGTCACTGCCTAATACCGTTGAATTTCAGTTCATTCACTGTTTCATGCAGGCATATTTTGAGGCCAGTCTACATTTTTTTCGTGTATGGTAGTAGAATAATATTTCCATAAGATAGAGATTATCTCACGCTTGTTTGATATTACATATTTTTCTTCCTACCGATTTTTATGAGCTGATTCCTCATATGAATGCTTGCAGTTTGACAGCGGTAACGTCACTTTTGGAAAAATATAAAATTGATCCAAAAAAAATTGGTCGTTTGGAAGTTGGCAGCAAAACTGTTATTGACAAGAGAAAGTCAATAAAGACATGGTTGATGCATATTTTTGAGGTTTTTTCCCCAATTCACTAAACTCATTATCAAAATAGCTTTACAACTGCTTTATGGAATTCACAACGATGATAATTAAAAGCCTACATGACTTCCATCTTTGTCTTCGAAAAGATAGTTTAGAGATATGCAGGTTTTCAACTTTCCAATGTCAGTATGCTCAACAAAAGTAAATCATGGGATCTTAGCTTCCATCAACTTCTATTTATTTCTATATTTTTTCCGCAGTCAGATTATTTTTAAAACATATTGTTAGATTATGTTTGTTGCACATTTAAGGTAGGAAAATTCATTTTGAATATGGATTTTGCAATTAATGATTTTCTGGTTTCTTCATATTTCACTTTTAAACCTTGGAGAAGAAAGGAAGAACAAATTGCTACTTAGGTGAAGACAGCCTATATTTTAAATGGTCCCAAATCTTTCATTACACTTGTCTAGGTTCAATTTAATACCCCATATTCTGTTTGGCTTTTGTTCAGATGTTATTCATTCTACAAGGACTTACACATCTCCCTAAAGAACGACTGCTGTAATGGTTGCAAGTCATTTTCTCTTCCTTCTAGTTTCCAAGCGAGATTCTGTATTCTATTCAGATTTTGTTGAATTGTTTTTTGTGAGGATTTTCCCATATCTAAAATGATGGGCTGCCTTAGTAATCTCAAACCTTTCCCTCTTTTGTAGGTTTAATGTAATATACCATTATCTGCTCAAATTTTGCTGAAATGTTTTTTTTATTCTTTAAAGACTTGGACATCTCCTTAAAGTTGGTCTGTCTTAAAGAAATCCATCTTTTCAAGCAATCATCATTTGAGAGAGATGCATTGGTTTTTATGTCCAGCTAGTTCTGTAGATACTCAACAACACTACTCAGACATTCCCTATTATGATGTGTGCTTGTGTCATATACTAGTCAGTCCTAATGAAATGAAAACTAAGATTGTTCCAGATCTATGAGATTGGCCATTACCACAGCAATAAGGTTAGGGTGAAAATAAATGGCCTTCTATAAAATTACAGCAAATAAGACAATAGATTACCTTGTTACAATTATTACAGTCTTTTTCTCAAATTCAAAATTTTCTTCTACTCTTCTTATTGAAAATTTAAAAACCTAACATTTGTTGCTGCCCTATCCCAACTTTCCTGGGTTGTGTGAATCTTACTTACAAATCCATTTTAGCACAATAGGCTTACTAGGGTTTATTTTGCAGTGGTGATTGATTAGCTTATGAAATCTCAATTGTTTTTCTTGAGGCACTGAAAAAATACATTATTCATGAGTACTCATATTTGCCACAAGCATAATGGTAGATTTCATATAAAATTAAAATCAAACACACTAGAAATTTCCTCAGCATCAATGTTGGGTTCAAATCATCCAAGATTATATTTTTACAATGAAAGCTACTTCAATTGGTTTTGATTCTTGAATCAGAAAAAAATATATCTTTGGACATCTTCACCCTGAAAAAAGGTTCATCTCATATCAAGGAAGATGGACCCCTCATATCCAACAGATCATATGCTTGGATTTATAGTCATTATCATATTTGTATGTCTCATTTGATATAGATATGATGTTATCATCATAGAAGAAAGTAAATTTTAAATACGGCACTGATCTTCCCTTCAATTTTTTATTTTTTAAACGATTTTTCCCCCTGTAAATAGTCATTCCAGTGCTAATTTTCCTTGTTTTGTAAATTTTACAGAAGTGTGGTAATATCGAAATTGAAGGTGTGGACTCAACAAATGCATGCTATGGAGGAACTGCAGCCCTGTTTAACTGTATTAACTGGATTGAAAGTAGTTCTTGGGATGGAAGATATGGTCTTGTTGTAGCTACAGACAGTGCAGTATGATCTGTTCTCTCTATTATGGGTTTTCTTGCAGTTTGAAGAATATATGCTTAGGACATTTGAAATTATACTTTTATGGAATGCATGCATTACTGAAATATACTTATAGGGATAACCCGACATTGGAGCTTCATACAGAATAACCATAGTTGTTAAGAAACTGTTCGGTGGTATTTAGAATATTCAGTGCTTTAGATTTCATTGATTATATGCTTGCATCAATAGTCATTGTTACTTTTCTTTATCCAGATCAGCTCTTACCAGTGTTTAAAACAGAATCATGATTGTATCGATATTATAATACCCACCAAAAGAAGTTATGTAGGATATTGCCTTGCTGGAAAAAGGTGCTAGTATATTTGCTTAGAGTTTTAGGAAGGGGATCAGATTATCTACACTTCCAAATTTTTACAATGTATATGATATTTTGAAAATATTCTGGAAATGATCTTTTATTTCAAATCAAATATCAGCTACCAATTATTATTTATGCAAATATTTGCATTCACATTAGAAGAGATCTATTTTATATTTGAGCAGTGGTCCTAAAGGAAGCTAGTTGTAAGAGGTTTGAAATAGTGTATAAACTCATGAATATACAATACAGAGCTGAGGTGACCATCGGTAGACAAAATGATGCTCTGCTTTTAAGTTTTAATGGAAATTCATTGAGTTGGCATTTTTTATACTCTTGTTATGATTTTGTTATTCACTAGGATTGTACTAGAAGCATTGCTTACTATATTAGAAGATTGACATTTTATTTTCTTGTTTAAGGTCTATGCTGAAGGGGAAACACGACCTACTGGAGGAGCAGCTGTTGTTGCAATGTTGATAGGGCCTAATGCTCCAATAGCAATTGAGAGCAAATACAAGGGAACACATATGGCTCATGTCTATGACTTTTATAAGCCTAATCTGGCTAGTGAATATCCGGTTCACTTCTTTACTCTTGTGTTTTTAATATGTCACTCTTTCCTGTTACATGAGCTATTTTATTGTTTGCTATGTTGATTCACCATGTAGAATAGAGATAGAAGCTTCCAATCTAAGTGTTATTTTAGTTCAAGCTTACCTCTGTTTTTTTTTTTAATTCTTTTATCTGTTTCTGCTTGTTGCATTTCTGGTCTAATAAAAGTAGCACATACCAAAGCTCTCAGATTTTCAAGCCAAACATCAATCCTACATCCATGCAGTTTTTGGTGTTTAAGCCTATTGTTAATATTCTACAACTCTAACTAGTTTCACTGGGGTAAATACATTTCGAGTTAGAGAAATTCTTGTCCATTTTAGTTTTTATTTCTTATTCTCTTGGAATCCCAGAGATGCTAAACAATTGTGTTTCTTGTTGTTTCTAATAAATGACAGCTAGAAGCTAAACATCCTCAAATACACAACTCAATCAGAAAGTTCTAATGAGGCAATTAAGCTAAGACAAATATGATGAATCTGATTTGGTGTGCAGTTACAGTGATCAGAAGTTAAAATGATAGACCTCTTGTGGATTTGCGAAATTTCATTTACATTGTCCTCGTTTTTAGCTTCCCTACTGTCTTGGCAAAGGTCCTTGATAGCTTTGAACCCAATAAAATAAAGCCTAGAACCTTCTCACATTGAAGCATATTCATAAAAAGAGTAAAATTAAAAATTATATGTCATAAACTATAAGAAAAATGAGTTTTTGAGAATACAAATTTGAATTGAGGAATGGATTCCGCATTCAGATTTGGAAGCACGAAGCCCAATTTGCAAAGAACAAGCAAGATATATGAATTGGGTAATTTCATTTTTTGACGATATTGGCAATTAAACATTTCTGTACCTTAGTAGATGTGAATAATATGCCCTTGTTATCTTGCAAAACAAGTCTAATGTAGGTCTTTTGATCTTTATGTGTGTCCTTCATATCCATTGGCAGTTTATTTTTTAGAAAATATATAGTTGAAAACATAAGATATGAGATATCCAAAGATTCCTTAATCTTTTTTTGTACCAATTTAAAATGAAATGTTGGTGAATCAGGTTGTAGATGGGAAGCTTTCACAAACTTTTTATTTCATGGCATTGGATTCATGCTACAAACGGTTTTGTAATAAGTGAGTTTTTGCATCACATTTTTACATTCCAGTTTCATGTGGAAGTTTATGAAGGGCATATGACAGTTGTCTGGTAGCATGGTTGGCTCATGTTGAGGTTTCATGTTTGCCTTTTCCAGGTTTGAAAAGGAAGAAGGAAGACAATTTTCTCTTCTAAATGAAGATTATATTGCATTTCATTAATAAGGTATTTTCCTATATTTAGATATGAAAGTATCATCTTCAATTGCAAATGGAAGCATATTATGGATTTTAGTCCTTAATATATTGCAATGTACTTAAAGCATTGAAAGTAAGCATATAACTTCTATTGAATAAGCTTTGTTATATGTGATGCAGCTTGTAAAAAAGAGCTTTGCTCGCCTGTTGTTCAATGATTTCTCAAGACATGCCAGGTTGGTTCTGAATCTCTGCAAATTCGAATTGAGTCCCCATTCAGTTTACAATATTTGAAATAAAAATTGCGATTATTGTTGGTTGCCAAAATGAAGAAGTCGAATATAAGTGAGAAACAGACTTCAACTTGTGTCCTCTGTAGAGCTTGGACCTCTGGACATGCTATTTCCTAGAGTTAAACCAGCATTTTATAATCTAATTTTTACAGAACTTGGTTGTGATTTATTGCACCTATATTTGTGTGCGAAGATTTATCTATTTCCCTTTAACAAGTTCAAGGACATCTTTCCTTAGCTCATGTCCCATCCCTGTTTGGTATCAATGATTTGTTTCATTGGTGTCCTCTTACATATCAGATGGAAAAAGACTGGTTATTAAAGCAAAATATTTTGTGATACATCTTACTGTCCTTGTTTGTTAGGAAGCTTCATACTCTTCAAATAATTGTCTTGAACTTCCATTTGGAGATTCCACTTCAGCATCCTAGAAATTCATTGTGTTTTCGTTCATTTTTCAGCACATGGGTATTGTAGGAAAAGAAAACCATATGATATGATCTACGATCTGGGATATTTGGCAGTATTAAGATTTCCACCGGCTTCTTATTCTCCTGCTATTATCTGTTTGCCTGGCGATTTTCTATGATCTTAGTATGTGAGAAGTGGTGAGTATCCAGGAAAACTAGGTTGTTGATGAAATCAAGATTTCAAGCTGCTTCAATTTTCTTGCGACTTTGCAAGTACCGCAATTTAGAGTCTTTCCTCCAGTTGACTTGTAACTGCTTTGTTTTTTTAATTATTCAAAACCAAGGATCGAATATTTGTATTTCATTGTGCTTATGCATTTTTCTGTTTGTGTGCAATTATGTAATTTTTTCTATTTGGTACATGTCACTTTTGTTTTATGTGTTCTTTGAATATTTGAAACATAATGGGTTTTGCAAAGCTTGTAGAACAACATATAAATTACCTATTCATTAAATAAATTTCCTCATAATGCAGCAAAAATTGTAGATATTGAAAAGGAAAGTACCTTCTTTTATGATTTCCAAGAAAATCAAGGAATGAAGGGTCTTTTATGTTTCTTTAAGAAAATCAAGGTTTTTGAATCTAGACCAGTATTTATGCATTTATATGACTAGCTCTTAACTGTGACTGAAAGACTCATTTATTTTGTGCTTGAGAAGTTCATGTTGGTTTAAAGAATCAATCCCCTTAAAATGAGTACAACTGTTTCATATGTAAATATACCTTCGTTTGGGTTGCTTGTGAAGGTCAAATTTACAAATTATTAGATATGTTTAATATAATGAAAATGATGCATCTTGTCTGGTTTCTATCATAGTCACCAATGTGTGTTGTGAGGCTTTTGGAAGATTTGATTTATGATCATGCAAAACAACAAACTAAGTGTTTTGGTGCTTTCTATGTGTTAGGTCTGTTGGAAAGGATGCACACGAGAAGCTAGAACCCTTTGCTAGCTTGTCTGAAGAAGATAGCTACAATAGTCGTGACCTAGAAAAGGTTTGTTCATGTTCCTTACTCTCCTTTTATATGCAGAAGAATGATAACATTTTTATCTTTACCTATATATTTCTCAAAAATTATTTAAGTTTCCTGCTTCTTTAGGTTACCTATTTGCTTTGGTATTTCCAGGTTTCTCAGCAGCTTGCGAAGCCATTGTATGATGCAAAAATTCAACCATCAACTTTATTGCCAAAGCAAGTAGGCAACATGTATACAGCATCTCTCTATGCAGCATTAGCCACCATTATTCACAACAAGCATGAGACTGGAGACAATTTTTGTTGTTTAAAATGTGTTTTTGAATGTATAAATAGATTCAGTGCCCTGCAAAGCTCTGGGGCACTTGAATTGTGTAGATTATAAAACTCAAACTTACAATTCCACGAATAAGGTAGAAATGTTTATGAATAAGAAATGTTTAAAACTCAAACTGCCATGCCTGGTAGAAATGTTTATGAATAAGGTATTAGAACATAACTCTCAATTCCATTTGATGACCAATTAATCATGGTTTTCTCTTGCATTGTTTTCTGAATATGTACATGTGGTTGCAGGAGATCAGAGTGGAGGAGATCAGTCTATAAATAGCAGGGGTCCTTGGTTGTGGTGATAGTGGGCCATTGTCGTATTGTTGTCACTTAGTCTAGTAGTTGTCCCGTAGGTTTCCCCCCTTAGGGCCCTGCTAGGTTTTGTGGTAACAAGGTCAATGGGGCTACTAAGTACAAAAGTATCAATATATTGTTGGTGAGCAAGAGCCACTCATATATGGACTTTACATCATCACAAAAGATGCTAAGTTTGACTCTCACAAGCATAGTGCTAGTTTGAGTTACTCTTATACAAAAATTAGACTTTTTAACAAATCTCTGAATCATGGAATACTTTAGCAAACACACTATGTTTGGTCAAGGTTTGATTACATATACTAAGGGTTGAATGTTGTACTCCCCCCTTATTCCTCATTACATTTCTTTCATCTTTTGTTGGGTCCGACTTATGTTGCATTATGTAGTGGTAATTCCTAGGTATTGGTAACAACAAGATTGTAATATACAGGAGCAAAAGTCTCAAGAAGCTTCTTTTCACTTTGTGTCAAGTATCCATCACCTATCAAGAGGTGGGAATCCGTTTACACTTTTTTGGCATGTAATCACCCAGCCCAACTTAATGGACATGACAGCTCAACTTCTTATCAACAACTCCCTTGCAGGATAACACCAGTGACTTTTTCTAGGAATCAAACCCTGTCGGGGCTATAACACTACCATGCATTCACTGACCCAACTGTCCTCTTGTGGCTAATATATAGGAATGAAAGGGAAAGGCAATTGGCAAAAGGTATTTTGGAGTAGCAAAGTGCAACACTTACTAAGCCATAGCTTGGAGGTATTAACACTTCGTAATTTACACTTAATACTTTAATTATTGGATGATAAATCACATGAAGTTTCAATTCACTTGATAACATAAAAAAAATATATGAGTCTTGTTTCTTTGTACACTGCTGCAGTTATTTAAAAATTCTGTATATTTAACATACTCTACAACTATCATATATTTTTCCCATATAATAGTCTCTGTCAAAAAGGAAGATTACATAGTTACTCCCTTGCAGACCTCACGGCTTCCTCTGAAAAGGTAATAGTGAAATTTATTACATAAAAATTAGAGTATAAGTCAGAATCATTTTCATTTCATTTTGAAACTAGAGGTTTGTGAAACTTACCATACAGCACAAAACTTGTAAAGAACTGCACAACTCCGGCAACAAAAGAATTGTCCTTATTAAATCGAGCAGACTCTATACTGTTCTTGCCATGTGGATCATCAGGTCGCAAATATGTTTGGTTCTTGTATTCCTTGGATAGCAAGATATAAAATGCACAACTGCTAACAAGTGATAGTATAATAAGAAGGAATTGCTGGAATATAACCAATTTGTCTAAGCGCTTCTCTATCCTACTGTGTTTTGAGGGTGGGTCTGTTGAGTTCATGATGATCTTAGTTTCATGCCCAGTAAACAAGATTGCTCCAATACAAAAGAAGTATTCTTCAACTTTGAACCACGTAATAGGACTTGCATAGGACTGGGATTTAGTAACATGTTTTGCCATAAGAGATTTCCCACACAAGTATAAATAGAGGGATTTGGTAGCTCACACTCAACAATAGCATTAAATTCTTGAAACATGGAACTGCTGGTGAAGTTCCTGGTTTCATCAAGACATTTCCTCAGTTTTAGATTTGTCTCCCCATCTAAGTTCATGGTCTCAACGTAGCATATTCCATCAAAATCACTTGAGGATATAAAAAGAAGATCAGCTGGGAAAAACTCATCACGGTTGACCTTTACAATGTTTCCAACCTTCACATCCTTCCAGCGACGTGGTTTGAACTCTTCATTTTTCTCCAACACTTGTACAAGGCGGTTATTGACATCCTTATCAGCCTTGCCATGACGTACATCTTCAATTTCTTCTTTAGTCATAGCCACTCCAATGACAAAAACAAAAGGTAAAATTGTTGAATATCTATTGACTGGTGAGACTGGTGTGAGAGTAATGGCTACATGAAATGCAAAATAAATATTTGCAACTCTTCGAAACTACTCAAATATTCCTTTAGGAAAGAAAGAATACCATGTATACTTAGTGGTTGAGACAATATTATTAGAGTATTTTCCACTGTCATCTCTTTTCTCATTTATATGAACAACCCAACGGTCTACTAGATTTTTATCTTGGTGTCGAAAGAGATTATGGAATACATGAAACATGTTGACAAGATCTGTGGCTTTTGAAGGAAGACTAGTTCAGACTGCAGAGCATGATACCCACTATTTCTATATATGTAACCGCTGCCATATTCTCAGATCTATGAATCAACTTATTAGAACACTGGAAGCCAATCTGCAAAATTAAACATAAAATATCATTGTAACATGCCTATATCATATTGCAAACTTCCAAAGACAATCCATTGTCTCTAATCAAAACTACCAAAGTGAGATTCTCAAGCGCTACTACAGAATTTAAATATTAAAGTGGTTCAACTCGAAAAACAGTGATTGTCTGATACACAAAACTTGGAACATTTTAGCAAGAACTTGAACTTTGTACTTGACAAAAATAACTTTTAATAGATAGAATAGTCATCTCCTTTTATTCAGTCAGCACACTATCCACCAATGATCCTCTAGCATCCTCTCAGACACATCTATACTGAAAGAAGCTGTTCTAGATTACCTACTTTGAATAATATTTGTTTTTTTTCTTCTTTTTCTCCTTTTTTTGTTTGTTTGAAGGAATCGGCAATTGGGCTAGGCTTGTACGTGGGTGACACAAGGTTAATTCCGACTGCTACCACTATACCTCTAGGTGAACCCATGCATGGGCACGCACTGCCCACAAGACTTTCAGGGGGGATTTGAACCTCAAACCACACACTTCACAAAGACTTCATATCATGGCGAACGCCAATTGAGCTGCCCCCTAGGAGCTACTTTGAATAATATCAATAGGGCATAAGCTAGGATAATAATCATTATTATGTATGCAAAGACCGCATATGTATGCATTGGTTCAGACAATAAATAATTCAAGTCTCTGTTACAAGAGAGCTTCAGGCTCATAAACCAACCAATGGACTAAAGGGTCAGTAAACCTTCACTTGAGACTTGAGCTAATCCAGTTTGTGGCCTTAGTAAAAAATTGATCTAATTAAAGTAGCACATTACAGCATTAGTCTCAATCATCATATATATCAATTATTCGGCACCAACATCCGTTGAAAGCTAACTGTTGTGGGCCATGTGGTGATGTCATATGAAATAGTTATTGCCAATTGAAGTTTGGTCCAAAGGTGCATAACTTGGAAACAGATCAGCCTCGGCAAGCCCTTCCTTCGAGCCAAGTTGGACTTAGTCACAAAACTGAAAGTCAACTCAGAAAAATAAATATGTGTGTGTGTGAGAGAGAGAATCCATGCACAACAGTGGAAATCTAAAGAGACATACCAAATAGGCAAGTTTGTTGATTTCTACCGCATCTGAATGTCCAAATAGGAAATTCACATCGAGTTACATAAAGTTCCATGATACATGACACATAAAACATGAAGCTCTAAATGGCCTCTAGAGTTAAGAACTCGTCAATCTCTAATCTAAATAGTAAAATTAAATACTCTATGATGACACATCACGATCATCATAGGTTGCTTCCTCGGGAATGTCCAAATCAACGTTATCAGAACCGAACCAGTGATTGAACCGAAAAACCTTGTGGACCCAGAACCAGTTGGAGCCGGATCGGAACCGGTAAAAAACCAGAAGAAAAAAAACTGGTTTACCAAAAACACATTAAGCATTCATATTTTAAATAAAAACATATATATTCATGTGCATCTGTAATGTCCCTTCCTAAATTTTCCTAATGTTTGGGAAATACATTTTTGTCAATTTTGAATTAATAACTTAAAGTACCTTTTTGTGGCCAACTTACGAGGAAAATAATAAATTAAAGTGTTAGTGGAGGATGGGACCCACAAGGATAGCGTACTGGAGAAGAAATCAATTCAAATTCCCTTGGGAAAATCTAATTGGTAGAGGGAACCACAAGTTTTGCATGGCCAGCACTTATAAAAGGAATATTTGGAGAAGGCATGGCATCATTTTCACATTCAGAAAATCGAATTTCCTTAGCTATTTAGTTGAGGCAACGTTGTGTTGTTTAGAATAGGAGCTTCCCGAGGAGAGAAGCTCATCCCTTCTCCGATGGACTTCGAGTGCCACTCAAGAAGGGATTCTTCAGTGTTTTGTGATCATGATAGGCAGCGTTGCAAATCCCACGCATTCCTAGAGCAGCTGGGATGCAGTGAGAGCTGGGACTGCATAGTAAAGGAAATCAGTTTTCGTGGGAGAGCTAGGTTGTGAAGAAAATCATCCGAGGAAACTACAGGAGGAATCATTGAGGAATTCCAGGAGTGTTGGAGCAGCTTCAGACCCTGAGAGACCAGCCATACACAGTTCCTTCCAGTTATTCTGCAGAGACTACGTCATCCACTTAGTGATTGCGCAGTCATAGGAGGGCAGCAATTTGGAGCAACATTTGTCGGGGCGGGTTAGCAGCTGAGGAGTTGGGGGTTTGATTGGAGATATATTTCAGGAGGATTGCTGGTATTTTGGAGGGAAAAAATATACAGCAGCAGAATTCGAAATTGAAAAAGGGCCAAGCAGAGAAGGGTCCAATTTTGAAGGTTGGAGGTTGGTGAAAAGATTTATGGGTTTTTCTGGGTTTTGGGAAAGGATCACCTTCCCAATTTCCTAGAATTTTCTGGGCATTATTTAATGGACAAATCAAGTGCCAAAGTCAGCCAACAGTTGTAGAAAGCCAAGGACAACGTAGTTTTTAGGAAAGCAGAGTATTGTAGCAGTTGTACCTTTTGATGTTGATCACCTGAGGCTTGTAGCTTGCTTTGTGCAAGCCCAGGTGCACTCATTCCATCTCATATTGTACTCGAGCTGATTATATTAATAAAATTGGCTTTCTGGGCATATTTTCTTGTATTTGTGTTGCTAAAGTAAAATTTATGTGTTAAATTTATTGCATGTTTCCTATAGCACTATAAATTTTATATTTGGAATATTACAGTGGTATCAGAGCATGTTCTTTGCCAGGGTGGGGAACAAGAGCAGGTGATGCCACAAAGATACCAAGGAGTGGTTTTCCATAGAGGTTGTGGCAGAAGCAGAGGTAGAGGCCGTGGGAAAGAAGGTATCCCAGACCCATTTTCAAACACAGAAATAGAAGCCAGGAGGGTAGGAATGGACCAACACGATGAGGAGGAGTAGCCTAGGCCAAGGGTCCAAGACCAGATCTTAGAGGAGCTACTAAGAAAAAATTAGCAAATGATGAGACAAAAGCAGATCATGATGGACATGATGGAGCAGGTGATGGGGTTGCATGTGGGTGGAAGGCCAGATGGAGTAGCAGAACCTCAAGGTGATGGAGGTTCCAAAGCGGGAGGCATTTGTACATTACAGCTCCCGCACACTCCACATCATGGGTAGGTTGCATACCTTTGATGCCAAACTTCGTAGAGGAGCCAGAGCCTGAGAGGGAGCCAAATCCAGTTGAAGATATAGTGCACTAGGTTGCATCCGGCATCGATTAGCATGAGGGATTGGATGCCCGGACAGGTGATGTCCCTTGGTGAATTTATTCACCTAAAGGAGAGACGTACCACGGGGGCTGGTCATTATTTCAGAGGAGGATCATCCAGCCATAAGGTGTCAAGGTTGGCGGGGAAGGTCACACTTCAAAATTTCGATGGGGGAGCAAAGAGTTCATCACGAGCATGGATACAAAAGTTGGACACCTATTTTCATTTGAACCCGATGAAGGAAGCAGATGCCATACGATTTTCCACCCTCCACTTTGAGGGAGATGCCCAAGAGTGGTGGTACCATGGGCTTATCACACTTTGACATATCGACATCACTTCATACCAGGAGTTCACCCAGAGGTTGTTGGAGAGATTTGAGAGGAAGGATCTGGAGCTGCACTTCAGGAAGCTAGCCCACTTGAGACAGACAGGCAGCACAGGGGCATTCGTCACTGAGTTTCAGAGGCTAGTCGTGATGGTGACAAATATTTCTGAGAGTCGGTTGATCATGTTGTTTGTAGAGGGGCTTGTTGGGCCACTGCGTGGATAGGTGAGGGCCTATAAGCCCACATCACTAGAGGATGCCATCTCTTGAGCTTGGGATATGATTGATGCAATGCCCAAGAACAGGGCTTTTGTTCCCACGAGACCCACAACCCCACAGGTTAACAGAGATACGCGGCCACTACAGAGAGATGGAGCGTGGACAGTTGGATGATGAGACATGGAGGGACCTCAGGAGGAGGAGATTGTGTTTCACATGCCAAGAACCTTGGGCACCAAGGCACAAGTGTACCAAGGGCAAGGCCCATTTCATTGAGGTGTTCTCGGATAGTGAGCCAAAGGAGGAGGAGACCGAGATAGTGGAGGAGTCGAGGGATGAGGGTGGTCCATTGGGAGCAGGAGGGCCACCACCACCCCCACATGAAGGAGGATTGTTTGCCCCAGTAGAAGGATTTCTTGCTTGACTTCGGGGTGTGCCGAAGTACCTGACACTCATATTCAGGGGGACCATTCAAGGGCAGCTTGTGTAAGTTCTGGTTGACAGTGGAGCCACCCACAATTTTCTTGATGCCCAGATGATGGAGCATAGGGGAATCCAGACAGCCACGTTTGAGGGATTCTTCATTTTGATACCGAGAGCCCGAACTATGCAGTGTACGAGATATGTCCCTGGATTGACCTTGCAGATGGAGAACTACTCTCTCACTGATCATTTCTTTGTTGTTGATATTCCGGATACCAATGTGGTGTTGGGAGTTCAGTGGTTGTACACATTGGGGAAAGTCATCACTGATTGGAAGCAGTTGGAGATGGAGTTCAAAGGGCCTAATGGGAGGCCAGTATTGTTGAGGGGGATGCACTCTTATCCACTCTTATCCACCTTGAGAGTTATGTTCTAATACCTTATTCATAAACATTTCTACCAGGCATGGCAGTTTGAGTTTTAAACATTTCTTATTCTTATACAACATCTCTCTATGCAGCATTAGCCACCATTATTCACAACAAGCATGAGACCGGAGACAATTTTTGTTGTTTAAAATGTGTTTTTGAATGTATAAATAGATTCAGTGCCCTGAAAAGCTCTGGGGCACTTGAATTGTGTAGATTATAAAACTCAAACTTACAAGTCCACGAATAAGGTAGAAATGTTTATGAATAAGAAATGTTTAAAACTCAAACTGCCATGCCTGGTAGAAATGTTTATGAATAAGGTATTAGAACATAACTCTCAATTCCATTTGATGACCAATTAATCATGGTTTGATCTTGCATTGTTTTTTGAATATGTACATGTGGTTGCAGGAGATCAGAGTGGAGGAGTTATTACCCATGAGTTTCCATTTTCAGAGATCAACAAAGCTTTTGAATTTTTGTTGGCAGGCAATTTCTTGAGATGTGTTCTCCACCTCTAACTCCCACTATAAATTGTTGACTGTTTGTTTTTGACATTTCGATTTGAATGGATTTTACTCCAATAAAATAATTAGAATGAATAAGATGATCTGTTGAGCATAGTCTCAGTGTTTGTGACAACGATTGATAAATAAATTATAAATTTGTTTAAAATGGCGGTTGACAAATAAATTATAAGCTTCATAATCGAAGGAATGTACAAATAGTATTTATAATTGTGCGATAGACCATGACATTGTAACAAAGATTCGCTTGCTAGTAAAGGATACGTGGGAGGTTGTTGCCCTTTCAAAATGATATTTAATCACTAAATAACAATTATAAAATTGAGAAAACGTGTCATAAGGGGGTCCAGTTATGCGACCATTAGGCTTTTATAAATAATGTTAGACCAGTTATGATAATGATAAACAGCTTAGACTATCTTTTATGTAGTATTTTATTTTATAAATTCTATTATGCTATGGTGGTATGTGGGGATTATGGTTTAAATATTTTAGGATGATGATGACCGTTTTATTTAAACATCCATTGAAATTAATTGTGTTGTTTTTGTGGACTTCTTTTTACTAATATTGTCATATAATTCTATTTTAGTAATTTTATTATTTTAGAAATTTTATTATAATATGGTTATGGTTTGATGATGGTAGTTAATATTTATTGGAACTATATTTTATTCATTAGATATTAAGAAAGATAAGGAATTATTCCGTTTTTTGTTAAATAGTAAAAAAAACATTCTAAGATTCATATAATTTTGATAAATTAGAAAGTTAAGAATGTTGGTATTGTGACAAATATTTTGAAATTGTGATGTCATATGGGTGTACACAAAATATTTTAATATAAAGTGTTTTTCATCTTCAACTCTTTTTTTTTATTTTTATTTTTATTTTTTATTTTTTATTTTTTCCCTCGAAAAAAAAAACCTTAAATTTTGTTAATGGTATAAAAATTATATTTTGTAGACACACATAATGTGTGTGCATATAGGATCAGAAAGCACATGATGAAGCTAAAAAGAATAGAAGGAAAAAGAAAGATTTTTTTTTAAGACTAAGAACTGCAGGGAAAATAACATCAAAAGAATAGAAGGAAAAAGAAAGATTTTTTTATGACTAAGAACTGCAGGGAAAATAACATCAAAAGAAACAAAGAAAATAAAGTATGACAACTAGAGCTAATATTTTCATTTTTTTTCCTTTTTTGCACTTTTTTCCAACCCTTGGGATTTGGTTCAACAAGAACCAAATTCAATTCACGTCCCACTTGTGGGACTCCTTTGTTAGAATCCAAGCTCTCAGAGACATGAGCTCTCTTTGAGCCCCTGATTCCATCCAATGTTAAAGAGTCCTTATGATCCTTTCCTTTCTAATGAATGGTGGCAATTTCTTGTTGAACCACAGCGTCCACATTTAGCGTGTCTCCCTATTTGGCCACATCAATCATTTCTTCTTTTTTGAGTTGACTTTCCTTGTTATCTTCTTCAATCAATCAATATATTTTCTTCCTTTTTGAGTGCTTGAAGAAAAAAGCACTCAACCTTCCATGTTTCCTCAAACTCCTCTCCAACCTCAATATCAGTGCTAGTAGTAGCATGAGCAACAAAACTACGCTTAGCAGAACTAGAACACATTTTCCAAACTGCACGAGAAATACGTCCCTCACGAATCACCATGTGCCATGCTTGGTCTCGGTGGTTCGTTTCCTTCAACTCCTGGTTCAACTACCATATCTTCATTGGAACCAATACACCGAACTCCACTAGACAACGATTCACCAATTTGTACTAGTGATTCGCCATTTGTACTGGTGATTCGCCACGATTTTACAAGATAATATAATCTCGTGAGAGATTCGCCAAAAAATTATATATACATATTATATTATTAATAAAATCGCCTTCCATTTTTCCTATGTATCATGGGGATTCACCCATTTATTATACATATAAATTTAGGGGGGTTCTTAAAATTTTCCCTGCTTTTTGCCAGCTAATGTATCTAACACCTGATCTATGAAAGGCAAAGGAAAATGATCTTTAAGAGTAGCTTTGTCTAATTCCCGGTAGTCAATACATACCTCCATTTACCATTTTTCTTTGGCACAATCACCAAAGGAGAAACCCACTGACTATCTGAAATGGGATAAATGAAGTTGACATTCAATAATTTCTGCAATTCTTCTTTAACAATCTCCCTAAGATTTGGATTCATCCTTCTATGAGGTTGTCTGATTGGTTTACAATTTTCCTCTATGTAGATGTGATGAGTGCAAGTCTTGGGGCTTATCCCTTTCATATCAGTGTACTCCCATGCATATGCAGAAGAATGTCTCTGTAATATCTTGACTAGCTCTTCTTGTTGGGATTTCTCTAGGTTCTTGTTTATGTTTAAAGTTTTGCCTGGAAATATCTCAATTGTAGAGCTGCCAAATTTATCCATGGAATAGAGAGACATCTGCCTTGATGAAAAAAACTCAATGTTGGATTCTTCTTGAAATTGTTCATGTTTATATTCCGAAGAGGATTCAAAGTTTTCCAAGGTATTCAGAATTTGGCTATCTTCACTAATTTCTGAAATTGTGAAGAGAGGTTGTAAGTCTTCTTCATGCTCTATCCATTGAGTATCATCTAATTCTGTAATTGTTCTTGCTGGAGGATACAAGGTAAATTTCTTAGTTGAACTACCATCAAAGATATACATATCACCGGATCTACAACTGATGAAAGCATAAGATGTAGCTAACCAAGGTCTTCCTAATATAATAGGGTGTCCTCCTATATTATTCTTACGAGTTAGGATCATAAAATCCACAGGATACTCCCAAGAATCTAGGGACACTGGAATGTCTTCTATTACCCCATCAGGTTTAATCACAGATCTGTCTGCTAATTGTAATAATGTGGGTGTAAAAAGAAGATTAGGAAGTTTCAGTTTATCCATGATTTGTCTACTCATAATATTGATTGCTGCTCCTAAATCAATAAGTGTGTTTTGGATCTCAATTCCATTGATGTGAATTTTAACAACTGGATTTCCTGGGGCAAGATACTTTGGAATAGCAATCTTACCCATCATGATATCTGCTATTTTTCCTGCCAGTTGAATTTTCTTTATCTCTCTTATTCTTTTTCTTGTTTTCTTCATGCTCAACTCCTTTATTGTCTTTGCTAAGATTGGGATTTCCTTAATGGCTTGCAATAATGGGATCTTAATAAAAACATTTCTCACATAATTAGGCACCATAATTTGTTTTTCTACACCCCTATCAATTTGTAATCTTTCTGGAAAGGGAGGCGTAGAAGTGGATGTTGATGGCTGCTCTAATATAGGAGTTGAAATCATTGGTTCTTTTTGTTTTGGTTTTTCAATGTTTGGGTCTTGGAAAGTTGTGTTCTCTTCAAGACTTTTATTTACCCGTAGAGAATCTTCCTCAGAATTGTCTTGCTCTTGTATGATTACAGAAGGTTTCCTCTTTTCAAGTATCCTTCCAGACCTAAGTTGAACATCACTAAGGTCTAAAGGAGTGATCAAATAAGTTGGAAATTGTTGGCCTTCTATCATGTATGTGTTCTGAGGATTTTTATTGTTGGGGTTTGGTATGGGTTGGGTAGGCAACTGATTTGTTTTATGAGGAAATGGTAATGGAAGTGGTTGATTTTGATGTTGTGGATTTTGAGAATTTTGTTGAGGATTTTGTTGAGGAGGGAAATGCGGATATGGTGGATAGGATGGTGGATATTGGTAATACTGAGAGTATCTTCCATAGGGATTTTGTGCTCCTTGTGCCCAAGCTTGTGATTGATTTTGAAATTGGGGCCAAGGTTGCTGCCAAGAATTCCAATTTAGTGGGGGTTGATTATACAACTGATCATGAAATCCTTGTGTTTGAGGTCCTTGCCAAGGTCTCCTGGAGACAAAATTGAGAGATTCTGTGGAACTTGTAGGAGTATCTTCTTGAAAGACAGCTTTAAGACCAGGAATTGAAGGACAACTCTTGGTCTCATGTTTTTCTAAACAGATTACACAAGTCTCCACAACTTTGGTATCCAAAGGGCACTCTCTCAAGGCATGTTTCTTTCTACATTTGGGACAAAAGATTGCTAAGGCATCAGATTCAGCTTTTGCTTGTTTTGTAACTTAAGGGTGTCTATCTGTTCACTAAGACTCCCCAAGATATCAGATTTGAACTCATTAAGCATATGTCCTATTTCTGCCCTACTTACTGTCCTAGAAGTAGACTTACTCGCCCTTGCAAGAGCAGGGTCTCTTGGTCCTTTCACAGTTTTAGATTTCCCTCTTGAAAGGTTGATACATAATTCAGCTATCTCAGGTAATGTGAGCTGAGATATATCCCATTTTCCCATCATGTTAAGGATATCTAACCATTCATCCCTAATTGTTTTCAACAAAAGAGCTTTCAAAGTGTCTTGGTCTAAGTTTTCCATTTTTGCTCTTTTGATGTTGTAGTGAAATCTCTCCAATAAATCTTCCAAATTTTCATCTGCTTTTTGTAGAATTTTAAACACTTCCTCCTTATGGTTGACTGGCATACAGTAATCCAAATACCTCTCTATAAATGCTTGTTTCATGTCTTCCCATGTCCTAATAGAACTGTTGATCAAACTCATAAACCACTTCAATGTTGCTCCTTTCAATGTTGAAGGAAATAGTTTAATTTTTTGAGCATCTTGTAAGTAGTCATAGGTTCTACATAGGACTTCAAATTCAAATAGGAAGGTTTCAGGGTCTTCAGTTTTAAGTCCATAAAAGTTTGGAAGGACAGAGGGTGAAATGTTTTTCATAGTTGTATTGATTTCTTCATCTACTATAGGAAACCCAAAAGAGCTTCCCATTTCTCTTCTACCTCTTCCTCTGCCTCCTTCTCCTTCTGCACCTCTACCTCCTTCTCCTCTACCTCTACCTCTACCCCCTCCAAATAGTGTGTGTTCTCCATTAAAAACTCCCCCTCCCCCTTCTTCTGCCATAGTTGATTCTTCTGTGGAAGTTGAAAGGTTTAAGTCCCTAGCAGGGGTTCCTGAATCTTCTTCCAAGACAGGTTCAGTGGGTAAAGTGGAAGGTATTTCTGATGGAATATCTGATCTTAAGTCCTCTGGAAGTCTAGGATCAGTAAAGGATGGAATGTGGGTTTGAGTTGGCGGTGTACTGGCTCTTGGTCTTGGTGAAACAAGTGGTGTTCTAGGAATCAAGCTTCTACTTCTTATGAATCTACCCCTTGAGTCTCTTTATCTACGCATGTCATTGTTTTTGGGAGGTAAGAAACAAGGCTACCTAGCTACACTTCCCCAGAAATGGCGCCAAAATGTTGTGCTCAACTTAGTGTTCCTAAATTGAGGTCATAAATTATCAACCAGGGTCAGTAAACTGCTGAAGTGTGGTGCACTATATGTGCCTAGGTATCTATTTCTCACTACGTTGTGTTTAGTGTTTTTATGATGTTTTTGGTTTTATGGTTTTATGTCAAGAAGGAAAATAACTAAGTGTTGGTAAATAGAAGTGGATGGTTACACTAAAACAAAGCAAAACCTATTCTAAATTGTGTATGACACTAAAGAACAGAAAATGCAAAGCTTGATAATGACTCCTAGTAAGGGAATAAATCACAATCATGAACTCAATAACTCATAGCATGAACTCATCCAATTCATTCATTAGGAATATGTTGGAATAGTTTGAGAAAAGGACAATTTTAGTACAAATGAGGCTCTCCTAAGTACACAATCATCTTACAATATTACAAAGAATCTCATCCATGGCTAGAAGTTTATTGGAACACAATTGGAAAAAGACTATTTGTAACACAATAAGATTTCTACTCTGAATTAAATTTTCATGCTAAGATCAATTCATTCTGCAGCTCAACTTGTCACCACTAAACCTTATTCAAAATTTAGAGATTTTCTAAAATAGTTTTTTTGGAAAGAAAGGTTTAATTGTGAAATTGCAAGGGATTGCAGAACAATCAAGGCCATAAACTAATATCACTAACTTATTCTTGTTCATATGATGATGCATTAATAGAAAGTCAGAACAAGATTAGTTTGTAAACAATGAAGGCCGTGAAGTCTAATTTTGACAGTCAACACAACTTAAAGAACAATGGATGACACTAAACTAGAATACAATTGATCAAACTTGAAACACAGTGATCACAACTAAACTAGAATGCTTTTAGCCTAACTTTGAAATACAGTGAACTGGAACTGAACTATAATGTCACTAATCTAACTTAAATTATAGTGAACAGAGTTATACTAGAGTGCCATTATCAAACTTGAAACAAAGTGGCAGAATTAAACTAAAGTGACATCTACCTCCGGAGTACTACAACTAGACTAAAGATGCAACTAATCACTAAAATGTCTCAGCTCTGTCTTATTCGGAATTAGTGGTATTTTGGAATAGTTTGTAGAACAGGACTGGCTGCAACATGTTATGTAAATGAGCATGAAAGCATAAAATTCAACGAAACACAACAAAGCTCTAAAACACCACAGCTATGTCTCATCCGAAATTAGTGATATTTTGGAAGAGTTTATAAGATCATGACTAGCTATAACAACTGATGTAATTGAGCATAAGAACGCAAAACTAACTCCTATAATACTACAGTTACACCTCATTCGACATTAGTGATATTTTGGAAGAGTACGTAAGAACGAGACTAAACTGTAGCATCCAATACAAGTGAATATAAAATGCAAAGTTCAGAAAGTCAATTGAACTAGGAATGAAACGAGACTAAGTTACTTATCTAAATCATATGAACAAAGCTCCTCAGGTAGCAGGGGCCCTCTACCACCGGAGGAGCACGCAAAACTACTCAATATTGACTCAGCTCGTGCAATAAAATGATGTTTCTTTCATTAAAGGACAAATTATTCAAAACAGAGTATTTACGGTCTTCAAAGATCTAGCAACAAAAAAAATCTAACCAATAGTTTCTCGGTCTCCCGAGTCATACTTATAATGAAATTACATAACTACTCTTTGAGAAAAACAGGGATAAATGTCTTTCCCACTTCTAATCAAATTAAAACTCTTATTAAAAGTCTTTTGCTTTACTGCAGACATCTGTAGAGTCTGTGTTTTGATAGGAAACTGCTTCTCTTCTACGTGCATAACCGCCTGGAGACTTTAACTCAGACTTCGTGGGGAGCAAGAGACGATGGGGAAGTGTTGTGGATTTCACCCATATGCATTTTTCTTTGCAGTGACACTTGGAACCTACGTAAACATGAGGATGGCTGTAGAACAGACGACTGGCTACGAAATGCCTGTATTCTGTAGCTGAGTCTTAGTAAAAAATTACTATACCAACAAAATCATGAAAATATAACAAGTTAGTCATTATATAAATTCTTAAAGCAAATTTTATTAATATTATTGATCATGTAAGCCTGTAATTGATGAGGAAAAAAGAAAATGAAGTAGAATGTGGTGAAAGAGAAGAACATCTTTGGGGCTCAACACACAGATGCTAACATAGTGAGTTATTCTTGCATCCATGAATTTATAAACACACACAGTCAGTTTTATGGTAGCGTCCTAGATTCAGATATAGGATTTGACAATTTATTTCATTTGGGTTTAGTGATATCTTGGATTCATGTTTCTTACTGCTGTAGATATGTAGATCTGTAGATTTCTTTTGTATATTTCCGCTACATATGTATTGGGCTCATTTTACTCTCTGCTAAAAAAAAAATTATGATGTTTTATTGAAGAAGAAAAATTGAAAGGTTTTCCCCCTAGTGGGGATTTTCCCTGGTCTTGGACCAATTTGATGTCTCTTGAACTGTATCTTGGATGGGTCCACATGCACACCCCGCTCATCAATGATGTATCACAGATGTTGAACCTGGGTCATGCCAAAATTGCATTTCTCCAAACTGGAACTTGTGTTGCCATAGTGTTTGGAGGAACTCTCAAATGTGGTGGAGGTTCTCTTCCCAACTCTGGTTGGGGATCAGGATGTCATCCAATTACACCACCATGAATGAGTTGGTGAAGAGTCGCAAGATGTTGTTCACCAGCCTCGTGAAGGTTTCTGGGGCATTCGTCAACCCGAAAGGCATGAACAACCATTCGCAAAAGCCCTCTTTGGATTTGAAGGCAGTCTTCCACGCATCGGAGGGTTCAAATGGTACCTCGTGATAACCAGAATTCAATTCAATCTTGCTCTAATATTTGGCCCCCTTGAGTTGGTCCATAAGGTCATCAATATGTGGGATCGGATACATATTCTCGACAATGATCTTGTTTAGTGCCCGATAGTCAATACAGAGTCTCCAGGTCCCATCATTCTTCTATACCAACATGATTGGGCTCCCACAGGGCGATTAAATTGGCCTAATGTGCCCTTTATGCAACAACTCCTGAATCTGCCTCTTCATCTCATCGTTCTCGAGAACAGAGCATCGATAGTCGGTCCATTTGGTAGCAATGCACCCAGGGTCATATTAGTGGAGTGATTGACCTAATAGCGTAGAGGTACCCCTACGGGTGAGGCAAAGATGTCCCTGTACTCCTCCATGACCTTGTCCATATGTTGCTTCCATGCGGAAGAGCCTTGTATGGAATTTGTGGCCACAATATTCTTCTAGCCCTAAGGGCAGATCGTAAGGAAAAAAAATTTCCTGTTCTAGGAGATGATCTTACTAAATTACTTCATAGTGATCAGAGAGATGGTGATAAGCAATGCTACCTATATTATCCTATGCAACTTATTTCCAAAATTAATAATAACAGTGTAAGTCCTAAATTCATACACAACATGTCGCTTCCACAAGTATGGTTGGCCTAATAATACATCATAAACTTCAAGAGGAGAAAAATCACACATTACCTCATCTGTGAAGGGCTTGATGTTGTAGGGGAGGCGACACTATTGGCTGACGCAGAGATCTCGTCCTTGGTGAAGCCACCTAATGGTGTACGACTATGGGCGTGTTATGGTCGGTAAGCCCGGCTGCTTCACGACCTCTGTTGCGATGAGGTTCTTTTGGCTCCTACTGTCAAAAATGAACTGCAGCGAAGAACCCTTCACCCACATTTGTGAGTGGAAGAGGTGCTCCCCCTCCTCTGGATCTTCAGGCTCATCCTTTTAGATCTTGTTGGTGGAAACAATGGAACTGGGCTCCGCATCATTAATCTGCTTCCCTTTGTCATTTCCCTTGCCGGGTTCTAACTCAGAGTCGGAGCATGCATCTGATTCGGAAGCCTTCAGCTCAGCCACCAGTGACTACTTGGCTTGACACTCACTCGTGTTGTGAGTGGAGCTCTTATGGAACTCACACCACTTCTCCATGTCCTTATTTGTCTTCGTGGTATTGTTTTTTTTTTGGTAAGTTAGGCTAAACTATGTTGATTCGAAATAAAACATTACATATGCTACAGGCTGAGTTGATAAGTTGTGCTTATCTAATCCCAGCCTTCATTACTTTCAAAGTAGCGCAGGTATGGGGCTGCCTTCTTGGAGGAAACCTGCCCTATAGTAACATCTGACAGGAAATTACAAAATGTGTCGTGGCACTTGTGAAAGTAAAAGTTCTGTGATAAGAGCTAATATAACAGAAAACTAAAAAGATTTGAGCGACTGCACAATCATGGTGTTTCTGCATCGTCCTCGGTGTCTGGGTCCTCCTCCTCGATACGGTAGCCATACTCCTGCACTAAGGCCTCCTCCTCAGCAGTATGTCGGCGTGGAGGCCTGGAAGCAGGTGCGCAAATAATGGGAGCGACCGGGTACTCAGCATCCGGTACATGCGTCCAAGTGCCCTCCTAATCCATGATCCATACGTCGGTGTCTTCCCCCACTACCTCCTGAACTAGAAGAGGTTGGGTTTTACGGGGCATGGGGTGCTCCTGGTGCGCTATGGTGGATTTCCTAAGTCTTCTTTTTCCTCTCTGCATTTCCTAAACAGGTTCCTCCTCCTCCTGGTCGTGCACAGGGCCCTAAGGGGCATCCCTGGCGTGACTTCCAGAAGAGGAGCCCTCAAAGGACTCCAAATGGTTATCAGAACCTTGCTGGTAGCGTCCTAGGAATGCGCCTCTTTAGTCTCCTTTGATTGTCCTTTTACGCAGTCGCGGAGCCATGGGATAGTGAAGCAAAAGGGGAATGGGGGACTGAGAGGTATAGAGAAGATGCTTAGAGTAGAGACAGGGAGTGCGCAGTGGAGAATTATTGGGCAGGGTGGCACACAGCTGGGGGTTGCGCAGTTGGGGGAGCTTGATGATGAGAGCGTGTACTTGGGAGAAACTAGCAAGGCAAGGGGAGCTGAATGGAGGCGCGCAGACAGGGAGGTGCGTAGCCGGGAGGGTCCCCAGCAATGTGGCACTGGTGGTGAGGCTGCACAATGGGTGGAGCACACAGTTGGGTTGAAACTAACGCAGAAAGGCTAAGAGGTCACTGTGACCCAGAAGGAGAAAAATTTGAATAACACTTTGCGGAAGGGCTTCCCCTTTTGTAGACATGTGGCACAAGTGCAGATGTTGTGCATTATTTTGACGTGCTCGCAGGTGTATGCTGCGACAATTATCATGTGGTAGCATGTGCTTCACATTATGGCAGTGAGTCATAACCATTCGGGAGCTCATTCAAATAATTGTAGTAGAGAGATTCCACCCTGTGTGGTTTCTGGCTTGCATGTCGTCATAATCACTTACCTTCGTCACTTCATGCGAATTTATGCAGGGAGGTGGTTCCACTTCAGGTGAAGGCATGTGTTGCAACTCTTCATCAACTCGAATGTGGGAAGGATCATCTTCATACGTGA
This sequence comes from Pinus albicaulis, assembly GCA_034641835.2. Classification (NCBI taxonomy): domain Eukaryota; kingdom Viridiplantae; phylum Streptophyta; class Pinopsida; order Pinales; family Pinaceae; genus Pinus; species Pinus albicaulis. Next base: position 349,491,495 of record CM076574.1, on the reverse strand, counting down.
CATCATGTCACCCACATCCAGGGGTCTTTGTGGTATTGTTATTTTCTTGCGACTTTGACGATTTATTCTGGGTTGCCCCGCTTTGGCTTTTTTCTTTTTTCTGCAGTTCGGGGCGCCTTTCCCTTGCTTCAAATTCATAGATCCAAAGTCTCACTTCTTCTATTTAAACTTTTTCTTGATCTTAACAACATATCAATAGGCGGCACCGAGCAAGGAGATGTCCAGGAACCCCATTTCATCCAGGATGTACTTGTGTAAACAATTGCGGTAGTTGAGTACCAAATGTCTCTCAAGATCCTTGATACCCAACTTCGTGCGAAGGGCATGGAAACCATTTGTGAACTCTGACACATCTTGGTCCCTTCCCTACTGTAGCGTGGTCCACTTTATGTATTTATATTCATAACTACCAACAGGGTAATATTATTCCTCGATGGCATCTTGGAAATAATTACAAGTGGGTAAGACTGAAAATAATGAGGATTCCCTCTTGTCCTTTTTCTCACAATATATTTCCCACCATTCCTTGACATGGGGGGCGACTTTCAGGAGTGCAAAAGTAATATTTTCCCAGTTGGAAAAGTCAGGAACTAAAAAATATCCTTCAAATAGATTTAACCATCTACCTACAACATATGCATCTATTTGGCCTTAAAATATGGGAATGTCAAAGTTAAATTGTACCTTAAAAGGAGTATCACCTCCATAGTGGTTTCCAGATGAAGATGTGTCTCCTGTGGGTAGTCATTGAAGGATCAGGGCTAAGTTATCCATCATTGCATTCCTTTGTTTCTCGAGGGCCTCCTCAAGCAATATTTTGAAAGGATATATTGCTCCCTCGTCTTTCTTTTCTTCCGCAATGGGAGGTCATTGGGTTTTTCAAGGCTGATCTTGCAAAGGTTCAACTAGATCGAGCCCTAACTCCTTATACCCTAACCTCATTGGGGAAACGCAAAGAAAAAATGAGAAAGAGTAGACTGCTCTGATACCACTGATCTGAACTTATGCAGGAACGCAATAGAATACAAATATAAACATAAAAACATAAGTGAAACATAAATAAAACTTCATTTCATTAATATCAAAGAACTAAAATATGCTTACATACAAAATGGAAATAAACTAGTTCGGGAAATGGTAGCTTATCTCTGATAAGAGATGTGGAAGCTAAATGCCTATTAATTGTGTTACAATTAGGCTCAAGGGGATTTTTATTATTGAACGATAAGGAAAAACCCTAAACAATCAAAACCATAACCCTAGGAGATGGAACGCCAATATTTTGTGGGCCTCATTTGGGTTAGTTGGGCAACCAAATTCCCGGGGTCGTAACTTGGTCATATTATCTCTGTTTGGCGTGTACGATACCTTGTCGGAAATATCTCTCTGAGTACTACATGGTTTTTCACTAGCCCCTACCTACAATTTTTTTCCTGTTGTGTACATCAAAAAACGATGTTTAGGAGGTGAAAATTACTTCGGAAGTTTAGGACCCGAAAAACTGCTAAAAATAGTAAATGATCCTATAAACAAGGAAACTGAAGAAATCGACTGTAGGTCTAGGTGGAATAGGTGGGTGGCCACCAATATCCGCCTAGATCATCTTGCGTTCATTATATTCCATAGTCTCTCTCTTGAGTTTATTCATCATGCTTCCTACTAATTTGGATTCGGGAAATTTCTTGTGAGTGAGGTCTACCTAGGTGAGGCAAATGTTCAGGGGAATTGGTCAAAACAAGAGCCTGATGTAATTATTTGTAGTTCTTGATTCTCAAATAAGTTGAGCTTGAGTCGGGAATTGATTTTTTCCACCGCCTATAGCTTCTGGCCTCTTTGAGTTTCTAGGCCCTCCTCATTCCTTGCAGGGTCAGCCCCTCATTACTTGGTTTGTTCTCTGTTTGTGTTGCGGTGCAGGAGTATGGTGGGAATAACTAAGCATTCATTTGATAATGTTCTTTTCCAAGCCTGGGTTATTTTATGTAACACTCCACCCCACATTTACCTACTTTAATATACTTACCAGAGTAAACATGAGCTGAGAATTACTATGCATGACCAAACTTCCAAGGTGCAGTTACGGAAATGGGTTCTAACTTGCCAACACATGTTATTCATTTTTACAAACGCTTTGCATACATAGTATCTATAAGTCATGGATACATAGTTTGGTCACTTTTTACATTAGTTTCATCATATTTTCATCAAGAAGGTTTATTGGCCTTTCATATTTGCTGCAAAAAACACATATTAACTCATGCATCCATATAAAATGACCAAGATCCTATCAAACCATGAATTATATCTAGATCAAGAGGATATCGTATAATATTACATATGCCATGCATGTAGCATATACTTAACTAGCAATAAATCCATGAAAAACCATTTATGTAAAAAAATAATAAATCAACAATTATGCTCATTAATAATCAATAAATAATAACACATATTGACATTTGCAAAGTACCAACCAAGTTAGGGACTTCAATGTACCACCTGGCCATAGATTGGGCTGAACTAAATATTTCTTTCACCCAATCACCCCCACGCCATATTGCAAGCATGAATGTGAGATCTCGGGGAATAAACAAACCAAAACCAAACCAGGGTTTCTAGAGGCAAAACCACCTCAACCCTCAACCAATTATTCAAGCTCACAGTCAGACATCACTAACCATCACCATATCGGTTTCTACCCAAGTTGTCTAGCGCTCCAAAGTGTTTGTTCCAACCCGGCTCTAATACTAGTAACTCAACCGATAACTACCGCAAGGCCCCAGAGCATTTTTCCAACTAAGGCTCCAGGACTAGTAACTCAACCCAATAAGGGATGTAGAGTTTTTTTCCAACAGAGGCTTTCAGGACTAGTAGCTCAACCCAATTTGTTTCAGGGCTTCTAGAGCGTTTTTCCAACCAAGGCTCCAGGAACTAATAACTCAACCCACAGCCATAAGGAACATGAGAACCAATTGCAAAACAAAATAGGAAAACCCACAACACCATGGCTATCCAAGAAATGGAAAGGTCAGGCAAAACCATTGTCAATCGAGGCAATCCTCCATGCCAATGACAGATCATAATCAATTAACAACATGCATGTACCATGCATGCCAAAACTAGAAAGGAAACTATACATGCAACTCGATACCTTCAAATCAATCCAGTTGTAGTCGTTGATCCAACTGTTCCCTTGCGTTTTCCTGCTCTCCATTGCCTTCTTTTCCAATCCAAGTGAATGTTAGAGTGCTTCAAGCATGCTCCAAGAATACTCTAAGTGTGCAAGAGTATGAGAGAGAAAGAATAGAATGGGAGTGCCAAAGACTGAATTGATTCTCATAAGCCTTTTTATCATTGAGGCCTCTAATTTCTTCATTTTCCTCCATGTTTTCCTTCAATTTATTTCTCGTGCAAATATGTGACTTTTCACCTTCCTTTTCTCCTATTTTCCTTTATTTTCATAAATAAATGTCTAATTAAAGCCTCTTTGCATTTTCCAATGCCCTTGCCAATTTCCTTAGCCATAATAAACCAAATGAACACCACACTAGGATTTTTTTCCCACCATTCAGCTTAGAATACGTGTCCCATGACCTTAGCTTAATATTTTTACATGGAAATTCAACCAGGGTTGCTACAGAACCCTCTCCGTTGGGGGAACACCGTCCTCGGTGTTCAATGATGCTTATAACTAGAAAAATATACTGCTTGTGGAGCTTTATAACACAACTCATTGTAGTATTTACAATAACCAACTGCTGAAAACATGGCAAAAATACCGCTTACTGGAGCTTTATAACACAACTCAATGTGGTATTTACAATAGAAACACATATATACTCATGCACATTTGCTTCAACCAACAAATAATCATAATGTCCATGGAGATTTATAACCACAACTCGACACAATATTTACGATAATAAACACATATGCACATTTGATCTAACCGGTAAATAAAAGGATACGGTACCCGTATCAGCAACAAGGGAATCCAGAGGCTCACGCCTCCACCCTAAAAAGTAATACCATGATTCACCTCCTTCCTAGGAAGTCCAGAATCCACTTCCAAAGTCAAACCTGCATCTAATTTCCAACGCTACATTCCTGTTCCACTTGTCCTCTCAGTGAACAGTTACTAACTCATTGTTCAAGGGCACACTCCCAATGTGCTTTTGATTCCATCTAGCAATGCTAATGACCAAAAAAAATCATTCTTAGACCTTCCCTTCTCTACTACACAGTCCCTCGGGAAATTTGGTCACCCCCTTTCATGCATTCACACACCTTCCAAATTTTGTGGGCATCCCCTTCTCTGCTACACAATCCCTCAAGCGATCCCTCCCTTGGTAAGGTTTTATCACATCAGAAGGTAAAAAAAAAAGGCATATACTTGCCTCAAAACCACCATACTAGTCATAGCATGCTCATGAAAATCAATGGACACTATTAGGAACCAGTGTCCCAAAATGACCTTACTATTGAGGTGCTTTAACAACATATTGTTGTCTGTTCCAATTCCTTTTGTTGTTGCTGCAAATTCTTGCAATTAGTTCCAACAACCCAATTGGGAATTTTCATGCTTTCATGTACCATGCACATAATTTCCATTAGATTCAAAATAAATTGAAATAAATTCACATCATACCTCATCGGTGGGTCGTTAATAAGGTACACTTGCAATTATGTTTACTTCCTATCACAACAAGTCAAACTAGTTGTTTGATCAAATCATCATGTATAAACATATCACGTCCGGTTAGCACAAAACACAACCATAATAAATCAAAATCATAAATTACATGTAACCATCATAAATTAGAATCATAGATCACATGAACAATCAAAACTAAAATAAAACATTGATACTTATCCTTCAATGAGTTCTTTGCTTTTTCCTTTGTTCTTTGTCCTTTTTTCACACACACCGGATCAGTTGCCACATCCGGCAAGCACCTAGTGCTTCTCTTCTCTTCAACCACGTACACATACATCTAGTGTACATCAAACACATACACCCACACACAGTGTACCACACAACACTTACACCTACACCCAGTGTACAACACAACATATACACCGACACCCGATGTACAACACAACATAATACATACACCTACACCTGGAGTACAACACAATACATATACGTACACAGAGTACAACACAACAAATACACATATCACAATATAATAACTACACAATGCTCATAACACAGTACCACATGTGCACAACACAACGTGTACGACGTGTACACAATACCACATGTACACAATGCCACTTTCACAACATGTACACAACACCACCTGCATAACGTGTACAAAACACCACATGCATGACGTGTACACATCACCTCATGCATGACGTGTACACAGTGCCACATGTACACAACACCACTTGCACACAACACCCCATGTACATCATGTACACAGCACCACATGCACACCACACCACATGTAAAATCATGCTCACAACACCCCATGTACATAGCACCATATGTACAACATGAACACCATGCCATATGTACCCAACACCACATATGAAACATGCACAAAGCACCATATGTACACATCACCACATATCTAACATGCACACAACACCACATATGTATGTAGCACCGCATATCCAACATGTGCACAACACCATTTGTACACATCACTGCATAAACAACATGTACACAACACCGCCTGTATACAAAATCACAAGTAAAACATGTACAACATATACACAATATTAGTACTGCATATCCAAAGACCACACACTGACTCTACCAAGCAACCTTGCTTCTAGTGTCTTTCCATTATTCATGCTTGTCCCAGCATGTCGTAGATCACACTGCTTTCATTCCGCTGATGTATCCCTCAACATTACCTGCCATAACATAAACATAGACATAATATAATCACACGATAACCATTCATATCCACATGATATTGAGCTCATAGATATGTTAGGTCTAATCTTCCCACTTGATTCCTCATAGGACTAGGAACCCCTTCATGCCATTCACCTGCATAAGCAATCATTATTCCAAAAGCATGATCCATGATGACCCTATCATACAACGACATACATACATACATGTATACATATATAGACATCAGCATAATCATGATCACAACATAATTACCAAATATCATAAGGTCTAGGTTAAGAGAACTCCCTTTATCTGTGCACAACATGCACAACATTGGGAACAACATTTCCCAACTTAAGGAAGGAATTTGTTACCTTAAGCCCATTTACTTTACCTTTCCTACTACCTTTCTCATGACTATGCTACCACTATACATTTACCTTAATGGACCCAACCAATCCAACTGGCTGTCATACTCTTGAGATCAACTGCCTTTTATTCATGCACCGAGCTTCATTACCTGTTGGGTACTACAAATCTCTCCCTAGGCTCCATTGAATTTCCTCTTTCCCAACCAATTCCCAAGGCCCTCAAAACATAAAAGGCAAGAACAAAAGGAAAACAAGAAGAAAACCAACAACAATACAATACTAAAAACAAAGTGGCATGCCCATGCACCCGACATAATCAAAACTGCAAATCAAGCACACAAAAAATCACAAAACACCAAAAGAAAAAAGCTTCCAATAGACACCATGAATCAATTCCCCTTGGTTTCCCAGTGCTTCCAAGGGTTCATAAATAAAATCTCAACACGAGCCTTTTTCAAGATTTCATGGCAGTCTCTTTTTCCATTTGATTCTTGCATCACACAACATTAGCTCATGCCTTTACAAGATTAAAACTAAGCCACGTATCTCAATTATCATCCTTAAGATAACATCTTATCAAATACATGTCCACGAATATAGAACATATCCACATAATGTCAAACAAAATAAAGGTTAAGAAAACCCCTTGTATTAATGCAAGCACTCCTTCATTTGGAATTGCGGTTTCCAAATGCAGTCAAATGAATTCTCACCCAATTCCTTTATTTTACCTTTTTACCTTGTTGCTATCACATTCATCTAGATGTTAATCATATACAAAAATCAACTGTTACCTAGTAATGCTAATACCAAGCATGTTGCCCTGCAATTGTTCACACATGTCAGTCACATGTTCCAATGATCAAGACGTCGTGTCTATTAATTTGAAATCACCTTTTACCAATACTAACAACCATTTCATAGTCTAAAATCAACTCATAATGATTATTCATAGTGCTACAACTAGCACCCACATGCACTCAAGTTCATATCAGTTGTCTTACCACATATTGTGTTAGTACAACTGTTTCAAAACAAGATCACTCCATGAAATATTATAAGCACATACTCATGTTATATACTCAATCAAGAATTCAGACAACTTGTAAACATACCCCCTTACTATCCATGGTCCATATTAAGGTAGAAGGGGACAAATACTATAATGGTTTGATCTCCAATGTCCAATTATGGAAATGGGATCTCCAAAGCTATACTTAATTTAACCACATTTGCAAAAACTTGATTTTCATTTCTCATACATTTGGCATGAGATCAAATCATAAACATTACACTTATTAGACTTGTGACATACTAACTGAAAACACGCCACATAATCATGCCACTTTTACATTCCTTTACATGTAACTTTTCAAATTCCTTGCATGCAACCTTTCAAATTACTTGCATGCCAACTCTTCAAATTATTTGCATGCAAATATGCATATGAGCTACAATAGTATTATCACACTACAATACTATCCCATCCAGAAAATGACATTTTCTTCAAACAATTACCATACTATTACATTTTCTTCAAACAAATACTATACCATTACATTTGCATGTAAGCTTTTCTTCAAACAACTACTATACCATTACATTTGCATGTAAGCATTTCTTCAAACAACTACTATACCATTACATTTGCATGTAAGCATTTCTTCAAACAATTTACATGCAAACTAATATAGCAAACTCTTTGCATACATGTAAGCATATATTAGCTACAACAATAATATTACACATCAATACTATCCCCAACCAAAAACAACATACTCAATGGGGCATTTTATCAAACAATTTGTATGCAACGAATCATTGAACCATTTAAGCATTTCATCAAAGACTTTGCATGCAAATTAATATGGTTAATAATTCAATGCATAGCTTCTAAATTGTAGTATTAAAAATTATGGGAACTGAAACATATGATCAATGGGAGTCTCCCTCCCTATGGTTCAATTTTCAACTTCTAAAATTTCATAGATGAAAAGTTATAGCAAAAATACCAACGCAATCCTATTTGGTGCACAATTCGAGGAGCATTCAGGAAGACTGACTTCCACTGGTCATATCTCCTAAAATTTAACGATCTAATGTCTTAAATTTTTATCACAATATTAGTGGTATTTCCCCTAATTATGGAAAAAATTCAGCTCCTAATACTTCCCAAAAGAAAATTTATAACGGAAACGCCAACATGACCTATTTGAGGCTTGATTTTAGGAGCATGCAGAAGGCTTGACTTCTTCTTCTCATATATCCTAAAATATCGCGACCCAATATCTGAAATTTCTACCACATTATCAAAGGATTTTCCCTCAGTGTGGATAAATTTTCAACTTCTATTATCTAACCAAAGATAAGTTATGGAAAAAATTCCAACCTGACATGTTTAAACATGCATTCTAGAAGGTCATATTCCTCAGGCCATAATTGCTAAAATGTTGTGAATCAATATCTAAAATTTTAACCACGTTATCGGTGGGATTTACCCTCCACGTGGATAAATTTCCAGCTTCTGAAACTATACAGAAGAAAAACTATAACAAAAATTAAATCAAGTGTGCTCATTGATCCCTTTGCTCTTCATTTCATTTATGATAGATCCCATCCAGTCCAAGCATTTGAACCTAGATGCTCTGATACCACTCTGTAACACCCCACCCCACATTTACCTACTTTAACATACTTACCAGAGTAAACATGAGTTGATAATTACTATGCATGACTCAACTTCCAAGGTGGAGTTATGGATGTGGGGTCTAACTTGCCAACACATGCTATTCATTTTTACAAACACTTTGCGTACATAGTACCTATAAGTCATGGATGCATAGTTTGGTCATTGTTTACATTAGTTTCATCATATGTTCATCAAGAAGGCTTGCTTCCCTCTCATACTTGATGCAACAAACACATTTTATCTCGTGCATCCATATAAAATAACCAAGAGCTTGTCAAAGCATGCATTAGATCTAGATCAAGAGCACATCGTATAATAATAAATACACCATGAATTTAGCACATACTTAACCAATAATAAATCCATGAAAATCCAGTTATGCAAACAATAGTAAATCAACAATAATGCTCATTATTCATACACATATTGAAATATGCAAAGTACCAACTAAGTTAGGGACTTCCACGTACCACCCAACCTTAGATTGAGTTGAACCAAATATTTCTTTCAACCAATCACCCCCGCGCCATATTCCAAGCATGAATGTGGGAGCTCATGGAATAAACCAACCAAAACCAAACCACGGTTTCCACAAGCCAAACCACCGCAACCCTCAATTAATGATTCCACCTCACAGTTGGACATCACTAACCATCACCGGGTCAGTCTCTACCCAAGTTGTCTAGGGCTCCAAAGAATTTGTTCCAACCCGACTTTAGAACTAGTAAATCAACCCACAACTGCCACAAGGCTCCAAAGTGTTTGTCCAACCAAGGCTATAGGAATAGTAACTCAACCCACCAAGGGCTCCATAGTGTTTTTCGAACCAAGGCTTCTAGGACTAGTAACTCAACCCATGTTGTACCAAGGCTTCTAGAGTGTTTGTCCTACCAAGGCTCCATGAACTAATAAATCAACCCAAAAACATAAGGAACATGAGAAAAAATCAGAAAAAAAAAAAGGATAACCCACAACACCATGACTATCTAGGAAATGGCAAGGCTAGGAAAAACCAATGTTAATCTAGTCAATCCTCCATGCCAATGACATATCACAATCCAGTAACCACATGCATGTACCATGCATTCCAAAACTAGTAAGGAAATGATACATGCAACTCAATACCTGCAAATCAATCCAATTGTAGCCACCAATCCAATTGTTCCCTTGCGCTTTCTTGCTTTCCATTGCCTTCTTTTCCAATCCAAGTGAGTGCTAGAGTGCTCCAAGCATGCTCCAAGAATACTCTAAGTGTGCAATAGAATGAGAGAGAGAGAGAATAGAATGAGAGTGCCAAATACTGAATTCATAAAAGCCATGAACTGATTCTCAAAAGCCTTTTTATCATTGAGGCCTCTAATTTCTTCATTTTCCTTCATTTTCATTCTCATGCAAATCTATGACCTTTCACCTTCATTTTCTCATATTTTCATTTATTTTAATAATAAAATGCTAATTGAAGCCTCTTTGCCTTTCCTAATTCCCTTTCCAATTTCCTTAGCCATAATAAATCGAATGGACACTAGCACCCACTAGGATGTTTTTCCCACCATTCAGCTTGGAATATGCGTACGATGACCTTGGTCTTATATTTTTTTACATGGAAATTCAACTAGGGATGTTACATTTTATTGCATTCATGGATGCCTTGCCAGCACAAAAGACCTCGTAGAGGGGGTAGACAACAAGGGTGCACGAGCAGGCAGGGAGACCACCTCTAGTGAGGAAGATTCTGAAAACATGGATAGACAGGGCGAAATTTCCTAGGGCACGAATTGTTCACCTGGCCATGTCAACCAACCTCCCACCTTGCACTTGATATTTGGTTCATTGAGGGGAATTCAGACCATCCTGGATATCCCCCACAAGCAAAAATACGAGGGCAGTAATGAGCTAGTGGCATATATGACCGATATTTAGTATAGTTAGTCAGAGATCCTGAAACAACTGGCTAATGTGCATAGAAGCCAACAATGGACAATGACCGCCTGCATGAAATTGAGACTTGAATGGAGAAAATTCATTTTCATATGTGTTATCCTTTATAACAACTAGGCTTTTCTAGGTTAGTCTTAGATAAGTTAGGTTGGGTCATTTAAATGAAAATGAGGTCATGAAGCTCATTAAATTTAATAAAATTGTACAGAGTTTAAGGGGTATTAATAATCATTAGTCATGTAATAAAGGTCTTATCAAGGTAAATTTAAAAAAAAAAAAAATGATTGCATGGGTAATAAAGTTCATTCTTTGACACTTGAAATTTTTTTTTGAATTCCGCAGCATAGTCAGTGTAAAACAGTCTGATTTCGCTACGGAAGTGCCTGACATTTTCATAGCGAATTTGTCATCTCGAGTATTGGAAACGCTACGAAATCTGTTTTTTTATGCTAGCGATGGGATAGGTTGTGTCTTGTCATGATTTCAATGGTCATTGCACACTTGGGCATCATGGTACTATTTTTTTATGTGTCATCATATGCCATGTGCATGCGTGGTAATCATTATTCCTCACATCATTTCATTTTTCCCACTCATTTCCTATTTCCTAATTTATTTCAATCCCTAATTTGAAAATCAACACCTCACCTTCATCCTTGTAAGTTGTTTGAACACTTTTGACAGAAGTCTAGTGTCTTGAATTATGTCCTGTAGTTGTCTTAGGTTAAGTGCTACCAGTGTCAAGGGAGTTGCTCATTGTCTCAAAATAATTATGTAGGTGTCAAAGGAGCTGATCAAAATTGTGTTTGAAAGTATGGCTTCACATAAAAAACCAAATAGGGGTGGCACTGTGGTCAGATATGACCCCATGGATATGAGGCTAATTACAGAAGACCCCAAATTCTCACAATATTTTTCCAATGCAGGTTGCATGCAGTTCTGCCAGAAACTGCAAGGGTATCATGCAAAGGTGTCTAAATATTTTGTTGTAAACTTCATTGGTACAGGTTCAAAGGTGGGCATCCTCAATTTTGATGTGTCTCCTAACACAATTGCACAAGCAACTGAGATTCCAAGGTTTGGAGAGGAGTGGTTTAAAGCAATAAAGTTCAAGCTTCAAAACTGTGATGAGTTTCTAAAGGAGGAGCACATAGGCATAAACATGAGCTCAAGAATCTCCAGGACTTACCTCAAGGACAATTATTCAAAACTGCTAATGGTGATTCAGAAATACTTTACTTGTGAAGGTAGATTTCACATGATCTATCAATACCACTTCATATTGTTGCTTCATTTCACAGGTAAAAAACCTCTGTATTTACCATTTTTTCTTTTTAGGAGTTTAGGAAAAATGGCTGATAAGGTTCAAGCTAAACCCGAAAGTAGTGACACTTCCATTTTTCACCATGGTTTGGTTATGGAGAAGTTAAAAAATCTAAACAGGGATTGGTCCACTTTTCTGTTCTTGAGTGGGTTGAGGTTGATGTCCTCACTCCTAGAAAGACACCTAGATCAAAGGAAACTACTCCAAAGAAAGATAAATAATCTAGGGCTGTAACAGAGGTTGAACATGAGGTGGAAGTGCAGACAGAGGTGCAGCCCATGGTGGATCCTATGGAGGTAGAAATTGAGAAATTGCGGGAGACAATGGTGCCTAAACAAACCTCTACCATCAGTAAAGTCAAAATTGATATAAGAACCCATAGAAGGATCACTAGAATTCAGACAGAGGGGAAAGGCAAGCTAAAAGATATCTTGCAAGCAATTGACATTGAGGAATCTCATAATGTGAAGCATGTATAAGTTAAAGGAGAAAAAACCAAGAGAAAGAGTCTTAAAGCTAAGAAACTAGACTTTTCCAAAGAAAACTCAGGTTTGTGTCGTGCAGCCCTGCAACGCGACCCATAAAGCAGCGACCTTATAGGTTGAACCCCAAGTATAAGTAGAAGTTCAAGGATGAGCTCGATAAAATTATTGCTGCAGGTATCATTGAACCTGTTGAAGAGTCAGATTGGGTCAGTCCAATGGTGGTTCAGGGGAAAAAAACTAGTGGGGAGATTCGAATCTGCGTGGACTTGCGCAAGTTGAATGATGCCTATGTTCATGATCCATTCCCAACACCATTCTCAGACGAAATCGTAGACAGCATGGGAGGACAGGAAGCATACTCCTTCACGAACGGATTCTTGGGATACCATCATATCAAAATCGCACCTGAGGACCGTAGCAAGACCACGTTCGCCACTAAGTGGGGACTGTTTCAGTACACTATCATGCCGTTTGGACTCAAAAATTCCCCTGCTATCTTCTCGCGAATCGTTTTCACAGTGTTCAAAGAATTCATTCACAAGTTCCTCGAGGTATATTTCTATGATTGGACTGTCTTCGACTTGGTAAAAATACACGTATAAAACTTGCGCATGATGTTGGATGCCTGCCAAAAACACCAGATTTCCCTAAATATGAAGAAGTGTATCTTCTGCGTACCCTTCGAAATCTTGCTCGACCACATAGTTTGTTGACAAGGACTAATGGTATATCCTGCCAAAATCGCAGTTATCATAAACTTGCCAGTACCAACCATGGAGAAATAGTTGCACTTGATCCTTGGACACACGGGCTACTATAGGAAATTCATTCAGGGCTATGCGCTGATTACTGCCCCTATGGAAATATTTCTTAAGAAGGATGTTTCGTTCTTTTGGAATGATGAATTTCAAAAAATCTTCGAGTTACTTAAAGAAAAGATGGTCTCAGCACCTATTCTCATCTTTTCGAATTAGGAGAAGTATTTCATGTTCACGTAGTTGCGTCGGGCATTACTCTCGGGGTTGTCCTTACGCAGCCGAGAGACGAAGATATTGACCATCTGGTTGCCTTTGCAAGTAGGAAGCTCTCTGGTGCGGAACGCAACTACTCCACCATAGAGCGGGAGGGATTGGCCATGGTCTACACCTTGCAGAAATATCGGCATTACTTGTTAGGAGGACACTTCAAAATGTTCACAGACCATTTAGCTTTGAAGTACCTCGTCAATAAGCCTGTGTTGGGGGGGGGGGGAATATGTCGATGGATACTTCTATTTCAGGAGTATGACTTTGAAATCATCGTCAAGCCGGGAAAGTTGAATGTTTGGCCGGACCACTTGTCCCGAATAGAGAGTGGCGAGGAGCCAACCGACCTGGAAGCCAGATTGCCTGATGCGTAGCTATTTTCCATTAAGGTAGTAGATGCACACTTCGCTGATATCATTCAGTTCTTAACTACTAGGACGACACCTCCAGAGTACTCTGTATAGCAGAAGAAAGATTTAGTCACCTGGGTAGCAGACTTTACCATCATCGCAGGTCAATTATATAAGATGGGGGCAGATGAAGTATTGTGGCGATATGTTTTGGGGCACGAAAGGCATGTTATCTTGGCGGAGGCTCATGACGGAGTAGCAGGAGGTCACTACGTAGGGAAAGCAACAACGCAAAAGATCTTGAGGGCTGGGTTATGGTGACCAACCCTGCATAGTGACACCCACGACTATTGTAAAGCCTGTAATACATGCCAACGAACAGGGAGGCCATCCCGCAGAGATGAAATGCCCCTTTAGCCACAAATGTCTCTACAAGCATTTGATAAATGGGCTATCAATTTCATCGGGCCTATCAACCCACCAAGGAAGAAGACGGGTGCACACTACATTATTACGGCCACCAGTTATGTAACCAGGTGGGCAGAAGCGTAAGAAGTAAAGGATTGTACTATGGATACCACTATGCACTTCATATTTGAACAAATCCTAACCAGATTTAGATGTCCGAAGATTTTCATGAGTGACAAAGGTACGCACTTTTTTAATGAAACAATCTGAGCTTTGACCGAGAAGTTCTAGATCCATCATGTGAAGAGCACGCCATATCACCCCTAGGCCAACGACGCGGTTGAAGCTTTTAATAAAATCTTGGAGCAAGCACTAACAAAGATATGCAATTCTGATCGCAGCGATTGGGACGTGCGCATCCCATCGGTCCTCTGGGCCTATCGAACAACCTGCAAGAAGTTAACAGGAAAAACCCCATTCAGGATGGTTTATGGTAAAGAATCTGTTATGCCCATGAAGTATATTGTTCCTAGTCTGTGTATTGCAGCATTTACAAACATGGTAGAACCTGACATCATGGAGGAGCGCTTAGCACAGCTTATGGCTTTGGAGGAAGATCGGTTTATTATGATTTTCCATCAGCAAGTTCAGAAGGCTCGCGATAAAGCCTGGCATGATCGACACATTCGCCAGAAGACATTCACGGAAGGCGAGTTGGTCCTCTTATACGATAGGCAGTTTGCAAAGCATCTCGAGAAGTTTTGGCAGCATTGTCTTGGTCCCTACACAGTTAGGGAGATCACGGATGGCGGAGCGGTTAGGTTGGCTACCCTACGCAGTGATATGCTCCCAGGCTACATCAATGGTAGTCAGCTCAAACCGTATCGGATCAAATGACTCTATGGCCAGAGTAGCCATACAGGCGCAGGTGGAGGCCCCACCACCACAGTGACTCAGGACGAGTCACAAGATTGTGTTGGGGGACTGTTGGAACAGGGTCTCCTACAAAGCTATGAATCTAGTCCATTTTGTATATTTTTTATTATATTTAGTCTAATGTAGGGGTTTTGGGGTGGGTCAAAGCCCCTAATGCATTGTAAGTGGGCCAAGGGTAGACCAAGAGTCCGCAAACCACAGGTTGCAGACCATTGGATGCGTAGGCTAAAGTAGTATAAGTAGTTGAACCTTTTTTGAGTTGTAGGCAAGCAATGAACTAAGATTGGTCTGAATCATGAATTAGTAGATATGTTTTGGGTTTTTGGGGAAAGGACTCTTATTGGCTGTGTGCGCGGAGATCCTCAATCCTGCTGTGTGCGGACCCTACTGTTGTGTGTGCAGGTTGGGTTTTGGGTATTGTAAAAGGATCTGAAGGATTAATGAAAGCGGAAGGTTGTTGGAATATCTGAATCTGTTAATGTGACTCTATGATATATGTTATGTTATGCATGATTCTATTTTGAGCTCCGAAAGTAACTGTGTTAATTGCTTATGTTGCGTTGACAATTGATCTGAATCTGTCTGTTATACTTTATGCAAGAATAGTTGTGATAGTTGTTTTATTGTCTTGTATTTGTTGTTTACTGTGATTATAAGTGGTATTGTGCACGTGGATGTGAAGGGACCAATAGATATGGGTTTTGTAATATGCGATCTAATATTTGTGAAGTCGAACGCAGCTCTGCCTGACTTACCTGCCCTCTCCCAGGGTGCAGAGACCTGGTTCCAACACCCTCCCATACTACTTTGGGTGAGACTTTGGCCTATGCAAGTAGGTCACTGCCGAAAGGGCCAGTAGTATAGGGGTTTTTTGGCAAACCTTAACCTCCGAACCTAAGTCAGGACCCCTCGAACCAACACATCATCTCTTGTGTCAAAAGAAGAAAAAGAAGGGTTTTGGGAAACTGTCACATCCAAATTGTCATTGGAACAAGAGTCATTTGAAAAATTGAAAGAAATTTATCCTTTTGATTTATTGTTAAGAAGGAGGTCTAGTGTCCCTATGCCTGAGTGGAGCTCTTTTGTCTCTAAACTGGAAATTTCCACCTCAAAATTTCCTGGCATCACACCCCCATTCACTGTTGCTTTTCTAGTCAAAATATTACTCTTTTCACTACTTTTTCAAGTAATACTGTCATTGCCATTATGGCTGGAGTTCCTCCTCTTGCAGGTCCAGCTAGGTATGCTCCTCTTGTCCTACCTACCATACTCCATGACCTTCCAGAAGGGTATTCCACTAGAGTAAAAACTTTTTAGGGTGAAGAAGATATCATTGTTGAGCAACATGTTGACTAGTTTAATGATTTTTTTTATTTAGAAGAGGTGGATGATGAATATGTCAAAATGAGACTGTTTGTGCAAAGTTTTATAGGTGAGGTGAGAAAGTGGTTCAAAGCTTTACCCCTAGGGATTTTACATAATTGGGACCAATTAGAAGACAATTTCTTGACAAAATGGGGAAGTAAAGTAAACCATGTTCAAGCCTTGTCTGAATATAATAATTTGAAAAAAGCCATAGATGAGTCAGTTCAAAAATTTTATAAAAGATTCAATAAGGTTTACAATTTTATCCTTTCTCATATTAAACCTCCCCTAAGAGCTTCCCAATTGCATTATGTTGAAGCCTTTGACAATGATTTCTCTATTTTACTAAGAGAGAGAAAATATTCCACTTTGGCTGATATGAAAAATGATGTTGTAAAGGTTGAGGTAAATATGGTTGCAGCAAAGAGGTCAAAAATTGGAAAATCTAGATTAAAAGAAGAAGAAAAACCTTCCACATCCTCATATGTAAAATTTGATACCATGATGAAAACTATGGAGAGGCTTATGGATAGACTTGCTATTGGTAATAATCCCCTATTTGTTGCACAACTAGAAACACAAATTAGGAATCCTCATTTTAGAAGGCCTCAAAATCAACAGATACCAAGGGATAATAGAAATCAACCTGGTCAACAAGTTAGGCCTCCTTTTAAACAAAATCTAGTGGATGAAGAAGAAACACAACCTGAATTTCAAGAAGATATCATTCATTGTTTGGATGAAGATGTAACAAGGATGTTCTTAACTAAAGAAGAACATGATGAATCTAGCCATGACATAGGAAATCATGAAGATGAAAAACAATCTGATTATTTGAACAGCTACCAACATGCAATTTTTTAGATGTAGAACAACATAACCTGAAGAATATAAATGTTCCTATTACATCCAATAATAGTCAGCCAAAGAAATATGCTCCATAGTCGGTTGAACAAAAGAAAGACACACCCCTTGGTAAAGAGATTGAAAAAACATCATCGGTTTTCAATCTAGAAAATGAGATTTCAAAGATCAAAATTGTTGTCCCTTTTGGTGAGATCATTAAGGTCACTAAGTATAGGAGCCAAATTGTAAGGTCACTAAGTAATTTCACTCAGCTTGGACCTTCTGACGTTCTAAATTTGCGAGGAGACCATCCTACTATCTTCTTAGAACTAAGAGTAGAAGCTGAGAAAAATGAAGAAGTTCCACCTTTCTATGTGAGTCTAAACATCCATGACATGACTTTACATAATGCAATGTTAGATTCAGGGGCGTCCCATAACTCAATGCCTAAGGTGATCATGGAGATAATGGGTTTAGACATAACTAGACCTTACAAAGACTTGTTTTCGTTTGATTCCAACATATTTCAATGTATTGATATTATAAAGGATGTGGTTGTTGGTTTAGCTCAAGTGCCTGCTAAGACAATGTTAATGGATATAGTTGTGGCTGACATCCCTCCAAAGTTTGGTATGCTATTATCTAGATCTTGGGCTGCTAAAATTAAAGGAATTATGGAGATGGACATGACTTATGCCACTATTCCAATTTTTGGTGAGCAAAGAAGGTTGTACAGAGAATCTAGGATTGCCTATATGGTTAGCAGCAAATAAAAACCACAAAAATTCCCAATCTGTGCAGAATAAACTGAGTTGGGGTCTTCCATTTTGTTCAATGAGATCACTAATGAAATAGAAAATCAGAAATTGGAAAAAAATCAGCAATAAGAAATTTAACAGATTGAGGAGGTAAATGAAGAAGGTTGGTGGCATATGCATTTTGATGGCGTTGCTGGAAGAGGAGGACCTGGTGCAGGTATGTGGATTACCAGCCCTAGGGATGAGAGTAAATAATATTCTTACAAATTGAATTTTTACTGTACAAACAACATGGCTGAATATGAGGCTTTGTTTTTGGGTTTAGAAGCCTTCAAAGGTTTAGGCCCCAAGAAGATTTCAATTTTTGGTGATTTTGAAATAGTAATCAAGCAATTAGAAGGATATTATCAAACTAAAGATGTCAGAATGAGAGCTTACAGAAATTTGATCCTTGAAATGCTTGAAAATTTCAAAGAATATAGTTTCACTATCAAAGCTAGAAACCATAATTTTGTGGCTGATTCCTTAGTTGTCTCAGCCAGCTTGTTTATCAACCCTATTCATCCAACAAGAGCTATGAAGTTGAGGTCAGGCATAGACCAACTATTCCTAATAATATAATCAATTGGCAAGTGTTTGTTAGTGATTAAAAGGTTAGAAACTTTCTTGAGTTGAAATAAGAATTTGAAAACATTCAAGTAGATCAGCATAACATGTTTGTTGAAATAAAAGCTAATCCATAGGTCCTCCAACTAAAGAATAATTGCATTCCTAAAGGCTTAGTCCCCCTTGAAATTTTTTTTAATCAGAATGATGTGTTTAAGTATCCAAAGATGAAAGCTGATGATGAAGAGGTTGAAAGTTGTAACCTTGGTACTGCAGAAAATCCCAAGTTGGTTAAGTTGTCCAAACTTCTTTCTTCAGAGGTAAGACAAAGGTATATTGATTTGATGAAAAGGTACATTGATTTTTTTGCATGGAGTTATGCAAACTTAAAGAGGTATGATCCTAGCATCATTCAACACACAATACCAATAAAATAAAACGAAAAACCCTTTAAACATAAATTGAGGAGAATCAATACATTGCTTATGTCATTGATGGAAAAATAAATTAAGAAGTTGTTTGATGCAAAAATCACTGTTCCATTGAGATTTTCTAAGTGGCTTTCTAACTTGGTACTTGTGAGAAAGAAAAATGGCGAGATTAGGATATGCATTGATTTCAGAAATTTGAATAAGGCATCCCTTAAAGATAATTATCCTCTTCCAAAAATGGCCCAAATATTGCAAAACATTGTTGGATCCCAAAGGATGTCTACGTTATATGGTTTCTCAGGTTATAATCAAATACAAGTGCATCTGGATGACCTAGAGAAAACTGCCTTCACTACGCCATGGGGGACATTTATGTATGCCAAAATGCCTTTTGGTCTCATTAATTGATCTGAAAATGAAATTACTTTAAAATGTGTGCAAGGTATCCATTTTCATTAAATTAAATGTGTGCAAAATTCTCCATGTCTTGTTGCATAAAAAAACTACTTAGATCTAATCCAGAGATTGACTGTAGGGGAATTTACTGGATATGTCACCTTTCATAAAAAGGATGAGATCCAGAGGCTACCTGGCCCTTTACAGACTATGTATTTAGAACTTGTAGAAGTTAACACTCACAATTTCCATCAAATATATACGCAAACTATTATTCATGTCTTGCAATTGAAACAAAGTGTTTATGGAAACTGTATAAGATTTTATGTGTGAAGGCAAGTTAATTTAATTTGTTGTTTAACATATTAAATCAGAAATGTTCAACAAGATAACTTTAGCATAACATGACACAAATGTTTGATGAGCAGTTCACCCCTCCTTGGCTATGTCTGTTGGATCAAGCCTACCAACATGAGCTTGTCCTCTTGTATTAAAATTCTTCAAAATGCTAATACAAGATTAAATGTGTCTCAATAGAAAAATCTAAATGCAAATACTGATTTAGAAGGTATGAAAAAAAGCTAAGAATGCCTTTCCAAATTCACTAAACAGTGAAGAATTACCATAAATAGTGATTTCTTCAATAAAGCCCTGACGGCTCTTTGAACTCCTATGTAGATTTTCGGGCTGTAGAAGTCCTCAAACAGGTCTGAAGCCTCTTCCATTAGGTTCAGAAGGTCAAAATTAGTTGAAAATGATCTTTGGCTCACCTCAAACAAAGAGGTACAACTCAAAATAGCTCCAACCCCAAAATGGCCCTAATGGCCCTGAAAACTCTCCTGAAGGTTTTCAGCCTCTGAAAGTCTTCAAACAGTTCTGAAACCTCTTCCATTGGTTTCATAAGGTGGAAAATAGCTGAACATGGTCTTTGGTTCACCTTAAATAGAAAGGTACAAACCAATACAACTCTATTACCAAAATGGCCCTGATGGCTCAAAAATCTTCCCTGAAGCTAAAATGGCTATAGAACACCTCTACTACCTTTGGAACCTATCTCAATGGCTCTAGAATGCTGAAAATAGTCGAAAATGACTTTTTTTTTACCAAAAATGGTTAACCATAGCTCAACACAGCTCCAACTCCCTCTTGGCCCTAATGGCTCTCATTGCTTCCCTGAAGCAAAATGGACTGAAGATCAACTCCAATGGATTTGAAACCTATTCCAATGGATTCAGAATCCTCTGAATACCCGAAATCAAAAAACAATTCGTCCAAAAAGGTTCAGTAATGAAAAATTTATGGCCAAAACCATTTTTGCCCAATCTGGCCTAAACAAACTCCACCAAATGTGGAATAGCTGGACTTAGCTCCACTAAAATGGCATTTTCCACCGGAATTGGGGGCTCCAGTCTAGATTTATTGGAACCGTTTATTTTAGCAATAAATTTTAGGTTGTGTTGGCCACATGGCCACATTAACCGTCGGGGAAAAAGTTTAACAAACCACATAAATAAACTAACTCTGAATTTTTTTACAACCGTGGCATATAATATTATGCAACGTGGCCACATGAATTTTTGGTGGGAAGATAAGGTTTGGATATTTCCGTGCCCCTGGTCCAACAAAATGTGGTCACATTGAATGGGGGCTAGCCCCTTTAAACCTCCGCCCAAAACTTTAACACGGTTTAAATAAAACGTTGACCGCATAGTCGAAGTTAAGAACCACCATCGTGGCTCAACAGTAGAGCGCTCTTGTTTGCAGAGGGAGGTCTCGGGTTCAAATCCCTGGACTTCCAAAATGACTTTTAACCATGAACCCTGGGCCACGTGGAAGCCTCTGGGCCTGCCACGTGGTGGCCTCTGATTGGCCATCCATATAAAATTCAACCACCAAACCAATCGACCCTTGCCACTTGTCACTTCATAAAATTAATGCAGGAGCGACTTTCCAAAGGGCGATGTACATTGCATTTGTTGAAGGAAAGGACATGTCAGTGGTGGTTTACTTGGATGATATCATGGTGTTTTCAAAGAAGGAAGAAGAGCATTTCAAGCACTTGGAGAAAATTCTCCAAAAATGCAGAAAATTTGGTATTTCTCTCAATCCTAGTAAGAGTGTTTTTGCTTTGACAACTGGAAAATTATTGGGTCATATAATATCAAAATAAGGAATAAGGATTGATCCAAGTGGGGTTGCTACCATTCAGAAGATAGATTTTCCTAGAAATAGGAAAGAGATTCAATCCTTTTTAGGCAAGGTAAATTTTGTTAGGAGATTCATTCCGAATTTTGCAGAAATTGTTAAGCATATTACTAAGATTCTTAGGAAGGATTTTGATATTAAATGGACATAAGAGTAAAATCAATCTTTTAAAGAGATCAAGAAGGCCCTTACCCAGGCTTCGGTGCTCATAAGTCCTGATTTGTCTAAGGATTTTCTGGTTTTTACTTTTGCTTCTAAACATACAATTGTGGGAGTGTTATTGCAAAAGAGACAGTAAGGTAATGAACAACCCATTTCTTTCTTCAGAAGGACACTTGGAAATTTTGAACTAAAGTACAACATTATGGTGAAACAAATATATTCTCTAGCGAAGGCACTTAAGGATTTCAGAATCTATATTGTACATTCTCACATTGTAGCTTTTGTGCCTAATGTTGTAGTGAAATACATATTGACTCAAGCTAATCCAGATGGAAAGAGGTAAGTGGATTGCCACTTTTTTGGAGTATGATATGGATATTAGGCCTACAAAGTTGGTAAAAGGCCAGGGGCTGGAAAAATTGATGACACAATCAAATTTTGATTGCCTAGATATGAATTTTATTGCAGAATTTTCAGAGGTCATTGAAGAGGAGGAATTGATCCCTGTAGAGAAAAAATTCATTATGTCTGAATGGTATATGGATGTAATTTTCATTTTGCAGCATCACAAGGCTCCTCTTGAATTAAACAACAAACAAGATACTTACATTAGGATATTAGTGGCCTTCTTTGTTCAAAGATATTTACACAAATATTATTTCCTATCATGAGTGTTAAATTTTTGATGGAAAAAAGAAGCTAATGCCATTACCTCTGAAACCCATAATTGTAAAAGCTACTTTCCAACAATGGGGATTAGATTTTATTGGCGAGATACACCCTACATCCTCAAGCCAACATCAGTGGATCTTAACAACCACTAATTACTTCACAAAGTGGATTGAAGTTGTCCCTATAAGGCAAGCTACAAACTTGGTCATTATTTATTTTCTAGAAGACAATATTTTATCAAGGTTTGGCTGTCCCATGAAAATTATTACTGAAAATGCTCAAGCTTTCAAGCCTAAAAAATTGATTAGTTTCTGTAATCAATACCATATTACTCTTGGTCACTCCACAATATATTACCCTCAAGGTAATGGCTTGGCTGAGTCATCAAACAAAAGCATAGTCAGAATTATCAAGAAGGTTTTGCAAGAAAACAAAAGGTCACATCATTTGAAGTTAAATTTTGCTTTATGAGCTAACATAATTTGTACCAAGAGGTCTATAGGTACATCTCATTATGAACTAGTATATGGAAATGAAGCAATCTTTCCAACCTCCCTTGGAGTTCCAGTGATGAAATTACTACAAGGGTTGGAAGAAGAACCAAATGCAATCCAAAGAAGGCTAAATCAACTCATTTATTTGCAAGAAAAAAGGGAATAAGTGTACACTAATCATCAACAGTCACAAAATAGAGTAAAAAATACTTTTTACAGGAAGACAAAGGAGGAAAAATTTAAAGTTCAAGATGTGGTTTTGAAGAGGGAGGCGAGGATTGAAGATAAGGGAAACATGGAAAATTTGAAAATATCTGGAAAGGACCCTTTATGATAGCAACATATCATGGGAACAACACATTCTTAGTTCAAGAAATGAATGGGCAGCTGTGTAAAGGACAATCTGTCAATGTTAGGTTTCTAAAACACTACTCTTCCTAATTCATTATGTTGAGATACACAACATTGTATATGGTCCATTCTATTTTATTTTGTTTGCAAATAAAGGTGATATTATCATCAAGTTTGAGCCCGAGGAGAAGGCCATAAAAGCTTGAAGAATATTTCATCAAGTTCATAATTTTTAGTTTTCAAATAAGGCACTAGAGTTGTTGGTTCTTTACTGCACCATAGGGGTGCAACATCCCCAGTGGAGCCATTGTTATCCTTGATAACAACTAGGTTTGTCTAGGTTGGTCTTAGGTAAGTTAGGTTGGGTCATTTGGATGAAAATAACGTCATGAAGTTCATTAAATTTAATAAAATTGTACATAGTTTAAGGGGTCTTAATAGTCATTAGTCATGCAATAAAGGTCTTATCAAAGAAAAAGAAAAACAAAAAAAAACAAAAAAAAAAATTCTGATTTCATGGGTAATAAAGGTCATTCTGTGACACTTTTTTCTTTTTTCTTTTTTCTTTTTTTTCTTTTTGAATTCTACAACGTAGTCAGTTTAAAACAGTTTGATTTCTCTACGGAAGTGCCTGACAGTTCCATAGCGAATTTTCCCTCCCGAGTACTAGAAACACTACGAAATATATTTATCTGCTAATGGTGGGATATATTGTGTCTTGTCATGATTTCAATGGTCAGTGCACACTTGGTCATCATGGTACTATTATGTTATGTGTCATCATATGTCATGTGCATGCATGGTAATCATTATTCCTCACATCATTTCATTTTTCCCACTCATTTCTTCTTTCCTAATTTAGTTCGATCCCTAATTCAAAAAGCAACACCTCACCTTCACCCTTGTAAGCTCTTTGAACACTTTTTCCAGCATTCTAGAGTCTTGAATTATGTCATGTAGATGTCTTAGGATAAGTGCTACCGATGTTAAGGGAGTTTCTTGCTGTCTCAAAAGAATTCTACAGGTGTCAAAGAAGGAGCTGATAAGCATTGTGTTTGAAAGTATGGCTTCACATAAAAATCCAAACAAGGGTGGAACTTTGGTCAGATATGAGCCCATGGATATGAGGCTAATTACAGAAGACCCCAACTTCTTACAAGCTTTTCCAATGTAGGTTGTATGCAATTCTGCCATAAACTACAGGGGTATCATGCACAAGTGTCTAAAGATTTTTCTGTGAACTTCATTGGTACATGTTTGAATGTGGGCATCCTCAATTTTGCTGAGTCTCCTGGAACAATTGCACAAGCAACCAAGATTCCAAGGTCTGGAGAGGAGTGGTTTAAAGAAATAAAGTTCAAGCTTCCAAACTGTGATGAGTTTCTAAAGGAGGAGCACATAGGCATAAACATGAGCTCAGGCATCTCCAGGACTTGCCTCAAGGACAATTATTCAAAAATGTTGATGGTGATTCAGAAATAATTTACTTGTGAAGGTAGATTTCACATGGTCTATCAATACCACTTCAGATTGTTGCTTCATTTCACAGGTAAACAACCTTTGGATTTACCATTTTTTCTGTTTAGGAGTTTAGGAAAAATAGCTGATAAGGTTCAAGCTAAACCTGAAAGTAGTGACACTTCCATTTTTCACCATGGTTTGATAAAATTGTTAGTTATGGAGGAGTTTAAAAAGTTAAACATGGATTGGTCCACTTTTCTGTTCTTGAGTGGGTATGAGGTTGATGTCCTCACTCCTAGAAAGACACCTAGATCAAAGGAAAATACTCAAAGATAAATAATCTAGGGCTGAAACCGAGGTTGAACATGGGGTGGAAGTGCAAACAGAGGTGCAACCCATGGTGGAGCCTATGGAGGTAGAAATTGAGCAATTGCAGGAGGCAATGGTGCCTAAACAAACCTCTACCGGTAGTAAAGTCAAAAATGATATAAGAACCCATAGAAGGATCACTAGAAGTTAGATAGAGGGTAAAGGTAAGCTAGAAGATATATTGCAAGCAATTAACATTGAGGAATCTCCTGTTGTGAAGCCTGTAGAATTTAAAGGAGAAAAAACCAAGAAAAAGAGTCTTAAAGCTAAGAAACTAGACTTTTCCAAAGAAGACTCAGGTTATGTTTTTAAACCTAGGAAGCCACTCACTAGGTCACATTTATCAAAGGGAGAAAAATCTGAGAAGCTACAAAAGGAACCAGAAAAGGAGAAACAACCAGCAAGGGAAGAAATAATAGAGTTATCCCCAACAAAGGCATATGGGAGCAAGGCAAGGAAAGGCAGGGAAAAATTTCAAGAAAAATATGAAATGGAGCTCTTAAAAGAAAAATGTAAGGAAGCTAGAGAAGAGATTTTGGAAACTAAGCTGGAGTTAGCAGACTTCAAACAAGAGAGGCAGGAGCTCATAAACTTTAAAAAAGAAGTGAGCAAACAGATAGATTTTTATGATAAGGTTGCAGAGGGGTCAAGGAATATGTTAAAGAGGACACTACCTCTACACATAATGATGAAACATCTCTTCAGGAGGAATAGGTGGTTGCAATCAGAAAGAAGGAAGTTACAAAGCCAAGTCAGAGAATTGGAAACACAAATGGAGATGGTGTAACTAGAGTTGAAAAAAAAAGGGTTTAAAGATGATTGTGATGGAAGATGACCCTGCTACTCCATGAAAGATGGTAAAACACACATTTTTTGGCTACTTTTTGTCTTAGGATATCATATCAAGTCATTTATAGGGCTAAAATTATGTTTTTGGAGTTAAGAAGAAAAAATGCAAAATTTGGTGAAATTAGGCAAGTTCGTAGCGAGCTCTAGGCTTGAAGCTGAGTTTTCACTACGAACTCGCTGTAGAATTTTTTGAGGCAAAAATTCCCAATAAATATCATGTCAGGGGTAAATGGAGGCATTTGTTTACCTTATTATACCCAATGAAGATCCTTTCACATGCATAAGAGTTAAAAGGTTGCAGAAGGTGGTGTTATGAAGATGTTACGAAAACTACGCTACGAACTTGCCTAAATACTCTGTTTTTCCAATGTTCTAAAGTTTTGGTATTTTTGAGGCATTCAATGTATTTCAGGAAGGAGACGAGTCATCAAAAGAGATTATGAAATGTCATTGGGACATCTGTTGATGATGAAAACTCATCAATACACTTCATAGGATTGACATGGTTGACAACGCATCACTTTTTCCACCTCACCAATGGACAACTCATCATCAAATTCGGTATATCATGACCTGAAATTCAGTATGACAATTTTCCACCCGAACATTGCCACCTAAACATGGTTGTTTGGTTTGATAGCCATCATAAGCATGGGTTATTAAAAGTTCTTATTGATGTCGTTAATA
This sequence comes from Pinus albicaulis, assembly GCA_034641835.2. Lineage (NCBI taxonomy): Eukaryota > Viridiplantae > Streptophyta > Pinopsida > Pinales > Pinaceae > Pinus > Pinus albicaulis. The sequence continues at coordinate 349,464,466 of CM076574.1, read as the reverse complement.
GTGATAGAGTCCTTTTTTATTACAAACTCCCTCAAACAAAATATCTCTATTTTTTCTCAATGCAATGAAATATTTTTGGATTAGATCTCTAGATCGGGTTCAAGAGTATAACCCAGGTGGAAAACCTATGTGAAATGGATTTCTCTCATAAATAGTGGAGTTTTAGAATGAGATGGGGTTGATGGATGTAAATGACCAGAGCTACTATTGTAATTTGTTTTCACTCAAATAATAGACAATTGTAGAAGTGTTTTGTTCAGACCTGAGATTCTGATTAAGCTTTTATGTGTTTGTGTCCTTTTATCTTTTGAATATTGATTCAACTTGATTATACATGATTACTTGGAATTCATAAAATTTTATGCTCCAACTTCCTTTATGTATTATATTAGTTGTCAGAGTTATTTTGTAAAAGCTCATGTGCCTCAGTTTCCATGAATAATACTTATTTGTAATTGAATTTCCACGCTAACTCCATGCCAAATGGTAGCCCTCACTCATCTTCCACCTGAAAAAATCATCTAAAAACATATAAGAGTAAGCATTCTTCATTATAAGCTTGTTTCTTGAATATCATACATTTTATTGAGAGAGCCCTCTTCGGTTGGAGGGGCTAACTTCCAACCCCAAGTGGTTTGAAATAGTTACATCAAATTGATTGTTGAACAATCCAATTAGTCTGAGTTTGGTGATAACAATATGCATGAATGGCATGGTCTATTGGTATTTCAACCCATGCATCCTCCCCAACCGTCACCTTGATATGTAGTCTACTAGTTGTTTACTCATTTTGCTTCTTTTTTAGTATGTATGGTTGTTTATCTTGCTAGGAATAAAGGTTCAATGACAAGGTCTTATGCATTACATTCAAACCTTCCTAGCTAACAAATCCGGTCAGAGTTAAGAAAGAATAGCCATTGAAAATCAATGTGTATTTTTACACCGAAGGTGTTTTCTTTGCCAGATTGGGCTGAGCAAACATTGTTCAGCCCAGCCAATCCCAACATTTCATTTTGGTTGTCCTCCTGAGTAAAAAATCGCCACGTGGATTTATCATTATCATTGTTCTCACCGTCATCATGATTGATGTTCCTGCTGGCTTCATCCTCGCCTGTAATTTTGTGTTACTGTTGGCTTTGTCCTCTAGTATTGTTTGCGCGAGGTCAATATTTTCCTCAGAATTAGATTCTTGCTTGATAGCAACGCCATTGTTCACAGGGAGTAGCATTACATAGTTGATGCCTATCCCTCAGACATATTTACTACCTGCTTCCTGACTTAACCCACTTATGAATCATCTCCCAACTTACAATGAGTGGATAGAGGATGGAAGGAAGGACATAAAGCTGTTGGACAACAGAACAGGTGGGTATATGGGACACACAAGCTTCAATCACACCTTCTCACTAGAGGGAAGAGGGATGCCAGTTCACATGGATTTGCAAATGGTTCTCACAATGAAGAAAGTTCCCAATTTTTATTCAATTTTGAATCCATTATAAGGGCTTCGAGCTTCCCGAGAGTTTTGAGGGAACAATAAATGAGTTCCCAAAGCTTCTCTAGAAACCCCATCTGCTAATATAGAATCTATGAAATTGGTCCAACAAAGCAATTTCTTTCTTTATATTTCATAACTTGACACTTTTGTATTCAATTAGCCTAATTGCAAGACTTTTCAAAGCATGATTTATGAATTTAGTATATTTTCGGGGTTTTTCATTTTCTGCATTGTTTCTATAAGAGCCAAGCTGGAGAATGTGGGTAAATTCTCTAATTGGAGAGCTTTTTCAACACTTGTGTCCATTGATTTTGGACTATTGGATGAGGATTCTACTGTGGGTACCTTCTTGATCAAGTTTTGGCATCGATTTTCTCTGTGTAGAGATCAAAATTCTCTGGTAGGTGCTAAGAGCCAATAGGGTTTTGATGTCAGTGCCAAGATCTGGATGTTATCTGTATGTGATGTTGAAATATTATAGATATACATTGGATTTTTGAAATATTTATTTTGTAGCACCATACAAGCGACTGGATTTGAAAAATGATTGAAGCATTACCTTTCTTGTTTTGGAGAATCCAGAGGCGCCCACTTGACATACAAGTCTTATTCTTTTGGCAACATAATGACACAGAGCTTGATAACCTGCCTCTATCAGACCATACTAGCATAAATATACAAAATTGTGACTATAACATGGTGCAAGAATCTAATGGGCCGTGGTCTCAGTGTCCATATCAATGATTCAAGGTGTCACTATATGTGCAAGGTTGATACGAAGCCATGGTCCTTCTGGAAGAAGCACCGATCCAAGAGCTTTGATGTGAAGAGGAAGAAGATGGACGTGTTTTAGGATGTGAGAAATGCTAAATATGTTTGCATGCCTAAGCAATATGAAGGATTTTGCATGGCCCTTATACGTGAAAAGGAGATAGTACTGTTGTTGGGAGATATGCAAGAGAAGGCCTATAGGAATATCCATGCAATGAAGCCATTCTCTAAGCCCACATTGTTGTCTAAAAGAGAGAATGTGTTTGGGAAGAGATATTACACAACAACGATACAATTTGGTGAAAGTGGCAGGACTCATTACATTGTAATTGAATACCACACAGGGGATCCCAAGGAGCCAAGATTGGATGTCAGAGTTGATAAGGAGGTGGTGTTGCAGGTCAAGCACCTGATGTGGAAGTTTAGGGGGAAATCAGATAATTGAGGTGGACGGAACCTCAATACAAGTATTTTGGGGTGTGCACAATTGATTCTTCAATCCCAACAATAGCCACATTGTCTTCATGTTCCAGATATTGGGTGATTGTATATCAAACAATGTTTTTGATATCAAAATCTGTGTTGTAGTGGTCTTCTCCATGTTCATTCAGTCACAGAGGCCATAAGGCCTTCTTATAAACTTAGCTCCCTTCAAACTCAAGCTCTTCAGTATTGCAATGGGTAAGCATGGAGACTAAAACCAAAAGCCCATCTGGGTTCTCCTTGTTGTTGTATGCATGGAAGAGTGAGTAGGGAACTGATTATAATTACTATTGTCAGTGTTAGTATGGTCAAATAATTTGGGACCTGAGGGAAAAGGAGAGTGTTGCAGATTCAAGAATAGAGAGGAGTCTGGAATGAGAAAAACATGGTAGATGATAATACTACCCATGGATAAGAAAGGAAAAGAAGGGCATTGAACATTAAGAATAGGTGATGAATGACAGGGTAGCTTGTCCAATTCATCCGCTGGAGGATGTGTAAATGATCAAGTTATAACTTAGGTGCAGAAGCACATTGTTATAAAGATGAAGAAATTGGGAAAAATTTAAGGAGTTAGGACCTTAGCCAATCCATCCTGCTACCCTACTTTCATAGATCAACCTTATTCCTATCTTCCCCAGTACTGATCAAGATAACTTCAAAACCAATATCATCAATGGCATCAATCAACTGCTTGTAGTTAACTTGTTTAGGGTCATATTTGATTTCTTCTTATTTAGTTGCCAAAGAGATTACAGATTTAAGGCAGATTCCATTGTGTTTGAGCAAGAAGTGCACATCATTCCTTTTATTGAAAGTCGCCATACAGTTATTGCAGATATCTCATCAACATCATCTTCTATTAAGGTGGCTTTAAATCATGCATCTTCAATTGCCTCCTGTTGGCGAGGAAAAAGGTCTCTTAAGCAAGACCCAGGTTCGGCTTAGAGGCCAACAAGGATTTCCGCTGTAGTCTAGCACCATGCCGGCATTTTCACCCTGCTCCGAGGAACAGAAAGTCTCACCCGAGGCATGTTGCGACCTTACTAAGGTTGGGAGCAGATTGATATCAATATAGCAGATTAAATAGATAGATCTATATATATATATATATATATATATATATATATATATATATGAACCAAAACTATCTCAGAGCTTACGCAAACACAACACTAACTGGATGATATTCTTCAGAAATGCATTCAGAAAGACAGTCCATAAAATTTTTAAAATACTACCATATCAATCAAACTGGATTACAACATATAATGGGAACTTCAATCTCTGATCATATTATAACTCGCTTATCAGCAACAGACCCTTACAATGCTCTTTAGCATGAGCTTTAACCAAACAGATTATAGAGAGGTCCTATCTAGCGGACTAGATTACAAATGTATAGAGAGATAGAGAACAGAACAACATGAACAGAGCTCTCCTACGGCTCCTGTTCGCTCATTCCTCCTGTTCCAACCCCCTCTCTACTCAGACAGCTGCCTATTTGTTCTACTACCAGCGCGACTGATAGTTCTTCCTTTCTTCTCGCTTGACTATCTTCTACTTCTCTCTGTTCATCGGGAGTTCTACTACCTGTCTCCTGCCACATTCTTCTACCATCTGTGCTTACTCCCACAATAGTCGTACCACCTGTTCTTCCTTCCTTTGCAACCTTGACAGCTCCCTGCCTACCATGGTTGCGTCCCGCCACGTCCTATCTGCAACTCAAAACTTTTTGATTTCAAAACAAGGGCCCCAACAGGCCCCGACCACAGCCCATTAACTCGCCCGAGTCAATCTATATTCACTCTCTCTATTTCCATCGGTCCGTTCGGCCCTATGTCCCGCCCTTATTGTCCCCTTTCTCTTGACTGTCCAAACAAGGGCCCCAATTCTGGGACTTGTGTTAGAGCTATTGCTTTGAGTTTCTGAAAGGTCATCAGGGCTTGATGCCATCCTTGCATGAGCGTGTCTATTTGCGCTGTGACCTGCGCAACCACTTCTTCCCCTGAACCAGTGTTTGGTCAATTTAGTGTGTCCTAAATTGCTACATTAATTTATCAATCCGGGATTCGTAAGCTGATGAAGTGTGGCGCACTATATGTGCAAGATAACCTATTTCTTACCTTTTTGTCGTTTTTGGTTTTCTAAAATGAGATGGAAATTCTAAAATAAAAACAAGTATGGTTTATGATTGTTCAAGGCAATGATATCCTTTATAATGATTTACCAACTTTAAACTTCAAAAGGAATTTGAAACATACAATGACAAAACTTGAAAGGAAATGAAAATGTGCTGCTAGCCTAATAAATCAAACAGTGAACTATTGAGCATGAAAACCAAACTATCCTTGCTACTATCTAAACACAAAAGAAACTATGCTTAAAGAAATCCAAGAATTGCAACAAAGTAAATCTAAATCAAATTACATCAACTTATATTTTGATCCCTCGCCATTAGTCCAGCTATGGCTTTTGGAGGTAACCATAAACAACTTGAGCAATCTGATATCTAATTTGCAGAAAAAGAAACTAATATCAAACTACACACTCATACTTCAATCCCTCACCATTAGTCCAGCTATGGCTTTCGGAGGTAACTGAAAATGACATGAGCAATTTAATATTTCTAACTTGCAGAAAAGTAAACTAATATCAAACTACACACTCATACTTCAATCCCTCACCATTAGTCCAGCTATGGTTTTCGGAGGTAACTGAAAATGACATGAGCAATTTAATATTTCTAACTTGCAGAAAGTAAACTAATATCAAACTACACACTCATACTTCAATCCCTCACCATTAGTCCAACTATGGTTTTTGGAGGTAACTGAAAATGACATGAGCAATTTAATATATCTAAATCTAACTACTGAAGCAAATGTGCAAGACTGAAATAAACAAAGCAGTACTGGAATTAAACAAAAACTAAGAAAAATAAATTAGCAGTAGAACAATATTGATTCCATGTCATTAGTCAAAAGATATGCAAATGCCCAGGCTGCCTATTTGTAATATGAAACAAGAACACTGATCAGTTCACAACAACATAAAACATGAAAGATTATGGACAGAAGTAAAATGTAAAGCATGAAAGATTATGAACAAAGATGAAGCATAAATACCATAAAATATGCAATGTATAAACACGTGAATGACTTATGGAACAATGAACTTAAAGAAATAAAACAAGAAACTATACAGTAATGCACAAAACCTCAGCGTGTGCAGGGGCCCTCTGCACCAGCCTCGGGCAACAGCCTTCAAATACAAATTACGCTTGGAAACAGAGTCTTCTTATATATTAAAATGTAGTCATAACAGAGAAATGATATTACAGCACAGTGGCAACGCAATTACATTACAGAGCTATATGGAGGCTAGCTATTATGCGTATGAAAACATGTTATTTATAACAAAGGTGATATAACTAATTCCCTAAAGTTTGTGCTGATAGAGACACGTGAACCATCACGTCCAGAGATCCAGCATCATGGCCGCGGTGAGGAGTAAATATATGAAGAGTGGATGTTGGATTCGGCTTATGGAGCCGTGTACAAGTGTTGATATGTCTCCCGTAAATTAGAAACGGTCATACAAATCTTCACATGATGAGAAACAGAGTCCTGTCACCGTGGGACTCTACGGTTGACTTCCACTTGGCCACCTTTGACCACAGCCTCCTTAGGTGAATTTTCCCGAGCCAATAGGACACGATCCATGTCCACATCATTTCTGACTTGCCCATGTGGCTCGATTTGCCTGAAGACACCTGCAACATAGACTTTCACAAAATGGTTGCGGAAAGTTGCAGCAGCTGCGGAAAGTGGCAAGATTCCGCAGCTAAATGAGAAAAAATCTAAATCAAACAACAGACACAAAACATAGTTAAAAACCATTTTAGATGCTCTTTTACAATTAATATGCAATGATATTGACAACTTAGAAGGTTCAGGTGAATGAAAAAGGTCTAGAAAGGTGTATAGGAAAGATGCAGATTTGAGACTCAACAACCAGCTGGTAGGCTATCGAAAACGTTTTGGATTTCTGTATTGGCCTCAGAAACCAGTCGTTGCATTGTTTGGGTGCTGGTTTTTATTGACTATCTCAGTTCCTGGAGAGCTTGTTTTACAACAGTGGAGTTTTCTTCAATCTGCTGTATCTGGACCTCCAGAGCGTCTGCTTGGGCATATAGTTGGTCGAGTCCAGTAGGGTATATGGCCTCCTAGATCTCCTTTGATACCTATTGTAGCTGTAATGAAACTGGTTGGGACTTCAGTGTGAGTGAGGTCAAACACTCTTGTGGACCCTTCAATAGGTCATACGATTATTTAGCTGCAATACTCAGAACTTCATGCATTTTTGTCACCTGGAACTGTCTCTCTGATATTTGCTCTGTGTATACAACCGTTGGGTTTGGTAACGCGGGTCGGGCTGCCAATGCTGCTTTGAGTCCCTCGTTTTCCTGATGGAGATTTGAACATGCCACTCAGATGTGGACCACGCGCCTGAATATATCATTTTCCTGTATCCCTTCTGGTATTTGGTTGTTGTTGGCCGTTACTGTGGGCCAAACGTCCCAGAATATTCTTGTTACTGTCTCTAGTTATTCTTGTAAATTCCCATTTTCTGTCCTCAGTTGTTCACACTCTTCAGTAAGCGTGTTGATTTGTAATTGTTGTTGTTCACATTTTTGCTGGAGCTCCACGTGAATCCCTTCCGCTTGTTGTGCTGCTCTCTGAATTAATTGGTAGAGTTGGGCTGTTCCCCACGTCTCTACGCTCTCAGCATCCAAGTTTCCCTGATTTGGCCGTCATGCTTGAAGTGGTTTTCCGCTGGCGATAAATTTCGCTGATTGTGCCTGTGGTGACTGAGGTGGTGTTTGTTGCGGCAACTTGTTACTAGAGTCGGCCATGTTTAGATCGAGCGTCGTTTCTTGGGCTGTTAGATTAGCTTGTTGGAGTGGATTCTGCTCGGGGAGCTGAGCACCTGCTTCTTCCATAGACTGCTCTATTTGATTTAAAAGCTCTGTGAACGTAGCCTGCTGAACCATGGGTTGGCTAATGAGGGGTACTTCTAGTGTACCCAAGTTAACTTCCGCATCGAGATCCTCATTTGGTTTTCCTTTGACAATTGGGTCTAATACAGTGGCTGATGAAGTGGAGGGCGTGGTAATGGGTGGTGTCTGAATGGTGGATGATGCGGGGCCCGATGCTTGGTGGATGTGAGGTGGGGATATGCGAATATTAAGAAATCGAGGGGGTTGAAGAGTGGTAGCGCCCTAGTCATTTGGGGTTCCACAACAGGTTGTTTCCTGATAGGCACTCCTATACTCAGAGGTCGCAGCTGATCATCCTCGGTGAGATCAACCACTGTACTAGATACTGCGATCTTGGCCCTTTTTGCTTTCAGTGCCGCTGATGGGGTTTTCCCCGCTTTAGTCTTCCGGACTAGCGTTGTAGTTGTTGGGGCCGGTGGGCTAAACAAAATTTTGGGTATTGATGCTATTAGGGGGGCCGTGGCGGAAGATGGTCTGGAGTGAGATGCCTGAAATTCTGAAAATGTAGGAAATGTAGTGGAATCACTTGTTAACACTCGAACTACTTTATTAAAATTATGTACCTTTGTGTTTAGTTGCTCAATGATCGAGGACAGCTGCAGTTGTGCCATCCTAGTCATCGTCTGCTCTGAAGTCTCCCTCAGTAGTGGGTTTGGTAGCATCCCGTCGAAGATATAAGTGTAGAATCTGCTTCTAACCTCCATCTCTACTCCTGGCCATGAGCAAACTTCTGTGTGGAAGGTTGTTTCATCAATTTGGATCTTTAATGGCCTCATATTGAAAGTGGATTTTGGTATGCACGTTGGCTTGATAAAGGTTTTCTTGTGGGTAATGCCAAACCATATCTGCGCGCTATAACCATCCAGCAGGCTCCTTGGGATTCTTTGTTGACTCATCACAACATCAACCATTTGGTTGTGCCATACCCTGAAAGCTTCTGCGTTTACCTCCTTCATGTTAGGATCCCTGGATACCTTCCAAGGCACGAACTTCATTGCCAATGGGTGTCCTGTTGCTATCTCCACAGGAACTCGAATGCCTAGAAACGTCCATTTCCACATTGATAGTGCCATAATTAGATATCCATAGATGAATCAGGTTGCCCTCTTGTAGTTGTCCTCGCAAGACTCGAACAACTCGTTCATAAAAAATGAGCATCAGTTCAGTTGTGCCCCTTGGACACAATGCTCCGCAACCGAAATCGTATCCAGCGTGCATTCTCCTTTTGTATAGTGCCTCATCGTTTTGCTTGCAATTAGGTAACAAGCGAACCTGACCTCTAGTTTGTTGATCAAGTCGATTTTGGCTCCTTCCCCTCCCCCCCTCTTAGTGTCATACTTGGTGTAGTAATTGTTGTCTCTGGTCTTCTTTGCTCTTTTGGATACAATCTGGAAAGTTGATGAAACATCCCTCCCTTCCATTGACAGTCAAGTTAGCCTATGGATGTCCTCTGCATGAATCAGGATTTCTTTCCTTAGCCATAGCGAACCATTATGAATTCGGCTCAACAATAACTTGGTGCACTGCATTGCAGTGCCTGTAACACCAAACACCGGGAGATCTCTTAAATTCAACATAGTAGTCTGTTGAATGCCCCGAAACTATGGTCGGACTCTTGCTGCTTGCTGCCCTGCTTCGGTAGCATAATTCTCCATATATACTTGTCTCTTTGTTGCTGGAAACTCGAAGGAGTCCGTGAGGTCGGTGTCGATCAGTGAGGCACTGTCATACTTCCCCACTAACGGTTCCATATTTTTCACTCTGTTATCAAGCTCTTGTTCTACAATTGCTCGTGTTGTTCTTGTCATTTTAGCTCGTCTTTGATACAGCTGTAGACCAACTCATTCTATTTTCCTTTGAATTCCTTCATCTGCGTGCCTTCTCTGCTCCTCTTCTATTTTTTCTTCTCTTGCTCCCTTCGATGTTCCTGGTTCTATCTCAGATTTTTTCGACATTCTCGCACTTTTTTGCATGCGGGTTATGTAATTAACCGACACGGGTGAGGTTGATGAGACCCCATAACTAATAAATTTCCCCCTGGCCTCATCCGTGGCTACGATCGTGTGATTAGTTACTGGCTAAGGTGGGTTATGACAATGTTGACTGTGGTTTCTGGATTTGGGCAAACACAACGGTTGGTGGTTATGCCTTATTATGGAAAATTTATTACAGTATGGGTGATGCTAATTATGGCAATTATTTCCAAATCTTGGTAATCCTACGGACTGACACTGGTACTACGCGTAATGATGATGATCTGATCTTCAACACACTTTTCTATCTGACGTGGATGACACGTTGGACACTACCCTTCCCCGACCACAATTGGTTGCGTTGCGGTCCCCGCAACGCAACATTATTTTTGTTTTTGGTAAAGTGGAATCCTATCTATGCTCATCTCGGGTGCGAGAGAGTTATTGATACTATTGTACCTTACTAACTCCTCTTGGTTGCGAGAGTTATTATAATTGGAAATGTGTGACTTTATCTTGGAAGGGCTTCAAGCGTGTGTCGTTCACCCATCCTTGTAGAACTTGGCCGTCCAGTTGTGCCAACCGAACTGCACCTAAATCTCTGATTTATATCACGTAGAATGGCCCTAGCCAATGCATCTGCAGTTTCCCTGGGAAATTTTGGTACTTACTGTCATAGAGTAGAACTTTTCTTCCGACCTCAAAAGTTTTACGCTTTATGTGTCGGTCATGCCAAGCTTTTTGTCTATCCTTCTGTATCGTTTGGTGAAATTCTACCAAAAATATTTCTTCTTCAAGGCCTTGTAATTCTTGCAGTCGTTCATTTAGCGAGTCTTCCTCTGATAGTTGGAGTGACATCATGACTAGGAGGCTGGGTATGATGAATTCTGCGGGGACTATTGCTTCTCTCCCATACACTAGCTGGAATGGTGTTTGATTATTCAATCGCTTTACCGTTGTTCGGTATGCCCATAAAGTTGCTGGTATCCACTCATCCTAGTCATCCCGTTGCGCATTGAATATTTTGTTAGGCCCTTCTCCAGTATTTTGTTGAATTCTTCTACCATATCGTTGGCCTACGGGTGATACAGACTGCTTTTATGATGTTGTATCATGAAGTTTTCGAGCAGGGATTTAATGGTGTCATTGATGAAGTGTGTACCTTGGTCGTTGGTCAGGCTCTTTGGACAACCGAATCGGCTGATTATGTTTTCAAAGATAAACCTGGCAGTAGTCTCTGCCGTGCAATTTTTTACTGGCATTGCTTCTGACCACTTTGTCAAGTAGTCTTTCACCGTTATTATGTACCTTGCTTGCGAGTGTCTTGCAACTGGTGTAATTAGTCCTATGAAATCGACTGCCCATTTTTCAAATGGCTGCAATACTTGTATCGGATGAAGTGGAAGTTCATCTCTGTGGGATGGCCGTCTCGTCCGCTGACATATATCACATTTTTTAACAAATGCTTTGTTGTCCATATGTACCGTTGGCCACCACAATCCTGCTTGTAGTACCTTTCTTGCTGTGGGTTTTTCTCCCACGTGTCCTCCCGCAACCCCACTGTGGCATTCCCATAGTACAACTTCCCTCTCATGGTCCATGACACATCTCCGAAGAATATGGTCCAGTCCCATCTTATATAGATGTCCTGCTATGAGTTGGTATTCTTTAGCACGAACTACTAGGTGTTTTTTTTGGACTGATGTATATTCTTGTGGACACTGCCCTGTCATGAGATAGGTTGCTATTTGGTCTAAGTATTCTGGGATGGATTCTACTCTGAAAAGATTAGAGTCTGGTAACTGATCATCTAGAGATCCTCCATTTTCTCCATTCTCTAGTTGAGTCAGGTGATCGGGTCCTACATTCAATCTTCCAGGCTTTATGATCACCTCGAATGTAAACTCCTGGAAGAGTAGGAACCATCTGCAGATTCTTCCTTCTAGGACTGATTTTTTTACCAAATATTTCAAAGCTGAGTGGTCTGTGAAAAATTTAAACGTACCTCCCAACAGGTAGTGGCGGAACTTCTGAAGGGAATACACCATTGCCAATGCCTCTCGCTCTGTTGTGGTGTAGTTCCGTTCTGCTGTGGACAGCTTCCTACTTGCAAAATATACCGGGTGGTCGACTGAAGTGTCCCCTGGTTGCGCCAAGACTGCTCCAAGTGCAATGCTGGAAGCATCGATGTGTACATGAAATTGTTTGTCCCAATTTGGGTGAACTAATATTGGCGCACTTGCAAGTTTTTCCTTTAGAGTATCCAGGGTTGTTCGGCAATTCTCTTACCAGTGAAACTGCTCAAACTTTCGCAACAACTTCTCTAAAGGGGCCGTTATCTTTGCGTACCTGCGGATAAATCACCGGTAGTAACCTGTGTGGCCCAGCAGTGATCTAAGTTGTTTTACCATTTCTGGTGCCTCCATGTTGACTATCACTGCTACCTTGGATGGGTCCATGCAGACTCCCTAGTTACATACCACGTGTCCTAAGAGTGTTCCAAACGGTACTGCAAATATACACTTCTTTAGGTTCAACGAGATCTGAAGTTTCCTACACCTATCAAACATTATTCTCAATAACGTTGCCTGGTCTTTTAATATGCTATAGACTGTCCAGTCATCCATGTAGACTTCCAAGAACTAGTGGATGTACTCCCAGAAAGCAGCTATCACGATACGAGAAAAAACTGCAGGTGCATTTTTCAGGCCGAATGGCATCACATTATATGCGAAAGAGCCCCATTTGGTGGTGAATTTTATCTTTTTCTTATCTTCCTCTACTATTCGTACCTGATGGTATCCCGAGAATCCATCAGTGAACGAATAAGCCTCATTTCCCACAACATTGTCTAGGACCTCATCACTAAACGGAGTGGGAAATGGGTCATGGACACAGGCATTGTTTAGGCTCCTGTAATCGACATAGACTTGGATCTCAGACTTCTCCTTTTTGTTCTCTATCACTATGGGACTTACCCATTCTACTTCCTCTACTGGGAATATTAATCCTGCCTTTAACATTTTGTCGATTTCTGCTTTAACTTTTTCCTTGACTCTTGGATTCAGACGATATGGTCTATGTTTCACCAGCCTTGTGTCAGGCTTCAATATTATCCGCATCTCCCCCATATCCCCTTTTATTCCCTTTAGATCTGCTAACGATGAAGGAAACAAGTCTTCATATTCCTGCAGCAGATTGTATATTTCCCTAGTTTTCTGTTCATCCCAATAATCTCCAATTGTCGCTAGTTTTGGCTTATCTTCTGTTCCAATATTCAATTTCTTGGTCTTTAAAGGTAGCAAGTGAATCCCTTCTGTCGTTGGCTCTTCTTTAATTTCCCTCTCCCCTTCCGTTTCTTCAAAATACAAATGCCTAAGATCTTCTATATTATCATCATCCATTTTGCTGTTTATCTTTTGGCACGCTACCTTTTGTCTGACACCGAGGTTCGAAAACGGCTGCTCATCCTCCTTCATACTTTCTGGGAAGAATAGTACCTTCTTTATAGCTTGCAAAGCTTGTGTGACCGGTTCCATTTTTCCTTCGAACAAAAAGCATTGTGTGAAGTTATCCACAACTCCCCGCCATGTGCTGGTCCCCCTTTTCTTTTCTTCTGTTAGGTACCAGGCTTGTGGAATCAAGTCTAGAGAGTGTATAAATATGTGTATCCATAGCTCTTATGGATACCCTGCAGCTCTCCATTGATCCTCACATCCCTTTAGATGGTTTACGGGGTTTGTGTCCCCTTGGTATTTCTCTTTTATTCGAGGTCCTTCCTCTTCTTTAAATCTCGCTTTCAATGCTTGCGCAACTCTGTCCCATTGCGACAGTGAGTTGTGGTGGTTACTCCAGCATCTTGCCGATGTGGACTGTAACGCCGCGTCCATGAGTGGTACCTTGTGTCCTTATGGTACCCTATCTTCTATTTTTTTTATGAAAATATCTACATCATTCATATTGGATAAATTTGGGTAATCCCTTACCTCAGTCCCGATCCAATTGATCTTTCAGATGTTGGTGCATCTCCTTGTATTGGTCTCGTACCCTCCTTACTGCCAATCATTCCAAGCTAACTCTGAGCCTAATTCTGAGCTTTGGATACTTCTCCAGCTTACCGAGCTACCTGCTGTTGGGTTGATGTAATCCTCCCTTTTCCCTGCGGTCATTCGATAAAGATGGTCCATTAGCTAAACATCTTCTCTGTTGTCTACAATTTCTGTGTATCTTGGACCTTGATATGGGTCGAGTGACTGAGTGACCCTGACCTCCCCATCCTCAAAGATCATCAGTTTCTTCTTTAGATCTATTATTGCATAATTTTCAAAGGCGCAATTAATTTCCAACAATGCAGGATAAGGATCTTTATCCCCCATGATGTCGATGACCTCAAAGTCCGTATATGTTTTTACTCTCGCAATATCAACCTCAACTTCTTCCAGTCTCCCTATGGGCGCAATGCAGTACTGGTTCGCCATCCTAATTTGGATTGGAGAGGAGGGTAACCTTGGCTTCTCTAATGCTTCCCAGGTTTTTCTTAGTAAAAAATTGACATCGGATCCCAAATCGAGCATGGTGTCTTTAATTTGGTAACTGGAAAGTTGGGTGTTTACTCGAAACTCTTTTCCTGTTCTTCTTTTATTTCTTTTCACCCTCTGTACATACTTTTGGGTTGCATCAGATGATTGTCTTGACCCTTTGTTCTTCTGCACCATTCCTTCCAGGTTCTGCTTTAACTGCTCTAACATTGGTGCATTGCTAACAATCTTTAGGAATAGATGGAACCATTCTTGAATGATAGTACTTGAATCGGTTTGGATTTCGTTTTTTTCCTGTGGTTGTTGTAACTCAATACCTTTGTTTCCTCCCAGTTGGCCAAATGTCTCTACTGCCTCTTGGAAAAATTGCTTCTGTCTTTCCGGTTTGAACAACAGTTTTGATGATGCTGGCCTGATCAATTTTATTGGGTCCACTGTACGTTCATCCTCCCCCGTTTTCTTGCCTCCTCATGTTACTATTGCCATGTTCTGCATCGTCTGAGTCTCCATTATCCTGGGCTCTGCATTTACTAGATTTGTTCCTCTTTGTCCAGTTCTTTGCTCCCATATTTTAATGAGCTCAGGGAAATCTTCAGTTGTGTGTGTGTTAACCCAGCACTGGGAACACTAGGGTCTTCTAGGAAGTGGACATTCCCTCGCTACGTGTCCTTCTTGGTCGCAGTTGTAACATCTTACCAGACCTCTACCCCCTGCTCGGCCTCCTCTCATGCCTCCTCCTCTTCCTTGGGGGGTCCCATTCACCCGTTATGAAGTTCGGTCCAATCGTTCCGCCAATGTGTTAAGAGATCTACATTGCTCTGTGCTATGTGTTGTTGAAGCGCAGAACTCACAGTACGTGTTATTCGGAACGGTGGAATACTTTTGCAAAATAGGGCATAGGCGAGGTGGATGACCCATATTTTTGCATATTTCACAATGTTTAGTAGTGATTGGATTTTGTTGTGCAGGGAACCCCATGTATTGTTGGTGCGGTGGATATACTCCCTGGGTGTTTATCTACGCCACTCCTCCTATTGGTGGAGCCCCCTGTGCCCTTGCAGCCAATGCCCCCCCATTCTGACCTCGCAACCGAGGGCATTCGTTACCACATGTCCTTCCATTAGACAGTGTGTGCACCATACATTCGGTCTTGCTGGCCGCATTGGTTGAATTTCCTTGAGTTTCTTTGTCAAGCTCGCTATTTGATGCTGCAATCCCATTATAGAGGGGTCCTGTGCTGCTGCTCCTCCCTTAAACTCATGCGGGTAACCCGCCATAGCTTCTATCTTCATTGCTTGCTCCTGTGCATCTTGCAATGTTTCTATCCTTTGTTGAGTTAATGGAGTTCTGGTCAAGGGTAGTATAGCTTTGATGAACCAATCCCTCTGATGGTTTGGATAAATTGGATAACTGAGTTTTCTAATCGGGTCCTTGAATCTCCGCATCAAATCCCAAGCAGTCTCTCCTTCCCACTGCTTGATTTCCCACATTTCTGACAGACCCTGCTGGTCTATTTGGGGAAGTTTGAACTCCTTAATGAAGTTCCTCTTCACATCTGCTATTGTTGGATTATGATGAGCTTCAGGCCACTTCATAAACCAACGTAGAGCTCTCTCCCTAAGGGTGGTTTGAAATTCTATCAATTTCCCCACATCTGGTGTCTGTCGTGCTCTCCATATGGCCTCGTAGAGGTACTAGTGTTGTTCGACATCGTCGTTACCCCTCCTAGAGAACTCTGGGTACCGGGTAAGTGATCCTGCCATGTTCACTTGAGTATGCGTTACTAAAATGAAGCCGTTGGTTCCTGGTTGTGAGATGGTACCACTAGCAATTCTACTACCAGTATGTATTATTGTTGGAGACTGAATACTGTTCAACTTACTTAATTCACGTAACTTAACAAAAATTTCACTTAGTGGTTTGTAAAGCACCAGGGGAAGGTTGTGACTAGAGCTACTTGAACTTTGGGGAATAGGAGTACCTTCGTCATTTGAGGCGCCTCTTCTTTGTCCTTTCAATTACCTTTCTGTCTCTTCAACTCCTTTATTACCCTTTCTCGCCACCTCTTAGCGATCTGCGCCCTCCGATGTGCTCATCGCTCCCTTAGCCTATTAGAGGTCTCGACATCCATTCTCCTACTCCCCTTTTTTCACTGTTATTGTAACATCTCTTCCCCAGTCCCTTCCCCCAGCACTAGAGTTTTACGTTTCCATCTCAGATTTTTGGAATTCCATTAGTCCTTCATCTACCATCAAGGCTTTAATCCACAACGGAATTTCCTTCTGCAGTTTCCCCCGTAACCCGGATCTGAGTATATCCTCTGCTCTCGAAAAGGACTCGCAGCACTCCGCTGCAAAATCCACCATGTATCTGTCCAAGGTAGATTCCACCCAATAATCTACAGCTTGGGTCAACTCGGTATTTAACCGATGAAGGGCCACCAGATCTCCATGTACCCACTTATGGTAAACCTTCCGCGAATTTCTTTTGGTTACTTTGGTCTGGAGCCTTCACAATCAGTTGTATAGTTCTTTTGGGAACTTTCCCCAAAAGATCTCATAAACGTCGCTAGTGGATTCAGAAAACAGAACCTGATCCTTGACCGTTTTTTCCCTCTCTTGTCTCAGCTCGGCTTGCTGAGTGATGAAATGATCTAAGAGGTTATCCCACCAACTTCGTATTTCTCTTTCAAAGATTCGAGATACCATGATCTAGCTCCCAAATGAAATTTCGAGTCTTGGCAACGGAACCATTTGTTGGCAAGGAAGAAGGTCTCTTAAGAAAGACCCAGGTTCGGCTTATAGGCCAACAAGGATTTCCACTGTAGTCTAGCACCACGCTGACATTTTCACCCTGCTCCGAGGAACAGAGAGTCTCACCTGAGGTGTGCCGCAACCTTACTAAGGTTGGGAGCAGATTGATATCAATATAGCAGATTATATATATATATATATATATATATATATATATATATATATATATATATATATATATATATATATATATATATATATATATATATATATATATATATATATGAACCAGAACTATCTCAAAGCTTACGCAAACGCAACACTAACTAGATGATATTCTTCAGAAACGCATTCAGAAAGACAATCCATAAATTTTTTAAAATACTACCATATCAATCAAACTGGATTACAACATATAATGGGAACTTAAATCTCTGATCATATTATAATTCGTTATCAGCAACAGACCCTTACAATGCTCTTTAGCATGAGCTTTAACCAAACAGATTACAGAGAGGTCCTATCTAGCGGACCGGATTACAGATATACAAAGAGATAGAGAATAGAACAACATGAACAGAGCTCTCCTACGGCTCTTGTTTTCTCATTCCTCCTGTGCCAACCCCCTCTCGGCTCAGTCGACTGCCTATTTGTTCTGCTGCCAGTGCAACTGATAGTTCTTCCTTTCTTCTCGCTTGGCTGTCTTCTACTTCTCTCTGTTCATCGGGTGTTCTACTGCTTGTCTCTTACCACATTCTTCTACCATTTGTGCTTACTCCCGCAACAACCGTGCCACCTGTTCTTCCTTCCTTCGCAACCTTGATAGCTCCCTGCCTACTGTGGTTGCGTCCCGCCACGTCCTATCTGCAACTCAAAACTATTTGATTTCAAAACAAGGGCCCCAACACCTCCCTAATCTATTATTCATCAATAAAGGAAGGATGGTAAAAAAATTGGGCCTTGCTATGAAGAACATCAACGGTGGCATCCTCAATACCAATGAGGCGCTAGACATCCTTCTCGATGGAGGTAGTGCATGAAGAGCATTGCATGCCAGAGACCTTAAAGAGGACCTTTCATATCTCCAACAACTGCCTTGACGAGTCCCCGGGGGATTCGACGGGGTACCTCAACATCGATGGATAATGAGGAGGCGGAACGAGAACCACAACGGATTCCTTCTCCCTTGCCCCCCCATTCTCTCGACGCTTTAGCTTCCACAAGCATGAAAAAGCAAAGAACCTGCTCCCCATTCTTGCATTTTCTGCAACAAGAAGTCAAATTCAAGCCTTAAATTATAGGGAACCCAAGTCCGATATCAACAGAAATATGTTGAGCTAAGCAAGCCAATCAACAATCTGATTGGTTGTTCTTCTCACATGAGTGATTTTAAATTCCAAAATATTTTATAAACCTAGCCTGGATTCTGATTTCAATATTCCACAATTGTTTGTAGAACTAGTCGTATCCATGATATATGAGTAATCAAATTTTCATGAAGGATTCTGATTTTTTCCATTAAGATGATTTATAAGAAATTTGGAGTCTCCTAAAAATTGACACAACTTTGGTTTACAAATTCCTTGACACTAGAGTATCAATTTTTCATGAAGATTCTGATTTTCTCCATAAGATGATTGGTAAACAATTTGGAGTCTCCTAAAAATAAATATTTTAAAAAGATTGGTTTACAAATTCCTTAAAACCACAAATAAGTGTAGATAGTTCAACATGGTTGTTTGTTCTATATTTGCACAATTCATAATAAATTCAAGTAATATGTCTTGCATTGCAGTTACATACCTCTGGTCTTATTCTTGTTAGGTTAGGGTTTCGTTTGGAGACACCATTAAAATTAAATTTGATCAATCTTTGTAGAGAGGAATACATGGGAATTGGCAGTGTTAGACATTTATCAATATTTGTTCTTTATTAGTATTTTTGGAGGATTTTATTTTAATTGAGTTCATGAAATTGATTTCTTCCTTTTGACAGAGTATCATTGTGTTCTTATCGATCTATTCAATTTGCACATAAAGAATACATATCCTATAGAACTGATGACTATAATTAACATCATAAATTCTTATATAGATGTTATGCAGTTCCAAACCTTTTGAATGCTTCAAATGTGGTTGGTTCTTTCAGTCATTAGTTATATATGTAATAACATGGCATTTCAAAAGGTATTCGACAAAGGCTTAACACTACGCCCTAGTAGTCTACTCACAATTGGGAAGCTACTTCTACGAAGTACTTTGGGTAGTGTTTTCGCTCACCAAGATTGTTTATTTTGCGATTTGAATATCACAAAAGAAATGGTTTTATCCCGGGTCGCCTTGCGAAGGAGGCCCATCCTCAACCAATTGTGCTAGTAGGAATTGACTTTTCCAACTTAATATGTAAGAGGAAATAAAAAAGACAAATGAATATAGGAAATAAAAAAGACAAATGAATATAGTTTTTTTTTTTTTTTTTGGTTGAATTGTGTTTTTCTTTAAAATTATTCCAACTTTATTTTTTCTAATATTAAATCAAACCAAGAGTTTTATTAGCAACAACCTTATATTTAGTTTTGATTATAATAATAATTGTATTATATAAACCAAGAATTGTATTAGCAACAACATTATAATCAAAACCAAATATAATGTTGTTGCTAATAAAACTCTTGGTTTGATGTAATAATACATTAGAATTATAATTATGTAATGTTCCTCTGATTACAACTCTTGGTTTGATATAATAATCCATAGATTCTAATGAAAACTAATGGTATTATTATCTCAAATTCCAACTACCTAGAATATCTTAACTAACCTAATTTATACAATATCATATGTTAATTTAATTTATTTTTTATATACATTAATATTTATATCTTAACTAACCTAATTTATACAATATCATATGTTAATTTAATTTATTTTTTATATACATTAATATACCTAATTTATACAATATCATATGTTAATTTAATTTATTTTTTATATACATTAATATTTATATTAAACTAAACAAAATGATAATTTTAATCAAATATTTTACTTAATATATTTGAAAAAAAAACTTTATTAGTGCTTAGATATACAGATCATTCATGTGATTAAAGAATAGATTTGGTCGACGCGTGCGAGTGTGGTTCATCATTAGGACAAGATGGAAAATCTGATCAATAAACCCCTTTAAATAGATCTTAAAGCTCCAACTAGCCATTTGTAAAATAACGACTAATTTGACTCAAATAATTATTATATAAAAAATAAATATATATAAATATTAAATAGTTATTTTATTCTTCAAAATTATATTAAATTAATAATTATTATTTCTATTAAAAATAAATATAAATATATATAAATAAAAAATAAATATATATAAATATTAAATAGTTATTTTATTATTCAAAATTATATTAAATTAATAATTATTATTTTTAAAATTCGGATTTTAAACATTAAATGATTTAAAAATAATAATTATTAATTTAATATAATTTTGAAGAATAAAATAACTATTTAATATTTATATATATTTATTTTTTATTTATATATATTTATATTTATTTTTAATAGAAATAATAATTATTAATTTAATATAATTTTGAAGAATAAAATAACTATTTAATATTTATATATATTTATTTTTTATATAATAATTATTTGAGTCAAAGTTTTAAGATCTATTTAAAGGGATTATGATGAACCACACTAGCTGGTTGGAAAGGCGTCAACCAAATCTATTCTGATATGATTTTCATCGAAAGAATCTAATCACATTTTATGGATCACAGAAGCAAAATTCCTAAAAATATCATTCATTTCCAATTCAACACAATTACATAAGATAAACTAGTAATTTAAATATTTTTAAAGATTTAAAACATATGTTTTTTAACATATTTATTCTATTAAAAATAAGAATTTTTATAAAGCGAATTGATTTTTCAATATGATCTTCCCCAGTCTTATAATATTCTTTTAATGTACTTGCTAGTTTTTATTCTTTTGGTGTACTTTGTACCTTTAGATACCATTAATAATTTTTATTTTCATGATAATATAATAATAGAAACTATAGAAACTTCTTTGACTCACAATATAAACACTGTAACACTGGACAGGATGAGCCATCGAACAGGGGATTGCACTGCGTGCGAATGGGAAATGCATAACGAGAAATGGGGCAGGGGACGATGCGGCGGGTGCACTGCGTGCGAATGGGAAATGCATAACGAGAAATGGGGCAGGGGACGATGCGGCGGGTGCAGCATTGAAGGATGCATGTATGAACGTCGAATTTGCCAGCCTGTCTAATTATGTTTCAGTGGCCACGTAGATGGGACGGTGCACTGCCCGACTAGCGGAGGGGTTAACAGTAGAAAAAGAAACACAATACGGATGAAGGGAGTCTTTAAGAGGGGTCAGCGAAATAAAATGAGGGAACGGTAACTGGTCAACCAAATTTAGATGCCATTTTCCATTTCACTATGATTATGTTATCGTTCATGGTTCTGTAACACAGAGATCCCATCTGATGAATTCAAGTCATAATTACCCTATTAAAACCCTAATCTGAACGGTGCAGTTTGCACAATTGATGTAATCGTGAATCCTAATTTCGGTCATATGTGTCGTGGGAAAAAATGATGCATCAAATGAAATGAGCATTTCAACAGGACTCCATTTATGCGTCTGCTATCGACAATACGATTCTCTACAGGCTCCGAGAGGCGATGATGATGTTGGTCACTTTTCCAAGACAACGGAAGGAAAGCAGATACCTACAGATACTGAGAGTGCACTTTCAAATTTGTGGTTGTGTCAGGGCACGGCATTCTGTCACTGCCACTGCCATTCCGTCGTCTGTCTGTTCAGTCAGCCTCCTTCCCAGTCGTTTCTGTCTGGAGAAGGCAGGCATTGAAATGTGTGTATCCACATTCATTCATTCCAAATTGGAATTCCACATCACACACATCAAACAGCGTGGTTTGACATCAAACCTTGGAAAATTCCAACCTCATAACTACCTACCTGATGGGTATACGATTATGTTGACAGACACCAACATGGTTTGTCTATCCTTGAATAGGTGAATGCAACATCGCCTGGACAGTGGAACTTGGGGGTACTGCAGTACGCATCACATCACTGACCAGTCTGTAGCTCCCGAGGTGTCGGCACAGAGTAAGTAGAATTGCCCATTGTCTCCCAAGATAAGCTCCCTCACTCATTTCTCCTCCTATCTTCCGTCCGAGTGCTGTTGAATCCCATAACAATTTGGTTTCTTACTGTCTGTTGTGTGCCTAGGCATGGACTAGACTTAATTGTAGAAACATATAAATGCAAAGCAATGCAATGCAGACGGATGAATCAGTGGAAATGGGCAATATCCTCCAGGGCCACGGCCCATACATGGGAATGGGCATGGACATTGGCATTGACAGGGAGGAGGAATCGTCATCGAGCAACAACATGGACCCAAGAATATGGAGCATGCTTCCGCTGAAACTGATAAACAGGGTGCTTGCATTTCTCCCGCTGCCGAGTTTCTTCAGGCTGAGGGTGGTTTGCAGGCACTGGTATCGTCTCATGTTTTCCGACAGCTTTCTTGAAGTGTGTGGCGAGGTATCGCCACCCAGGCCATGGTTTCTCCTCTTCAGGAGGGGAATATGGACAGAAGGGTTTCTTTACGACCCATTTTCCAAAACATGGTTTAAGATATCCTTTGCATTCTTGCCGCCTCGTTTCACAGTGGCTGCTTCATCGGGGGGCCTTCTATGTTGGGTGCCAGAGGAGGCAGGGTGCAAGACAATGATAATTTGCAATCCATTGACAGAGAATTTCATGTTATTGCCCCCCACAATGAAGGAGCGGTTTGTTCCTTCTGTGGGTTTGGTCGTGGACAGAGAGACTAAATCCTACAAGGTTGTCGTTGCCGGAGATGACTTGATATCACCATTTGCAGTGAAGAATCTGACCACTGAAGTCTTTGATTCCACTTGCCCTTACTGGAGAATGTCAGGTCCCTTGCCTCGGCTCTGCAGTTTGGAATCAGGTAAGATGACGTATTCAGATGGCTTTCTCTATTGCATGAATTATAGTCCTTTTAGTGTGTTGGCCTATGATATCAGCCAGGGGGTTTGGAGTAAGATACAGGCACCAATGCGGCGTTTCCTCAAGACTCCCAACCTTGTAGAGTGTAGGGGGAGGCTAGTTTTGGTGGCTGCTGTTCAGAAGAGCAAGTTGAATGTACCTAAGAGCATCAGGATGTGGGGTCTTCAGCAATCAAAGAATGGGTGGGTAGAGTTGGAAAGGATGCCACAGGACTTGTATGAGGAATTCGTGAGGGTTTCAGAGGAGGAAGCTTTTACCTGCATTGGCCATGGCAATATTATTCTGATTACAATGAGCAAAAACCCAGAAATGCTCATGTATGACTTTTATGAGAAGATCTGGTGTTGGATACCTCACTGCCCTTTCGTTGACAGCAGGGAAGGATTGCAAGGATTTCCTTTTGATCCGAGGTTGGAAGCTTCTGCAACTGCAATGGAAATGTGCTAAGAAGGTGCAACTCTGGAGACTGGTTCTATGGCATCAATTTTAAAATCAGGTGTTTTTATTACCATGCCTTATGGATGTCCTTGCTCCACAGTGGCAGGGTTTTTGACAGTTATGGAAGTATATTATTATTCAGTCACAAGCTATGTGTTGGACACAAAACAATTAGAATCCACAATAGTATCATTTTCTTTTGTCTACTCAAACTGAAGACTTTACCAGGGGAACTATAAGGGGCATGAAAATCTAGAACATGTACGTGTGAATGAACTCAGCACTTGGATTTCAAAGTAAATGAACATTGTTTTAAGTTTTAATTTCTGTTTTTTGTCTTACTTTAACGTTGCAAGTTGCTTCATGTCTGCTTCCTTGATCCAATCCCTTATTAGATTGCTACATAAACATCTTCTAGAATTTTTCTATAGCTTCAATTATGTTATAAGCGATCTTCGAGAAAGCCAGTTGTCTTGAGTCACCTTATCGGTACCCATTCTTGAGTCAGAGTTTCTATTAAGTTTGATGAACAAACTAACCATGCAGAGGCCAAGATACCTAGTCAAAGCTATACTCAGATATAGTTCTTAATTCATCTATGATAAACTTATATGTTGTCCCGTGTAATCATCACCAGACTTTCAGCATTGGTGGATAGAAGTGATGATGGAAAGTCTAGCACTGTATTCATTCAGTCCACTGAATGATGCCAGCCATTGGATAATCTCGCTCAGTTTAAGTTTTGCTCAGGATTATAAAAACAAGGCCTTAGGATATATCTAAAATTAGACACTACCTGTTCAGTTTTCTTTTCTCCTTTCTAATTTGTGTACTCGATATATATGGATTTTCCTTTGCCAATAATTTAGTTTTCAGTTCTTTTCAAGATTTAATGCGTTCCGAGAACAAGGTTTATGGTTGATTACTTTGCTTTCAGATCTTCTTTTACCTCCTCTTTGAATGTCAGAAATTGGTGAATTTTCCTCGTCTGACTTTTACTGCATGTTCTTTACGAATCATCCAAACACATTTGCAGCACTAGATCCAATGGGTGCATGTGTTGCAAATGAAACTATGTTGTAACATATTAAATCATTTATAAATATTGTTCTGGTGTGGAAGACCTTTCTCATTCTTTCAAGTTTATCTGCAAGTTTACCAGTGGTTGATAGTCATTGCAATATTGTTTGATAGAATCATTGCTTAACAAATAATCAAACTAGCAGGTTATGATTGATTTTGATTTCACAAAAGCTGTTGTTTTTCCTCATTTTAATCTGTGCATGTGAATTATTGAGCTGTTGTTTTTCCTGCCTAAGATCACTCAATGGAAAAATACCTATATTGCATTTAGAGTTCCTTCCTAAGGAATGTCAGGATTCCAGTGTTGAGAATTTGGTAGGGCAGTGTTTAATTCAAATTCTCTACTTGATAATTACTTGTGAGTTTACTTCTCTTTCTTATGTCTTCTCTTCTTAGCTTATTATGTCTCTCATCAAGCCAATTACCAAAACACAAGAGACACAAATTGTAATATCCCGGAAATGGATTTTTCAGCAGATCATGCCTGGAAAACGCATTCTTCAGGTATGATGGCTTCAGCTATCATAGAATATGTCTGAAAATGCTCAGCAACCAAAAGAAATAACAACAGCAACCTTTACTCAACTTTTAGGGGCAAAAAGGTGGGGAAAAGTGAGGATTTTGGCCCTAAAATGAGTGTATAAGCAAATCTGCGTAAAATGACGGCTCAAGGTTCTGGGATATGTTAGAATAGGTCAAGAGGGACTTCCATGTCGAATTTCAGCTCAAACAAAGGCGTTTTGCTAAGTTAAACAGTTCCTCCTTCCCGACTAGTCAATAAAAACCCTGATTTCCCAAGACTTTGAATATGCAGAAATTTGTTGAAGCAAGGGCAGCGTATTTTCTGAAGGAATATGATGTATAACACTATGAATAATCAGAGAATGAGTTTGAGTACAAGGCATAGGCTTTCAGCAAGGTTAAACAACAATTTTATATAGAAAACCCCTCAAGATAGAGGTGCCGCAAGACAAGAAAATAATCCAGAAACCCTTCAGCGTTTTCTCCAGATGGCTGAAGCTTATATTTATTATGTTACAGATCTACAATTGATAAATACATGAAAACAGAGATCTATAATGAGACAAAATGCCCAAAGGGCTCTTTATTACTTTCCCCTTGGGAATTTCAGCAATACATGAAAATGCCGGAGTAGATCTGAGTTTTACTGCAGCAGATCTGCAGAATGATTCAGAATTTCTGAATCAAACTTCAATATCATATCAGAAATATACTTGGATTGGTTGCCCAATCCAAGGATCACCCTCAATCAGAAATCTAGCTCCAAAATGATGCCAAAAACCCTGGAATGTTGCTCCTTCAGCAATAACGCAGATCTGGGGAAAGAACTGCGCAGTATACCATGAAGAACACTTTGGCCTGATGCCAAGATCTGAGAATAAGCTCCAATGTCTCTCAATCTGATCCTCCAAAGGAAAGAAAGGCTCTCCCTCTGAAAAATAGGAGAAGGAGGTGGTATCGTAAAATCACCACGGCAACACCCTACAACACAGAATAATGCTGCTGCAGCAATAATGCTGTCCTGGAGGATGATGCTAAGAAAATAATCTTGCCCGAGCAGGCACTCGAAGTCCCCCGGGGCTAAGGGTGAGATCTCCGCACGGAGACACTCGGTGCACTAAACAGTGCAGCAGACGGGCTAAACAGCCAGCGTGCCAAAGAAAGACATATGTCTCACTCAATAATCAATAATCCAAGAATCCAAGCATGAATGAAATGAAGAGGCTCCTTCATCTTTTATAGTGTTGGTTTCCCTCCAAAACCCAATGTAGCCTCTCTCTCTCCTCCACATCCTCATCCTTATCTCCACAGAAGCTTGGAGAAACTTCTAGAGTGTACATAGGCCCCCTACTCCACGTGGTGTTGGGTCCCCCCTTGACTCCCACTTAAGTCACAACGTTGTGCTACTAGGTGGATGTCTTATTTCATTTAAGTGAGTTTAGACCCTCTTTACTCAGTTTTTATTTACTTACAAACTATAGGTGGCAAAATAAACAAAATAGAATATTCCAATTTGTTGTCGCAAATTAGGAATATTACAGTCCCCCCCGGCAAAATGTTGCTTGCCCTCAAGCAACTGCCTGAACAAGTCTCCTCCTAGCGGATGCTCTCCACCGATACTGCAAAATATGCCTGGGTCCCTGTTAATTTTTGTAGATGTTCTATGCTTGATGCAACTTTACTTTTATTACAGCAATCACCCAAACAGTTAAGTAAAATGTTGATAGAACATATCAGTGGATCTCTAGAAGACAAACCAGAAACAGAAGAATGTGATGGTGCGTTACGGCGGTCAACAGGATGCTTCAACCAGCAAAGTCTCCATGATCAGCCAACCCAGAATGTGTCACAACAATCCTCAAATCAGTCATCGAGTCAACACAAGTCAACTCCAGAAAAGTCAACGCTGTCCAGAAAAGTCAACGCAGGGCAGCAACATAAAAGTCAACGCAGCTCCAAGTTCGGTCAACCTTTTGACCTCGTTTTTTGTGCCAATGTGTACGGCCTCCTAAAATCAAAGTCTCCAACAAATTTCAGCCCTTTTGGACCATGCGTTGACCAAAGTCAACGCTGGTCAAACTTCCTTGGAAACCCTAGCTGCAGCAATTTCGTCCTTCCTCTCGGCTGTACAGTTTCGTCCTTCCTCCCATGTGTGAGCTGAAATCGTCCCCTGCTGAGCTCGTACTAAATCGAGAAGAGAAGAAGAGATGTGTGTTGGGTTATGTGAAATGCTCTCCAACTTCGATCGTATTTATATCCATCGTCGGGAGGTGTGACACATCTCAATAAAACATTACACGTACCGCACATAATTTATTATAAATAATAAATTCGAAATAAATGTTCGCCTACTCCAATAAGACATATTTTATATGGATTCAATTCCTCCGAAAGAGAATCCAACAAAAATATCGTATTCTAATCGAGACCACAACAGTGAGTTTAAACTGCTGTCCAATTTTAACACTCCCTCTCAACTAGGGAGAACTCCATCCATCAGTGCAATCAAACATTGTGCGTCATCCCGCCGTAACTTGCTTTGCTGGCCTCTTTATTTCAGAACAGAAGTGGGTTAGTCACAAAGACATCATCCCCCGGCTGACAGATTCAGCCCAGAGGTCCGAAACCTCTATCAGACTCACAAAGAGTCTCCAACCAACCCGTAGTTGGTTCATCTGACCCGAAGTCAGGCGGAGGTCCGAAACCTCACTATACTTGATCCCAGATCAAGTGGTTGGACCGTGCCATCCTAGGTAGAGAGTACGACAATCTCTGATGCGTCCATCAGTATTTGCTACTAGTCTCTAGCTTTTCCCACCTCATTGGTCAAATGAGAGGTACTTCCCATGAGCCCTGAACTCAATGGGTAGGATGCATACGGGGCACAGAAAATGAGAGGTGAACCAACTCAAAATCACAACGGTGGGGTCCAAGCACACCAACAAGGTTTGGCAAGCCTAGCCTTGTGGTTGCCCATAGCTCCGAGAAGCTCTCCCCAAAGCCCCCCAGAGCTCCCAGAGCTCATCGTCCAACAGGACCCACATCATAGGGTCGTTCCACGATACCAAGATTCTCACGAAAGGTTAGGAACATGACCTTCCCCAAGGGCATAGTGAGAATATCCGCGACCTGCTCATCAGTTCCTATATGATCGAGCCTTACGGCGCCTAGCTGTACCATATCCCGAATAGTGGTACCAGCCATCAACATGCTTGGATCGTTAGTGGAACACGGGATTCTATGACAAACGAATCCCCCTCTAGTTATCACAAAGGATAACGGTGGCATCTAGCACATGCTCGAACAACTCACTAAAGAGTTTTCGCAACCAAGTGACTTCACAACAGGTCATACATGTTACAATGTATTCGGCCTCAGCGGTGCTCAAAGCTACCGACTTCAGTTTCCTGCCCGAAGCAGATCTACATGTGAAGTAGTATCCAAATGTGCTCTTGCGATCCACCACATTGCCAGCCTAATCGACATCAGTATATCCATGGAGTGTCACACTCCCGGCAGTGTATCTCAGCCCATGGTCTATCGTGCCTCAGAGATATCTCAAGAGTTTCTAGGCACCAACCTAGTGAATGTTATGATCAACCATGTGTTGGCTCAAAGTTTTCACTGCACAACATATGTCAGGACGGATGTTTCCTAAGAACATCAGGGCCCCCCCATGAGTTGACGATACTCAGTAAGATTTTCTAACACGGGCCCAGCAGCGCTGCCACTCAACTTCTTAAAGTTGAGTTCCATCAGTACGGACTTACAGTCCACCATACCAGAAGCTTCATAATGTATTTTCCTTGAAAAAGGAAAATCTCGCCAGGTCTCTGCTAGACCTCTAGGCCTAGGAAGTAGTGCATCAGTCCTAGGTCCTTCATCTCGAACTCAGTATCGAGCTCCCTCTTACACTGAGAGGGTCAGCGCCTGTCAGAGAGAGATCGTCCACATACAACACCAGAATGAGGGGCTTCCCCCGAACAACCTTGAAGTAAAGGTTCGGTTCAGCATTACTTCGAGTGAAGCCCATCTTCATCAAGTAGCTATCTATCCTCTCGTACCAAGCTCTGGGTGCTTACTTCAGCCCATAGAGGGCTTTCTTCAAACTGCAGACATGGGTGTCCCGATCCTGGACTTCAAGCCCCAGAGGTTGTTCTTCATACACCTCTTCCTTTTGAGAGAAGCCTCGGGCAACAAATCTTGCCTTGAACTTTTCAGCACTTCCATCAGATCCATGCTTGATCTTGTAGAGCCATTTCCCAGTGACAACTGATTTGTCCTTCGGTCTTGGAACCACATCCCAGACATCATTCATCATTATGGACTCATATTCTTCGTGCATAGCATCCTTCCATACTTGATGCTTTACGGCTTCCTCAAAAGATCCAGGTTCAGATTGTACAATAGTACTCATGGCAGCTAGATGCCCTTGGTATCTGCACGGCTTCTAGCTTTCTTGGAATGTCCCCCTCAGGGCAGCATGTCTCTCAGCATCTTGATTTCCAGGTCTTGCTTCATGATTTTCCTCAGATCTCGGAAGATCTACAACTTTCCTCAGGAAAGCATCTTCGTCAAAAGTGACATTATGTCATATCTCAACTTACTTTGACCAAGTACATAAACTCTATAAGCCTGAGAGATTTCACTGTAGTCCACACACATTGTGGTCTCCCTCTTGATGCTAGCTCCTTTGCAAACGTTCCTGAACATGTTTGTCTCATAAAAGGAACATCCTGTCAAGGATGTCCCGAGAAGCATACCAGACATATCAGAATGTATCAATGCAAGACATCAAATGCTAGTGGGGAGAGGTTCCCTTTGTGTTTTCCTTCGGCACAACCCTTACATACATCTTCATGATTATTTTCAAAATCGGGCATCCCTGTCACCACCTTCCTTGCTTCGGGAAGGGCCTTGTAATGAAGGTGTCAAAACCTTTCGGTGCCATAGTTCAGTTTGTTGGATAGTATCACATGTCATAGCTCTTAGAGGACTTCCTTCGACCTGGTAGAGTGTTTCAACTCTAAAACCAATTACGATAGCTTCCTTGAGATTCTTCTTCCACATGCGTACCTTTCCTTCAATGAATGCCACATTGAAGCCTTTGTCTTCAATTACTGATATAGACACAAGGTTCTTCTTCAATTTAGGTACATAGAGTACATCCTGCAAATGTAGGACTTGTCCTTGAGACAAGTGGAGAGTCACAGTCCCAGTCCCTCTCACGGGATATGTGGCATTATCTCCAAGAATAATTTCCAGATTGGTATCCTTTTCAACCATGTCAGAGAGTGCTTCCTTGAACCTAGTGATGTGTCTTGAGGCACCACTATCTATCAGCCAGACATCCATAGTGTCGGGCGGGGATGCAGCAGAGAGAGCAGATACAAGAATGTATTCATCTCTTTTGTCAACAACATTAGATTCCACATACCTGGAGTTTCTAGACCTTTTGAAAGGTTGATTGTTTTCATCAGAGGGAACCTCCCTCTTTCCTTTTCTTTGATTTCCATTCCTCCGGTTGTTGTTGTTGTCATCACTATCGGGAGAATCCTTCTTGAAGGGACATTCTCTAGCATAGTGACCAGGCCTATGACAAGTGAAACACTTGCCCTTCTTTCCTTGAGCCCTTGTTCTTCCTTTGTTCTTAGGACCACCAGAGTTCTTCTTTTTGGAATGAGCAGCATAGGCAACATTCTTGTCATTTTCGTATTCCTTCATTCTTGTCTCCTCTTGCATGCATCTGGACAGTAGCTCGTCAAAGTTGGGAATTGTACTATTATTGAGAATGGTAGTGTTGAATACATGCCATTCATATGGGAGTCCTCCAAGTGCGGTGAGTACCATCTCACGATCGGCTATTGTCTCCCCAATAGCCAGCAGATTATTCCTGATCTCGGTCAATTTCAGAAAGTATGTCTGAACAGACTCATCCCGACCCTTCTTCATGTTCTTCAATTGATTCTTGAAGAATAGCACTTGGTTTACATTGTTTACCTTGAACATAAGAATCAATTTATCATACATCTCTTTGGATGTGCCCAACTCAGAGATGTAGGCCACCAGGGTTTTATGAATGGATTCCCTGATCATCAGCTTTGCTTTGATCTCCCCTTTCTTATACTTGTTTTTAGCAGCAGCAGTAGCATTGGATGGAGGTTCTTGTATCTTACCCAGTACATGGTCCATGAGATCATGGTCTTCCAATTTGAGATCTAATATCATCTTCCAGGCAT
Source organism: Pinus albicaulis (assembly GCA_034641835.2). Lineage (NCBI taxonomy): Eukaryota > Viridiplantae > Streptophyta > Pinopsida > Pinales > Pinaceae > Pinus > Pinus albicaulis. The sequence goes on along the minus strand of CM076574.1, from coordinate 349,432,990 downwards.
GGAAGTCATCCCTTCTAGTCAGCTTGTCATTCTCCTTGAATTCATAACTTGTGGAACCCATTTTCTCCGATGATGATTTGCTAAAGGTAGGGCTTGTCTTCACCTCAGCTCTGATACCATGTTAATTTTTGTAGATGTTCTATGCTTGATGCAACTTTACTTTTATTACAGCAATCACCCAAACAGTTAAGTAAAATGCTGATAGAACATATCAGTGGATCTATAGAAGACAAACCAGAAACAGAAGAATGTGATGGTGCGTTATGGCGGTCAACAGGATGCTTCAACCAGCAAAGTCTCCATGATCAGCCAACCCAGAATGTGTCACAACAATCCTCAAATCAGTCACCGAGTCAACACAAGTCAACTCCAGAAAAGTCAACGCAGGGCAGCAACATAAAAGTCAACGCAACTCCAAGTTCGGTCAACCTTTTACCTCGGTTTTTGTGCCAATGTGTACGGCCTCCTAAAATCGAAGTCTCCAACAAATTTCAGCCCTTTTGGACCATGTGTTGACCAAAGTCAACGCTGGTCAAACTTCCTTGGAAACCCTAGCTGCAGCAATTTCGTCCTTCCTCTCGGCTGTACAGTTTCGTCCTTCCTCCCACGTGTGAGCTGAAATCGTCCTCCAAGGAGCTCGTACTAAATCAGAGAAGAGAAGAAGATGTGTGATGAGTTGGTGTGAAATGCTCTCCAAGTTTGACTGTATTTATATACATCATTGAGGTGTGTGACACATCTGTTGGGGGTGCAAAACATTAAGGCCGACCTGCACATATAATTTATTATAAATAATAAATTCAAAATAAATGTTCTGCTCATCGGATTAAGATATATTTTATATGGATCTTACACCTCTCCGAAAGAGGAATCCAACAAAAATATCAGTATCTTAATCTGAGCATCACAACATGGAGTTTGGACCTAGTTGTCCAATTTTAACAGTCCCAGATGCGCCACTGAATCTCCCCTGTACTCTGCATCATCCTGATATGAAGGGATCTCTCAATGCCAGGATCCCAAACTGATCTCTCATGGTACCAGCCAACCAACAATCCTCTCGGATCCCATCGCCACCATGGCCAATAATAGCCCAAGTCCCATGGCTCGGACTGTGCACTGCCTCTAGCTATGACTGATGAAGACCATGACTCCGACTGTGCTATATCCGTCATGGTGTAAGCTGTCCCATCGACTGTGTACCAGCTCATCACCTCTCTCCACTCAAGGCATGAAGTGAGGAACATCTCTCTCATGTGGGTCCTCCATCCCCAAGCAATCATCCAAACAAAATGAGCCACCTCTCGACAAGGCAACTCCTGAAAATCTCCTCCCACCTCAAGCTCCGGTAGTGAAGGTGGGCTGAAAATCTGATCTTGGCAAGCATCATAGCTTACCCCATGCTGTCCTTCTCTCCACTCATGACAAGTGTAGAGTGTATGCTGATCTTGGGCTGCAAAATCATTTCCCTCCAATGGCAAAGTGAAGAACAATCCTCCAAAGAAGGTTCCTCCAACAATGAAGAACAGGCTGGCCCAAAACAATTCATCCATGAAGAATAGGACATGTGCATCATGGATCATCCTAATGAGATGTTTGTTGAAGGTGTTACATGAGGATACATAATGCAAACAATCTCTCACAAGGATACAACGTAGTCTCATCCACTGCACCTTCAGAAAATTACATGGCAAGCAATGTACAAGATTCATCACATCTACTAATGGATAGTAAATGGCTGAATATGACAACAACATAAGACCAAACACTTGCCCATGGCCGTACAATGGATGAATATCAATCTCATGGCCCACCTCAAAAGAGAACACATATGTAGTAGTGGTGGCCATGCCTCCTCCCATGCTCCCATTAGAACATGTAGTGCAGAGAATGTGAGAATTCTTCCCACTCAAAGACACATCCAACTCATGTGTCTCCCTCATAATCAAGCCTCCTATACAAATCTGATCTATATCAACAAATGGAGACATGATCAGCAGCAAAATGAAGGAAACGCTGAAGGTTACATGTGATGAAAAGAGGTACCAACAGCTTCCCCAACAAGTACAACGCAGTTTTACAAGTTGCTGCTTGATAAGAGTACAAGGCAAAATGTTTATGTTAAACATGCATGTCTTCATATAATACATGATATAGTGCTGCAAATGAACATACATGAGGTGATAAAACATTTTCCCAAAGCCACAAAAGAGATGGTTGCCTCCATCATGTAGATTGGCCCAATAAAACTCATGGAGCAATATGACAAGCTTGCCCCCTTGTGAAGCAATGCACTGCATATGAATGGAAAGTGTGTGCAAGACAAACTCCTCACCATATGTTGGAAGTAAGATGGTACATGGATCCATAAATGAGTCCTCCATAGTGTTTTGGCATGCTATGAAGAAAAATGAACCATGTGCTACAAGAAGATAATCCTCCTTATGCTTGGAAATCCAAGTTAAGAAGAATATGCCATAGTGATAAATGTCTCTATCATCATTACCTCCTCTAAGTGCAACAAATATGAAGTGATCCTGGGACCTATGGGTTATAGATCCACCATATCTCTGTTGTGCACACTTCATCCATAATGTTCTGCTCCAAGGTGACAACGTTGTGAGCTCATGCAAATAAGCTCCTGTCAATACAAGACTCTGTTCTTTGACATGCTCCTTGTCAAAGACTCCTCTAATAATGCTGCAACAAATGTGGAATACTCCCCAAGATGGAAGTGCTTCCCCATCATCATCAAAGATCAAGGAGATAGTGCCTTCTCCTCCTCCTGCAACATTATACAAAGTGTGAGAGAAAATCTGCCCTTGCTCTCCCAAGCAAAGCAACAAGAAATTGTGTTGCCTCCCCATACCTTCATCATACCAATCATGTGATGAAGACACAATGAATGATATGAGTATCATATCAACACCATGCATCCATACTCTATGCTTCTCAATGATGCAAGTATCCAACCATCTTTCCTCCATCCTCTGACTCTTAGGAAGAGTGTTTGCCAAGAGATGGCCAAACTCTTTTAAGAGTAACCAGCGCAGCCAAGCCTCTTGCTGCCTGGTATCATAGATTTGCAGGTAGCCTCCTAGCTCCTTGCTCATCAACCACATCCACTCAATCACTTGTGTATGCCTCCTTCTTCTCCTCATCCTGATACTCCTCCAATGAGGGTTACCATCCTCCAAAATCAAATTTCTGAAGTTGCACTTCATAGGGTTTTGAAATGTAAACTTCTCAAGGATCAATGAGACCCTATCAAGAATCAAATAGGTGGTAGGCAAAAACCCCCCATCATGATGTGTATGGCTCAAGGGATGTCCAACACAAGCATGAGAGATGTTATCCATCCGAAGATGTCCTCCATCTTCTATTTGCTCTTGTGAGAAGGGAACCAAATCATTGTGTTCCATAGTGTGTTGAAGTGCATCTATAGTGAGATCTCTCCTTGAGACCTCCCCTTCATCCATGTTGCAAAGCGTAGTGCAACCAGGCTGCTCTATAGTAGCAATGAGATTTGACCCTTGGTCTACAAGAGTCCCGTCCTCAAAAGTGTTGGCTGGCCCAACTGTCGATGCATGTGGCTGCTCATCCATGAGTGGGACAGCGTTTTCACAAGCCTCCCCAAGAGGTGATGTGATCTCTTCTACTCGATTAGAATTGGAAGCGCATGGTACTTCCTCTTCTTTTTCTTCAACCTTCTTGACCTTCTCAACAGTGGATGCATCCTTTCTGGATCTGAAAAAGAATAAACTATCCTTTTTCACCGTTTCGGTCCTCTTGGGCTTAGACTCACAGGGACTAGTGGATCCCTCATGCATGGGAAGAGGTGATCTCCCAGTAGTACGCTGCAAATATGAACTCTGTATGCTAGAAACTCCATCCTCTCTGAGCTGACAATAATCTTTGAAGGGCAAAATCGCTTTTAAGTCTTCCCCCATGGACTTCCATTCTCTGAAATAATCTTCAAGAGGTATACGACCATGTTGCCTCGGTACTTCAGGTAAGAATGTAGGCATTGTGATCCTCATATTTTCCATAGATAGCCAGCTCCACAGGCTAAGCCAGAACTATGCTCTGATACCACTGTAATATCCCGGAAATGGAATTTTCAGCAGATCATGCCTGGAAAACGCATTCTTCAGGTATGATGGCTTCAGCTATCATAGAATATGTCTGAAAATGCTCAGCAACCAAAAGAAATAACAGCAGCAACCTTTACTCAACTTTTAGGGGCAAAAAGGTGGGGAAAAGTGAGGATTTTGGCCCTAAAATGAGTGTATAAGCAAATCTGCGTAAAATGACGGCTCAAGGTTCTGGAATATGTTAGAATAGGTTAAGAGAGACTTCCATGTCGAATTTAAGCTCAAACAAAGACATTTTTCTTAGTTAAACAGTTCCTCCTTCCCGACTAGTCAATAGAAACCCTGATTTCCCAAGACTTTGAGTATGCAGAATTTAACTGAAGCAAGGGCAGCGTATTTTCTGAATGTATGAGATGTAAATCACTATGAATATTTAGAGAATGATTTTGAGTGCAATGCATAGGATTTAAGCAGGGTTAAACAACAGTTTTATATGGAAAACCCCTCAAGATAGAGGTGCCACAAGACAAGAAAATAATCCAGAAACCCTTCAGCATTTTCTCTAGGTGGCTGAAGCTTATATTTATTATGTTACAGATCTACAACTGATAAATACATGAAAACATAGATCTATAATGAGACCAAATGCCCAAAGGGCTCTTTATTACTTTCCCCTTGGGAATTTCAGCAATACATGAAAATGCCGGAGTAGATCTGAGTTTTACTGCAGCAGATTTGTAGAATGATTCAGAATTTCTGAAGCAAAACTTCAGTATCATATCAGAAATATACTTGGAGTGGTTGGCCAATCCAAGGATCACCCTCAATCAGAAATCTAGCTCCAAAATGATGCCAAAAACCCTGGAATGTTGCTCCTTCAGCAATAACGCAGATCTGGGGAAAGAACTGCGCAGTATACCATGAAGAACACTTTAGCATGATGCCAAGATCTGAGAATAAGCTCCAATGTCTCCCAATTTGATCCTCCAAAGGAAAGAAAGGCTCTCCCTCTGAAAAATAGGAGAAGGAGGTGGTGTCGTAAAATCACCACGGCAACACCCTACAACACAGAATTACGCTGCTGCAGCAATAATGCTGTCCTGGAGGATGATGCTAAGAAAATAACCTTGCCCGAGCAGGCACTCGAAGTCCCCCGAGGCTAAGGGTGAGATCTCCGCACGGAGACACTCGGTGCACTAAACAGTGCAGCAGACGGGCTAAACAGCCAGCGTGCCAAAGAAAGACAAATGTCTCACTCAATAATCAATAATCCAAGAATCCAAGCATGAATGAAATGAGGAGGCTCCTCCATCTTTTATAGTGTTGGTTTCCCTCCAAAACCCAATGTAGCCTCTCTCTCCTCCACATCCTCATCCTTATCCACATTCTCATCCTTATCTGCGTAGAAGCTTGGAGAAACTTCTAGAGTGTACATAGGCCCCCTCCTCCACGTGGTGCTGGGTCCCCCCTTGACTCCCACTTAAGTCACAACGTTGTGCTACTAGGTGGATGTCTTATTTCATTTAAGTGAGTTTAGACCCTCTTTACTCACTTTTTATTTACTTACAAACTATAGGTGGCAAAATAAACAAAATAGAATATTCCAATTTGATGTCGCAAATTAGGAATATTACACAAATTTAGGCTTTTCAAGCCAGGGCCAAAACCTCTCCCTCTTGCAGAGGAAAACCCACAAGAAATTCTTCTTATAGATTTTAGATGACAAGTACCATGACCATAACACAGACCCTTGACCCTTGTATGCCTCCAAGCCCTTATCACTGATCTTCACTTAGCTCCTAATGCTGATCTCCCTTTTCTGCACCATTCTGCACCAATTCTAGAGTACTCGGTCTCTAACTGATGTACTTCTTTGGATGGACTGAACTCAGCCTCCTTGTCATAGATCTTCCTTCCTTCGCTATATAGATACCTATATTGCAGACCTGAGGCTCCTATAGAGATAACCCTTCCATGTGTAATATATCATTGAGATTCCTCCTTTCCTCACACTAGTTTACAGACCTATACTTCCTGTAATCCCCTTCGGCATTTCTGAAGTGGCTGTGATGTATTCATTTAAAAAACAGGGAGCCCTATTCTCCTTGACTTCACTGTGTAGCCCTTATCATCTTTGCTTTACCTAACCACAGAATTATCTTTCCTTCTGCTTATCCGAATTCCTGTGAGATATCTTACCTGTCCTTATATCCAAGACAGAGAGCCCTTCTTATAATTATTATATTCCTTCGGTATAGATACTTATCATCTCGTTTATAGGTCTCTTGCAATACCACAGAATCATCCTTTATTCTGTCTGAAAACTTCAGATGTATCCAAATTCTGTTTCTGTGTTTTCTGCGAAGTTTTCTGGGCTATTTATAGTTGATCGACCCTATAATTAGCCGACCTATTAGTGAACTGTTGTGACATATTTTGAGCCACCTTTCCAGCATTTTCAAGCCGCCTTTACAAGGTTTATCTCCAGCATTTTTGAGCTGCCTTCAAGGAGTACATTTGACCAGGTCTTGGAGCATACAATTGTCTTTACAAGTGTAACAATACCTCATATACATGACTCTAAATGACAAATCCCTAAAAGACATCAAGAAGAAGTCTTTTGGCCTATAATAAAAACATTGCTCATGAAACCCATGAAGAAAGCATAACAAAAATACATTTTTATTATCTTTGTCTTCTTCATTACATAAATACATAATTACATAGTCAATATGAAGACCGAACTTAGTTACACTTTCCAACACTCCCTCTTATGAGGGAGGTATTCATAATGGTACATGGTCATTTTCAATTTGAAGAATCTCATAAGAAGAATCAGATTGGTAATCACATCTGTATAACATCATATCAACCAGCATTGTCCTGGTGCAAGGCCTTGACAAACAATCCCATCTCTCAACGAGACAGTGGGCTACAATGCTGACGAGACACATGCCTTATAGACACCATAGTCATTGTCTCTCCAAGGTACATACCCCACCCAGGTGTTCCTAGGGTATGGCCTTCTTGGACTATTCTTCTCTTGGATAGCCAATCCTCAAAGAATATCGGTCCCCGACTACTCTTATCTTGAATGCCCTATCTCATTTTCAAAGAGTATCAGATGCCAGATGATTACCCAATCCTCCATTTTGTCTTCCCAGGTGAAGACCAAAATGATGTGTGTATCCATTCTCTCCTCATGGCCTTGACTAACACTTACGACTGTTAGTCCTGGTCTAGTGCAGACACATGAATTAGAAAATCATATACGTCATTCCCTCTTAAAGGAAGGACATATTTCAAGTTTCTTCCAAGTAAGAAACTTGCCACCATGCTCCCTTTCAACCAGGGACTTGCAGCAACAATGGGGAGACACCCAGCTGCTCATGAAGAATTCCTCCCCTTGATGTCATGGATTTCGATATTGAGTAATTTTCAACTTCTGGATTCATAGGGCACAAATCATCCATCACTTTCATCCACAAGTCATGTCAACCATCAGAAAGTGATTCATCAGTCTTTTTCATCTGGTCCACCTTTATGCCATGCTGCTTTTCTTCAAACCATCTCCCAAGGATCTTACATCCTTCCACATGATAGGCAAACCTGCATAAACTCATCTAGATAAATATACACATAGGAACTTTTAAATCAAAAGTTACCTTAGTGATGATCTTTCACCATGACATCTTCCTATAGGCATTGACATCCTTTATTCAGATTGACACATCTCCTAAAGATATGTATTGTCAAGGGTCTTCTTCTTTACCATACTTCTATCAGAGTCCACATATCTTCCCAGGAGATCTCCTAGTCACATCTTCTTGGCTTTCGGATGATAATCGCCTCTTTACATGGTTGCACTTCATGATCTCTTCCATTCTTCTCTGCACAACTTCATCCCCAGGAACTTCTGGTATCCAGTTCCTTGTTTGTATACTGTTATCACCAGGTTGGAACAAGTTGGGTTGTGTTAACCTCCAACCTAGCATAACTATTTCAAACCACTTTTGACTGGAAGTTAGCCCTTCCAATCTAAGAGGGCTCTCTCAAAAAGAACTTATAAAACTTCAGATGACTAACTCTTGTTTTCTTTTATGTGATTTTGTAGGTGAAAGAGAATGTGATGGCTGCCACCATTGGGCATGGAGTCAAATAAAAGAAATTCAATTGCAGAGAACACAATTTTAAGGAAGCTGAGGCATTTTATGACTTGAAATTGACGCTAAATAAACATTTACATTTATACATAGCAAAATAAGGAAGTTGGAGCAAGTTAATGAATTCCAAGTAATCAAAATGCTATGAATACTGATAGCAACATAAACATGATAAGCAATCACCAAGTCAAAACATGAGTCTCAGGTAGAAAAATAGAGTTACTGCAATAATATGTTAGCTGGATCAAAAGTTTACATAAAGTGGCCTCCTCACATCCTCGATCCTCCTCAAAGTGAAAAAGTTCCCCATTTATAGAGTGAGGCCTCTTTTATAATGGTCTGCCACCTGGGCTAGACTCGATTCCTGTTAAAGAGTCCTATTTCTAATTGATTTATAAAACAATGGAGTCTTTGGGATATTTCAGTTTTAAAAGAGTTTGTACACAAAAAGGAGTCTATCACCATTTAAGAACTTTAACCACCTTTGTTAATGATCCTTATTGCATATAACAAATTGCTGAGGTGCTGGATGTTGATGTGTCATCATGCCATGTGGATGTTGACCTGTTGAGATGTCTCCCCAAGTCGAATTTCAAAATCTCTGCACAAATCTGGCTAGTAAAAATTATGTAAAATATGCCTCAAAGATAGGTGCGTATTTTCCAAACCCTGATGGCTGTGCAAAAACTGAGAGAGGCTTTTGTAGATGAGCCTGTGTTGAAGAAAAAATTCTTTCAGATTTCCATAATTCCTTTCCATTTGGTCAGAAATTGAGCTTGAAGTTGACTACTAAAACAGTCATTTCCAGAATTTCGGTAGCAAAAATTTAGTATCAAATGCCAAAAAACATCCTTCTACAAGTTATTTGACTTTTTTCACTGTTGCAGGGTCTTCACTGAGGTTTATAAGTTAAACAAATTTATTGAGCCCTCCCATTGCTGAAGTTTAGACTGGTCTTTGCCTCCATTGAAAGCTACAACAGTTTCGTAGAAAATTTCTGCCTTCAAGCCTGGGAGTTGCTACGAAAGTGCCTAGTTTATGAGATTTTGCATTTTCATTATTATTTCGCCTCCAAAACACTTCTAAAAGCCTGTATGAGCTTACTAATAGCCTATATGAGCCTGTATGTGACCAAACATGTTGATTAGCCATAACATAAGAAAACTTTGTGATTTTACCATTCTCATGGAGTGTCATCAGTTTGAACAATCATTTTGAGGCCTTTCTTCAAAAGCTCAGCTTGTATCATTTCCATTTGTGCTTCTAAAGTTCTGACTTGTCCCTGTAACCTCCTCCTATCAACTTGCAACCATCTGTTCCTCTTGCATAGGTGTTTCATCATTCTGTGTAAAGGCAATGTCCTTTTTAACATTTTTCCAGATTTGTCTGCAACCTTATTGTAAAAGTCCAATTGCTTTGATATGTCCTCCTTTATATTGCTTCCTCTGAGTTGCCATGCCTTCAACACGTAGTGAGTTGCTTCTTTGACAGCTGCAAATATCCCAAAAGGCAACAAGAGCAACTATGACACCTACAAACCTACCCTAAAGACAACTAGACTAGCTCACAAGACAAGAAGACCGAGCAATGGACAACAAGAATGGCTCGAATGAGAGGGAAATTGAGCTAATGACAACAGACTATTTAAAAAATGGAAAGAGGATGAAAAAGGGAATGAATCTATAAGGTGTATGTGTTTTTTTTTTGGATTGATGGATAAGACAAATGATATGTAATTATGACCCACATGACTCTGCTCCTAACCGTTTCTAAAAAAATCACCTTTTCCTTATCGTTACCACATCAACGGACTTTCGTAGCGAAATCAGTGTTCGGGAAGGTAGATTTGCTGTGGAAGTTTCAGGAACTTTCATAGCAAATACTCTGTTTTTCTAACTGGAGTTGCTACGAAAGTTTGTTGAACCGTCAAATTGCTAATTATGACCAAATGAGTCTAAGACACATGGAGTTTTTTATTTTCACCTTAATGTTGATATGTACTAAAATTCATAATGACCTTGCAAACTGGCTTTATGACAAAGATGACCTTTATACATGTAATTATTTTGAAGAAAAACTTAAAACCCTAACTTACTTAACCAAATTGACTCAAAGACAAACCTAAGTGTTATCTTGGATAACATATACAATCACCTCATATGCCATATGAGGACATTTAATTTCATCTGTTAGTGGCAACATGTGCACCAGAAGAGATCCTCCTTCATACTTCTAAAGATAGAAGTCCATTACCTGCAACCATATGAGATGACTTCACAACATCCAGTGTCAGCATATATATATATATATGCGTGTGTGTGTGTGTGTGTACTTCATCTTCTTCCTTTTGAGTCATCCTGCGACAGTTTTACAAAATGAAGAACTTCATTCCCTTGACCCGCTTCATCAATATGTCATCAGGTTCTAATCCCCGAATTCTGCAAGATAGAATTCCCGATGAAACCTTTTGCTTTCTTTCTAGTTAGTGAATCTAGAGAGGATTCCATTAGAAAAATGTCAGCACTTGTTTCCATATTGATTATTGAATGATGACCCTTGATCTAGATGACTATCTTCCATCATTGTTGTTATCAGTGAGGTTCCCAGGAGCTACTTCTTCAAGTGCTCCTTCCATGCTTCTATCATGATGCTATTAATATACTCTGCTTCCTATCATACTATTTTACAACCAACAAAAATCACTTAAAGAGAAAGATGATCTCAATCATAATAGAGATCTTTCTCTTCCTCTTTCTTAGATTTCTTTGCATCAGGTTCTTCCCTTTCATCTGTGACATGGGCTTCTTCCTTTTTCCTCTTGTCCTTCCCAAAGTTAGGACAATCCCTTTTATAATGCCCAAGTTCATTACATCCAAAGCATCATACTTTGTCCATATTTCTTCTTTTATTCTGAGGACCAATTTTTTTAAATCTTCCTTTCTTCCCGGACATGGCTGCAAAGGTTTAATTCCCTTCACTTGGTCCTGTATCAGCTTTGGCTTTCAATCTTGTTTCCTCTATTTTACATAGCGACCATAGATCTTGGAATGGTGTTGCTTCTTTCTTCCCTTATAAGCTTGAAGTGAAGTTTCCGCATTCTTCTGGTAGAGCATTCAATACCACTGTAGTCATCTCACTATCTAACATTACTTCTCCCAATTCCTGCAGTTGGTCTCTAATTTAAGAAATCCTCATAAAATATGAAGTGATTCCTTCCTCTCTTGACAATTTTATCTTGTATAGTTCTTGTATCAGAGAGATTGCTTCTCCTGTAGTACGCAAAGAGAATAGCTCCACCAATTTCTCATATATTTCTTTTAAGGTTTCTAGTTTTGATACATAGGGTATGAGTGAGTCCTTAATGAATTCTACAAGAATCCTTTGGGCTCTGATTTCTCCTTTCATTTACTTGGCATGAGCTGGAGCATCTTCTTTTGACGGTTGAATTGTAGACCCTTCGATGTAGCCCATAACTTCGTCTTTGATTAGATTCAAATCTGTCCTCTTCTTCCATGCAATAAAGTTTGATGACCCAAACAATTTGTTGCTCTCTTTGCAATAAGTCATTTTGACAGATTTAGATAAGGTCATAGATACTTACTTGAGTAGGGTGACTTCCTCCTTCTAACATCTTCCTTGATGATGATGAAGTTAGGAACTTCCTCTTAGATTGATTTCTCCAATGAAGGTGACCTTGGATCCTTGATGATAAAGGATGTCTTTAGAATGATGATGTCTTCAAAGGTGTTGGATAATGGTGGATGGCGCTAGATGATGTATCTTCCAACAATGTCTTTAATGTCATGAATCTTTGATGGCAAAGATTATTTCCTTGATGAGTGGATCCTTTGAATGAGATTGAAGGTCTTCTTGAAATGGCTTGAGAATCTTCCTTGCAAACTGTTTTGACTTTTCAACGCAAACCTTGACCTTGACTTTGATTCTTGCTTCCTTGAGTGTCTCCTTGCTAAGTAGCCCTTGTCTTTAGCACCTTAGCTTTGAATGAGAATTTGGTAGGGCAATGTTCAATTCAAATTCTCTACTTGATAATTGCTTGTGAGCTTACTTTTTTTCTTATGTCTTCTCTTCGTAGCTTATTATGTCTTTCATCAAGTCAATTACCAGAACACAAGAGACACAAATTTAGGCTCTTTAAGCTAGGGCCAAAACCTCTCCCTCTTGGAGAGAAAAACCCACAATAAATTCTTCTTATAGACTTTTAGATGACAAGTTCCATGACCATAACACAGACCTTTGACCCTTGTATGCCTCCAAGACCTTATCACTGCTCTTCACTTAGCTCCTAATGCTGATTTCCCTTTTCTGCACCATTCTGCACCAATTCTAGAGCACTCGGTCTCTAACTGATGTACTTCTTTTGATGGACTGAACTCGGCCTCTAATTGATGTACTTCTTTTGATGGACTGAACTCAACCTCTAATTGATGTACTTCTTTTGATGGATTGAACTCGGCCTCCTTGTCATAGATCTTTCTTTCTTCACTATATATATACCTATATTGCAGACCCGAGGCTCTTATAGAGATAACCCTTCACCGTGTAATATATCATTGAGATTCCTCCTTTCCTTGCACTAGTTTACAAACCTATACTTCTTGTAATCCCCTTTTGCCTTTCTGAAGTGGCTGTGATGTTTTCATTCCAAAAACGGAAAGCCCTATACTCCTTCTTGACTTCGCTATGTGCCCTTATCACCTTGCTTTACCAAACCGCAAAATTATCTTTCCTTTTGCTTATCCGAATTCGTGTGAGATATCTCACCTGTCCTTCTATCCAAGACAGAGAGCCCTTCTTATAAATATTATATTCCTTCGGTATATATACTTATCTTCTCGTTTAGAGGTCTTTTGCAATACCACAGATCCGTCCTTTATTCTGTCCGAAAAATTTAGATATATTTGAATTCTGTTTCTATGTTTTCTGCGAAGTTTACTGGGCTATTTATAGTTGATCGACCCTATAATTAGTCGACCTACCACTAAACTGTTGTGACATATTTTGAGCCGACCTTTCCATCATTTTCAAGCCGACTTTACAAGTTTTATCTCCAGCATTTTTGAGCTACCTTCAAGGAGTACATTTGACCAGGTCTTGGAGCATACAAATTGTCTTTACAAGTGTAACAATACCTCATATACATGACTCTAAATGACAAATCCCTAAAAGACATCAAGAAGAAGTCTTTTGACCTATAATAAAAACCTTGCTCGTGAAACCCATGAAGCAAGCATAACATAAATACATTTTATTATCTTTTTCTTCTTCATTACATAAATACATAATTACATAGTCAATATGAAGACTGAACCTAGTTATGCTTTCCAACATCTAGGATACATTCGAAATCGGATAGGACATGTCACAGTTGTGTCCCAATGTTTGCATTTGGATACATCCTTTTTCTTCTTTGTTGCATGGCTACATGTTGAGCTCTGTGCATGTCCTATAAGTGCACTTGAACTTGTCTAGGAATTAGGCTAGCACATAGAATTGTGACAACTTTGGAAATTTTTATATTGAAGCACTTCAAAAATTTCACCTCATTTATTTGAAGTTCTTTGGTTCTATTTCATAGAACATTTAGCCTTGTTGTCACCCAAAGTGTACACCAAGGGCACAATGCTCAGAGCAAAGGTTGTCACTCTAATCTTTGCCCACTCTGTTCTAGCTATCTCCTAGGCAAGCTAAGGGGGGTAGTCCCTAAGGGGTGAAAGATGGATGATGAAGGAAAACTTGTTGGGAACCAACAAGTTCTAGGAGATGCATTGAGAGTTATCTTATTAACTTGACTTCAATTAAATGTGAGCGAGATTAATTGAGCAATGTTTTAATTAGATTAGACAATTCAGATTTAAAGTTATGAGGCCATTACAATGCTTAGAAGAATAAACTTGCAGGATAAATGGTTTACCAAGTCACAAGATAACAAATGCTGCTCTAATGGATGATAGACTAGCCTATATGTAATGCAAATCTTACAACTAGGTGAAATGCAGAAATCTTGGTTAATTTTATTTAAATGCTTGTTCTATTTAACTTTCCCTTAACTTTTTTGAAGCTGGGTTCCACAGTAAGTTGTGGGAAGGAGGCCAACATGAAGCAAGCTAGGGTTTGATTAACGATACCTCCTGCTGTGCTCCTATTACCCGATGCCTTCGGCGCTGTAGAGACTGTGGCTCTTACGACTGCAAGGTCACCGTGTTAACTACCGAAGAGTTGCCGAGGCCCCTCAAGGTAGATGAGAAAGTTTGTCCTAGAGATCTATCAACCAAGCTTATGCTTGGAGGTGAGTTCTTAATTGCACGACTAACTTAGGATGCAAATGCAAGGTGAGATTAGAAGATGATTAGTGAACGAGATTTGTTAAAGGCTTGGAGTACTTAGATTAAGATTTAATCTGAGTTATACGCTAAGTACTTAAGCAAAGATTCAATGGTACTCCCAATCACAAAGATAAATACCAATCTTGTAAAGTGCCAACAAAGTAAAATAAATCACTGCAATGCACAATTTGCCACCAATTCACAATAGAAATCTCAATGTAAAATGCTAATGACGATTGCTTGAAATTCCCAAATTAGTTCTTCAAGAGATTTTCCAAATATTTGGACAAGTCCAAATGTCCAGTTAGATCTAAATCACATGCACTTTAGAATAAATTCTTTCAAAAGAGAATTGACACATTTATTCATTAACTTAATCAAAGAACGAGAGTGCTTTAGGAAGACAAACACCACCAATTCCTTAGATATAATTACTAATGAGATTAAATTCTTTTAGGGCAGCAAACTTCTGTGTGTGCTTTTGAATTAGGAAGTCAAAAGATAGCGAACATTTAAATTTAAAACCCAATGCCAATAATCACTAAACTTTGCTGAAGTGAAGTATGCAAACAATCATCTTCACAATGAGGCTAGAGCACTTAAATTTCAGTGATTATGTTTATGACAACAATTGAATTTTCAGAGATAATAAAGACAACAAAAGACAATATTCAAAATGATATTACAACACCTAAGTTTCAGAGATTAATATTCAGGACAACAGTAAGAAAAACTTTAGGACAACAACAAACAAATGTTATGACAACAACAATATGACAATGAAAACAATGAGCTATCAATGCTATCTCTATGCCAAAATTTACCGAAAATTTTCCAAACTTGCCCACATGAATTTTCAGAAATTTTCAGTTTGTTATGATATGATTTCCAGAATTATTTCAGATCTGATATACTTATTACAGTCAGCAAATAAAACATAAAATAGGCTTAATGATGGATGCTCAACTCATGAAATTAATTCCTTAATGTATTAGACAACTTAGGAACTAATTTTAAACTAACCCACATGAAATTTTGCCACTATTATATTTTAGACTTCAGAAACAAAATTATTCCAAGATAATAGTCACCCAAAAATGTAGATCTAGGCCAAATTTTTGATACACATCAAACATAAGTGATCTATTAATGTATTTAGCAATTTTTTAGTTAATTTCAAACCACTTAGATGTGTTTTTCACCACTATTAGAAAGGTATATGACTGTTGTAGCAAACAATGAGGGAAAAGAAGGTTTAGAGATCAGACCCTTAAAACCTAAGCCTTGAAGACCACTTGTTGAAGTTGCCAAAATTTTTCCAATACATGAAACACAATTTATTACCAATTTTTCTGTAAAACCCACCAATGACTAGCTTCAGAAAATTAAATATTCATATCAGAAATGGAGCAAGGGGAATCTAGGCCCTGTTGAAGAATCAAAGAAGTTATATTAGGGTTTGATTCTACGATCTTGATAATTACTTGTGAGTGTGTTGGCTTCTTTTACTTCTTTATTATCTTATCTTTCATCAAGAAATTACCATATTATGTGTGTATGAAGATCGCAAAACAAGAGACACAAGATGTAGGCACTATGCCAGGGAAAAACCCCCCTTGAGGGGAAAACCCAGTCAAGATAATTCTTCCTTTCAATAGTATTCTTTGAGACTCTTCACCCTAGACATATACTAAACCTTCCCTCCACACCAAGTCAGCCTTCGAGATCTTCGACCTAGCAGCAACAACAACTTGTCCTCTAGTAACTTCGACTAGGCAACAGTTCCAGCAGCAGCAACAACAACAAATACTAAAAGACTTCGATCTCACAAGAGAGGGCACAAAATGCAGAGATTCCACCACCAAGATTTCGATTTTTTCTTCTTCTTCTATCTTCTAGACCCAACTTGCACTCCTTTCAACTTCCTTCTTCCACTTCGCACTTTTTCCTAAGCAGCAATAGATATTGAACTGGTTTGAGAAGTGATGCTCCAAATGAATTCGATCTCCTTGCTTTTATAGGCTTCAGGTGAGGTCGAATAGGTCCCTTTGAGGCCGACTTGATGTGGAGGTACTCTAAACCATTTTTGATTCAAATTTAAACCTAATCACATGATTGAAAAGCCCAAGATGGGTCAATATAAATTTGTAATGACTAACCTAGAAGTCCATAATGAGGAATTTAATCTAAATATGACCCAAGCATGAAACCCATGCTTTAATAAGTCATTTAATAATAAAATAAATGTCAAATGATAATATAAATTCTTTTCTTTAATTCTTTTGATAAATACAATAAATGTAATTTATGAAGACCAAACCTAGTTACAATCTTCAACACTCCCTCTTAACTAAGGAGGTATTCATAACACACAAATGGAAGATCTCAAACTATGTGAAACTATGAAGAACTTTAGGCATCGCAATGCCATGGACTAGATTCTTGACCAGGGCAATCTATCGATTGGTCACTCAACAGTTTAGGCACTGCAACGCCATGGATTAGATTCATGACCAAGGAAATCTATCCAATTGGGACTAAGGTGGACTAAAGCTTTCAGCCTCTATAGGTACCATCTGGCTTACTTACTAACCACCAACCCATGGAACTAGGTGCACATCCACCCGATGTCACCCTCCCTATCAGACATCAATATAAAGTGCCGACCCGATGTCTCTCCAGGAAATGCTTCACTCGCAAAGCTTCAACATATCTCTACCAAACTATTATCATAAATACAATTCGCAATATTTACCAGACCAAGCTTGTCTCTTAAATATTCAAACTTTTTGTTAGGAAGAGCCTTCGTCAGTATGTTTGCTACCTGTTCATCTGTCGAGACATACTCCAACTTTACAATCCCATCCTGTGCCAAGTTCCTAATGAAGTGGAATTTATTGTTGATGTGCTTCGTCCTAGAATGAAACATGGGATCTCCAGACATCTTGATACAACTTTGATTATCACAGTTGATTATAGTAGGACTTGGAGAACTTTCGAACAAGTCTGTCAGAAGCTTCCTTAACCATACAACTATTGAATTTCCGTGACCTTGGGTCTAGGTTAGAGTCTTAAATCATTGACGCTACCAAACCAAGAACTCAACCATAAACTACTTTGCACAATGGAAAATATAAAGCAGTAAATCACATATGCACAATATACACAGTTTTAAACAAAATTGTACAATAATGTACAATCCCCAATCTTCGATATATTAAACCAAATCTGAATAATACAACAGTCTATGGTATACAAGATACACTGACAAACACAATGTCGTATCTCGTCCTGTTGGTCCTTCGCTTCTGTACTGCTCACTAGTAGTGCCTTAGTCCATCAAGGCATCTACACATCGAGACTCCAAGAGGGCTGCCACCTAACACTGCTGCACGTCCTTCTGTAGAGTGTACACGGGTTGATCCAATCTGATCTCTGGGTAGGCCTAATTCCCGAGCTCCAAACTGCCAGGCTAGCAACAATTTTTGTCCATCAAAGTGTTACACTTTGGCACCAAACTTCACCCAACCTTCAACTGCTCTTCGTCCTTCAAGATAGCTCATCTAGGGCTACTCTGGGTAGCCAACACACTGCCCTCCAAAAGTCCTATGGAACCCAATACCCCACTGCGGAATTGCTAATTTTAGGATTAACATGTTCTTTGCTTGAGTCAGTTATTTCAATGTTCCTTGATAGCTCAATCGATATTTCCATTTCTATTATTTGCAATCACATAAACCATTATGTCATTGATGATAATTGATGAAAGAACATAAACCATTAATGCAGAGAACAAGTCAAGACAAAAGAACACAAAATTGGCTCAAGCCAGGGAAAAACCCCAAAGTGGGGAAAACCCTTGATCAATCTTCCTTATTATAAATATCAAGTGCTTAGCAAAGAGAAAGAGAGTACAATAATTCTAGGTCAAATATACTTAACAAATGCAAATAGATCGATGGCCCAAAAATAGTAATTCTGAAGGAGACGGACTTAGCACTGAAGTCAAACTGTTGAGGAAGCATGATCTAAGAAAGGTTGCTTTCATTTCATAGCCATATATATCATACCTCTGATTCTGAATATAATGCAGTAGTTTTCATCCACAAATTAGGGCACCCTTCAAACATGAAGCAGACCTCTTTAACCCACTCAATCTCCCCCAAGCTGCTTCCTAAATATAGCAGCTAGACTTCCTTTATCTTTGATTTGTCCAGGGCTAATTATTAGCCCCACACTACCTTCACGGTTCCTTGATCTGAGGTAGGTAAGGCATGCGGCCTACCTGAATTTACTTCTAGGGTTGCGGCTACTTGAATAAGGGTTGAACCACTTCAAAATCATACTAACAGTCAACCCATATAATGCGGCTTCCTTCAGCTGCTATTCAAGATCTGCAAAAGAACAAAAAACCCATACAATACCTACTCAGAAGATGCCCCATACCTTGCGGTTGTCTTCTGTTGCTTTGCGGCCTTCAAAATAACCCTTAGATACTTCAACCCTGTCCTCCTGATGCTACGACAGCGACAGAAGATCATACCTTAGAGTTTGATGATCATTCGATGTGTCTAATGAGGATGGATGACATCTATTTATATAACAAATTATCCTTATGGAGATGAAGCCGACCTTCACACATGGAGGCAAATTTGAATTTCAAAATTTTCAATTTTCCCGCCTTAATAAGGTTATGTCTTGAAGAATTTATTTTAAATAAATAAATATATTTCCTTATCCAAATTTGATGATATTTAGATCAATTTTGGTCCTCTCAAAAAGAGGAATTCAATGGGATTATTATCTCCATCAACTGAGCAGACCAAAGTGGAATTTGGCCCTAGTTGCCAATTTTAACACTCCCTCTCAACTAGGGAGAATTCCACCTGCCAATCGATCTGCTGCCGTAGATGCCATGAACCATTTATGTCATCATGAACCATCTGAGATTTCTCTGCTTTGCTCTACTCTGCTCGGCTCTATTGAACACTGATGTGAATAATAAATTAGAATTGATCGAGAGAGAATCACAAGACCTTGCCACTCCCCACTAATGAAAGTCAATTCACATAACCATCGGACTTGATCCCAAGTGATCAAGTTGGAGAAACATTACACATCCTAGACATAGGGAGTACGACAATACCCAATGCATCCATCGGTAGTGCCATGGTCCTTATCCACTTTTCCCAACTCATTGGCCAGATGAGAGGTACTTCCCATGTGTCCCAGACAACATGGGTAGGATGATGCAGGAACATCAACAGGGAAAGAATATATCATATCTTGCACATAATCACACGTAGGGAAAGGAGAAATCACATCCTACAGACACACATCACAATCACATGTAGGGAAAGGATGAACCACATCCTACAAACACATATCATAACCATATGTTGGGAAAGGATGAACCACCTCCTAAATGCATGTAAAACACCGAGAGTAGGGAAAGGATGAACCATGTCCTACACACATGTAAAACACCGAGTAGGGAAAATTTGAACCACGTCCTACACGCATGCAAACCAACAACAGTAGGAAGAATCCTACACGTGGGGAAAGGATGAACCACATCCCACTGACATGTCAATCATCAATCGTAGGGAACAAGCATCCGACAGGTGGGGAAAGGATGAACCACGTCCCACTGACATGTCCACAAAAAGATGTCAGGATGCATCTCTCACCGGGCTACCCGCAAGAGAAGGTGAACCACTCATCCTGCTCACATGTGTAATGAATAAATTAATGTAAATAATGATTAATTAGTTAATTAGTAATTAGGTTGAAAGGCCATGTCCGATGAGACACGACCTTTTGTGAAGAGGCACTTGCCTAGGTATATAAGCAGGCCTCATTTGTAATTCTCAATCATCTATCTCATTCATCATACATTTTAATATAATATTTGTATCCTCATGGATATCTTTGTATTCCAAATGTTCTGGAGTATTTAAGCTTGAGAAGGAACTTTGTTCACTTCATTTGGTATCAGAGCAGTTCGATCTTCTGGCCGCTCATCGCTGCACAGAGCTACGCTTTTCGGTCCAGGCCTTTGGCCATAAAAAATTCGTCAACATTGTTGTCATCGAAGCGTTTCGCTACCAGTCTTGGAGTTTCTTCATTTTCACCAGTAGGCCTTTGGCTAAAATTAAAAATTTGAAGAAATTTCACCAGTAGGCCTTGGCCAGAATTAAAAATTTGAAGAAATTTCATGAGTAGGCCTTTGGCCAAAATTAAAAATTTGGAAAAAAAAAGGGAAATTTTGAAAAAAAGAAGCAAAAGTAGTATATATATATATATATATATATATATATATAAGAGTAAAAAAAGAAAAAAGAAAAAAAAGAGATATATATAAAGTATAAGTACATATACGTACATACCAAGACAATTTAAAAATAAAAAAGTAAAAAGAAAGAAGGAAGAGTAGATAAGGTTATTCTTTAAGTGGTTTACAAGCTCGTGGTTTTAGAAGCCCATGGTAATTGCCCATGGTATTTTGTTAAATTTGGACAACTAGGTCCAAACTCCATGTTGTGATGCTCAGATTAAGTGGCTAGTATTTTTGTTGGATTCCTCTTTCGGAGAGGTGTAAAATCCATATAAATTATATCTTAATCCGATGAGCAGAACATTTATTTTGAATTTATTATTTATAATAAATTATATGTGCAGGTCGGCCTTAAGGTTTCACACCCCCAGCAGATGTGTCACACACCCCAATGATGGATATAAATACAGGCAAAGTTGGAGAGCATTTCACCACAACTCAACACACATCTTCTTCTCTCATCTGATTTAGTACGAGTTCCTTGGAGGACGAGTTCAGCCCACACGTGTGAAGAAGAAGGAGGACAAATCTGTACAGTTGAGCTGAAGGACGAATTTCTGCAGCTAGGGTTTTGCTGGAAGTTTGACCAGCGTTGACTTTGGTCAACGCATGGTCCGAAAGGGCTGAAAATTGTTGGGAAGTTCGATTTTGGAAGGCCGTACTGTTTGGCATAGAAATCGAGGTCAAAGGGTTGACCAAACTGCTGCTGCATTGACTTTTAGCTTGCTGCCCTGCGTTGACTTTTCTGGACAGCGTTGACTTTTTTGGAGTTGACTTGGGTTGACTCGGTTGCTGATTGGAGGACTGTTGTGACACATTCTGGGTTGGCTGACCAAGGAAACTTTGCTGGTTGAAGCATCCTATTGACCGCCGTAACGCACCATCACATTTTTCTGTTTCTGGTTTGTCTTCTATAAGATCCACTTATATGTTCTATCAGCGTTTTACTTAACTATTTGTGTGACTGCTGTAAGAAAAGTAAAGTTGCTTCAAGCATAGAACATCTACAAAAATTCACATGGTATCAGAGCTGAGGTGAAGACAAGCCCTATCTTTAGCAATCACCATCGGAAGAAATGGGTTCCACAAGTTTTGAATTCAAGGAGAATGACAAGCTGACTGGAAGGGATGACTTCCATGCCTGGGAGATGATATTAGATCTCAAATTGGAAGACCATGATCTCTTGGATCATGTATTGGGTAAGATTCAAGAACCTCCATCCAATGCTACCGCTGCTGTTAGAAACAAGTATAAAAAGGGAGAGATCAAAGCAACGCTGATGATCAGGGAATCCATACATAAGAGTCTGGTTGCCTATATATCTGAACTAGGCACATCCAAGGAGATGTATGATAAATTGATCCTTATGTTCAAAGTAAACAATGTGAACCAAGTGCTTTTCCTCAAGAATAAGTTGAAGAATATGAAGAAGGGCCGAGATGAGTCTGTTCAAACTTACTTTCTGAAATTGACCGAAACAAGGAACAATCTGCTGGCTATTGGGGAGACAATAGCTGATCGTGAGATGGTTCTCACCGCACTTGGGGGACTCCCATATGAATGGCAAGTATTCACAACTACCATTCTCAATAATAATACCATTCCTAACTTTGATGAGCTTCTGTCTAGATGTATGCAAGAAGAAACAAGGATGAAGGAATTCGATAATGACAGAAATGCTGCCTATGGTGCTCATTCTCAAAAGAAGAACTCTGGTGGTTCTAAGGACAAAGGAAGAACAAGGACTCAAGAAAAGAAGGGTAAGTGTTTCACTTGCCATAGGCCTGGTCACTATGCTAGAGAATGCCCCTTCAAGAAGGATTCTCCCGATAGTGATGATAACAACAACAATCGAAGGAATGGGAATCGAAGAAACGACAAATCCAAAGGAAAGAGGAAGGCTCACTTTGGTGGAAACAATCAACCTTCTAAAAGGTCTAGGAACACCAAGTATGAGGAGTCTAATGCTGTTGATAAAAGAAATGAGTATATTCTTGTATCTGCTCTCTCTGCTACATCTCCGCCCGACACTATGGATGTCCAACTGATAGATAGTGGTGCCTCAAGACACATCACTGGTTTCAAGGAAGCACTCTTTGACATGGTTGAGAGGGATACCAATCTAGAAATTATCCTTGGAGATAATGCCACGTATCCCGTGAAAGGGACAGGGACTGTGACCCTCCACTTGTCTCAAGGACAAGACCTACGTTTGCAAGATGTACTCTATGTACCTAAATTGAAGAAGAACCTTGTGTCTGTATCAGCCATGGAAGACAAAGGGTTCAATGTAACATTCTCTGATGGAAAAGTGCTCATGTGGAAGGAGAGCTTCAAGGAAGCTATCTCGATTAGTTTTAGAGTTGGTACACTCTACCAGGTTGGAGGAAGTCCGCCGGGAGCAATGACTTGTGATACTATCTGACAAACCGAACTATGGCACCGAAGATTTGGACACCTTCATTACAAGGCCCTTCCCGAAGCAAGGAAGGTGGTGACAGGGATGCCTGACTTTGGAAATAATCATGAAGGTGTATGTAAGGGCTGTGCCGAAGGAAAACATACAAGGGGACCTTTCCCCTCAAGTGTCACAAAGACATCTGATATTTTGCAACTAGTCCATTCTGATCTATCTGGTATGTTGCCTGTGACATCCCTGGGAGGATGTTCTTACTACATGACATTCACCGATGACTTCTCTCGCAAAACCTGGATATACTTCTTGAAGAAGAAGGATGAGGCTTTCATGTGGTTCCGTACCTTCAAAGCCTTGGTGGAAAATATGACTGGAAAGAAGATAAAGATTTTGAGGACTGACAATGGCACTGAATATGAGTCAAATGAGTTCAAAGACTTTTGCAGAGAAGCTGGCATTAAGAGGGAGACTACCACTGCATATACTCCTGAGCAGAATGGTGTTGCCGAACGCAAGAATAGGACTATTGTGGAAGCTGCCCGTGCCATGCTATGTGACCAGGGTCTACCAAAGTTTCTGTGGGGAGAAGCTGCAAATACTGCTGTGTACATTCAAAACCGATGCCCTCATTCCGCTTTGGACTCCAAAACTCCCGAAGAGTTTTTCTCTGGTAAGAAACCTGATGTCTCACATTTTAGAATTTTTGGATGTCCTGTCTATTTTCATGTGCCGAAAGAAAAGAGAAGTAAGTTGGATGCTTCTAGGAAGAAAGGAATGTTTGTGGGCTACAGTGAGACTTCTAAGGCCTATAGAGTATATGTACCTGGTCAAAGGGAAGTAGAGATAAGCCATGATGTCACTTTTGACGAAGATGCTTCCCTGAAGAAAGTAGTAGATCTTCCAAGATGTGAAGAAAATCATGAAGAAAGGCCTGGAAATCAAGAAGAACCGCAGGATGAGACAATGCCTGATATTGAAGGACCAATGGACCTTATTGATCCATCTCCTTCACTGGGAAAGAGACCATCATGGCTCAGGGACACCCTCGAAGATGATGAGGGTCATGCTGCCCCAAGGGGGACATTCCGAGAAAGCAAGAAGCCGTGTAGATACCAAGGGTATCTAGCTGCCATGAGTACTATTGTACAATCTGAACCTGGATCCTTTGAGGAAGCCGTAAAGCATCAAGTCTGGAAGGATGCTATGCACGAAGAATATGAGTCCATAATGAAGAATGATGTCTGGGATGTGGTCCCAAGACCGAAGGACAAATCTGTTGTCACCGCGAAATGGCTCTACAAGATCAAACATGGATCTGATGGGAGTGCTGAAAAGTTCAAGGCAAGATTTGTTGCTCGTGGCTTCTCTCAAAAGGAAGGAATAGACTATGATGACATATTTGCACCTGTGGCACGATATACCACCATTCGATCAATCATAGCCCTTGCTGCTACGCAAGGATGGAGTCTTCATCGGATGGATGTCAAGACCGCTTTTCTGCATGGTGCAATAAAGGAAGAGGTGTATGTAGAACAACCTCTGGGATTTGAAGTTCAGGATCGAGACACTCATGTCTGTAGGTTGAAGAAAGCCCTCTATGGGTTAAAGCAAGCACCCAGAGCTTGGTACGAGAAGATGGATAGTTACTTGATGAAGCTGGGCTTCACTCGAAGTAATGCTGATCCGAACCTTTACTTCAAGGTTGTGCAGGGGAAGCCTCTCATTCTAGTGCTGTATGTGGACGACCTCTTCCTGACAGGTGCTGACCCTCTCATTCATCAATGTAAGAGGGAGCTCGCTGCTGAGTTCGAGATGAAGGACCTAGGACCGATGCACTACTTCCTAGGCCTGGAGGTCTGGCAGAGACCTGGAGAGATTTTCCTTTCTCAAGGAAAATACATTGTGAAGCTTCTGGAAAGATTTGGGATGGTGGACTGTAAGTCCGTGTCGACATCGATGGAACTCAACTTTAAGAAGTTGAGTGGCAGCGCTGCTGGGCCTATCTTGGCCAATCCTACTGAGTATCGTCAACTCATAGGAGCTTTGATGTTCTTAGTGAACACCCGATCGGATATATGTTTTGCAGTGAACACTTTGAGTCAACAGATGGTTGAGCCTCATCACTTTCACTGGGTTGGTGCCAAGAATCTTCCGAGATATCTTCTCAGCGATAAACTACAACAGATAATCGCTGGAGTGTGACATTCCGTGGACATACCGATGCCCATTGGGTCCAAGGTGGTGGATCGTAAGAGCAATACTCCAGATGTCGTCAATCTTGGTTCTCGCTTCGATCTCATGGATGAGCAGTAGTTTTAAGTTTGGTGGCTTCTGGCACTGGCGGGAGAAGCCGACACATTGCTGCTAGTATGGCCCGTTGTGAAGCAGTTTGGTTGCGGAAGCTCTTTAGTGAGCTGTTTGGACATGTGCTAGATACCACTGTGATACTCTGTGATAATCAGAGTGGGATTCGTATGACTGAGAATCCTGTATTCCACGACCGATCCAAGCATATTGATATCAGGTACCACTTTATCCGGGATATGGTACAGCGAGGCGCCGTAAGGCTCGATCATATAGGAACTGATGAGCAGGTCGCGGATATTCTCACTAAGCCCCTGGGAAAGGTCAAGTTCCTAACCTTCCGTGAGAGTCTTGGTGTCGTGGAAAGACCCTATGATGTGGGTCCTGTTGGACGATGAGCTCTGGGAGCTCTGGGGGGCTTTGGGGATAGCTTCTCAGAGCTATAAGCACTCATAATGCTTCTGCCCCACCCTTGTGATTATTGAGTTGGTTCGCCTCGCATTTATCTGTGCCTCGTATGCATCCTACCCATTGAGTTCAGGGCTCATGGGAAGTACCTCTCATTTGGCCAATGAGGTGGGAAAAGCTAGAGACTATTAGCAAAGACTGATGGACGCATCAGAGATTGCCGTACTCTCTATCTAGGATGGCACGGTCCAACCACTTGATCTGGGATCAAGTTTAGTGAGGTCTGGGACCTCTGCCTGACTTCGGGTCAGATGAACCAACTTCGGGTTGGTTGGAGACTCCTTGTGAGTCTGATAGAGGTTTTGAACCTCTGGGCTGAATATGTCAGCCGGGGGATGATGTCTTTGTGACTGACCCACTTCTGTTCTGAAATAAAGAGGCCAGCAAAGCAAGTTACGGCGGGATGATGCACGATGTTTGATTGCACTGATGGATGGAGTTCTCCCTAGTTGAGAGGGAGTGTTAAATTTGGACAATTAGGTCCAAACTCCATGTTGTGATGCTCAGATTAAGTGGCTAGTATTTTTGTTGGATTCCTCTTTCGGAGAGGTGTAAAATCCATATAAAATATATCTTAATCCGATGAGCAGAGCATTTATTTTGAATTTATTATTTATAATAAATTATATGTGCAGGTCGGCCTTAAGGTTTCACACTCCCAGCAGATGTGTCACACACCCCAATGATGGATATAAATACAGGCAAAGTTGGAGAGCATTTCACCACAACTCAACACACATCTTCTTCTCTCATCTGATTTAGTACGAGCTCCTTGGAGGACGAGTTCAACCCACACGTGTGAAGAAGAAGGAGGACGAATCTGTACGGCTGAGCTGAAGGACGAATTTCTGCAGCTAGGGTTTTGCTGGAAGTTTGACCAGCGTTGACTTTGGTCAACGCATGGTCCAAAAGGGCTGAAAATTGTTGGGAAGTTCGATTTTGGAAGGCCGTACTGTTTGGCACAGAAATCGAAGTCAAAGGGTTGACCAAACTGCTGCTGCGTTGACTTTTAGCTTGCTGCCCTGCGTTGACTTTTCTGGACATCGTTGACTTTTTTGGAGTTGACTTGGGTTGACTCGGTTGCTGATTGGAGCACTGTTGTGACACATTCTGGGTTGGCTGACCAAGGAGACTTTGCTGGTTGAAGCATCCTGTTGACCGCCGTAACACACCACCACATTTTTCTGTTTCTGGTTTGTCTTCTATAAGATCCACTTATATGTTCTATCAGCATTTTACTTAACTATTTGTGTGATTGTTGTAAGAAAAGTAAAGTTGCTTCAAGCATAGAACATCTACAAAAATTTACATATTTGCAAGGTAAAATAAGAACAAAAGGAAAAACAAATCTCTGTGTGAATGGTAAGTTTACTTTTACGTGGAAAACATTAACCGAGTCAAATACACATAAGTGGACGTATATTTTATAGGTGAATAGCCATGTTTCACTAGGGTTGTAACTTTTCAAAGAACTCATCCCTAAAGGAAGACTATATTCAAGGTTATATAAAGGAAGTAATTTAAAAAAAAAAACGAAAGGAAAAATATTATTAAGGATTTCTTAAAATATTAAGGAATCATTATTAACGCTGGAAGGTAAATAAAAGGAAGGAGAGGTTATTGAAGGTTTAAGTATTGGAAAAGTGGAAAAGGAGATAAATCATTATATTCTAAAGATTTTATTTAAAAAGGGAATATTAGTGAAGGATTCATTACCAAAGATTGAAGGAATAATAGTAAAGGATATTGGAAAGATAATTAAGCTTGAGGGTTTATTAAAGAGAAATACTAATATTTTATTATAAATATTAGGAAGGGTCACTCTTAAAAACCCCGAAGTTATCTGACAAAATGGCATCCAAAACAAAACTAAAAGAGGGAAGATTTCCTAAAAATTATTGTATGTGTGTCGATGCTCTAATTGAAATCAAGGGGTCACTTGCGGGAAAAGAGGTTCTCATATCTATCGATTTTACTCGAAAGAATAATTATGTTAGTACCGAATGTGCTAACCAATTAGTGATCCCTGAATCAAATATAACTGAAGCAAATTCATTTAATGCAAATGATAAACAATACAACATAGAGAATTTACACCTAAGTATTGGGGAGTATTCCTTTGTCTCGCAATTCACCGTTAAAACCTTATTTTCCAATAATAGTGATATAGTTCTGGGTTCGCTCTGGATGGAATCACTAGGGTCATTCATCCTTGATACAAAAAAGAAGTTTTTAACATTCTCCTACAAAAAGAAGAAAATAACGCTACAGGACGTTAACTTAAAACCAAATTCAGTGACACCTGAAGATATTCAAGAAATTTCAAAAGTAATTTCTCAAGAAGGTAAAAAGGTGATCCAAAATATGCAAAAGGAAGTTGACAAAATCACCACTAAGAAGAATGAAGAAGTTGCTCGCCTCAAGGACCACAACGAAAAGTTATTAATGCAAATTAAGAAGCTGAAGGAAGACAAGAAGTCATTAGAAAACAAGGTGCAACAACTTGTCGAAAATGAATCATCGAAACCTTCAAATGTAGAAGTTCAAGTTGAAGAAAAAATGAACATTGATCCAATAAATGTCACAACTCATGAAGACGACAAACAAGTTGCAGAAGATGCAAACTTAGATGTTGCAGTTCAGACGAGGAACATTCTAAGTGAAGGTTCTGTAACCAACTCAATAACATCCTCGCCAGAAGAAAATCAAAGGATTCAAACCAAAAAAGTTCCCTATCAACATCCAAATCATGGGAGAAGACAACTCGACCAAACCATGTATTCAGAACAGAATCAACAAGTTGATGTTCCGAAGAATACTAATGTCGGTGCAATTTGCTCATGTGATCACAAGTCGTCACAAGTTGCTAGTTGCCGTAAGATTCCACAGAAGATTGATTTAGGATGGTCCGATCCATTCTTAGTGCGACAATTTTGTTTGTCACTTAGAGGATCATATCAGCTTGTATCGACAAGGATGACTACCCCGAGACGAGAAGATGTTTGTATCAGGAAAAGAAATCGAGGCCTTTCATCAACAAGCTTTGAGGACAAAGCTTTTGAGGAGGAAGGCAATGTAATGGATAAATTAATGTAAATAACAATTAATTAGTTAATTAGTAATTAGGTTGAAAGGCCATGTCTGATGAGACATGACCTTTCGTGAAGAGGCACCTGCCTAGGTATATAAGCAGGCCTCATTTGTAATTCTCAATCATCTATCTCATTCATCATACATTTTAATATAATATTTGTATCCTCATAGATATCTTTGTATTCCAAGTGTTCTGGAGTATTTAAGCTTGGAAGGAACTTTGTTCACTTCAATATGCCATAGGAGAAGGTGAACCACTGATCCTATGCATATCTCATCACATGTAGGGGAGGGTGAACCATTCACCCTACACACGTGTCTGCAAACGTAGGGGAAGGTGAACCACTCACCCTACACACATGTCAGTCACCATGGGGTATCACAGGGGAAGGTGAACCACTCACCCTGTATACAACGCATCACTAGGGGAAGGTGAACCACTCACCCTATGGTCGCTCATAGTTCAATAAGTACCCTAGGCCCCCAGGAGCTCCCAAAGCTCAATGTTCAACCGAAATACTTATAGTAGGGTCTTTCCATGACTCCCAGCTTCTTTCCAAGAGGTTATGAAAGGATGTCAGAAATCTGCTCATTTCATCAAAAATGATAAAACTTGAAGACTCTCAATATATATACCCAAATGGCTATAAGTCAAACTTGCTGCTAAGAACTTTCAGTGTCAACAGTGCTTCTAGTGTAACCAAATCAAGAGATATCAAACTGTCAACTGTGCAGGTATACATACGCAGAACAAGGTCTTTCTATCTTGACTTAAAAATCAACTCCCACTTATATTAGTAAATGAGAGGGTCATAATTTAGACATCATTGGTAAAGGCGTCTTTGTAATTCAATCAACATCATTGAGCCACCTGTAACCTGTCCATTTTCAGCTATAGACCCTGTAAAATTTCAGTCCCCACTCCGGTTATCAGTTTTCCCTTATCACTCCATGCATTTAATGTTAGATCCAAGCATGATAAAACACTAAAATCTGGAAATGACATTTAGTTCTGAAAACACAAATTTGGAGATTTTACTACTGCTTGAAAATGCAGAAATAAATGCACAGTAAAATATAACAGCCACATAGAAAATGACACAATGATTTTGGTCAATGTGACCCTGGAAAAACCCCCTACAACTCTTGGGGAAAACCAGTTTGAGAGCTCTTATTTATTTTTGAAAATCTTTCACAGAGAAACTGAAATACACAAAAAAATTCCAGCATTTACAAAAACCAACTTATCTCGATTTCCGTGCATAAACTCCTCGAAAATCGTGCCAATAGCAAAACAAAAAACAACAATTAATGTTGTACAGTTGCCTTGGGAAATGTGCCCAGAATTCATCGTATGGCTGTACGAACTGTATGGAAATTACAACAGGTTGTTCTCAAAAAAAGTGCCCAACTGCCTCGGTTTTTGTGCCTTCAGTCTGCTGATATTTCCTCCTCGGAAACTGTGCTGTGTTGTACCTTCCTTGAAATGCGTGCCAATATTTGATGTATGGATTTCTTCCTTGGGATGCGTGCCAACTCTTGTTGCTGCATAGACTGTTGTAAATGCCGCCTTGGGATGCCTGCCAAGGTTTGCTGCTCTCCTTCACTTCCTCCCTGCTCATAAATTTTCTCCTTGCTCTCTCT
The DNA here is from genome assembly GCA_034641835.2 of Pinus albicaulis. NCBI lineage: Eukaryota > Viridiplantae > Streptophyta > Pinopsida > Pinales > Pinaceae > Pinus > Pinus albicaulis. The sequence goes on along the minus strand of CM076574.1, from coordinate 349,402,126 downwards.
TGCCTTCTCTTTCAAAAACTCATGAAAGAATGGATGTGATCTTTTCTTTTCTTCTCTCCTTTTACCCTAAATGAATTTTTGGGCAACCCTAAGATCTAATGGCTCAGATTCATTTAGATCAAGGGATGAGAATAAATGTGCATTTAGTTCTCACTTTCTATTTTTTAACTCCACCCACTTAAATAAAGACCCACTTAGTCTTTTATTTCCATAGTCACTTTTTCACTTTCTAATCCTTCATTGACTTTAATAAAGTCACTTTAAATTTAGAATGTAACTTTATCACTTATAAGGTCACTTTAATATTAGACTGATTTTACCACTTATAATGTCACTTTATGAGAAGAAGTACAATAAAGTGGACACTTTTCCCTAGGCCAAAGATCAAAGCCATGGGGAACCACTTGTCCTCTGGTACCCAAAATTTAACACTCCCTCTTACCGAAGAAAGTGTTCCTCACCACTCCTATCTTGTCTCTGAAGTAGACATGTTTGCCTCGTGGTAAGGCTTTGGTGAAGATGTCCGTTACATGCTCATTTGTGGAGATGTACTCAAGCTTGACTGCTCCCTTTTGGACATAGTCTCGAATGAAGTGATACTTGATCCCAATATGCTTTGACCTGTCATGAAAAATTGGATTCTCCGTGAGTTTTATGCAACTCTGATTATCGCAGTAAATCACAGAAGGTCTCAATGCCTTACGAAATAGAGCAAACAACATCTTGCGAAGCCATATGGTCTCACAAATAGCCAAACTAGCAACCATATACTATGCCTCAGCTGAGCTCAATGCAACTGATTGTTGTTTCCTGCTGAACCACAACACAACTGCCAAACCCAACCCAAAACAACACCCTGAAGTACTCTTTCTGTTTGAAGCACAACCTGCCCTATCTGAATCTGTGTACCCTGCCAGTCTCACTCCATCACCTTGTCTATAATCCAGACCATAATCCACAATACCCTGCAAGTAACGAAGAATGTGTGTGTAGCTACCCAGTGCACTCTCCTGGGCTCACACATGAACTGACTCATAGTGTTAACTGCAAAACATATATCTGGTCGAGTGTTTGACCAAATACATCAATGATCCAATTAGTTGTCTGTATAGTGTAGGATCCACCAACTTGGAATCTGAAGCGTGAAGGTTCTTCTAGTTAGTGATCATAGGTGTAGACATGGGTTTTCAGTCCTCCATGTGAAATCTGCTAAGAATATCCACAGTGTACTTCCCCTGTCCCAGGAAGATATGCCCCTCCTCCTGCCACACCTCCAATCCCAGAAAATAATGCATCAAGCCGATATCTTTCATCTTAAACTCTGAAGCAAGATCTCTCTTGCAACCCTCAATGAGTCTCTCTGCTCCAGTGATGACCAAGCCGTCAACATACAACACCAAGATGAGAGGCTCCTCGCCTACCATAATGAAGTATAGGTTCAGATCAACCTCACTCTTAGTGAAATCCAACTGCTGCAAGTATGTATCAATCTGAGAGTACCAAAATCTAGGAGCTTGCTTCAGACCATAGAGTGCCTTTTTCAATCTGCATACATGGGTCTCCCGTCCATGCACCTCAAAGCTCTGCGGCTGCTCAATATAAACTTCCTCTTGAATGAAGCCATTGAGAAAGGCGGTTTTCACATCCATCTCTGCTGCAATCGATATAATGGAGCGAATAGATGTATACTGAGCCAGGGAGCGAAGGTCTCCTCATAGTCAACTCCCTCTACTTGTGAGAACCCTCTTGCCACAAACCGAGCCTTGAACTTCTCTATGCTGCCATCAGCAGCAGGCTTTATCTTGTAGAGCCATTTGGAAGTAACAACTGATTTACCTTCAGGCCTAGGCACTATCTCCCAAACATCGTTCTTCATAATAGAAGAATACTGCTCCATCATGGCCTCTCTCCAGACTTGCTGGTTGGCTGCCTCCTCATAACTAAAAGGCTCAGAGTCAACAATGCTTGTTACCAATGCCATGTAACTAGAGAACCGCTCAGGTGGTCTACTCTCTCTGAACTGTCTCTTTGGCCCAACAACTGATGTGGCCTCGTGCAAGGTGTTTTGAAACCACTTGGGCTTCCTCTTTTGTGAACCTACTTCTTCCACGGAGTGAAAGAATCCTCATCATCATCATAATCTTGACCTCCTGAAGGCCTGCCAACTGACCTCATACATGTACCTGTACTTGTAGAAGCTGAAGTACCATGCAAGCTGTCCATCAGTGGACTATACTGTGAACTGCTTTGCGGACTGCCCTGCATGCTGCCCGAAGAACCACCCACTTGACTCTGAGTGCCACTGCTCATTGATGGACCTGACACTATAATAGATGTACCTCATGATCCCTAACCTCCTGCACTCTGTGTATTGGATCCCTGTGACTGACCCAGCTGCTGCTGAGGGTCTGGTGACTCTAGATAATGTAGCTCCCGTGACCTCCTGAAAGCTCTCTCCTCCTCGAACTTTACATCCCGCTTGACAACCACTTTCCTCTTTACAAGAACGTAAATCCGGTAAGATTTCGAGGTCTCGATATAACCCACAAAGATGCCCTTGTCTGCAGTAGGTTCTAGCTTGGTCCTCTTCTCCTTGGGGACATAGGAATATGTAAGGCACCCAAAGATACGAAAGTGCCCAACATCAAGCTTCTTCCCAAAGAAATTCTCCTCGGGAGTCACATTCCCCAAGGCACGATGTGGACTCCTGTTCTACAAGTAAACAACAATGTTGCAGGTCTCTGCCCACAAAAATAAAGATGATCCCTGATTGTGAAGTATGGCTTTGGCAGCCCCTATAATGGATCTGTTCTTCCTCTCTGACACCCCGTTTTGTTGGGGGTTGTAAGGAACAATGAACTCCCTCTTAATGCCTCCCTCAGCACAAAAATCCACAAACTCACCAAGAGTATACTCACCTCTATTGTCCGACCTGAGTACCTTGATCTTCCTGCCTGTCTGGGTCTCCACAAGAGCTTTGAACTCTTGAAACCGCTTGAAGACCTCACACTTGGTCTTCAAATAATAAATCCAGGTGTTCCTAGAGTGGTCATCAATGAATAAGACATAATACTCAAAGCCACTCAAGGACTCATGAGACATTCGACCACTCACATCGGAATGAATCAAGTCAAGGATCCCTGTCGTCCTGCTGTCGTTGCTGGGAAAAGGGTTTTTTGCAAACTTCCCCATAGCACATCCTTTGCATACATCAAGGTGATCAAAACTGAAATCTGGCACACCAATGGTGATCTCCCGCAATGTCCTCAAGGCCCCATGATACATGTGACCCATCCGGCGATGCCAAATCTCACACAACTCTGAACTGCTAGATCTATTGTCGGTCCTATCTCTGGTGCTGCTACTCAATGCCATCAGGGGCTGGAATGAGAACTTGTACACCTTAGCATGGCGCACTCCAATCACTCTAGCTGAAGCAGCTGGAGTTCTTCCAGGATATATGAGCACCTGTCCATTCCTGAACAATACCTCATACCCTCTGTCCTCAAGTGCTGAGACGGATATCAAGTTCTTCTTCATTCCAGGCAGATATAGAACATTTGACACTTTCAAGGGAGGATTGGGTTCCCTATCAAATGTTAATGTTCCAACACGGATTGCTCTAACAATGCTGTCATCACCAAGTACTACCTCCATATTAGTATCACTCTTTGATATCTCTGAGCAGTACTCCCTGACTCCTGTCATATGGCGAGAAGCGCCACTGTCAACATACCAAATACTAGAAGATGCTCTGCTAGTAGAAGTAAGTGCACACTCCCTCTGAACCTATATGGCAGGTTATACTGCACTGGAGGACTTACAAGCTATGTACCCAAACTCTCGATCAAAGCTCTCTGAGAAGCCCTCTATCTCTGCAGAAGTTGCCATGATTTTTCTTTCCCTTTCTTGTTCTTCTTCTCTGGACACACAACAACATAGTGTCCCATCTTTTGACAATTCCAACCTTTGACTTTGGAATAGTCCTTTTCTTTGCTCTTCTGCTTGCCTTTACCTTTTCCTTTACCTCCACTTGTGGAAGCTCCTTTCTTTGCTTTGCCTTTCTTGCCTCTTGCCAACAATGCCACATTGTCATCCTCTTCCCCCTGTTTCGCTGCCCCTAGATGGTTCTTTTTGATCTCATTCTGAATGCAATCATCCCACAACCTTTTCCATTCGGGAAGGTTCTCACGTGCAACAATACCATCTACAAAACTCTCCCAAGACTTGGGAAGTCCATGCAAAGCTATCCTCACCAACTCAGTGGGTGCAATGGTCTCTCCTACGGCTGCCAACTCATCACCCACCAAAGTGATCTTGGTGAGGTATGTTGTAGCATTGTCAGTCTTAGCCATTCTTATGGCCTTTAGTTTATCCTTTAGGACCATCTTTCTGTTCTCATTTGAGCTCTGATAAAGCCTGGTCAAGATAGTCCACATTTCATGTGCATAAGTCTTTCCTCTCACATGAGGAATGACATGATCTTTGACTCCATCCAAAAACAGTCTTTTGGCCTTAGCATTCTTTTTATTGAACTCTGCTAAATGTACTGGGTTAGTAGGAACTGCTACTGGGTGCTGTGTGGTATGTACCATAATGCCCCAGACCTCTGCTTCCTCAAAGATACTTTGGATTCTCTCCCTCCATGCATTGTAGTTACTTTGCCCATCTAACCTGTCTTCAACCCTCAATCCCAAAGACATGATTCACTGTCCTATAAAACTGAAATTTCAAATATGGGTAAAGGTTTTCTATTTTCTGTGTAAAAATCAGATTGCTGTAATTTTCACTCTGCTGTCCCAAACTGCAATTTCCAGCCAACTAAGCTTTGATACCATGTAAATTTTCAATCCTCACTCCGGTTATCAGTTTTCCCTTATCACTCCATGCATTTAATGTTAGATCCAAGCATGATAAAAACACTAAAATCTGGAAATGACATTTATTTCTGAAAACATAAATTTGGAGATTTTAGTAGTATTTACTACTGCTGGAAAATGCAAAAATAAATGCACAGTGAAATATAACAGCCACATACAGAAAATGACAGTGATTTTTGGTCAATGTGACCCTGGAAAAACCCCCTACAACTCTTGGGGAAAACCGGTTTGAAAACTCTTCTTTATTTATGAAAATCTTTTACAGAGAAATTGAAATACACAGAAAAATTCTAGTATTTACAAAAGCCAACTTATCTGGATTTTCGTGCATAAACTTTGCCTCGAAAATCATGCCAACAACAAAACATAAAACAACAATAAATAACGGACTGCTGTAAATGCCTCCTTTTGATGCACGCCAAGGTTTGCTGCTCTCCTTCACTTCCTCCCTGCTCAGAAATTTTCTCCTTGCTCTCTCTTGCCTTTTCTCTCAAAAACTCATGAAAGGATGAATGTGATCTTTTCTCTTCTTCTTTTCTTTTACTCTAAATGACTTTTTGGGCAACCCTAAGATCTAATGGCTCAGATGCATTTAGATCAAGGGATGAGAATAAATATGCATTTAATTCTCACTTTCTATTTTTTAACTCACCCACTAAAATAAAGACCCACTTAGCCTTTTATTTCGATAGTCACTTTTTCACTTTCTAATTCTTCATTGACTTTAATAAAGTCACTTTAAACTAGAATGTAACTTTATCACTTATAATGTCACTTTAATATTATTTGACTTTACCACTTATAAGTCACTTTAGGAGAAGAAGTACAATAAAGTGGACGCTTTTCCCTAGGCCAAAGATCAAAGCCATGGGGAACCACTTTCCCTCTGGTACCCAAAATTTAATAGACCCTTAGGCCCATGTGACAAGATCATTACTGCAGCAAAAAGGCATCATCCGAGTCATCATAATCAGTGAACATGACTTGCCTTTCTTAAGCGAGAAGAGTCATCAAGTTATTCTATTAGAGACTCTGTAGCTCCCTCTGAAGTCTTACTTCAGTTCAGCCTTCATCAATCTTCCATCATCTTGCTGCAACTATATCAGCAAACATGTCTTGACTGTATAACAGAGATTTTGAATAATCGATGAATTTATTGTTGAGATTTTGTATAGTTGGTGTAGCATCGGGTGTGCTCTAGCCCTGAAATTTTGTGGATGGGCTAGGACACACTTGATCTCCAAAACCCAGAAAGGGATTTGAGAAATTTCTGTTGGTGTTCAAGTTATTAAAATAATTAATTATTTTAATGGATTTCCTAAGTCTAAACTTAGGAAAATAAAATAATTAAAGTGAATTAATTAACACGTGCTGAAATTGTCTTAAGTCACATGGATCAAGCAGTCTTTTAATCTCAGTCATTGATGAATGATTTAATCTCGGTTGTTGAAGGGTTCAACGAAAAGTATAAGAGAAAGGCTTGAGGGTCAGTTGGAGAGACACAATTGCGAAGCTGAGGAATAGATCTGGAACTCTAGGGCGGGTTTGCTAAGAATTTCTAGAGGAATTTCCTGCAACGAGGGGTAGTATTGGCCAAGGGAATGATTTGATTCCAGGGCCAAGAGTCAGTAAGAGGCAGAGGAGCAGCAACAAGGACAACGCAGAGAAGCAGAGCAACAACTATGCAGGTGCTGCGCAGCCACTACGCAGGACAGCGGAAAGGCTCCGGAGGGTTTCAGATTTACGCAGGAGGGCTTCTAGGCGAGCGTAAGGCACGCGTCACCCTTCTAGGGGTTACGCAGTCCTTCTCTGGGCAGCGCAGTGGCATTCTGAGGCTAGCGGGGTTAATGCTGGGGCTTCAGGGGCAACGCTGAGGGTTTTTAGGGCCAGATTCGGGCTGAGTTCTGTAAATCCCGTTTGAGGGTGTGGATCAGTAAGATATTTGGCACTAGAACTTTAGGTTAGCTGCAGATTTGATTTCTTTTATTTTCTGTCGGGTTTTCCAGATCTGGAACTCAGATTTACTATACTCATAACTACTTAATAATAAACCCTCATATCTACTGCACCGGTTTTCTCACTTTGGGTTTTTCCGGGGACTTATGTCCAATAATTCCATGTGTTACTTTGTTGCATGAGCGTATTATTCAGTAAATGATCTGCATGTGTAGGCTGTAGTTGTGTTTATTTCAGTATTTTTTGAATCTAATTTCTGAAAATAACTTGTATTAATTTAAATGAAGTAGGAGAAATAAACCAATACACTGCAGTAGAATTTTCACATTTATCTTGGCAAAATCATACCTTGATATCACAAACACTTTTAACTGAATGAAGATGTCAAGAGACTTGCTCTGGAATTTGTCTTGGAGAGGTCTGATCTGGTCCTTCTGAATTGATGGCTCCACAGGTGTCTTAATACTGTTCCTAATATCTTCGGCTATATTCTAGATAGATTAGGGAGAATCCAAGTAATAGATTAGGGAGAATCCAAGTAATGTACATCATCGATTAAGTCAAGGTTTTTCTCAGCCAGAATTTAAAATCCAGAACCTGTTATCGTTATGCTATTGTTTCACACTGCACACTCACTGTTACATTATCTGATGCGTGCTAGATCACTGCTACTCATTAGAGGCACAACCATATAAGAGAATTGTTACCAATGACCATCAATCGTTATCATGTCAAACTGCTATGGATACTTTCGAACCACAGTACAAGGGTCACTGTTTGTCATGCTTGTATCAATTCAACAATTAGGTCAGCATCATGTTAACTGTGTGTACAACTCACAACCTTTAGGTATATCTTTTGGCCTGCACTTTTCCTTTGTTACAAATCTTTCCTTGTTACTGGTTATACACTGCTGAAGAGATTGAAATAGAGATGCCAAAAATTGTTTCCTTTGTACTTAAATAGCTGCTGCATAAGTATAATGAAAGTGAAACTGGACTTTCAGAGTCGTGCCTTGGCTTCGGATTGCTGTCCACAAGTTCTTGATTACTCTGCAAGGGTGTGATTCTTGTGACAATGAAACAACTCTAATGCTCAAATCAACATTCGCAAAACACTGCACTTCTATTTTTGTTCAAACTTGACTTTGATAGCGTAAAAAAAATAAAAAAATTCCAAGCTTCATAGTCTACACAAATCCAGCTTGTGTGCATTCTGAGTTGAACTTTGAAATGCACCAGAAGTCTGAAGACGCTTAACACCAAAGATAAAAAAAAACCCTTACCATCATATAAACATAGCTTCAGATCTCTTCATGTAGAAAGGTTGTCCACCATGGTAACACTACAACAACATGAATTAACTTCTTGTTATGTCGGCCAAGCTATGATATGTCAAATCTGTGAGGACTTAATCCTCAATCACTTTACTCTGGCAAAGAAAATTTACTTCTGCTATTGTCCGTTGATGGATTAGGACTTGTCACTTCAATGTTGAACCCTCAAATGGATGCTTATTTTGACCGCACGATAATAGATGAATTTTGTGCTTATTAAGAGATTGATACCTTGGAGAGATGCTCACGATGTCCTATTGTATGCTTGATAAATGAGTGCCCTAGAGGGCTGTTATCTAATCTCCTTCTATTCTGCCCATGATCACCTTGCAAAGTAGCTTCAGGACTTCAGGTTGCTTGCAAGGTTCAATATTAATCCCAATCACCAATCATGGCAATAAATATATCAACTTGTTGTGCGTGAGCCACACAATCCAAATCAGGGCAAGCCACTGAATATTTCAGAGACAATAGGGCCGCAGACACTCACAGAGTCATACTCTTGTGGCAGATGGTTTAGCGAGATATTTATTCTTCATTTGCTACTTCATAGTTTGCATTAATTCATGCCACAAATATTGCTCTCTGAAGACCGAAATCACTCCAAAGGTTGCCTTAAGCAAATGGCTGTAAGTCTCTGGAATGATCAACCCATTCGCTTGGCATTTTCCACTGATGTTTTCTTCACAGAATGGAAATGTTTGCTTAGAAAATTGCTTACCGAGAATTAGGCTATACACAAGGGTAGACACGAAAGTTTGAGAGCACAGAGATTGATCACACATCTTCAGAAAAGGATCAGAGATGTCGTAGCAAGTCCTTGATGTCACTTCACTGAACCAACTTCAATTTGGCAGAGAATACTGTCAAAAGACTTTGAGTAAACAACTTCAAGGAGGTCAAAGACTGTGCCCTCAAGCAATGTGAACTCCACCTGTGACAAAAAGAAATCGAACAATACCCAAGCAAAGACAACGAAACCCAAGCCACAGACAATTCCAGAGAGGTGAACAAAACCCAGATCCATACTAAATAAAATCAAACAAGAAAAACTTGCCTCCAACAAATGCCAGATTACATGATCTCTGCGTTACTATTCTAGGGCATAAATATATTTCAGAGTAGCTTCCCTGGATATCTGATTTTGATCTGGGGTTGATCTTGAGTCTCAAATAAAGTCTTAACCAGGACTGAAATCTCAGACCTTATCACCTCAAAATTTCTTCATGAAAACTATGATTCTTCAGCGAGCAGACTAAATTAGTGAAGCTTGAGCTTGTCCTAACTTGGCTTTGATACCATCTTAATTTTAGATTAACATGTTCTTTGCTTGAGTTAGTTATTTCAATGTTCCTTGATAGCGCAATTGATATTTCCATTTCTATTATTTGCAATCACATAAACCATTATGTCATTAATGATAACTGATGAAAGAACATAAACCATTAATGCAGAGAACAAGTCAAGACAAAAGAACACAAAATTGGCTCAAGCAAGGGAAAAACCCCAAAGTGGGGAAAACCCTTGATCAATCTTCCTTATTATAAATATCAAGTGCTCAGCAGAGAGAGAGAGAGAGAGAGTACAATAATTCTAGGTCAAATATACTTGACAAATGCAAATAGATTGATGGCCCAAAAATAGTAATTCTGAAGGAGACGAACTTAGTACTGAAGTTAAACTGCTGAGGAAGCATGATCTGAGAAAAGGTTGCTTTCATTTCATAGCCATATATATACATACCTCTGATTCTGAATATAATGCAGTAGTTTTCATCCACAAATTAGGGCACCCTTCAAACAGGAAGCAGACCTCTTTAACCCACTCAATCTCCCCCAAGCTGCCTCCTAAATACAGCGGCTAGACTTCCTTTATCTTTGATTTGTCCAGGGCTAATTATCAGCCCCACACTACCATCACAGTTCCCTGATCTGAGGTAGGTAAGGCCTGTGGCCTACCTGAATTTACTTCTGGGGTTGCGGCTACTTGAATCAGGGCTGAACCACTTCAGAATCATACTAACAGTCAACCTATATAATGTGGCTTCCTTCAGCTGCTATTCAGGATCTGCAAAAGAACAAAAAACCCATACAATATCTGCTCAGAAGATGCCCCATACTCTGCGGTTGTCTGCTGTTGCTCTGCGGCCTTCAAAATAACCCTTAGATACTTCGACCCTGTCCTCCTTATGCTGCAGCAGCCACAGAAGATCATACCCTAGAGTTTGATGATCATTCGATGTGTTTAATGAGGATGGAGGAAATCTATTTATATAACAAATTGTCCTTATGGAGGTGAAGACGACCTTGACACATGGAGGCAAATTTGAATTTCAAAATTTTCAATTTTCCCGCCTTAATAAGGTTGTCTTGAAGAATTTCTTTTAATACAATAAATATATTTCCGTATCCAAATTTGACGATATTTGGATCGTTTTTGGTCCTCTCGAAAAGAGGAATTCAATGGGATTATTATCTCCATCAACTGAGCAGATCAAAGTGGAATTCGGCCCTAGTTGCCAATTTTAGCAGGAATCTGCTCCTAATTGAAGTCTTCCCGACACCCACATCAACTCCAATACACGACTTCCACAGGCTGCTTTACAACTGATCCAAAACTGGCCAATACCGTGACCCAACACACTAGAACCTTAGTCCAAGTCTGCTGTCACACTGCTGTTATTTTCTGTTCCTGGTTAGGGCATTTTGCAGGCTGTAACAACCTACACCCAACCTCTGAACAACCCTTAAACAATCTTCAATTTCTGCGGTCTTCCTTAGTGAGATGCCTCTGCTTCCTCGCTGGAGATTAGGGCATGAACCAACCCCAAACAGACCCACACAGGTGTCTTGCTGTGGTGGTATGGCCTGCGACCTACCACACAACCTTCCTATACCTTGTGTTCTGCCCAAACAGAGTTTTTGTGTCCTCAAACGATGCCACAACATACCTTCCCTTGACCTCACCTAACTCGGCCTTCTGCAAGTAAGAACAGACCTCCAACTAGTCACCAAATGACTCCTACACTGCCTCTCTTCAATGTTGAAGTGTCCCTTTCCTGCGGCCCATTCTAAGGTAAGGAATCCGAGTTCCTTTTCTCCTCCAATGAGCTTCTGAAATGTAATGTGTTGCACACTTGCTGGATGCTCTTATGCTCTCAAATCATCCTTAATTTATAGACAGTAAGGCTCAACGAATTTGTTTGAAGTGACACATCTATTGGACCACTTTTACACCAAGCCTACATGACTTGGTAACCAATAATTACCTTGTCAACTTCAAAAATTCATTTCTCTCTTACGACAACTCAGATTCAGATGATTCTCAATGCGTTGGAACTTGGAATCGTATCGCCGAGCACTATCATCCTCATTCATCACATGTCGTACCTCCATCACGGTTTTGACCCAAATCACGATGGGTGCAAAACCCCACACTTGGGTTCCAATCCCACAAGCTGCCCTTGTGGTGCTTTGCCCTCCAAACCTTGAACCCTAGGGCTTGTTGTACCTCCCAAGCTACTGAAATCAACACTCCCTCTTAGCGAGGGAGGTACCTCCATGACTAGGAAGTACTTCGTCATCATCATCACTACTTGCAACACTTGCCCAACTCCTGGCCCTCACAATCGCAGCAATCCATGTACAGTGAACTACGCCCTGCTCAGAAGTGTCGCTGTTGCTGGAAGCATCCTGCTTCTTTTTCTTCTCCTGTATCGCTTTCCAATCTCGCCATGACTCCTTGCCAGATGTGGAAGCACCCTTGCTCCCCACTGAACATGCGCTCTTCTTGCGCTGCAGAGTCTCCCTCTGAATCTATAAGCTCCCTCTAGAACTCGAATCCCTTTGAGCCTTTGGAACCTAGACCTTCTTTGAAAAGTGTACCTTCTTCTTGGGAACCTGTACCTTTTCCTTTGAAGCTTGCACCTGCACCTGCACTTGCTCCTGCTTCTCTGGAACCTGTACCTGCCCCTGCTTCTTCCCATGATCTTCAGGCTTGCCCGTCAACATGTAGAGACCATGCTCCTTGATTCCAAGCACAATCCCATCAGACTTAGAGCCTCTAGGTCTGATTCTTGCCTTCCCATCCTGGAACAAGACCTCAAACCCTTTCCTCTCCATCATCGAGATGGAAATCACACTATATCTGAGTCTTGGTACAAATAGTACATCCTAGATCCGCATCATACATCATGTCTCCATTTTAAATGGCACCACTCTCGATCCTCAGATCTCCAACTGACTATTGTCGCCCAAAACCATGTTCAACTTCGAGTCCCATTTAGCTAGAGTCTCAAAAAGCTCCTATGACCTTGTCATGTGCTTCGTCGCACTACTGTCCACGTACCATCCATCCTCCTTGATAGTACCCTGTGAGAAATGAGAAATCATAGCAAAGTCCTCCTCTTCCAATCTTCTGGAGAGATCATCCATCTCTGCTGAAGTGGCAACTCCAATGACCTGGTTTCCTTTCCTCCTCTTCTCATCATCTCATGTCTTCAACGGACATCTTGACGAAAAATGACCCATCTTCCCACAGTTGAAATCTAAGTTGCACGAAACGGAGAAACGGAAACGAGTTTTCAAAATGGGAAGCGATACAAAACGTGACCTTCCCAAATTTTGGAAACGGGGAAACGCGGTGTGTATATATATATATATTAGAATTTAGGACATTTAAGAAATGTTATGTGAAATCATACAAGTTTAAAACATACATGATAAATCATAAATTCAAAGCATAAACTATTACAAATTTACAAGTTACAACACATTTACTCATGAATGATCATTGATAACAGACACATAATGAAAATAGCAATATCAAAATATCCAAAACCAACCTTTATATATATCAAAATCTCAAAATCAACCTTTATTATATATATGAGTTTGCAAGTACAATAAAGTCAAAAGGCTAATACTCATTATCAGAATCCTCATCAAATATAACAACAGAAGCATGCTCAGCAGTGGATGGTGTAGCTAAAGAAGATGTTTGACGAATTCCACTTCTATGATCCTGGTCCTCAACATTCAAGGCAACAAGAGAGAGATCCAAATCAGGATTTTCTGGATCCACATCCCACTCCTTAGAAGGACCATTGCCATATTCTGGACCCCTATGAGATGCAAGCCGAAGGTTGGAGTGCACATAAACAAGATCCTCTACCTTCTGTGAGCCCAACCTGTTGTGCTTCATAGAATGAATAAAACCATAGGTGCTCCAATTCCTTTCTGTTGATGAAGAGCTTGCCACTTGTGAAAGGAGGCGAATGGCATGGTTTTTCAAATGTATACCATTTGCTCCATGACAAATCCACCACCTAACTAGATTCATGGTGCTTCTCTCCTCCAAAGATGATATATCTGAATAATCATCTATTCCTGCAGCGAAACTGGCATATTCTTCCTTCACCTCCCTATGTAGATGAGCTGGGAAAATTCTCATAAGGGCTTTTTTCACTCCATTAGCCACCTCTGTATTCTTATGGGGTGCCTTCTTCTTCCCATTGATTTGAGCAATAAGTTCCTCATCATAAAATTTTGGGTTCAAGGCATGTGCTAAAGTATGAAGTGGAGTGTTGAAATTATTCCACGTGTCAACAATGATTCTCTTGATTAATTCGACAAATTGACCATCTACAAACAAAAGTTGTGGAGACTCCTGTGAAATTATTTCCATGGTTTTTTCAACCATGGAATCCATGCCATCATATACCTCTCCTAAGAAGGTTGGTCAGTGTTAGCATTCCGAAGAAGCTCAAATGCAGGGGTTGTGAACATTAGCAAGAAATTTATCTTGCTCCACCAATCCTCATCAAGGTACAATCTACGCACCGTAGATCCTCGCTCTGAATCTGTCTGTCTCCACTTAGCCCAAAGCTGACTCACCACCATAGACACTAATGCTTGCTTAACCTCAACAAGGCGACGCAACATTATGAAGTTTGAGGCATATCTTGTCTCAACAACTTTTAACAACTCCAATTTGGAGTACTCTCGAAATATTGCTTGACACTGGTGGTCGTTGGTGACGAATTTAACAATTTCCCTTGCTTCTCCTGTGAGTTCCTTTATCCATGGAAATTTATTGTCGATCTCCTCTAAGATCAGATTCAGATTGTGGACAATGCAGGGTGTCCAAAAGATGTGGTCATACCTCCCCTTAATAATCAAACCTGCAGCTTTGCATACCAGTGCATTATCTGTGATAACTTGCACCACCTTGTTAGGACCAATTTGTTCAATAGATTTGATAATGACATTAGCAATGAATTGTGCATCTTTCACCTCTCCTGAGCAGTCTTCCACCTTTAGAAACATTGCTCGTTTTGGTGAAGTGGCAATGATATTTATCAACGGTCTACGCCTTCTATTTGTCCATCCATCTAAGACTATGGTAACCCCAGAGCTACTCCAAGAAGAACGAATTGGTGATAACACATCCTCCACAAGATCCTTCTCATTTTTTGGAAGCTGAGTTCTAACTTTCTCATAGTTGGGCCTCTTGTACCCTTGAGGAGCTTTGTTAACTGCCGTTATCATATCTTTCCAATAAGGGGAGCGAACAACATTGAATGGGATACCACAGGCATAGATGCACCGAGCCACTCTGGAATCAACTTCTTCTCTTTGTTGCACATTCACCAGTTTAGCACTTCTGCTATCTTGAACTGTACCAGATGCCCCTCTAGATGGTGGTTGTTCTGGTTGTTGAGTGCCTCTCCTCTTCCTTGCTTCAATTACAATCCTTGGCTCAATGTTCGCTGGATTTTTAGGTTGACTACAATCATCATGCTTTCTTTTGATTCCATCAGCCTAATCTTGCTCTCTTTGATATTCCCTCCTTGCCATAGGGTCCGATGTTTTCGTGCAACCTGCAATCCCTTGTCCTCTTCCATGCAAAAGATGTGCCTTCACTCTTGGGTAAGAGCCCTTGTAAGAATTATTGCAAAGAGTACACTGCCATTCCCATGAGCCACCACCTCCACATCTTTACAGCTTCTCAACATGCCTCCAAAGAGGATAATATTCAACCCTTGGGTTGGCCTTGGAGTTTGCACTTGAACCTTGGATGGAAGAAGCCATTGCTGCAAAAATATAAAAAAAACAAATCTATAAATAAAAAAAGTTTTTTTAATAATTTTGGTAGCATAAACCCTCGAAAAATAGACAAAACAATGGGAAAAACCAAGAAATTGAATGCTTCTTACCCAAATTAATTTTCTGTAGCTGAAGCTACCCCAAAATGCTAGAAAAAACGAGAAATATGATTGTAGCTAAGCCAAAAACCAATAATGCCGTAGCTGGAAACTTCGCACTCCAAATCTGCTTTTCAAATCTCTCTCTTGCTGCTGAAATCTCCTTTTCTCAACGTTGAAAGCACCCAAGCCTGAAGCACTACTCTCTTCCTCCTTTCTCCTCTCCAAAATTGCTCTTCTCCAAGTGAAACGACTTGCTCAATTCGTGTGATGAGACACTGAGGAAAATCCCCTTTTTATAACTTTAGAAAGCCATCTAGAAGCATCCAAGACACAAATAAAATTAATAAAATAATAATACGTTGCACGAATCACAAAAAAAAAGAATGCTGTTTTGGGAGGAAATGCGGCCGTACGGTACGAGTTTCCCCGTTTCTGTTTTGTGTTTTCCCTGAAATGAGTGTGGGGAGGACATTTCCTGCAACTTAGGTTGAAACACTTGATTTTACTCTAGTCCTTCTTTGGCTTAGCCTTCATTCTCGATGCAAGTGCCATGTCCTCATCTGCCTTCCTCGATGGTTGACGATTCTCGTCTCGCAACTCTTCCTAAATGAAGTCATCCTACAGTCTATTCCATTTTGGCAGCTTCTCCCTGACAATGATTCCTTTGATGAAGGGCTTCCATTCCTCGGTGAACCCTTTGAAGGCAATCCTTACCATCTCTGCATCTGAAACTTTGACATTGACGACAGTAAACTCATCTCTAACTTGAGAAAACCTCGTTAGATATGAAGTCGTTCCTTCACCCTTTAACATCTTGGTGGACTTCAACTTATCCTGCAATACCAATTACCCGATTCTCATTCTTATGCCGGAACAAATTTTGAAGAGCCATCCACATCACACGTGCATTGTTCTTCTCGGACAAATGAGGTATTAAGGAATCCCTCACACCATCAACGATGATCAACCTCGCTTTCGTATCCAAATCTTCCCATATATCCTTCTCCTTAAGGTTGGTTCACTGCTTGATCTCTTTCTTGGCGAACTCCCAGATCCTGTTGACCTGCAAGACCAACTTGATCCTTTCCTTCCAAGGAGTGTAGTTGGACAATCCCTCGAACCTGTCCTCATATCAGAGACCTGCCTGCAACTTCGACATTGTAGTGACTCCTTCACTCACAATGTGACCAACTCCCACTCACGTTGTACTTTGCTACACAAACTCTGATTTACTGACTTTCAAAGTAGCCTAGACACCCTCTGATACCATGTTGAATTTTCGTGACCTTGGGTCTAGGTTAGAGTCTTAAATCACTGACGCTACCAAACCAATAATCCCAACCATAAACTACTTTGCACAACGGAAAATATAAAGCAATAAATCACATATGCAGAATATACACATTTTAAACAAAATTGTACAATAATGTACAATCCCCAATCTTCGTTATATTAAACCAAATCTGAATAATACAAGAGTCTATGGTATACAAGATACACTGACAAACACAATGTCGTATCTCGTCCTGCCGATCCTTCGCTTTTGTATTGCTCACTAGTAGTGCCTTAGTCCATCAAGGCATCTACACATCGAGACTCCTAGAGGGCTACCACCTAACATTGTTGCACGTCCTTCTGTAGAGTGTACACGGGCTAATCCATTTTGTTCTCTGGGTAGGCCTAATTCCCGAGCTCCAAACTACCAGGCTAGCAACAACTTTCGTCCATTGAAGTGTTTCACTTCAGCACCAAACTTCACCCAACCTTCAGGGGCTCTTCGTCCTTCAAGGCTACTTTGGGTAGCCAACATCCTGCCCTCCAACAATCCTATGGCACCCAATACTCCACTGCGGAATCTGCTCCTAATTGAAGTCTTCCCGGCACCCACGTCAACTCCAATACACGACTTCCATAGGCTGCTATACAATTGTTCCAAAACTGGCCAATACCATGACCCAACACACTACAACCATACTCTAAGTCTGCTGTCACACTGCTGTTATTTTCTGTTCCTGGTTAGGGCATTTTGCACGCTGCAACAACCCTCACCCGACCTCTGAACAACCCTTAAACAATCTTCAATTTCTGCAGCCTTCCTTAGTGAGGTGACTCTACTTCCATGCTAGAGATTAGGGCATGAACCAACCCCAAATAGACTCACGCAGGTGTCTTGCTGTGGTGGTATGGCTTGCGACCTACCACACAACCTTCCTATACCTTGCGTTCTGCGCAAATAGAGTTTCCCTGACCTCAAACGATGCCACAACAGACCTTCCTTTTACCTCACCTAACTCGGCCTTCCTGCAAGTAAGAACAAACCTCCAACCAGTCACCAAATGACTTTTACGTTGCCTCTCTTCAACGCTGAAGTGTCCCTTTCTAGTGAGCAGAATTGTGCAATTACGCCTCGTTGTTCTTTCTTTAGAAGCTTTGTCATGACATTAGAGCTTATTATCTTTCCTGGCTTTCCTGTGATACCCCGTAATTCGATTTCCTTTCCTTCCGAAAAAAATTTCAAGAAAAGTTCTTGAAAATTAAAAGCTACCATCCCCAAAGATTGTAACCGTTGTACTCCTAGTACAACATCAACACCTCCCATTGGGATGGAAAGCATTGGACTATTCAATACATATTCCCCCATGGATAGCTTGATATTATGGCATTTTCCAGAGAAATTTATAGTTCCTCCATTTGCAACCATCACTTGACATTCGGTAGGTATAGGAAACAATTCAATTCCTCTACCTTACAATGAATAAAATTATGGGTACTACCCGAATCAATCAACACTATTACCTTTTCTTCTTGATATGTCCTTCTATCTTGAGAGTTTGAGGAGTGGTAATTCCTGCCAATGCATTACATGATATGGTCGGACTCATTTCTTCTTCTTCTAGGGTTGGTTCCTGGTGTATATCCTCTTCTTTTGAAGTTTCTTCTTCATTTTCTTCCTCCTCTTCACAATCTATGTAAAATAATTTCTTTCTCAATAACTTATGACCTTTAGTGTATTTTATATCACAACTGTAGCAAAGCCTTTTGCTATTTTTCTTCCAATTTTGTGGTGTCAACCTTGTAGGTTGTGGAAGTCTAGAGTAGCAACACTTCCATCTTTATAGATGTGAGTGGTAAGTTTCTTGTCGCTATAATTTTACATTCAATTTTTCTTGCCAACCTAAATGCCTTCTCCAATGAATCAGTTCCCAAACACGAACTTCATGTTGGATTTATCCTTTAAAGTCCCTATGAAGACATCAATCATGTGTTCCTCCGGAATATCGAATTACCCTTTATATTCAATTTTTGGAAGTCCTCAATGTGCTCCACCACCAACCCTTTGTTTGAGATTTATCAATTATAAAGAAGGTGTTGCTCGTATCCTCATAATGTGCTATCACAATTGATAATTTTTTTACGGAGCAAAGCCATCGATACCATACAAATTATTTTGTTCTAAATGTAAAGTTTCAATGCGTACCTTTTGTGTGTTTTGCACATTATTGAGATCAAAATATTTCTCCATCTATAGTATCCATGTTATGGGTCCTTGCCATCAAACTTCCTCATATCCATATTTGGAATATGGTGGTTCTTTAATCCAACATTAGAGTTTATGAAATCACGATTAACATTTATTTTGTTCTCATCATGAGTTTCTCTACTATCTTTTGCCATTAGGAAACATTTTGTATCAACTTTGCCAAACCTTGATGTCTACTTTTAGATCATTCTTCATGTTTTCCTCCATTTTTTCATTGATCTTAGCTTCCAATCCATCTTAGCTTCCATGCCATCCATCTTAGCTTCCAAACCATTCATCTTAGCTTCCACACCTTTCTTCAAACCATCCATCTTAGTTTCCATGCCTTTCTTCAAAACTTCCATTTCATTTTTTGTTGCTCTTTGCGATAGCGAAATTTAGTGCACTTGCTCTTGGAATTTTGATATCTCATGTTGCATTTCTTCGTCTTCATGAGTCATAGTAGAGCCTTCTGAAGGCTTAATGGGTGTTGAATTCTTTTTATGAGGCATTTTAGAACCCAATACTGAATCTATGCTCAATAGGGCTTTGGAATCACCTAGAACTGATTTTTCAAACAAGACTTATGCAATTTGAAAAAAAATACACACATTTTTCTTTTTTGAGGAGCTTGATATTGAAACTAAATTATCTCTTCAATAGCTGAAATTTGGCCTTGAAGTAGCCCTCTAAATCTTCTTTCAAATGCCATAGGTCTGACCTGATTTGGATTCTTGAAGGCAAAGTTATGCCCAATCTCCTACGATGACCTAATTATGGACGGGTTCAGTAGAGTGAACTTGTATGACTTGCCACGTGTCACTGTTTTCTCCTTCGGCTCTTAAATTGATATAGCGAAAACTACAGTCTGTGTGCTTGCATTCACTTTTTACAGAATCCCAATTCGATGCTCAGAGAGAGAGTTATGATGTTTTTCCCATGGTCACCTCTTTGAGATGAAATTCGGGAGCCTAGAAACATCCTAACTTCCACAGATCATATCTCCCAAAATATTGCGAACCAAGTTCTGAAATTTTTACAGGAGGTTCCTCAGGCTTTCAGCTCCGCTCTGTGAAAATTTCAGCTTCTGAACCCTTGTAGAAAAAGAGTTATAGTGAAAATGCCGCGATGAAATGTTTAGGTTAAATTGAGGAGCTTGCAAAAAGCCCTAATTTCCACAGATCATATCTCCGAAAATATTGCGAACCAAGCTTTGAAATTTTGCGACGATCTTCCTTAAGATTTTGGCTTTGCACTCTAAAAATTTCAGCTTCTGAACCTTCGTAGACGAAAAGTTATAGCGAAAATGCCACGATGACCTGTTTGGAGCAGTGAAACCCTAGAATCCAAAGCTCCGATACCAAATGTTATGAAACCAGCTCCAAAAATGGAAGAGAAGAGAGATCAATGCCTTAGAAATCAGCCACTGCGAGGGGGAAACCTCCAATACATTACATAAATGAACAATTTTTGGATGATACAAATGACAAAACCTCCTCTCTATATATAGGAGTCCATGGGGCCACAATGTAATCCTAGCTGACCTAACAATAATAATGTAAAGGCACAATAATAACAATATGGGAGTTACAGGGGTACAACAATAACAATAAGGTGGTTACTCTAACAACAATAAGAGACTATATAATATAAGGACCTAACACTACCAAGCTACACAAATCAACAACAACCTCCTTTCCTACTTCACATGCAGCCACATATTCAACTTCATCACTACTTACGGCAACAAGACCTTGCTTTCTACTCATCCATGAAATCATAGCAGACCCCAGACTGAAGCATCCACCGGTAGTAATCCTTACATCAGACTCACTGCCACCCCAACCAGAATCTGAGAAGCCAATTAGATTGATTTCCTTACTCTTGTATTTTAGGAAGTGGTGTATAGTACCACAGAGATATCTTAATATTTGTTTGGCAACTATCTAGTGATCATGAGGAGGTTCCAACTGAAACTGACTAAGGATGTTTGCATAGCATATATCTGCCCTAGTGTTTACCAGATGCATTAGGGAGTCCACCATCTGTCGATAGGGGGTGGAGTCCACGAGACTTGAGTCAGAACCTTGTAACTTCTTGAAATTGGTGATCATAGGAGTAGTCATGGGCTTGGACTACTCCATCATTCCGAATTTCTGTAACATTTTGATGATGCAATTTCCTTGCCCCAAGTATATCTCCCTAAGTTTCTGCCATACTTCGAGACCTAGGTAGTAATGCATGAGTCCTAGATCCTTCATCTCAAATTCAGCTGCCAACAATTTCTTACATTCTTCAATTCTTTGCTCCACACCAATGATGAATAGATAATCCACATATAGTAGAATAATGACGGGTTCATTATTCACAACCTTGGTGTAGAGATTTGGATCAACAGTACCCTTCACGAACCCATTTCTTAGGAGATATGCATCCATTCTTGCGTACCATGCCCTAGGAGCTTGCTTCAATCCATATAAGGCTTTATTGAGTTTGCAGACATGCGAGTCCCAGCGGTTTACTACGAAACCTTTGGGTTGTTTGATGTATACTTCCTCATCAACGGTCCTATTTAGAAATGTGGTCTTCACATCCATTTGATGGATATTCCAACCCATTGTAGTAGCCAATGAAACCAAAGACCTAATGGTAGCTTACCTTGTTGTAGGTGCAAAGGTTTCTTCATAATCTTTTCCTTCTGTTTGAGAGAAGCCCCTTGCAACGAACCTTGCTTTGTACTTGCCTATGCTTCCAGTAACAACATGTTTGATTTTGTAGATCTATTTGGATGTGACAACTTATTTGTCACTAGGTCTAGGAATGATTTCCCAAATCCCATTCTTCATAATGGATTGGTATTCTTCTTGCATCGCCTTCTTCCAGACATCTTGTTGAACAAACTCTTCGAATGTAGATGGTTAAGCTTGAATTAGCTTCGTCATATATGAAACATAGCCAAAGTATCTTTTCGGTCTTTTACTTTCCCTGAAGGTTTCTATTGGAGCTTCATGTCCTTCGGCGTCTTGTAGTGTCGATTTTAATCAATTTGGCCTTTTCCTTGTGGTCGAGATGATCACAGGTCGAATAGGCTCACTTAGTCCTTCTTCTTCTTCTTGAATTGTAGTAGGGTTTTCATGGTGTGATTCTTCTTCTTTGAATATAGGAGATTCTTCGTCATCAGAGTCTATGGGAATATCTTTGGATTTCTTGTAGGCTTGGCTCTCATCAAATATGACATCTCTGCTTACTTCGATATGCCTTCTTTCTTTAATGTAGATTCTATATGCCTTTGAGGAGAGACTATATCCAACGAATATTCCTTTGATGCTAGAAGAGTCTAGCTTCTTTCGCTTGTCCTTTGGAACATGGATGTAGGTAGGGATTCCAAAGATTCAGAGGTGATCCACAATCAACTTCTTTCATGTAAATGCTTCTTCGAGAGTTATATTCTTGAGACTTCTATGGGGACTTCTATTTTAAATAGACACGACTGTCATGGCTGCTTCTCCCCATAAGAATTTTGGTAGGTCTTGGTCAAGGAGCATTGTCTTAATGCATTTTTCAATAGACGTATTCTTCCTTTCAGCAACTCCATTTTGTTCGGGATAGTAGGGAACAATGAACTCCCTCTTAATTCCTGCTTCCTTACAATATGCAATCAATTCCTTGGAAATGTATTCCCCACCATTGTCGGATCTTAGTGTCTTCATTTTTCTTTCAGTGACTTTTTCCACTTCAGCTCGAAACTCCTTGAATTTCTCAAATACTTCGTCCTTTGTATTTAGAAGATAGATCTGTGTCTTTCTAGAATGATCATCTATGAATGTCACATAATAGAGATGACCTCCAAGAGATTTATCAGACATGGGCCCACACACATCAGAGTGAATAAGATCCATAATTTCTTTGGACCTAAACTCACTATTTGGAAATGGCTTTCTTATATGTTTTCCCAAAGAGCATCCGTTGCACACACCTTCATGGTCTTCCTTTATATTGTGGATGCCATTAACCAATTGGTTAAGAGTGCGAATAAGCCTGTAGTGTAGATGACCATACCTTCTATGCCATAGCTCTATAGGATTAATTTCCATATGAGCTAAAGTTTGAGGAGATGGTCTAGTAACCCTATACAAACTTCCTTCATGAACTCCAATAACTCTAGCTTTGTCAATGCTAGAGTCTTTCCCCCAAACCGATACTTTTCCATCAACAAAAGCAATTCTTTCTCCCTCATCTTCTAAACAAGAAATAGAAAGAAAATTCTTTTTCAAACCTGGAACATATAGTTTGTTGTTAAGGTGCAACTTCGATCCATTTTCCAATTCCAACGATGTTGATCCCATGCCTTTAACAACATAGCTTTTGTCGTCCTCTAATTCCACTACATGAGAATATGAATCCCTTGATAGTGTATGCAATTGTTTACTTTCTCATGTCATGTGTCTTGATGCTCCACTACCAATGATCCATGCATTGTCATCATGAAGAGATCTTGTAAGGGCAGCCAAAAATCCTTGACTTTTGACTTTGATGAATAAGTAATGGACGACCTTCTTGATTCAACTTCCAATAGTGTTGATACCCATTCTCATGTAGTTCATCAAAGAAGGAGAATCCATGCCAACAAAGTGATCTTCAATTCTTTCTGACCTTAGCTCTAATGCCATGTTGAAGAATCAAAGAAGTTATATTAGGGTTTGATTCTTTGATATTGTTAATTACTTGAGAGTGTGTTGGCTTCTTTAACTTCTTTATTATCTTATCTTTCATCAATTAATTACCATATTATGCGCGTATGAAGATCACAAAACAAGAGACATAAGATGTAGGCGCTATGCCAGGGAAAAACCTGTTGAGATTTTGTGTATTTGGGGTAGCATTAATTGTGCTCTAGCTCCCAAATTCTGAGGAAGGACTAGAGTACACTTGATCTACAAGACCCAGAAATTGATTTGGGAAATTTCATCTGGTTTAGGAGATATTAAATTAATTAATTATTTTAATGTATTTCTTAAGTTAAAACTTAGGGAACTTAAATAATTAAAGTGAATTTAATTAAACATGTGATGAAATTGTCTTAAGTCACATAGATCAAGCTTTCTTTTAATCTTAGCCGTCGATTCAAGATCTGATCATGGCCATTGGTTTCCCGACAATAAAAGTATAAAGGAAAGGCTTGGGGTCATTTGTAAAGACACACAGAGGTAGAGCACTGAAGCTAAGCTGAGATTCTAGGGCGGGTTTGCTAAGAATTCTCAGAAGTGTTTCAGCTGTAGAGAGGGGAATTTAGGCCAAGGGGATGATCTGATCCCAGGGTCTAGAATCAACAAGAGACAGAGATTAGCTCAGAGAGACAGTGCAGAGAAGCAGGAGAGCAGCAACAGCAAGGACAACGCAATCCCTCAAGGACAACGTGATTTTCAGCAGGGGGGTTATGCAGAGACCCTAAGGGGCAATGTAAGGATTGTGTCAACCAGTCTGGGTAACGTAACCCTTTCCGAAGCAGTGCTGAGGAACGCAAAGGCTTCAGAGGCTGACGCAGAGGCTTTCTGGGACAACATTGGGGTTTCTAGGCCCTAATCTTGGTTGAGTTTTGTAAATCCTATTTGAGGGTGTGGATCAGTGATTATTTGTGCTTTAGAACAACCAGTGAGCTATAGATATATTATTTCTTTGTCGGGTTTTCCAGATTTGGAACCCAAATTTGATGTATTCAGAAAATTCTTAATAATAAAGCCCTCCAGCGGCCAGAAGACCTGTTTTCCCGCATTGGTTTTTCTGGGACTATTTGTCCAGAAAATAACTGTCACTTTGTCTATGTGTGCATGAACTTGTTCTAGATCTGAATTGGTGAATATTTGTTATGTGTTTTGCTTCGATTTTAACTTGAATTTATTTAGTTAATAACTTATCTAAGTAGGAGCATAACCAGATTAACAGTAAAAGATTTCTGCATAAGTGTAAGATTCAGAAATTTTCACATGGTATTAGAGCAATTGCAGATCTAGGAGAGTCACCAGCAAGAGATTGAAGGTTCTAGCTACAGAAAGCAACTGGAAAAACAACAAAAACGCAGATCTAAAGGGACAATGCAGTTTTCAGAGGCAGATTCATGCAGAGGGAAGGGTGACGCAGTGTAACGCTGTTTCCTAGCAAGCCCACACAATTACTGCACAGAGGCAGCTAAGAAACAACGCTGGATTGGTATGAAGCCAGCGAGTGTGATACAGATCTGAATCAGTCAGATCCAGAAAAGACTGAAGATTAGTTGCAGAAATTCAGAAGGTGCTGGTGGGGTTAAATTTATGAAGTTTTCAGATTTTTAGCCTAAGCACAAGTGACAAAGAGCAAGAGGAGATCAACTTCTCAGAGAGTTTCTAGCCAAAGAAACTTGCAGATTGATCAGAGGATCAAAGAGAGCTGAATCATTGTTGATTTGGCAGATTTCCAAGGAGGGAAATCAATTGTCAAAGGGAGTAGAAGGTGCCTATTTCGCCAAGGGCCTTAGATCCAGTTCTCTAGCAAAGAGAAAGGGAAGTTCCAACACATTTATGAGTAGATGGCTCCTCATGGACTGCGTGATCAGGACTGATTAGATGGCCTCTCTAACTTTTTAGTTTGGAAGGCAAGGATCCTGATAGTCCTTGAGACATATAATCTTAGAGACCATGCAGAGCAAACTCTGGCCACGTTGACCGATCCAGATCTCCTTCAGAAACATAAGGAAGCTGCTGGGCATGCCAAGTGGCTGATCATGGACGAAATTAAGAACCATATTGTTCCACACTTAGCTGAGAAGAAGATAACTAATGAAATGTGGAAAGCCTTAATCTCCCTATATGAGGGAAAATCTGTCCAAAGGAAGATGCTGTTGGAGACACAGATGAGGTCATTCATGATGACCAAGGGAGAAGACATGGAGCATTTTCTCTTCAGATTGCAGTCAATTAGAGATCAGTTGACTGCAATGGGTGCTAAGGTGGAAGACGATGTGATAGTCAGGACTGCCCTCAATGCAGTCACAGATGAGTGGGGAACCTTTTTCCAAAGTATCTTGGGCAGAGCAGACCTCCTAGATTGGGACAACTTGTGGTCAATTTCGCGTCAAGAAGAACTCCACAGATTCACCAAGAAGCAACACAGCTCTGGATTGAGAAAAGTGAAGAAGGAAGATGAATAAGATGCAGCCTTGGCATCAAAGAGGTAGTAGGGAAAGAGGAAGAAGGATCTGTCAAATATCAAGTGCTTCCAGTGTGGTGAAATGGGACATTTTGCCAGCAATTGTCCTTAGAAGAAAAAGGACAAAGAAGCTTCTTCTTCCAAGGCTGCTGTGGCGGATGATGGGTTGGAAGATGATGTAGCCATGAACGCTCATGAACCACGAAGGTGGGGTGACATGGATATGCAGAGAAGCTACATAGTCTAAAGGCAGGATCCTTGAGCAGCACATCTCTCGGATCACATGCAAGCTACGACAACCTTAAGATAGTAGCGAGACAAGTATAGCAGTGGGTGCATAGATCATAGATGAAGCAGAGGCAGATCTGCAGACTGGGAGGAGCAACACAGAGCAGAGTAGCAACAACATAGAGGCAGCAACAACGCAAAGGCTGATGTGACTTCAGCGACGCAGAGCAGAGTTGCAGCAGCACAAAAGGCTTCAGAGGGACAACGCAGTGCAGCAGCAGCGTGAGAGATTTCAACACAAGGGGCTGGTGTGACTTCAATAGTATGAGAGGGAGTATGCTTACGCAGTGCAGAGCTGTAGTTGTGCATCATCCTTAAGATGCCAGCACAAATCTGTAGCCTATGGAGCTTCAGTGATGAGGATGCAGCCCATCTGACTTGTATGTCAAAGATTGGGCAAGAGATTCAATTGTTTATCTCAACAACTGAAGTTGCAGTTCAGCAGATTAGCAGTGGCAGTGGTAGGAGCAGCACAGATGCAACATATTGAAAGGGATTTGCAATAGAGAGGTTGCAGTGGTAGTGTCAGAGTCATGGGAAACAATCCAAAATGACAGCAGCAGTGCAGAGCTGAGTGGTAGCAAGCCAAGCATCAGCAACACAGAACTAGTGCCCAAAATCTTGTAATGCATAGTGGGATGTATTGCTAGAGCACAATCTTGATGCTAAGAGGGAGTGTTGAGATTTTGTGTATTTGGGGTAGCATCAGTTGTGCTCTAGCTCCCAAATTTTGAGGAAGGACTAGAGTACACTTGATCTACAAGACGCAAAAATTGATTTGGGAAATTTCATCTGGTTTAGGAGATATTAAATCAATTAATTATTTTAATGTATTTCTTAAGTTAAAACTTAGGGAACTTAAATAATTAAAGTGAATTTAATTAAACACGTGATGAAATTGTCTTAAGTCTCACTAATCAAGCTTTCTTTTAATCTTAACCATTGATTCAAGATCTGATTATGGCCATTGGTTTCCCAATAAGAAAAGTATAAAGGAAAGGCTTGGGGTCATTTGTAAAGACACACAGAGGCAGAGCACTGAAGCTAAGCAGAGATTCTAGGGCGGGTTTGCTAAGAATTCTCAGAAGTTTTTCAACTGCAGAGAGGGGAATTTAGGCCAAGGGGATGATCTAATCCCAGGGTCTAGAATCAACAAGAGGCAGATATTAGCTTAGAGAGATAGCGCAGAGAAGCAAGAGAGCAACAGGAGCAAGGACAACGCAGTCCCTCAAGGACAGTGTGATTTTCAGCAGGAAGCCCTCAGGGGTTACGCAGAGACCGTAAGGGGCAGCGTAAGGACTGCGTCACCCAGTCTGGGGTAACACAATCCTTTTCGGAGTAGCGCTGAGGGATGCAAAGGCTTTAGAGGCTAACGTAGAGGCTTTCTGGGACATCGCTGGGGTTTCTAGGCCCTAATCTTGGTTGAGTTCTGTAAATCTCGTTTGAGGGTGTGGACCAATCATTATTTGTGCCTTAGAACAACCAAAGAGTTGTAGATCTATTATTTCTCTGTCGAGTTTTCTAGATCTGGAACCCATATTTGTTGTATTCAGAAAATTCTTAACAATAAAACCCTCTAGCAGCCAGAAGACCGGTTTTCCCGCATTGGGTTTTTCTGGGGACTATTTGTCCAGAAAATATTTGTGTCACTTTGTCTATGTGTGCATGAAATTGTTCTAGATCTGAATTGGTGAAGATCTGTTATGTGTTTTTCTTTGATTTTAACTTGAATTTATTTTCTTTAATAACTTATCTAAGTAGAAGGAGTATAACTAGATTAATAGTAAAAGGTTTCTGCATAAGTGTAAGATTCAGAAATTTTCACAAAACCCCCCTCGAGGGGAAACCTGGTCAATATAATTCTTCCTTTCAATAGTATTCTTTGAGACTCTTCACCCTAGACATATACCAAACCTTCCCTCCACACCAAGTCTACCTTCTAGATCTTCGACCTAGTAGCAACAACAACTTGTCCTCCAGCAACTTCGATTAGGCAGCAGTTGCAGCAGCAACAAATACTAAAAGACTTCGATCTCCCAAGAGAGGGCATGAAATGTAGAGATTCCCCCACCAAAATTTCAATTTTTTTTCTTCCTCTATCTACTAGACCCAACTCGCACACCTTTCAGCTTCCTTCTTCCACCTCACACTTTTTTCTATGCAACAATAGATATCGAACTGGCTTGAGAAGTGATGCTCCAAATGAATTCGATCTCCTTGATTTTATAGGCTTTAGGTGAGGTTGAATAGGTCCCTTTGAGGCCGACTTGATCTCCTTAAGGCTGACTTGATGTGGACGTACTCTAAACCATTTTTGAATCAAATTTAAACCTAATTACATCATTCAAAAGCCCAAGATGGGTCAATATAAATATGTAATGACCAACCTAGAAATCCATAATGGGGACCTTAATGTAAATATGACCCAAGCATGAAACCCATGCTTTAATAAGTCATTTAATAATAAAATAAATGTCAAATGATAATATAAATTCTTTTCTTTAATTCTTTTGATAAATACAATCAGTATAATTTATGAAGACTAAACCTAGTTACAATTTTAACTAGGGCCAATAGGGATGACGTTGGGTTGGGAGAAAGCAGGTTTAGGCTTAGGAGCCCCAAAACTTGAAACCCTTTTTCTGAAAAAAAAAGAATATTTTGCTTCAAATCTTCAGATTTGTTGCAAAATCTTCAATGGCTAGCCCTGCAAAAGTTTTGGAGACTAGATATTACCCTCAAGGGCCTAGATCTAGTTTTGATCCAACTCTTTCCACTTGATCTCACCTGCGCAAATGAAATAAGAATACCCAAAACCCCAATATATACAAAAAAAATTTCAAAACCAAAAAACACCAACTGCAAAACAAAGATTAGAGAAATAAAATAATTTACAAGTTTAAAATAAAAAATAAAACAATAACCCAAGAAATTATATATACAAGAAGGAATTTTAAAATGCAATGGGTTAGTGAAATTATTTACATAATAGAAAATATAGGGTGAAAGGTTAGTATATATGGACACAAATTAGAGAAATTATTTTGAAGTTTGGAATGTGTGATAAAAACTTTACAAGTGAAACTTAAAAGTTAAATTTAATTAAAAAATATAAATTACAAAATTGAAACTTAAATAAAAAATATTTACAATTTAAATCTAAAAATTATTTATAAAACAAATCTAAAGAATATTTTTAAATATGCGAAAAACCACAAAACATAAAATATAAAACAAAATCCAAAAACCCACAAAACCCCAGCTGCAAACAAAGGTTAGAAATTTAAAATTAAATTACTTCAGATCTATATAATTAAAATACAAATCTATCAGATCTGACGAGTATGAGTCCAACTCTGCTCCCATATATGTAGATATAAGCTCTTTCTAGTCAGATCTATCTATTTGAGCACAAATTATAAAAGATAATTAATTTAGAAAATGAGGTACTAGCCCCAAAGACCCTGTAAGAGGAAAATTGTAAGATAAGTCTAGGAATTTAAATTTAGGAAGACTCTTCAAATCTTATGCTTTCGGAGTCAGCTGATCCAGCTGAAGACTTCCCCAAACACCCAATTTCTTAAATTTAAATGATTTCTGCACACTTCAGAGTAAAGTGTTAGATTTATAGAGATGTAAAATAACAATGTAACTTTTCAAGAATTAGAGATACCTGCTAACTTCGTCAAATTAAAATGCTATTTTAAACCCAACAACTTATGCAAGGAATCTATGCAATAGATTATTCCATGAAGGCTATTACCCAACAACTGAAAAATAATATGACTAGAAAATTAGAAAAAATGTTATCATAAGATGCAGGAGAAGAACATCACCGTCAATGTAAACCCCAAAGACTTTGCGTTATTATTTTTCTAGAAAGATTACAAGAGAGCTTCGAGAGAGAGTACACGATTAAAAGATCAGATCCTTTGTGTGGTAATGGCCTCTAATTTATAAATAAATTCTCCAAACGGCTATATGGTTTGATCTCCATCAAAGTAATTTTGACAGTTGATAAAGATTTAATTATCTTTTACTCATCATCGTCAAAATTATTTATTTGAAGAAAATTCGAATTTTTCATTAAATTCATTATTAATTAACTCAAAATCAATTATTTTGAGTTAATTCCCTAGAAAAATTGACTTTGACTAAACCACCAAAGCCCAAGGGTCCAAAATTTCTCGAAATTTTCAATATTCCCTTGGTGGAGGACCTTCAAAAATTAATTTCTTTAGAACCCACGAATTTTTTAATTTGGAGAATTTATTTTTCCTAAGACTTAACTTTGAATTTAATTAATTAAATTTATGGCTTTGGATTTTTAATTTATTTTTGTCAGAAAATTTAATTAATTGACACATGGCGGGATTAATAATTTTTTCCAGCCCTCTAATATTTTAGCACTGTGGCTAAAATATTATTTACATAAGATAATTACGTTTAACCCATGAAGGGGGAATACTCGTTCATTATAGACCCTCAATTATTTACCCAATTCAGCGACTGAAATAGGATTTAGTAGAAAGTGATTTATAATAAAATAATTTAGCCAACAAGCTAAAATTATTCCCAAATCACTTTACAAAGACTCAATAAAAAACATTAGGACTCACCAAGATCTTGATGACAAAATCCACACTAGCTTTGGGGTGAGGCTGGAGGACAAACTTGCCGATCATTTGTGTCTACAAACATAGATGAATCAGTGAGACGAAAAACTTCCTAGGATAAAAATCGTCATCAAAATATATAATATTCCAAATTAGCAGTCAGCTAATTGGAATATTAATTTTTGGTTAATTTTGGCTTTTCCTAAAGTTAGGCAAAAATAATGTGGGTCGGGACCCACAAATTAGATTAAAGAAAGCTTATGCACTTTTCCTATAGCTGGAGGCAAAAGATTGCGGCCTTGGTGGGGCAGGGAGAGCCAATGAGAAGGCTTTGCATATTGCTGAGTGGCAGTGTGTGAGTGGACAAGAGTGGACAACGTAGAAGTGGCCAGTGAAGGGGCAATGCAGTCTAAGGTGGGGCCCAAGAGGAGCATTGGGCTGTTGGAGACAAAAGGAAGGGGGCAACTCATTTCCCCTCATTCATTCACCTCAGAATTTTTAGTCTTCTTGATTGAGCATGCTTGCGCTAGAGAGCGAAGTCTATAGTGATGTTCAGCGCACGAGATCTTCAAGCAGATCTCAACCTTTGCCTCGGGGGAATTTGAGTACCCACTCAGAAGAGAAAATTCTACCATTTTGTGAGACAGATTCATATCACCATCATTAGGAGAACACAGTCGCTTTAGGACAACGTAGAGACAGCCAAGGTTGTGCAGTCCAGCCAAGGGGAAGTGCCGGGAGTAGGAAGTTGAAGAGAAGATCATCCAAGGGATTTGGAGGAGAGACTAGCCACCTCCTACCAGGGATTTTGGCAGTGTTTTAGAGGCATTTTCCAGCAATTCCAGCCAGGAGGTCGATTTCCCCAACAGAACAATGCGCCAAGCCCAAAGGGGCAATTTTCTGTGAAAATTTCTGAATATTAATTATGCAGAAACCCTACTGTTAAATCTTGATTTACTTCTCCTACTTAAGCAAGTTATGAATCTGAAATATTCATCATTAACATCAAAGTAAACACATTAACGGTCTACACAGATATAGATCTAAACTGAATACATGCACAATGACAAAGTGACACACAGGATTTTTTGGACAACTGTCCTCGGAAAAAACCAATGCGGGAAAAACAATCTTCTTGCTGTTGGAGGGTTTTTATTATTAAGTAGATTCTAAGTACACCAAATTTGGGCACCAAATTGGTTAACCCAATAGAGAAATAAACAATCTGCAGCAATACCTTTGTTCTGGAGACAGAAAAACTGATTGATTCACCCCCTCAAACTAGATTTACAGAACTCAGCTCTTTTCAGTCTTCAGAAACCCTAGCGCTGCTCTGAAGCCTCTGCGTCAACTTTGCTAGCCTGCGTTAGCCCCTGCATTGCTCAGGAAGGGCCTCCATCACCCCAGACTGGGTTATGCTGCCCTGGTTGGGCCTGTGTCAGCCCTACTGGCCTCCTATTGCCTCTGTGCTGCCCTTTCTGGGCCTGGGTAGCACCTGATGCCTCTGTGCTGCTCAACTGTTGCGTAGTTGCTACTCCCTCTATGCTGCTCAGTCTACTGCTTCTTTGCCTCTTGCTGCGCTCTTGGCCTGAGATCAGATCACCCCTTCCGCCAATACTACCCCTTGCTGCAGCTGAAACACTTCTGAAATTCTTAGCAAACCACGCCCTAGAATTTCAGCTTAGTCTCTGTGCTCTGCCACTGTGTGTGTTCTCCAACTGACCCCAAGCCTTTCCTTTATACTTTTCTCGTTGGGAAACCAATGACTGTGATCTAATCTTGATTCGACGACTAAGA
Source organism: Pinus albicaulis (assembly GCA_034641835.2). NCBI lineage: Eukaryota > Viridiplantae > Streptophyta > Pinopsida > Pinales > Pinaceae > Pinus > Pinus albicaulis. Next base: position 349,369,344 of record CM076574.1, on the reverse strand, counting down.
TTAAAAGAAAGCTTGATCCATGTGACTTAAGTCATTTCCATCACATGTTTAAATTAATTACCTTTAATTTTTTAATTTTCCTAAGTTAGACCTAGGGTCCTAAATTAAAAATATTAATTAATTAATTTTCTCTTAAACATGATGAAAATTTTCAAATCCCTTTCTGCATCTTGGAGATCTTATGTAGTCTAGTCCCTCCACAAAGTTTGGGAGCTAGAGCACATCCGATGCTACCCCAACACTGAAAAAACTCAACACTCCCTCTTAGCGAGGAATGTGCTCTAGCACAACACTTCACCCCGAAGGCTGCATTGATCGCTGATGTGGGTCTCTGCGCTGATGCTTGGCCTGCTGCCCTTCATCACTGCCCTGCTGCTGCTCTCCCGTACTGTTTCCCATGACACTGCCACATCTGTAATGTAGCTCCCTCTCAATCTACTCCACCGTGCTGCCAACTTCCGCACTGCAACTCAGTTGCTGATAGAAACAATTGAAAACTCTTGCCCAATCTTTGGCAGACAAGTCAGTTAGGCTGCATCCTTATCACTAAAGCTCCATAAGCTGTTGCTCCGTGCTGTTATCTGGAGGTTGCTGCATAGCTACAACTCTGCACTGCGTAAGCATACCTCCTCTGCACTGAAGTCCTCTACGCTACTGCTGCACTGCGCTATCCTCTTGAATCCTCTGCACTGCTGCAGCAAGCTCGCTCTGCACTGCTGAAGTCACAACAACCATTCTGCGCTACTGCTGCTACGCTGCTTCTGGATCTGCACTGCACTGCTCCCTCTCAACATTTAGCTCCATCTCTACTCCATCTGTGATTATCTGCACCCACTGATCCACTTGTTCGGCCACTGTCTTAAGGCTCCTTTAGTACGGATGTGATCCAAGAGTTGGGCTACTCAAGGATCCTGCCACCACTCTGTAGCTGCTATATACATCCATGTCGCCCCACTTTTGTGGTTCATGAGCGCTCATGGCTACGTCATCTTCGGAGCCATCATCCGCCACAACAGCCTTGGAGCTAGAAGCTTCCCTGTCCTTTTTCTTATGAGAACAATTGTTGGAGAAATGTCCTAGTTTGCCACACTGGAAACACTTGATCTTCGACAGATCACGCTTCTTTCTCCCTTGCTGCTTCTTTGATGCCAAGGCTGCATCTTCCTCTTCTTCCTTCTTTAATTTTCTCGACTCGATGCTGAACTGCCTCTTGGTGATCCGACAAATTTCTTCTTGTCGGAGGATAGCCCACATATTGTCCCAGTTGGGAAGGTCTTCTCTGCCTAAGAGACTTTGGACAAAAGTTTCCCAGTCCTCTGTGACAACATTTAGAGCCGTCCTCACCATAACATCGTCCTCCACCTTCACCCCCATGCTAATCAGTTGATCACGGATCGCTTGAAGTCTGGACAAAAAAGGATTGATCTCCTCTCCCTTGGCCATCATGAATAGCCTCAGCTGGTTCTCCAGAAGCATCTTCCTTTGGACGAATCTTCCTTCATATAGTGTGGTTAGAGCCACCCACATATCATGAGCCGTTGTCTTCTCGGCTATGTGAGGGACCACATGATCTTTGACCCCGTCCATGATGAAGCGCTTGGCATGTGCCGTTGCTTCTTCATGCTTCTCTAGGAGCTTCGCATCGGTCGACTTGGCCAGGAATTTCTCTGCATTTTCCCTCAGACCATATGCCTCCATGACTACCAGGGTTCTGGCTTTCCAGTTGCAAAGTTGGACAAGCCGTCCAACCTATCCTGATCACGTAGTCCTTGAGGTGCCATCTGCTCAGAAAATATGTTGGAACAAATCCTCCTCTCTATGCTAGAGACTTGGATCTAGGGTCCTTGGAGAAACAAGCACCCTCTGCTCCCTCTGACAACTGACTTCCTCTCTTGGAAGTCTGCCAAATAAAAAAAGAATCAACTATCTTCGATCCTCTGATCGATCTTCAAACTTCTTTGGCTGGAAATCCTCTGAGAAGTTGTTCTCCTCCTGCTCTTTGTTAACTTGCTCAGGATAAATTCTGAACTAACAGAATTTTAACCTCACCAACAACTACTGAAGCTCTGCGACACGACTTCCGACACTCTAAATTAGCAAACAACTTCAAGACTGCGTTACCGTAGTTGGCCTCTGCGTGAGCAGACAGTCCCAACACAGCTTTTGCGCAGCCTCTGCACAATAAGTACGTGGGTCTGCGTGGAGACTGCGTCACTCTGTCCTCTGTGTGGTTCTACTTCTGCTGCTACGCGGCCCTCTCTGGTCCGGCTTTTTGTGGTTGTTGCTGCTTTCTACAGCAAGGATTCTTCAGTCCTCTCGCTGGTGATTTAGCTAGATCTGCAACTTCGCTCCGATACCATGTGAAAATTTCTGAATATTACTTATGCAGAAACCCTACTGTTAAATCTTGATTTACTTCTCCTACTTAAGCAAGTTATCAAGCTGAAATATTCAGCATTAACATCGAAGTAAAAACATTAACAGTCTACACAGATACAACTCTAAACTGAATACATGCACAATGACAAAGTGACACATAGGATTTTTTGGACAACTATCCCTAGAAAAACCCAATGCGGGAAAACCAGTCTTCTAGTTGCTGGAGGGTTATTATTATTAGTATTATCCAATTTTAAGGTCACAGCCAAGCCATACACCAAATTTGTGTATGAGACCCCCTTGTTTGTGGGACAAGGGACCCACCTCCGCGGAACGATTTGACTGCTAAGTCTACGAAGGCATACATACTCTACCCCCCTCTGGTTTTGAACCTGTGACCTCTTAGGAGGAAACACATGCTCTTAACCATTAGGCCCACTTAAGTAGACTCTAAGTACAACAAATCTGGGCACCAAACTAGTTAAACCAACAAAGAAATAAGCAATCTGTAGCAATATGTCTGTTTCGGAGACAGAAAAACTGACTGATTCACAGCCTCAAACAGGATTTACAGAATTCAGCCCTTTCTAGTCTTCAAAAACCCCAGCGTTTCTCTGAAGCCCTCTGCATCAGCTCTGCTAGCTTGCGTCAGCCCCTACGCTGCTCAGGAAGGGCCTGCGTCACCCCAGATTGGGTTACGCTGCCCCTGCGTTGCCCTGGCTGGGCCTGTGTTAGCCCTGCTGGCCTCCTACTACCTCTGCACTGCTCTTTCTGGGCCTGCGTAGCACCTCATGCCTTTGCATTGCGCAATTGCTGCATAGTTGTTGCTCCCTCTGTGCTGCTCAGTCTGCTGCTTCTCTGCCTCTTGCTGCACTCTTGGCCTGGGATCAGATCATCCATTCTACCAATACTACCCCTCACTGTAGCTGAAACACTTATGAAATTCTTAGCAAACCACGCCCTAGAATTTCAGCTTAGTCTCAGTGCTTTGCCACTGTGTGTGTTCTCCAACTGACCCCAAGCCTTTCCTTTATACTTTTCTCATTGGGAAACCAACGGCTGTGATCTAATATGGAATAGACGACTAAGATTAAAAGAAAGCTTGATATGTGTGACTTAAGTCATTTCCATCACATGTTTATATTAATTACCTTTTATCTTTTAATTTTCCTAAGTTAGACTTAGGGTCCTTAATTAAAAAGATTAATTAATTAATTTCTCTTAAACAGGATGAAATTTCTCAAATCTTTTTTCGGGTTTTGGAGATCTTATGTACTCTAATCCCTCCACAAAGTTTGGGAGCTAGAGCACATCCAATGCTACTCCAACACTAAAAAACAACAACATTTTACGGGGTCGAGCTATCTGCAAGCCCTTTGTGGGTTTTTGTGGGTTTAGTGAGAGGAGTTCGATGACCAATTCCCGACATTTTCCGAGCACGGTAGAGGCCAACTAATAGTTCGAAATCAGGCAGTAGCGAGAAATTCCTGGACTGGACAACGCAGTGGGTGAGCCACGCAGAGCATACTTCAACAGAGGATTTTGCTAGGATTAGAGCTGTTCTTCAACCTGCCTTGAGCAGGCCTAGGTGCTATCTTTCTAAGCATCATATTTGTACTCTTTCCGACGTTATAATAAAATAGCTCAACGTTGGATTTTGTCCCAATTTATGTGTGTTTAATGGTGTTTTCATTTTTGCTGTAGGTGTTTGTATATTTTTCCCTTTCATTACTATTAATTCCGATTGGGATATTATAGTGGTATCAAAGCTCATAGACTTGGCTCAGCCTGTGAAGAACGTAGTCTATGACACCAGAAGATAGGCAGAACATCACATACTAGAGACAGAGGTACAGGAGCAGGGAAAAGAGGCTTGAAATCACTCCTGACCAGGTTGCCTACATTCGAGAGGTCGAAGAGAGAGAGATGACACACATGGATGACGAGAGAAATGAGGAGGAGTTTGCCACACATAGATGACTTTACCAAGAGAGTGCTCGAGAGATTTGATCAGAGGAATCCTAAGGAGCACTTTGGAGAGCTGAGCAAGCTCAAGCAGACGGGGAATCCTAAAACATACATTTTAGAGTTCATGCGGTTGTCGGTGATGGTTCCAGATCTGTCGAAACCTTGGAGGATTTTCATGTTTATAGATGGGCTGTCAGAGCCACTGCGTGTGCTAGTGAGGTCAACCTGACCCACTATGCTGCAGGACGCAATTGGGAGAGCACAGGATCTGCATGATGCATTACTGAGGGTTAGGTCCCCCATACCTAATAGACCAACCTTCCAGCAGAGGAAGGGACACGAGAGCTCCACCCCCGAGAGGTAACTAGGGCCGGGGGCCATTAGATGATGATACCAGGAGAGACCTGAGGAGGAAGAAGCTCTGCTTCACATGCTAGGAACCATGGGCACTAGGCGACAGGTGTGCCAGAGGGAAGGCACACTACATTGAGGTCTTCTCAGAGAGTGAGGGAGAAGAGGAGACACTCTTTGAGATGGGAGGTGTTGACAATGCAACAACACAAGGGGAAGATCCTCCACCTCCACCTCTTCCAGCAGTAGGAGGATCAATGTTTGCACGGACTGGAGGGGTCCTTGCATCTTTGCAAGGAATACCCAAGTGCTTAACGCTAAGGGTCCGAGGGACAATTTAGGGACAACGTGTCTCGGTGCTAGTGGACAATGGAGCCACACACAACTTCATAGATGCCCAGATGGTGCAGAGGCGGGGCATCCATACAGAGGGGTTTGATAGATTCTCTGTTCTAGTTCTGGGAGCTAGAACTATGTAGTGCATGCGGTATGTTCCAACTTTGACAGTGACCATGGGGATATACTCAATGACAGACCATTTCTTTGTGGTCAACATTCCGGACACTAACGTGGTGTTGGGGGTCCAATGGCTCATCACCCTTGGTAGAGTCACTACAGTTTGGCAGAAGTTGGAGATGGAATTCATGGACAAGAGTGGGAAACCTGTGATGCTCAAGGGCATGCATACATACCCCCCTTAGACAGTTTCTGTGCATAGGATGGAGGTAGATCTTAGGCGGGGAGACATAGAGTGGGCAATTGAGCTGAGGATTTCAAAGGCAGATGGTGCACCTCGATCCACGCATCCATATGTACAGGCCATCCTCGACCGTTACTCCACGATTTTCGGGGACATTCAATCAGGGCAGCCACATGATCGAGGTTTTGAGCACACTATCGAGTTGGAGCCCGACATTCAAACCGTGATATCTACTCCGTATAGGCACCCAAAGGCCTATTGGGATGAGATTGAGAGAGCTATTCATGAGCTCTTGGCTTTGGGACACATCAAGCCTAACTCTAGTCCTTTCACTTCTTCGGTTGTTCTGGTGAAGAAGAAGGATGGTATGTTGAGGATGTGCATTGACTACAGGGCCTTGAACAAAAAGACAATGAAGAACCGCTACTCCATCTCGTGGATAAATGAGCTGATGGATGAGTTGAGAGGACTTAAGCTCTTCTCCAAGATAGAGTTGAGATCGGGGTATCACCAGATTCGAGTGAGGGACAAGGATGTCCCCAAGACTGCGTTATGGTGCCATTATGGGAAATTTGAGTTTTTGGTGATGCGCTTTGGGCTAACCAATGCTCCAGCCACCTTCCAGTCATGCATGAACCACATCTTTCATGGCCAGCTACGGTAGTTCGTGCTTGTCTTTTTTTATGACATTCTGATATACAACCGGACCTGGGAGGAACATTTGCAGCATGTGGAGGCAGTGCTGCGTATTTTGGAGGAGTAGAAATTTTATGCTAAGCTGTCCAAGTGCGAGTTCGGCTTGCCAGAGATGCTATAATTGGGCCACATCATAGGTGAGGATGGTGTGCGGGTGCATGAGGAGAAGATTAGGGCCATCAGGGATTGGCCAGAGCCCAAGAATGTCACGGAGCTGAGAGGATTTGTGGGCATCTGTAATTATTACCGAAAGTTTGTGAAGGGCTTCTCTCAGTTAGCTGCATCCCTCACAGACTTGACCCAAAAGGGAGCATTCACCTGGGCCCCCACAGTGCAGGAGGCTTTTGACTGCCTCAAATAGGTGACGAGTAGCTGCCGGGTATTTGCACTCCTCAATTTTACCGACCCCTTTGTCTTGGAGTGCGATGCATCCAGAGTAGGAGTTGGGACTGTGTTGAAGCAGGATGGATACCTCATCGCTTTCGAATGCCAGAAGCTCTTGCCTCATGAGAGGCACTACCCCATATACGACAAAGAGACGCTAGCCATCATGCATGCCTTGGCCAAGTTCAGGCAGTACTTAGTTAGTGGGGAACCAGTTCAAGGTCAAGACTAACCACAATAGCCTACAGTACTTCCTAGAGCAAAAACAGTTGCAGAAGAGACAACAGAAGTGGGTCAGTGAGATCGAAGCATATGACTTTGACATTGAGTATGTTAAAGGGAAGAACAATGTGGTGGCTGATGCCTTGTCTTGGAGACCAACATGCCTCTCATTGATGAGCATAAACACAAATTGGAGGGTGCAGTTGTTGGTGGAGTACTCAAAGGATCATTTTGCATGTGAGGTGTTGGATGACCAGTATCGAGTGATGGACGAAGTCATCTATTATAGAGACCGGATCTTTCTAACAACCAACTCTCGATTGAGGGAGAAGATCTTACGTGCAGCACATGACTCTCCACTATCAGGGCACCAGGGGTTTACTAAGACCTATAGAGCCATTAGAGAGAGGTTCTCTTGGAAGGGCATCAAGGAGGACGTACTCCGGCATGTTTGGGAGTGCGTAGTCTGTCAGAGGAACAAAGGGGAGTTGACCCATCCGGCCGGGTTGTTGTAGCTGCTTCCCATTCTGAAGGGGAAGTGGGAGAGAATTTCGATGGACTTCATCATGGGGTTGCCCATGGCGCAGGGTAAGGACTACATCTTCGTCGTAGTTGACATGTTGATGAAGTATCGATACTTCTTTGTTATTTTAGCTCGGTACACAGCCTCACAGGTGGCCGAGTTGTTCTTCAAGGATGTTTTCCGGCTGCATGGTCTTCCAAAGACCATAATTAGTGACTGGGACAACAGATTCATGGGAGGATTTTGGCAGGAGTTGTTCCAACTGGTGGGCACAGAGCTCACACCCAGCACAAGATACCACCCGCAGACTGACAGACAGACAAAGATAGTGAACAAGTGGCTAGAGGGCTACTTCCGGAACTATGTTACAGGGCAGCAAAAGGCCTGGCTGCGTTGGCTACACTTGGGGGAATACTGTTACAACACCACTTTCCATATGTCCATTGGTATGTCCCCTTTTCGTGCTTTATATGGTTATGATGCATTGATGTTTGCTGATGCTATGTTTGGGGCAAGTAAGGCCCCTAGGGCCAAAGCATAGATCCAAGAGAGTCAGAACATCCTTCGGGCTCTCAAGGATAACTTGAGGACCACACAAAATCAGCAGAAGATGTACGCAAATCGGGGTCACGTAGAGAGGCAGTTTGAGGTGGAGGGCTTGGTGTACCTCCGACTTCAGCCCTATAGGAAGTCCACGCTGAAGCAAAAGGGAGCTGAAAATCTCAAACCTTGCTTCTATGGAACATACTAGGTTGTCCGATGAGTTGGAGAGGTGGCATATGAGCTGGAGTTGCCACAAGGGAGCCAAATCCACAACATTTTCCATGTATCGTGGCTAAAGAAGGCTTTGGGGCAGCAGGTGACTGCAGCTACTGAGCTCCCTCCTACAGATGACGAGGGGAATTTGGTGCTATAGCTTGAGGCCATATTGGACAACAGAGAGAGACACCTGAGGAGCAGAGTGGTGAAGGAGTACTTGATCCGATGGAGGAACCTCCTGGATGAGGATGCCACTTGGGAGGGGGGAAAGATTCTTTAGCACCCATCTTTGCAGTTGCTTGAGGATAAGCAACATTTTGGCGAGGAGGACCGTAAATTTCCAAATTAACAGTCAGCTAATTGGAATATTATTTTTTGGTTAATTTTGGCTTTTTCCTAAAGTTAGGCAGAAATAATGTGGGTCGGGATCCACAAATTAGATTAAATCAAGTTGATGCACTTTTTCTATAGTTGGAGATAACAGATTGCGGCCTTGGTGGGGCAGAGAGAGCCAATGAGAAGGTTCTATGTATTGCTGAGTGGCAGCGTTGTGAGTGGACAAGGATGGACATTACAGGAGTGGGCAGTGAAGGGGCAACACAGTCTAAGGTGGGGCCCAAGAGGAACGTTGGGCCGTTGGAGACAAAAGAAAGGGGGAAACTCATTTCCCCTCATTCATTCACCTAAGAATTTTCCGTCTTCTTGTCTGAGCATGCTTGAGCCAGAGAGCCAAGTTTGTAGTGCTGTTCATGGCACGAGATCTCAACCTTTGCCTCGGGGGACTTTGAGTACCCACTCAGGAGAGGAAATTATACCATTTTGTGAGAGAGATTCATAGCACCATCATCAGGAGAATGCAGTCCCTTCAGGACAACGTAGAGATAGCCAAGGCTGCGTAGTGATTGCGTAGTCCAACCAAGGGGAAGTGCCGGGAGTAGGGAGTTGCAGAGGAGATCAGCCAGAGGATTTGGAGGGGAGGCTAGCCACCTCCTACTAGGGATTTTGGCAGTGTTTCAGAAGCATTTTCTAGCAGTTCCAGCCAGGAGGTCGATTTCCCCAGCAGAGCAGTGTGCCAAGCCTAAAGGGGCAATTTTTCGGGGTCGAGCTTTCTACAAGCCCTTCACAGGTTTTTGTGGGTTTAGTGAGAGGAGTCCTGTGACCAATTCCAAGAATTTTCTGAGCAAGAGAGACAGGCCAACCAATAGTTCAAAATCAGGAAACAATAATAAATTCCTGGACTGGACAATGCAGTGGGTGAGCCATGCAAAGCATACTTCAGCAGAGGATTTTGCTAGGATTAGAGCTGTTCTTCAGGCTGCCTTGAGCAGGCCCAGGTGCTATCTTTCTAAGAACCATATTTGTACTCTTTCCGGCATTATAATAAAATGGCTCAGCGTTGGATTTGGTCCCAATTTATGTGTGTTTAATGGTGTTTTCATTTTTGCTGTAGTTGCTTGTCTATTTTTCCCTTTTATTATTGTTAATCCCAATTTGGGATATTATAAAATAATATGCTTACCTAGGTTGTTACATACATTATGGTCTTTTTAAGATCATTTACATTGTAAACATGCAGAATGGATTTACAACTTTGACAAACTGTCGACTGATGATGAATCTTGGATGATCTTAATATTGGAACATGATGAAATCCCTTTTGCGAAAAAGGGGGTATTGCTATAGGGTCATTGACTGTTATGAAACCAACTCCAAAAATAGAGGAAAAGAGATATCAATGCCTTAGAAATAAGCCATTTCGAGGGGGCAACCTCCAATACATTACATAAATGAACAATTCTTGGATGATATAAATGACAAAACCTCCTTTCTATATATAGGAGTCCATGGAGCCACAATGTAATCTTAGTCGACCTAACAATAATAATGTAAGGGCACAATAATAACAATATGGGGCTTATAGGGGTACAACAATAACAATAAGGGGGTTGCACTAACAACAATAAGGGACTATACTAGTAATATAGGGACCTAACATGCTCCTCTCCTTCAAAAAAGTGTTGTCCTCAACGCTTGAGTTGCTCCGGGTGTTTTTGTATAAAATTCTCATCCTTTCATGTTAAATCTTCAGTGGGTAAGTTCTTCCATTTGATGAGATACTCTGAAATTGATCGATTTCGTAGCTGTCGAGTTCTTATTTCCGTGACTGCTTCAGGTTCCAATATGGTTTTTCCTTCCTCATCAAGTTCTGGCAATATTGTTTGAACTAGAAGTTTGTCCCCTCTAACCTTCTTTAAGCATGAAACATGGAAAACTTGATGCACTCACGAAGAAGCAAGAAGCTCCAATTTGTATGCCATAGTACCAATCTTTTGCAACACCTTGTAAGGACCATAGTACTTTGGTGATAATTTATTATCCTTCTTAGCTTGCTTGAGGAACATTTGTTTGTATGGTTGTAGTCGTAAAATTACCCAGTCTCCTACATTAAAACTTCTCTCACTGCGATGTTGATATGCCTGCTGTTTCATTCGATTTTGTGCCAAATTTAGGGTATCCTTTAAGAGTTGGAGAACTTCTTGTTGATGCTCGATGTGATCTTCCATTGCTTGAACCCTAGAATTTTCCCTTAAAGATGTGATGGATGGTGGATGATATCCATAAAGTGCCATAAATGGGGTCATTTTTGTTGCAGTATGGAAGTAAGTGTTATACCACCATTCAGCGAGAGGTAACCACTTGACCCATTGTGCTTGCTTATCAGATACAAAACAACGAAGATATATTTTCAAACATTTATTCACTATCTTAGTTTGACCATCGGATTGAGGATGATAAGATGAGCTATGAGCTAGTTGAGTACCCAAACAAGAAAATAATTCCATCCAAAAATTTCCTGTAAAAGTGGGATCTCTATCACTTACAATAATCTTCGGGTTTCCATGTAGATTTTGAATTGTTTCCATATGTAGTAGCAAATGTACTTGCTTTAAATGGATGAGATAATGCACAAAAGTGTGCATACTTGGTAAGTCTATCAACTACCACCATGATGACACTTTTTCCTTTGGACTTAGGTAAACCTGTGATAAAATCCATTGAAATATCCTCCCAACATTGACTTGGAATGGATAAAGGTTGTAGAAGACTTGGGGTCTTAATTGTCTCAACTTTATTTTGCTGGCAAACCAAACATTCCGCCACAAACTTTTGAATATCAGATTTAAGGCCATCCCAAAAAATTTCTTTCTTCACCTTGTGGTAAGTTTTTAAAAATCCGAGTGCCCCCCTAAAGGAGAAGTGTGCAATTCCAAAAGAAACTTTTGTTTTAGTTGGGAATTCTTGTAAATATATAAGCGATATTTGTACCATAAGGAATCATTTGTCCAACTAAATGTATCAGATGTACTAGAATCTTGCTGCAACTTTTGAATGAGTGTCCACACTTCTTCGTCCTTCTTCCATTCATACCTTGCTTCGGTTATCCAATCTGGTTGGATAATAGAAATGGCACAAAGCTATGCTTCCACCTCTTCATCCTTTCTTAAGAGTGCATCTGCAACAACATTTAGCTTCTCTTTTTTGTAGATGATTTCAAAGTCGTAGCCCAACATCTTTGTGACCCATTTTTGCTGCTCTTTTGAAGATAGTCCTTGTTCCAAAAAGTGTTTAAGATTATCATGATCATTTTTACCTTGAAGTGTCTTCCCATTAGGTAAGGTCTCCATTTATTTAGTGCATGTAGTATTGCCAACATTTCCTTCTCATAAATAGCCTTTTGTAAATACTTTCCTTTGATTGGACGGCTTTCAAAATCAATGGGTCTTCCTTCTTGCATTAAAACAACACCAATTCCATTCCTCGAGACATCACATTCCATAATAAAGGTTTTTGAGAAGTCTGGCGTAGCTAAGATTGGTGCTAGGCACATTGCCTCTTTAAGATGTTCAAAGGCCTTAGTTGCTTTAGGAGTCCATGAAAATGCATTTTTCTTCAATAATGTTGTTAGGGGTGTTGCTATTCTCCCATAATTCTTAACAAACTTGCGATAATACCCTGTTAACCCAAGAAGTCCGTGCAATTGATTTATGGTTGTGGGGACTTTCCATTCCTAATGGCTTTAATTTTGTTAAAGTCTACCTTAACACCCTCGTGAGATACAATATGACCCAGATATTCCACGTCTTGTACTCTAAAGAAACATTTGGATGTTTTTGCATATAATTGTTTCTTCTCCAATAGTTTGTGCACCCTGTCAACATGTTGAACATGATCCTTCCAAGACCTACTGTAGATTAGTATATCATCAAAAAAAAAAAAAACTAACACAAATTTTCTAGTTAGGTTTGAAAATTCACTAAGAATTCATCGCTGAAATGTAAGTGCATTAGTAGATGTTTAAGGCCAAAACGCATGACCAAAAATTCATAATGACCCTCATGAGTTCAAAATGCTGTCTTTAGAATATCTTCAGTCTTCATTCTAATTTGATGATACCCTGAACGAAGATCCAACTTGGTAAAATAAATTTCTCCATGTAATTCATCCAATAATTCATCAATCACAGGAATGGGAAATTTATCTTTAATAGTGAGCTTATTGAGCTCCCTATAATTTGGACACGTGCCATGATCCATCCTTCTTGTGCACCAATACTACTGGAGCAGAGAAAGAACTTTGACTAGGTTGAATTATACCAGCGTCTAACATTTCTGCAATCATACATTCAATTTAGCTCTTTCGGACATAAGGATATCTGTAAGGCCTGATGTTTCGAGGAACACTTCCTGGAATCAAATGAATAGCATGATCATAATCACGAATAGGTGGGAGTCCATTGGGAGTTTCAAACACCTTGGAATGATTTTCCAAGACTTTTGTAGATCTGGAGAAATAGATGATTTTGATGTTGGAACTTCTAGTGAGCATAATTGTGCAATTAAGCCTCGTTCTTTCTTCAGAAGCTTTGTCATGAAATTAGAGCTTATTATTTTTCCTGGCTTCCCTACGATACCCTGTAATTCGATTTCCTTTCCTTCTGAAAAAAATTTCAAAAAAAGTTCTTGAAAATTAAAAGCTACCATTCCCAAAGATTGTAACCATTATACTCCTAGTACAACATCAACACCTCCCATTGGGATGGAAAGCATTTGACTATTCAATATATATTCCCCCATGGCTAGTTTGATATTATGGCATTTTCCAGAGCAATTTATAGTTCCTCATTTGCAACCATCACTTGACATTCTGGTGCTCGGTATAGGAAACAATTCAATTCCTTGGCTACCTTACAATGAATAAAATTATGGGTACTACCCGAATCAATCAGCAGTATTACCTTTTTATTCTTGATATGTCCTTCTATATTGAGAGTTTGAGGAGTGGTAATTCCTGCCAATGCATTACACGATATGGTCGGACTCATTTCTTCTTCTTCTAGGGTTAGTTCCTGGTGTACATCCTCTTCTTTTGAAGTTCTTGTTCATTTTCTTCCTCCTCTTCACAATCTATGTAAAATAATTTCTTCTCAGCACGCTTATGACCATTAGTGTATTTGCTATCAAAATTGTAGCAAAGCCCTTTTGCTATTTTTTCTTCCAATTGTTGTGGTGTCAACTTTGTAGGTTGTGGAAGTCTAGGAGTAGCAACACTTCCATCTTTATAGATGTGAGTGGCAGGCTTCCTTGTCGCTACAATTTTACATTCATTTTTTCTTGCCAACCTGAATGCCTTCTCCAATGAATCAGGTTCCCAAACACGAACTTCATGTTGGATGTTATCCTTTAAATTCCCTTTGAAGACATCAATCCCGTGTTCCTCTGGAATATCAGTTACCCTTAGATTCAATTTTTGGAAGTCCTCAATGTGCTCCACCACTAAACCCTTTTGTTTGAGATTTATCAATTGGCTAAAGAAGGTGTTGCTCTTTGTATCCTCATAATGTGCTATCATTTTCTCCGTAAAAATTGACCAAGTGACAATTTTTTTATGGGAGCAAAGCCATCGATACCATACAAATGTATTTTGTTCTAAATGTAAAATTGCAATGCATACCTTTTGTGTGTTTTGCACATTATTGAGATCAAAATATTGCTCCATCTGTAGTATCCTTGTTACAGGATCCTTGCCATCAAACTTCCTCATATCCATATTTGGAATATGGTGGTTCTTCAATCCAACATTAGAGTTTATGAAATCATGATTAACATTTATTTTTTTCTCATCATGAGTTTCCTCTACTATCTTTTCGCCATTAGGAATCATTTCTTGTATCAACCTTGACAAACCTTCCATGTCTTCCTTCAAACCTTCAATTTTTTCTTCCATACCATCGTTCAAACCTTCAATTTTTTCTTCCATACCATTCTTCAAACCATCCATCGTAGTTTCCACGCCTTTCTTCAAACCATCCATCTTAGCTTCCACGCTTTTCTTCAAAACATCCATTTTATTTTTTGTTGCTCTTTGCGAGAGCGAAATTTGGTGCACTTGCTCTTGTAATTTTGATATGTCATGTTGCATTTTTTCATCTTCATGAGCCATAGTAGAGCCTTCTGAAGGCTTAATGGGTGTTTAATTATTTTTAGGGGGCATTTTAAAACCCAATATTGATATCTATTCTACAATATTCTCTTGGAATCAATTCAAATTGATTATTTAAACAAGACTTATGCAATTCGGAAAAAAAATACACACCTTTTTATTGCTTTTGAGGAGCACGATATTGAAATTGAATTATCTCTGTGATTTTGAATCTTCAATATCTAAAATTCGGCCTTGTAGTAGCACTCTGAATCTTCTTTTGAATGCCACAGGTCTGACTAGATTTGGATTCTTTAAGGCAAAGTTATGCCCAATCTCCCACAATGACCTAATTATGGACGAGTTTAGTAGAGAAAATTTGTATGACGTGCCACGTGTCACTGTTTCATCCTTTGGCTCTGAAATTGATACACAAGAAACTACAGTCTGTGTACTTGCGGCCACTTTTTACAGAATTCCAATCCGACGCTCAGAGAGAGAGTTATGACAATTTTCCCATGGTCACCTCTTTGAGATGAAATTTATGAGCATGAAGAAACCCTAACTTCCACCGGTTAATCTCCTAAAATGTTGTGAACCAAGATTTGCAATTTGTAAAGGAAGTTCCACAGGATTTCGGCTTCCCTCTGTAAAAATTTCAGCTTCTGAACCTTCGTAGAAAAAAATTTATAGCGCAAATTCCACGATAACCTGTTTTACGTGAAATTCGGGAGCCTAAAAAAACTCTAACTTCCACAGATCATATCTCCGAAAATAGTGCGAACCCAGAACTGAAATTGTTACACGATGTTTCACAGGATTTCGACTTCGCTCTGTAAAAATTTCAGCTTCTGAACGTTCGTAGAAAAAAAGTTATAGAAAAAATGCCACGATGACCTGTTTGGAGCAGAGAAGCCCTAGAATCCAAAGCTCTGATACCAAATGTTATGAAACCAGCTCCAAAAATAGAAGAAAAGAGATATCAACACCTTAGAAATAAGCCACTTCGAGGGAGAAACTTCCAATACATTACATAAATGAAAAATTATTGGATGATACAAATGACAAAACCTCCTTTCTATATATACGAGTCCATGGGGCTACAATGTAATCCTAGCCAACCTAACAATAAGGGACTATACTAGTAATATAGTAAGGACACAATAATAACAATATGGGGGTTACAGGGGTACAACAATAACAATAAGGGGGTTTCAATAACAACAATAAGGGACTATACTAGTAATATAGGGACCTAACATTGACACAGAGTGGTCAACATTTGGCTTTACTTGGGGACACGTTGCTTCACCGAAGGACTGTGAGAATCCAGAATCTGCA
This sequence comes from Pinus albicaulis, assembly GCA_034641835.2. Classification (NCBI taxonomy): domain Eukaryota; kingdom Viridiplantae; phylum Streptophyta; class Pinopsida; order Pinales; family Pinaceae; genus Pinus; species Pinus albicaulis. Next base: position 349,353,541 of record CM076574.1, on the reverse strand, counting down.
CACAAGCAACACACAAAATCGTATGAGTAGCATCCATCAAAAAATCATCATATAACATGAAGTATATGAAAAAAAAACTCTGTAACCAGTAACAATTCTACTAACATGAAAATTAAATCTACTATAAATACATAAATGAAATGCTGAAATGAAAACTACTTTAACTATAGAAAGAAACAACAAGGCTTAGGGTTAGAAATACAATACAGAGGATGCCCTATGGAATTAGATGTATTCAATATATTGTATACCGAGCATCTGCAGACTCTTTGACATATCCATAGGTTGTTTCTCTGATGTGCCATGTGCAATTCTGAAAATTTTAGGACTCTGAATTATCTCAATGTCATGTTGTATATGGACATCAGATATATCGTGCTGCTTTCTTTTTCTCTTCTTCTTCATACTTTTCTTTGTGGTGAGCTGTAATGCTGATGATGTAGAACATTCTGCTTGATCTTGAAATTTTTCATATGAAAATTTTGAAGTATCCAAGATATTCGTGACATGCCTTTCTTCATTCTGCATCTTTTGTCAATGGTGATGGATTAACTTTACATGTATTAACCTGATCTCCTTCAGTTTCCCTTTTATCCGGGTTGCCTTCATTTAGCCACTTTTCAATGGAACAAATGACCACCTCATAATAAGATGGAGCTTGCTTCAGCAAACTGGGAGGCTTATGATATGTTAATGACTCTTTATTTTCTGACTTGGGTTGGAAGATATGTGATATTTCTATTTTTTCCAACTTATCCTGAATAACATTCATTTGATTAGAATGCCTAACCTTCATAGCATTGATTTCCCTGGCATAATTTTCTTCCATAGTCTTTATCACTTAATTATTATTCACTTTCATGGCCATCAAGCAATTGTGCATAGAGTTCCTTTCTTTGACATGATTTCCCTCTATGGTGATCAAATGATTTTGCATGGTAGTCATCGTCGTTTCCATTTCCTTAGCATGCTTTTCTTCTATAGCTAACAACATATTTTGAAGAGATATCTGACCAATTTCCATGTCCTTTATCATTGTGTTATGATTTACTTGAATAACACTCATTTTCTTCTTATGATTTGCTTCCATGGTGATCAAATGATTCTGCATGGTGGCTATTTGATTAGAGTGACTAACTTCCATGATCTTCATTTCCTTGGCGTGATATGTTATTAATCTTGCTTGGTTAAGTTCTATATTCTTAATGAATTGAGCTAGGTTGACCTCCATATTCTTAATTTACATGTGCTTGATTCAGTTGCATATCTTTAACCATTTGAGTTAGCCGTTGATAAGATCGTTTTTGGTTTCTTTAGTTTCCTTTACTTCAACTTTCAGTTTGACCTTTTCTTTTTCTCCATATTTATCTTCAAAGGCCTCAATGATTGATTGTAAAGACTTGAAGCTGTTAGCAGGTAAATCTTCTGTGAACCATTTCAGAGCATCCTCGCCTAAGGTGGAAACAAAGAGCCTCATCTTCATGTCTTCATGGTTAGTAGATGGGTCCAAGTTGCTCACATAAAGGTTAAAATTCCTGAGGTGAGTCTCGGCACTAGGGGCATTGTTACCTTGAAAAAGAGGCAACTCATCCATGGCTTCAATGGCTTCATCCGAAATATCATGCAAAAAACTATCAATGTTAGTGAAATCACAAGGGGTGAACAGGTCAAAAACATCCATGATGTTTTGATTAAAGGGAAAAGGAGGGGCCAAATGGATGCTAGAGAGAGAGATCCTTGCTCAATAAAATCAAGAGATCCACAAGAAGCAAGCTTCTAGAAGAAATTCTTGTAAAAAATGAAAGAAGTGGAGTCGTCACTTGAACATGAATCTAGCTCCAAGATCCAAAAGGCAAAAACTGAAAGGTTATTTAAGGAGAAGCAGATGATATTAGGGAGGGCTTCTTGCCTGAGAAATAAAAAATGAAAGAAGTGGAGTCGCCACCCAAACATGAAAGCAATTGAAATGTCTAGGTGCTGAAGTGAAAACAGAGAAGTGAACAAGCTGATAAGAAGCTTAGTGAAATATCAAAGCGCCAGAAAATGTGGTGCTTGACGGATAAGAAATGATGAAAGATGAAAGATATAATGCTGCTTGATAGGCTAATGAATGGCGGAAAATATTAGAAGATTAGAAAAATGGTTGTGAGAACCAAGGACAGAAAACAATTCTATCCCCGACTGGCGCCAAAAAATGTTGTGGGGCCGGGTCAAGAAGATTAAACCAGAAAAGTTAGTTTAGAACCGAAAACTAAAAATAGTTCCAGATGAAATGTCGAAACGTCGAGAACAAGAAACTTATCCCTGACAAAGACGCTAAAAAATGTTGTTGCCCAAAGCATACACCAAGGGCCACAACGCTCAGGGCAATCGGCTGTCACTCTAATATTTTCCCACTCCATTCTAGCTATCTCCTAAGCAAGTTAAGGGGGGTGGTCCTTAAGGGGTGAAAGATGGACGATGAAGGAAAACTTGTTGGGAACCAACAAGTTCTAGGAGATGCATTGAGAGTTATCTTATTAACTTGACTTAAATTAAATGCAAGAAAGATTAATTGAGCAATGTTTTAATAAAATTAGACAATTGAGATTTAAAGTTATGAGACCAGTGTTTTCAATTACAATGATTAGAAGAATAAACTTGTAGGATAAATGGTTTACCAAGTCACAGGATAAAAAATGTTGCTTTAATGGATGATCAACTAGCCTATATGTAATGCAAATCTTACAACTTGGTGAAATGCAAAAATATTGGTTAATTTGATTTAAATGCATATTCTAAATTTGACTTTCTCTTAACTGTTTTGAAGCTGGGCTCCATGGTAAGTTGTGGGAATGAGGCCAACAAGAAGAAAGCTAGGGCTTTATTAACGATACCTCCTGTTGTGCTCCTATCACTCGATGCCTATGGCGCTGCAGAGACTGTGGCTCTTACGACTGCAAGGTCACTGTGTTAACTACCGAAGAGTTGCTAAGGCCCCTCAAGCTAGATGAGAAAGTTTGTGCTAGAGATCTCTCAACCAAGCTTATGCTTGAAGGTGAATTTTTAATATGCACGACCAACTTAGAATGAAAATGCAAGGTGAGATTAGAAGATGATTAGTGAACGAGATTTGTTAAAGGCTTTGAGTACTTAGATTACGATTTAATCTGAGTTATACGCTAAGTACTTGAGAAAATATTCAATGGATACTCCCAATCACAAAGATAAATGCCAATCTTGTAAAGTGCCAACAAAGTAAAATAAATGTCTGTGATACACAATTTGCCACCAATTCACAATAGAAATCTCAATGTAAATTACTAATGATAATTGTTTGAAATTCCCAAATTAGTTATCCAAGAGATTTTCCAAATATTTGGACAAGTCCAAATGTAAAATTAGATCTAAATCACATGCACTTTAGAATAAATTCTTTCAAAAGAGAATTGATACATCCATTTTTTAACTTAATCAAAGAACTAGAATGATTTAGGAAGACAAACACTACCAATTCCTTAGATCTAATTACTAATGAGATTAAATTCTTTTAGGGCAACAAACTTATGTGTGATTTTGAATTAGGAAGTCAAAAGATAGCAAACATTTAAATTTAAAACCCAATGCCAATAATCACTAAACTTTTCTGAAGTGAAGTTTGCAAACAATCACCTTCACAGTGAGGCTAGAGCACTTAAATTTTAGTGATTATGTTTATGACAACAATTGAATTTTCAGAGATAATAAATGCAACAAAAGACTTATGACAACAAACATATTAGCCCTCTAAATTTTTATGACTGTCACATTCAAAATGATGTTACAACACCTAAGTTTTATAGATTAATATTCAAGACAACAGTAAGAAAAACTTTACGACAACAGTAAGAAAAGCTTTAAGACAACAACAAACAAATATTATGATAACGACAATATGACAATGAAAACAATGAACTATCAATGCTATCTTTATGCCAAAAATTTACTGAAAATTTTCCAAACTTGTCCACATGAATTTTTAGAAATTTTCAGCCTGTTATGATATGATTTCCACAATTATTTCAATCTGATATACTTATTACAGTCAACAAATAAAACATGAAATAGGCTTAATGATGGATGCGCAACTCAAGAAATTAATTCCTTAATGTATTAGATAACTTAGGAACTGATTTTAAACTAACCCACATGACATTTTGCGACTGTTATATGCTAGACTTCAGAAACAAAATTATTCAGAGATAATAGTCACCAAAAAATGTAGATCTAATCCAAATTTTTGATACCCATCAAACATAAGTGACTTATTAATTTATTTAGCAATTCTTCAGTTAATTTCAAACCACTTGGATGTGTTTTTCACCACTATTAGAAAGGTATATGACTGTTGTAGAAAACAGTGAGGAAAAAGAGAGTTTAGAGATCAAATCCTTAAGCCCTAGGTCTTGAAGATCACTTGCCCAAGTTGCCAAAATTTTTCTAATACCTGGAACACAATTTTTTATTAATTTTTCTGCAAAACCCACCAACGATTAGCTTTAGAAAATTAAATATTTAGATTAGAAATAGAGCAATGGAATCTAGGCCCAATAGGGCCGGCGTTGGGCTGGGAGAAAGCAGGTCTAGCTTTAGGAGCCACAAAACTCGAAACCCATCTTTTGAAAAAAATATATTTTGCTTCAAATCTTCAGATTTGTTGCAAAATCTTCGATGGTTGGCGTTGCAAAAGTTTTGGAGACTAGATGTTACTCTTATGGGCCTAGATATAGTTTTGATCCAGTTCTTTCCACTTGATCTCACCTGCACAAATGAAAATAAGAATAGCTTAAACCCCGAAAAAAAAAATTACAAGTTTAAAATAAAAAATAAAATAATAACCCAAGAAATTATATATACAAGAAAGAATTTTACAATGCAATGGGTTAGTGAAATTATTTACATAATAGAAAATACAAGGTGAAAGGTTAGTATATATAGACACAAATTAGAGAAATTGTTTTCAAGTTTTGAATGTGGGATAAGAAATTTACAAGTGAAAATTAATTAAAAAATTTAAACTACAAGATTAAAACTTAAATAAAAAATATTTACAAATTTGAAATCTAAAAATTATTTACAAAATAAATCTAAAGAATATTTACAAATATGCTAAAAACCCGAAAACATAAAATTTAAAACAAAATAAAAAAAACCCCAAAAACTCCAGCTACAAACAAAGGTTATAAATTTAAAATTAAATTACTTCAAATCTATACAATTAAAGTACAAAGATACCAGATCTGAGGAGTATGAATCCAACTCCGTTCGTAGATCTGTAGATATAAGCTCTTTCTAGCCAGATCTATCTATTTGAGCACTAATTGTAAAAGATAATTGATATATAAAATGAGCTACTAGCCCCAAAGACCTTGCAAGAGGAAAATCGTAAGGTAAGTCTAGGAATTTAGATTCAGGAAGACCCTTCAGATCCTATGCTTTGGGAGTTAGCTGTTCTAGTTGAGGACTTCCCCAAACGCCCAATTTCTTAAATCCAAATGATTTTTGCACACTTCATATTAAACAATCAAATTTATAGAGATGTAAAATAACAATGTAACTTTTCAAGAATTAGAGATACCTACTAACTCTTAAATTAAAATGCTATTTTAAATCCAACAACCTATGCAAGATACCTGTGCAATAGATTATTCCATGAAGGTTATTAACCAACAACTTAAAAATAATATGAGCAGAAAATTAAAAAACATTGTTACCATAAGAAGCAGCAGAAGGACACCGTCATCAATGTAAACCCCAAAGACTTTGCGTTATTATTATTCCAAAAAGATTACAAGAGAGCTTCGAGAGCCAATACACGATTCAAAGATTGAATCCCGTGTGACAAATGACCTCTAATTTATAAATAAATTCTCCAAACGGCTAGTTGGCTTGATTTCCGTCAGAGTAATCTCGACCATTGATAAAGATTTAATTATATTTTAATCATCACTTTTGAAATTATTTATTTTTTAAGGAAAATTCGAATTTTTCATTTAATTCATTTTTAATTAACTCAAAATTAATTATTTTGAGTTAATTTCCTCAAAAAATTGACTTTGACTTAACCACCAAGGCCCAAGGGTCCAAAATTTCTCGAAATTTTCAATATTCCCTTGGTGGAGAACTTCCAAAAATTAATTTATCTAGAACCCACAAATTTTTTAATTTGAAGAATTCATTTTTCTCAAGACTTAATTTTGACTCTAATTAATTAAATTTTTGGCTTGGGATTTTTTATTTATTTTTGCTAGAAAATTTAATTAATTGACACATGAGGGGAGGGGTTAATAAAATTTTCCAACCCTCTAATATTTTAGCACCATGGCTAAAATATTATTTACATAAGATAATTACATTTAACCCATGAAGAGGGAACACCCAATCACTCTCAACTATTTACCCAATTCTGCGACTCAAATATGATTTAGTAGACCAAATGATTTATAACAAAATAATTTAGCCAACTAGCTAAAATTATTCCCAAATCATTTTTACAAAAACTCGATAAAAAACACTAGGACTTACCTAAGATCTTGACGACAAAATCCACCCTAGCTTTGGGGTGAGGCTGAAGGGTAAAACTTTGCCGATCATTTGTGTCTAGAAACATAGATGAATCAGTGAGACGAAAAACCTCCTAGGATAAAAATTGTCATCAAAATAATAGACTTACCTAGGTTGTTACATATATTATGGTATTACTAAGATCATTTACATTATAAACATGTAGAATGGGTTTACAACTTTGACAAACTATCGAATGATGATGAATCCTAGATGATTTGAATATTGGAACATGATGAGATCCATTTTGCGAAAAAATGGGGGTACTGCTATAGGGTCATTGACACAAAGTGGTCAACAAGTCTTAGGGCTGAATTTGAAATATTTATTATAGTGCAAAATTTTCAATTCTATCCAACGTTTTCACTAGAAAAGCTCAAGAAGATAGACATTGAAAATATACTAGAAGGAGAGATGAATATCACAACTGGGTAAAGTCTATACCAACACAGATAGGAAAATTACTTTATAATAACAGATTTGTAACATCACTAAATCCGATTTCTGGTTTCATCTAGGTATGCTAAAACACATAACATTTCAGCTGGGCTGTTGCAACAAATCAATTGATTAAAATGACCTTGAAAATACCTATAATAATGGGAAGTAGAAGTTTAATTTTCAGATCTGCAACATATAAATTTAGGACAGAAATAATACTCTTCATATATTACAGTAATGGTGACAAAGTACAATACCTCAGCTCATCTTACACTGTTAGGACTCAGAGAAAGTCCCTTTGGCTCGTTCCAAGCAAGGACTCTCCAATTGCTTCCCAAACCTAGCTAGGATATCCACCACCAACTGACAACAATAACCCCTAAACAACAATACAAAGGCCTAGCAAGGCATCCCACCAAGCTATTTAGCTACACCAAAGGCTCCACAACAAGCTAGTATCAACATCAACAAGCCCACCCTTGAATCTCCCACTTTCATACCACTAGGTTATCAAGGAGATTCACCAAGTATGCATTTTATACAAACTCCACTTTATCCAGGGGCTACAATTCTTGCTCCATGCTAGATCTAGCTCACAACAAGAATTCAAGATACCATTCAAAGTCTTCTCTAGTGTTTACATTACACAGCCTAATATTCCCAACTCATGTATCACACGAGCATAAAGACTCCAAGAAGTGCATCGAGATTACAAGTACATGAATAGAATCTGCAATAGTATTATTTTCTTTTGTCTACTCAAACTAAAGACATTGCGAGGGGAACTATAAGGGGAATGGAAATGTAGAAAATGTATGTGTGAATGAACTCAGCACTTTGATTTCAAAGTAAATGAACACTGTATTAAGTTTTAATTTCTGTTTTTTGTCTTTCTTTAACATTGCAAGTTGCTTCATGTCTTCTTACTTGATCCCATCCCTTATTAGATTGCTAGATAAACATCTTCTAGAATTTCTCTATAGCTTCGATCAAGTTATAAGCGATCTTCGAGAAAGCCAGTTGCCTTGAGTCACCTTATCAGTACCCCTTCTTGAGTCAGAGTTTCTAGTAAGTTTGTGATGAACAAACTAATCACGCAGAGGCCAAGATACCTAGTAAAAGCTATACTCAGATATACTTTTTAATTCATCTATGAAAAACTTATATATTGTCCTGTCTAATAATTGCCGGACTTTCAACATTGGTAGATAGAAGTGATGATGGAAAGTCTTGCACTGTATTCATTTAGTCCACTGAATCATGCTAGCCATTGAATAATCTCACTCGGTTTAAGTTTTTCATAGGATCATAAAAACAAGGCCTTAGGATATATCTAAAATTAGACTTGTTCAGTTGTCTTTTCTCCTTTTTAATTTGTGTACTCGATATATATGGATTCTTCTTTGCCAATGATTTATTTTTCAGTTCTTTTCAAGATTTAATGCGTTCTGAGAACAAGGTTGATGGCTGATCTCTTTGCTTTCAGATCTTCTTTTACCTCCTCTTTGAGTGTCAGAAATTGGTGAATTTTCCTTGTCTCACTTTTACTCCATTTTCCTTTCGGACCACCCAAACACATTTGCGCAGCACTAGATCCCAAGGGGTTCATGTGTTTCAAAGCCTTTTTTTTTTTAATAAATAATTTCCTTTCCATGTGTACATCATTTTAGTTGAAACTATGTTGTAACATATTAAATGATTTATAAATATTGTTTTTATGTGGAATACCTCTCTCATTCTTTCAAGTTTAGCACTGGTTGATAATCATTGTAATATTGTTTGATTGAATCATTGCTTAACAAAGACACAAACTAGTAGGTTATGATTGATTTTGATACCACGAAAGTTTTAATTTGTTCACGTGAATTATTGAGTTGTTGTTTTTCCTGCCTAAGATCACTGAATAGAAAATTTTTGAGAGTACCATGTAGCCATTGCATTTAGAGTTCCTTCCTAATAAGGGATATCAGGATTCGAAGATACATTTGAAATTGGATAGGACATGTCACAATTGTGTCTCAATGTTTGCATTTGGATACAACCTTTTTCTTCTTTGTTACATGGCTACATGCTGAGCTGTCCGCATGTCCTATAAGTGCAAGCGAACTTGTCTGGGAATCAGGCTAACACACATAATTGTGACAATTTCAAATCTTTTTATATTGAAGCACTTTAGAAATTTCACCTCATTTATTTGAAGTTCTTTGGATCTATTTCATAGAACATTTAGTCTTAGGGCTGAATTTGAAATGTTTGTTATAGTGCAAATTCTTCAATTGTATCCAACCTTTTCACTAGCGAAGCTCAAGAAGATAGACATTGAAAATATACTCAAAGGAGAGACGCATATCACAACCCCTAGGGTAATGTATATACCAACACAGATATGAAAATTACTTTATAATAAAAGATTTGTAACAACACTAAATCTGATTTCTAGTTTTATCTAGGCATGCTAAAACACAACATTTCAGTTGGGCTGTCACAACAAATCAATTGATTAAAATAATCATGAAAATACCCAAAACAATGGGAGGCAAAAGCTTGATTTTCAGACTTGAAACATATAAATTTAGGACAGATAATACACCTCATATTTTACACAAATGAAGACAAAATACAATACCTCGGCTCATCTCACACTGTTAGAACAAATCCCTTTGGCTCATTCCAAGCAAGGACTTTCCAATTGCTTCCCAAACCTAGCTAGGATATCCACCATCAACTGACAATAACAAGCCCTAAACAACAATACAAAGGCCTAGCAAGGCATCCCACCAAGCTATTTAGCCACACCAAAGTCTTTACAACAAGCTAGTATCAACACCAACAAGCCCACCCTTGAATCTCCCACTTGCATCTCACTAATTTATCAAGGAAATTCACCAAGTATGCATTTTACACAAACTACGCTTTATCCAAGCGCTACAATTTTCATTCCATGTTAGGTCTAGTTCACACCAAGACTTCAAGATAGTATTCCAAGTCTTCTCTAGGGTTTACATTGGACAAATCATAATATTTCCAAGTCATGTATCACACGAGCACAAAGAATCCAATAAGTGCATCGAGATTACAAGTACATGAATAGTAATAATAACAAATATTTTCTCCTCCCTTTACATAAGACGAGTAAGGAAGGCTGGCAATAAAAAGGTGGACTAGGTCCACAAAAACTTACTCTAAGTCACTAGATTAAGTCCACGAGTGGAGAAATCCTCTACCAAGAGTACACATGTCGCCAGGTGTTTGGGCTCCACCTCCCAAGTGGAAAGCTCTCCAAGCTTAGCCTCCACATTTCAAGTGCTCATGCTCTCTAAGGTAAGATCCCAAGCTCAACACTTATCCTCTACATGTGTAATTAGGCCTGCAACAATCTCTAATGGAGCAATGTCCATGAAAGACTCTTTGAAACCAATTTATCTACCTCCACCCATGTGCCATGTAGTCTTCACGCTCCTGGGCCCAAGTGCCATTTCTCCTCATTCCTGGTGCTTATTTGAAAGATATTTAAACCTCATATGCTAAGCTCCTATCTACCTCAACAGACATCCATGTAGAGCATGTCATGATTGCCACTTAATATAACTACTAATGTGTGTAATTGGGCCCAAAATCGACCTCTAGTGGAATACCCTCGAAGCGAGACTCTCTCAAGCTAGGCACTCTATGTCCACCCATGTGCCATGTGGTCCTTGGTATAGAAAAATCTAGCACCTTAGTGGAAAGCCTCACTAGGCAACCTAGATTGAGTGCGACATTGGGAGTATTACCACTATCACCTTAACAACAATTGACCTTGTTTTACTGATGGACACAATCTAACACATGGGAAGCTTGCTTGGTAGGGTTTAGGATCAAGTAACACAAGGAACTTAAGTGAAGTGCCCAAGGATCTTGCAATGAACATCCACTAGATATAGGTATAGCCAATTGGGGTTTGAGGTGGGTGAGGAGTAATTTATTGATTTGAGTTCAAGGTTGCTATGGCTCAATCTAAAGGCTATGTTTGACCTATAGAGGCTCAAATAGGTTTCCCAAACACACCAAACAAGGAATTACCCAAAACTACCATAAAATAGGGTTTAAAATTGGAAAATTGTGGCGATACAATGGTTTATGTCAACAAAAAATTTAGCCATTGAAACTATGAAAGAAAAGTATAAAATAAAGGCTAAATATAGAAGTAAACAAGGAAATAGTTTCAACAATATTTGATGGTTATAAAAGGCATATAACTACAATAAAACCCTCGATGCCAACCTTAGAAAATGGCTGCAAAATGCATATAAAGAATATTTTTATTTCTCTAATGCACTTTTCAACAATGTGTTGGAAATATGATGCAGAGTGTTGTCCTTGATGGCAACCCACTGAATGAGGATGAAGACATGCAACTGTTGACATATGTTGTCCTTGATGGCAATCCACTTGATGAAGTTGTGCTTGATAGAATATGGTTTGATGAAGGAAATCTGATGTATCTACAGTGTGAACAGAAGGCAATGAAGAAAGGAATTCATAATGTGCTCAAAATATAATAAAAAGAGTATGTCTCTTTGTATACGCGGATTTGCCTAGGGGAAGTCGCGTATGCACGCGGAAAGGAACGTTCCAAGTCGCGTATGGGC